>OY728142.1:651130491-652380491 GCA_963277665.1 Viscum album | reverse complement strand
GACCTTTGAAGTTCAAGGAAGGAGACCATGTATTCCTGTGGGTCTCACCTCGTTGAGGTTTGCGGAGATTTGGCCAGGCTGGTAAGCTATCTCTGAGGTTCATCGGACCCTTTCAGGCTCTCAGCAGAGTTGGTGAGGTGGCGTATTTCCTAGATCTTCCCCCACAGATGCATTGGGTTCATGACATTTTCCATGTGTCGCAGCTGAGGAAGTATGTGAATGATCCATTTCACGTTATCGACTGGGGAAAGTTGTACATTGATGATGGGGTGACATTTATGGAGGTTCCAGTGGAGATTGAGGATCAACAGGAGTGGGTATTTCATGGATGATTGATACCTCTGGTGTGCATTCACTGGTAGCATGGGAACCTCCAGGAGATAACATGGGAGTGGGAGGCTTGAATTCTACTTAGTACCCTCACTTGTTTCCTTTCTCTATGTTGTGGCTTTCGGGGATGAAAATCCCTAAGGTGGGGAGAATGTAAAGACCCGAATTTTCCATGTAATTTTTTTTAATTATATGGAACTATTCCGAGGCTGAAAAATCTGACAGTGTTTGATTCCAATAATCAGTGTGCCCAAAATGTAATTTTAAACTTTCTTAAGGTACGTTCAGTAAACGTGCGAGCAGGAAATCCTAACTTTTGAACTGGTGCTCAGAATTAAAATATGAGGGCACCGTTGAACTCGCAGTGCCGGGATTTGCTCAAGGGAGCATTAACCTCGACTGTAGTGGATTGAGAGATGAAGTTGGTTTTTGCAGTTTTCGTGGAGGATTAATAAAATAAATATAATTTATTTTTAAATAACCTCCACCTCTCTTTAGGTTTTGGTGGTGGGGACCACAAGGGGTGGTAGGGAATTTAATGCAGGACATTAAATTCTCGGTTACACAAAAATTTGTAACCACCCTACATGCAATTAAGGAGTTTTATTAATTTCACCAATTAATGATCCTCTATTAATTATGTTTTGTAAATCTAACTCCCATTGTCTCTATTTTTTAATTCATTGGAAAAAGGAGAGAAGAATTTTGGAGGAGCCTCTTGATGAAGAATGCATCCATTAAGCAAGGACTGAATATCGTCATTTGAGTGGCATCGTTGGAGGCTTGCTTCGGGATTGACGAACATCAACCCATCTTCAAATGCGAGATGATCTCCAATGACTCATGAGGTAAGGTTTTGTCTTGTTTAAATTTCAAGAGTTATTGAATCATTTATCTTCTCCCTTGATAAGATGCTAATGCGGAGGGCATGGGACAAACGAACAAGTCTTGATCCTTTCTCCTCTTGTTCAATCATTAAGTTCTACATGGTTGAATTTTTGGGTTGTATAAAACCCAAATCCAAGGGTCAAGAAGCGAAGGAGATGACTTGAGCAGCCCTTATGTGCGATCGGATGGAAAAATGGACCACCGGAGCTCACCTGGTGGATCGTTGAAGACTAATGATGTGGCGTCGGCGTTGTGGAACCAGTGACTGGAGCTGGTAGGCGATGGCGGGGGTTGTCACCGGCTAGCTGCTGTGGTGGCAGCGCACCGTCACACACCGCAAGAGGAGGCCATGATGGTCAGTAGGCGGTTAGCACCAGCTAGCTGTGGAGGAGGTGGTGCACCGTTGCGCGCCACTGGATGTGGTTTCATCTCGAAGCCACGGTGGAGGAAGGAATCCCTCCCTACGGGTCCCACGGAGACCAGGCGGTGCCATGTGGCACTGCCACTTAAATTCCTAAATGTCTTAGCTATTTGGGAGAAAGGGGGGAAACGCATCCCCCCATCCCTACTAGGGCGGGTCTCGTGCCCTCCTACGGGCTGAGATGCACCCTCCTGTGGGCTGGTTTTCTCCCTCCTCTGGGCCGGGTTATTCCCCCCTGTGGTCCAGGCCACGCCCCCCCTGTGGTACGGGGTGTGCCCCCCTGCAGGTCGGGTCGTGCCCCCCAGTGGGCCATGTCGCGCCCCCTGCGGGACGGGCCGCACCCCCTGTGGGCCGGACCACACCCCCTGTAGGTTGGTCGATGCCCCCCTGCAGGTCGGTCCGTACCCCCTGTGAGTCGGGTCGGACCGCAGTCCAGTGGGCTAGGTCGGGTCGACCCATACCGGGTCGGGTTCGACCGGACTCGGACCCATCCAGGCCCAATTTTGCTTAAAATTCCATAATTTGAAATCCATATGTCTATTTGAAAAACCGTATATGGAACTAGGATCCTTGGAGTGAGATGGTCCTTTTGATATACTCCACTCGAATTTTGGAGAAAGTTGGAGTACAATTGGGTTGGAACGAACCTGAATCCAATCAGGACCTCGGTACTAAAATGCTTATAACTCACAGACCGGGCGTTCGATTGACATGTTTTCTATCGTGTTGGAACCCTTACGACATGGTGGTACTTTGGGTTACTCCTTTGTAGAGCTTAGTGGTGGTTGAGGTACAATCAATATCTCAAGGATCAGATCCTACAGAACTTGAGCACACTGGATGCGGGGAATCCTGTGGCTGACTGTCTTAGAAGTAGTGACCCTGTGTGGATTGGCATCATAGTGACCCTATGTGGATCAGCATCATAGTTTCCCGATGAGAACCAATTTTAGAGAGGACCATCGAGGATCAGAAACCAGCGACCCTATGTGGATCAGCATCGAGTGACCCTGTGTGGATCAGTATTCCAGTGACCCTGTGTGGATCAGCATTCCAGCGACCCTGTGTGGATCATCATTCTAGTGACCCTGTGTGGATCCCTAGTAGCGTGACATGACAAGGACTATCCTTACAATGGCCCATTGTAGAACAGTAACTTATGTCCAAGAGTGGATCGATAATAGAATAACTTCATTATGGATCAGTTGTGGAACTTCTAAATGGAATAAGATTATATATCTTAAAACTAATCATCTCTATTCTTGATCTCTGAGTTTTATACCTAGTGTGAGCTGACTATTTCTTCGTGATTTGTGATTGAGGTCTTTCTTTGTGTTTTTTTCTTTGTGGAACTCTGGGAGACCTTTCGGGGTCTCGGGGTACCTACTAAGTATTGTTATACTCACCCCTACATGGGCTTCGCCCACACCTTGTTGTGTATTGTGTAGACGATGGGAAGCTTTGACCGATGTTTGGGATCCAGGACTAAATGGTGCTCGGAGGTGGACCTTTAGACATGACATGCCATAGTGACGACCGACCGTGAGTTGTACCTACCCTTTAGGTAGGAACCTTAGAGGAAGATTCCGGGAGCTTTTTTTTGTTGTTGTACTTTTCAGTTGGGTTTGTATTTTGGACCCCTTTACTTACAGTACTCACCCTTTTTTACTTTCAGTACACATATTTTTACTACTTCAGTTTTACTACATGGGTTGTTCTCATTGTATTCTTGGACTATGTGTTTTTAGGTTTAAAGGCAATGTCTTTCTGTTTTTCAGGGATATGCCTTTCAGTTCTAGTAGCCAACCCCTGGCCTATGGAAGGTGTGCTTGGGGTAGTCATGGCATGGGCCCCAGGGGACGGGTCATGACAAGTTGATGGATTCAGTAATATTCTTTCTAGATTAGGTTTTTAAGGTTTAATTAAATGATAAATATCCCCTATGATGAGATATTTCTTTGTAATTGGATTAGGGTTATGATTAGAATAATGAGTTTTTCCTCTATAGAAATTATAACACTATGGATGATGTGTTCTAAGGAGATAAATGTGGATGATCCTGGTTCGGGAAGAGTGACATGCATGTAATGATTGAACCTAGTGAGGATTATATCAAGTATCTACATAAGGGTAACCATATGTTGTGGAGTTCACTCTTGTTTGCTTGAGGGATCAACCCCCATTGTAGATAAATTTTTAACAAATGTTGATGATGATGTCTATGTGACCTAGAAATAGGTAGTAATTGATATTTGGTGTTGGTTCTTGGGTATGAGAGGTATGCCAATGACTATTTCTTATGTTTGGTAACATATGGATCATAAATCATGGTGAAAGATAATTTGGTTTGATGGAGAAAAATTGGGTATAATCCCATGGAAGGAAGTGTTATATCATTCATGGGAGCATAACCCTTATGCTAGAAGGGTCGTTGACATAATGAGATTGATCAATGGATGATCAATATGGATTTTAAATACTTGTGGGTAGGTGAAACTGACTGATTTGGACCCATGTAAATACTATATTTTAGATTCATGTGTGGTGATGGATGGAGTTTGAGCACTAGCATCAGGCTTGAGATGAATCGAGGTGGTCTAAGTGTGCATCAGATTGATACTATGTCAGTTCTCAGGATGATAGAATACAAGTTGTCATGGATAGTGGATAATCCACCATGGAAATTCACTAGATGTTGGGTTTGGAATTTTGTGTGAGAATTGAATAATCTAACGATTCCCTTGAGGTTCAAGGCATCATGATTAATCTGGTTTATTGTGTATAGGTAGTTGAAGTCGGTAATTTTTTAGAAATGTCAGGTAGAGGGGTTATACCTGATTCTTTTTCATATATATGGATGTGGTGAGTTAGAAACCTTGTTAAGTGCATAAAATTGGATACTAAAAAACATGTTCTGAGAATTTATTGGGGATTCTCAAGGAATATATAATAAGTTTGAGCCTTGTGTGTGGGAGGGGAAGGCTTATCCAATGTGGTGAGAATAAATATAAGGACCGGTACTATCATTTTGACCTATGATTCTATGTGAGGCTGATATAGGGGATGTAGATATCACACTGAGTGGGTCATTGGACCACATAAAATGCATTTTGATGGTAGATTCTAATAGTGGGGTGCATCGTGGCCTAGAATCAGCCATTTTGAGATGGACCTTATGGTTGGGAGAACTATGAACTTGATGATAAGTTTGATGGAATACACCATGGTTTATAGAAACAGATAAGCATGGGTGAGTTTTGTCTTGGTTCTTTGGTGATATTAAAGTGTGATGGTTTGGTTTTTCTAAATTGAGTGCCATATATTCAGAGTAGAACAGTGGAAGTGTGCTTGGATTTTAGAGATGTAATGTGGCCTATTTGTGTTAAATTAACAATATAGATAGGTTGATATTTATGGTTGAATGAATAACAAGGCTTCTAAATGATGTGAAGTGTTGTGGTGGTGAGATTTTGATACCTTGTGTCTAGACTGGATAAGAAATTCAAGAGGAATTTTAGTTTTTGATTTAGTGGATGGTCCATTTTGAGGACCTGAACTCTGAAGAAAATTCTAAGAGTTTTAATTTCTTAAAAGAGTACTTTTGTAAAAATGAAAGTGGTTCGATTCGCATTGAGGATTCTTAAGAGATTAATGGATAAGAGTTCAAGTTATTTGTTCTATTATAGAATCCACCAACCATTTAGTGGCCCCATAGGTTTTCTAGTGAGCTGGGAATAATCATAATTGGATTTCTATACTTACTCACCTACCAGTGAGTACATACTATCTAGTCGGTGATCCATCAACTCACTAGTGAGTTCATATCGGATCGCTGGTGGGCCTACTAGATTTTTTTTTTACCAAGGGTGTTTTTGGTATTTTTGGTGTAAACCCCCCTCAAGATTTAGTAGGTTTGGGAAACTTGAGGAGGGCCATTTGTCTATATCCCCCCCCTCTTCTTCCTCCTTTATTCCCCCTTGATATGAGGGTGATCTCGGGTGTGTTTTCACAACTAATTCAAGGTATGATCTTTGTTTCTCATTCTTTTTTATCCTTCTTTTATAACCCTCTAATTTTGTGATATTTTATTTAATAATTTTATAATTATTTTAAAAAATCATGGTGAAATATTTTGAGAATGATGGGGCTTTGGATTGGATTGTCTAAATAGTGTCTCGGGATGATGATTTCAATCCTACATAGGCCATTTTGATTATGTTATGTTATCCTAACATTTTTATTAGGGAGTTTTAATAATTTAGGGGAAATTTACCATTAGAACAATCATTTAATTTGGGTATTTTTCTCATATTTTATGGTGAAGTACCCAAGACATTATCTAAATGATGCCTATCAACATTTCAGTAAAGGTAAGTCATTTCACTAATTTTATCTGGGTATTTTGAATTAGTTGTATTTAATTATATTTTTTTGTGTTTTGTAGTAGTTTTTTTCCTGTAATTATTTCAGGGATGTGGTGTGGGCCTTCAATGGGTGGTTGGTCACAGTTCTAGTGAGAATATGTCTTCTAGTGAGTTTTATGAAATTATTCATATTTAAATTAAATTATTTAATTAATTATAAATCATTATAATTAATCATTTGATATGTATTGTCATGAGATAGGTCCTCACATGGATGATAATTGGTCAGTTAGGCATGACAAGATTGGTTTGGGTTTAGGAAGAACTACCAAGATTTGAATTAAAAAGGGAATTTCTTCACATATGAGGTAGGTGGTCCCTAAGCATTATTGTAATGTGGTTCATTTATTCTTTTGATATGAGATGTTATATATGGTCTCATCACTATAGGTGATTAACCCTTAAAGTAATAAATTGTTTCGTTAAAAATGAAATTATTCTAGATTGAATAGATTACCAACATATGGAAATCACAGAGTGTCAAGGTCAACAAAGGACCCTTAGGCACTAGCTGGACATCCTAATCATTTATGGTCGGAAGCATAATTGTAATCATGTACCTTGTGACATGTGAACCCCATGATATGTAATAAATAAATAATTATGTGAATATAGAGGACCTGGATAAGTGTCTTAGTATTTACCTAGGTTGGGAGTGGTGATGGACTAGTTATGGTTAGCCTTTGGTGTCGCCTTAAACTCGAGACCAGGTTACACTTGGGAGGATATAGAAACCGTATTGTGTTTGGGTTGAGATTGAGGGATGTATTACCCCTGAGTGATGGTAATTTCCCATGGAAAAGTGTTGGTTGATGAATAATTAATTTTTATAGGATTCTTAGGACATCACCTAAGATCTGATACATGAATTAAATATTGAACACCTAATTAATTAAAATTATTAAATGTAATTATTATTTTATGGATAGGGGACCTTGATGTGATTTCAAGGATCTATTATGCACATTATTATTATTTTGGGGGACCTCAAATGTGGTTCCAAGGATCTATTGTGTTTTTTATTTGTATATTATTGGGGAACCTTGATGTTATTCCAAGGATCTAGTATTCCCATTATTATATTATTGGGGTGCCTTGGATGTGGTTCTAAGGATCAGGTGTTTCTATTATTATTATATTATTGGGGAAAATATATATGATTCTAATGATTTTTTATTCCCATTATTATGTTAACAGGGGACCTTGGATGTGGTTCAGAGTATCTAGTATGCTCAATATTATTATATGGTTAAGGGGCCTTGAGGTGATTCCAATGATCTGGTATACCCATTATTATACTATTGGGGGATCTTGGACTTAGTTCTTGGATATAGTGTGCCTATTTTTGTATGTAAAGTATTATGGTACTATAGATAAATATATTTGGTACTGGTTGAAGCAAGTATGATCGATCTTGGGTGTCATGTTTAACCCAAGGATCAACAGTGGTTTTTTATTTATTTATATATTTATTTATTTATCATAAAATTTTGCAGTTATATACTTATTTATTCTACTGAGTATGTCACATGCACATATCACTATATGTACTGGATATGTATGGGATAATGTTGGCGGTGCCCTATTGAGTTAAGTACCCACAAAATTCTCGGAAATTCATTGTCTTTGGATGCCTGATCATCCTTCATTGTTCATAGGTTTTGGATGGGAAAAGTCCCAGGGTAGCTTTACCATATAGGATAGCTCAAATTGGACTAAAGATTGGATGTAGTGAGGATTTGGGAAGTACTGGAGCCTCAGTCTATTTTAATTCTTTCTTTTTATTTTGTATACATATGATCGGCCCAATAGTCGACCCTTTGATTTTTTATATATATATTAGTACATATATTTATTATTTATGTCTCATGTTTAATTATTATACATTCTCTATTGATGTTTATTATTATGGATGATATTGAGTTTATTTTCGTTGTTATTGTTACTCTAATATGAGGGTATAGTCTCCCTACTAACACATCTTAGACCCTTGCTTCTAGTCAACAGCTTTTAGAATATGGGGATGTGATTTTATGGCCATATAACACTCTGATCTATTTACTGTATAGTGAACTGGGTGGGGATGTTGCACGGGATGGTTTCCACGATGATTTGATAAAAATATTAAAGAAACCTTACCAAAATCAAACTAAATTGGGGGGATACAAATGGTAGGAATAATGAAGGATGAAACGGATGAACATACCTAAGATCACCACTAGAAAAAACCAAGAACCCACCCCTTTTAAGGGGTTCAAATGAGAAGAAGAGAGGGGATAAATTGACCAAATCACCCTCCCCAAACATTCTAGGTTGACCAAAACAAGGTGGTATAACCCCCATTTTATTTTAAAAAAATCACCAAACACATTTCACAACATGAACTAGGTTCAAGAAATAAACTAACTTGGTAGACGAATCTCTCCCTATGTCCTGATACTTTCACAGTGTGAACACTTATTTGCACCTTCAATTGGATGATTCTATTATTTTCTAGCAACTTGGCCTCTCATACCTTCTTTGAATCTCTCTTAAACACCTAGGACACCACCGAATCCTTGAAACCTATCCAAAATTACCTTTTTAAGATTTTTAAATGCTCAAAATCTCATTTTGAGTCTTGATTCTCAGAACAAACCCCTCAACAATGAAAAATAAAACTTTCTTTAAAACATAACAACCCAAAAATCCATGGGGTATTACCCAAGACACCTGACCATAGTAAAATAAACGAAAATACAATTTGTTGAAGGGTTTATGAACACCATTAAATCTCAAACACCACTAGTAACTTGATTTTATACCATAATGGGTTAATCAAGTTTATTCATGGATTACTTTTAAATTTATGATGGTCTTACTCCACTTAACACTTACCCAACTTATTTCTCATGATCTTAAGCCATTTTTTAACATTCCAATCTAGATATCTTGATAGTATACTTGAACTGACATTCCACAAATCTAAAAGCATCTTCTCAATCACCATGTGATGGAAACAAGTGTCCAAGGCATCACACGTGGATTGGGAATAATTTACCCTATATGATATATAAATAATAAATGAAAATAAATTGATTATTTCATTAGAAAATTAATGTGTTATTAGATACAAGACATGATAGAATAAATAAATGAACATATGTCAAGGTGAAATAATGTTACACATAATCTGGTACAGCAAAAATGAAAAGTCAAAACATCTTCATGTGATGCTTAAACTTCTTCATATGCCACCACATCCATAGTCTTGAACCTAATTCATGGTCCACTCTTAGAAAAAAGAGTTTTTATTATACCTATAAATTTGACCAAGGAAAAATAGGGTTACATACACACTAAGGTTTATCTATAGGATTTGAATGAAATCCTGTATGGATACCTCTAAATATTCTATGATTATCATTTATTTGATAATCCATAAAATCTATATTTAAATAAAATTTATGAAAATAAGTTTTTAGCTTTTATGAAAACATAATGCACATTCACCTAAATCATGAAGTATAAAATAGAGCACTTTAACCCTTATTTTCAAAAAAAATGTAGTAGTTAGATATGTAAATGGAAAATGTATATATGACTTAAAATATGAAATTACATAGGTAAAATTATATATAAAAATAGTTTTAATAAAAAATGATACTGAAACATCATAGAGAAACACCTAAGGAACTAAGGTGGGAAAACCATGGATCCCCACACTAATCAAATCTATCACTATAACCATAATCATCACCATAACCATAATCATATCCATAATCAAATATATAACTATGAACAAGATACCATCAAGATTGTTATCCTATACTGGTGTAATTCCCATGAAGGTACTATTAAAATCCTCTTCATGATTGTTCCCCCCTATCCAGAGTCTTATCATGACTAAGAAGGCACAAGTTAGAGTTTCCCCTTGACCTAGCTTGGTACTTATCCTAGGAACCCACCCAAAGTTTTTAATAATACCCAACCCACTAATACCCAACTTAGGCTGGTAGTAGGTTGATTTTTCCATCCCAATACCTCCTCTAATCGGTCAGGGGTCAGTGACTAGCACTAAGTAGGAATATCACACAATAATTCCTTAGCTAAAAGTCATGTGTCCAACCACATGACTTTAATAGGATATAAAAATTCATAATAGATGAAATACCAAAAAATATATAAAATTCATGTGAGAGATACTTATCATCCATAGGGTATAAATTAAAATGACATAGAATAAATGGGGAAAACAATGAATCAATATCCCAAAAGTAAACTAACCTAGAAACTAGATATGATGATGACTCTCCAATGCACAGCTCTTGAACATGAAATTTTCCTGCATCTGTCACCTCTGGGTAACACTAAGGTCTTTCTCTATCAACTTCATGTTCAACAGGATCATCACTTAACTTCTCATTATCTATATAAGACACAGCACTTTCATGAGAAAATATCATGCAGTGGTGGGTATATACATACCCAGTAGGACACCCCAAAAACCACAAAAAGTAAAAGAAAGACTAATCAGATCAAGACCATAATGAAATGAATAACCTAGATATGATCATATGGAATATAACATAAGATATAAGAGTGACACTCTATTTATAGTCTAACTCCAGAATCATTATCCATAGTAAGAAAATCAAGAATCTGAACTACCCAGCCTTATAACCCATGTCACCTGTCAAAAAATAAAGTGGGGGAATTATGCCTCATTAATGGGGTGACTGTATGTCAAGGGAGTAACCAAACCTAGTTTTAGACCCATGATTAATCAAGTAGATCATGTCAGATGATGGAGTACTTGACTCTATGGATAGAGGGTGTGCCCCCCATGAGTGATGGATTTCCTTACTCTATCATTCATATAAAGAACTCGCTTCTTATTGTGGATATGGGAGTACTAACACCATACCTAATCAGTAGGACCTATTCCCCAAGTATGAGGGGGAGTAACAAACTTCAGGAAGAATGCGTGGTACCCATACGCTTTGATCTGTATGCTATCATGGGAGTTCCTAATTTTGTGTCTACTCTAATCATCACACCCAAACCCAATCATCGATCCTATAGAACAAAGAAAAACAAAATTATCTTCATCAAATCATATTTCACATATGATTCCAAAGTGATATGTATCATCATTATCTATGTGAAAAAATTATTAGGATATACTACTTTTGTTCCCAAATCCGAGTCCTGGTAAAGAAGATATGAAAAACACCAAGGTTGGAAAAGTAAATAATATGTACTTTGGGGGACACAATATGTAGTACCACAGCAGTAGTATAGTCATTTATTTTCATCCAATTTTCATTTGGGTGGGTCAATTTAAATGATTTTTATGATATCATATGTTGTGTGTGAGACACACTAGGGTACTCAGCATGTTTTTTTGCAACCCAAGTTTTGAATAGGCCATGATACATGGAATTCCCAAGGGTAGGTATACGATGTGTATTGATTAATATCTCACTTGGTGCATACCTCCAATAGGCCAAGTCAAGTGGTGTTCTAATTACATGAAATTTCCATTGGCCCACATGATGTTTGGGACCAAATGGCTATTTGGGTGTGTACTCATATACATTTTCAGCTGGGTGACCTAGAATTACACAGTATTTATATCTAAAGTATAACCCATATGGTATTTAACTTGGATTGAAAACCCCAGCCATCGTTGGCAGTGTAATATATGAATGTATCTTGGGATTACATGATCTCTGATTGCATCTTCAAACTATAGATCTACTAGTTTCCATAAAAATGTTCCACTATCACCATTCTCACCTCCAATCACATCCAAGATACTATTTATGACCTCCTCAATAATTTCACAGCATCATTAGCCTTTTTTGGCCTATTTTGTTAGAAACCCCACTCAAAAATAATTCTAATCCATCCCCAATTTTCCCAAAATACTATTACCATTTGAAAAAATCATTCCACGACTCCTATGTAGACCCGCCTTAATTTAGGAGTTTTTTTTTTTTGAAGACTACATCCACACTGGGTTCTGGTGGTAATTTCCTTTGAATAAAGCATTCTCTAAGCTCTAGATATTTGATTCTCCAAACTCCTCTCCCCCTATATATATTTAATTAGGGTTTATGGTGCATAATTTTAATTAGATAGGTAAAGTATTAATAAATAGATAAATACAAGGTTTTATTAATATAATCTATTTAATAAAAAATTATTTATTTTTATTAAATAATACACCTAGGATGGGATAGTGTGGGGCCTGATTTGTGAACCAACCTTATACCACTTAGAGGGTAAACCCCATATTTTGAACATATTTATGGTTTTGGTCTTCCCATATGAGGAACTAGTTATGAGTAAATGGTGATTCTTCATGAACCTTATTGTGAAGAACTAAAATAATATATTATATTTATGATAATATATATAATTATCTGCAATGATAATCTCATAAAAATATTTCAACAACCCACTAATAAAATATTATTTAAAATATTCTAAAGGTTCAAACAACAAAAATTTGGGTTGTATCATCCTCCCTACCTTTAATCCTTTTCATCGTAAAAATTGAAACCTACTCGAAAAGGTAAGGGTATTGAAACCACATCAGGTTATCACACTCCCATGAGCACTCCTAAAGGTTTTTATGCTTCAAAAAACATTATACAATGATATAGTATAACATTTAAGGGTTATATCCTTTTAGTAATCAATAAAAAATGGGTAAAAAAATGTATCATTATCCTCGATTTTCATCTCTCCCCAATCGATGTCATGTGATGGGTCATGCAATTATCACCTCAATTGAACATATGGAAGATTTTGTGCACCTGGTCAAACTAGTGGATAAACACTAGGTGGAAAGAAACCTTTACCACCCTATAATGGATCAGGAATGGACCGATGAACCTCAATGATATGTTTCTCCCCTATAAAACACATCATAGTGATACCTTAAAGAACACACGATCTCTATCCTAAAACTCCAAGGGTCTCTATCGTTGATATGTGTAGGATTTATGATGGCTCTAAGTTATTCTAATCAGATCCATAATCACCTAAACCTTATCCTTAATCAACCAAACTATCTTTGGCCCCATTAGTGACATCTCACTAATCACTATCCAGCATAAGGGTGACCTTTACGGTCTTCTGTATAAGTCTTTGAAAGTTGAAATGTGAATAGTGGAGGGGTAGTTTCTATTGTAACTGAACTCAACTATTGTTAAGTGATACTTCTATCCTTTACTACAATATAGAACACAATACCATACCATATCCTCAAGAAATTGGATATCCTTCTCAGAATAGCCATCCATCAGAAGGTGGAATGTTATACCCAACTACAACTGAGTCTTGAATGACTCTTGAAATCCCCTCCATAACCAAGATGCAAATCAAGTATCCTGATTATAAATGATCATCAAGGGTATCCCATTTAATTTAATGATCTCCTCCAAATACAATAATCCCAAGATCTCCATCGAAATATTATCCCAAATCATAGGAAAGTGGGTTGACTTTGTCACTTAGTTGATGATAAACCAAAAAGTGTTGTGACTTATCATTAAACATGGAATCCCTATCATGAAGTCCATCGATGTGTCATCTCACTTTCAATCCAAAACCTAAATGTATTGGGAAAAAAATTTTGGGACCAGGTTCTTTTCCTTCACTTATTTACAAGTGAGATACCATGAGATGAACTCGACAATACTCCACTTCATACCTGACCACCAATACTGACTCATGTGGTCCTTATATATCTTTTCCATGCATATATGTACTTACAAGGGGGAATTTGGAACTCACTTATCACTTTATTACATGGTGTTACTAAGAATATTATTCTCTCCTAAAATAAAATTATATGATCCTCACATTCAGAGAGTTTATTAGGTGTGTTTCTTGAGGATATCTGGTTGCGTAGGACCTCACAGTCAATGTCTCCCAACTGAGACTCTCTTATACACTAAATAAGAAAAGGGGACATCACAATTAGTCAAATATAATATATATACCCCCATAAAATAAGTATAACTTAATTTTATCCAAATTATTAGACACCTCCTCCATCAACTGATCTTCTGATTTCCTATTAAGTTTATCATCCACTATGTTTCCCTTTACCAAAGTATAGAAAATATAAAATACATAGTCTTGTAAGAACTACAACCAATTCCATTTCCTTATATTAAGGTCTATATGGGTGAATATGTATCTATGATTCTTAAGGTTTATGTAAACTATAAACCACTCACTGAGAAGGTAATGTCTCCAAGTCTATAAGGTGAACACTACCACTATGAAGTCTAGATTGTGGGTCATGTAGTTCTTCTCATGAGGTGTCATCTTATTAGATCCATGGGAGATCATTAGCTACCTCTATACTAGTACATAACAAAACCTGTCTCTAGATATATTATAGAACACCATGCACTCAAATCCTTCTTTTGGAAACCTTAGAACAAGATAACTTGTTAATCTCTATTTTATCTCCTCAAAAGATCTTTATCACTACTCAGAACAAAAAAAGGGATGATCCTTTGCGGTAAGGGTAGTCATGGAAACTATAAACTTAGAAAAGTCTACCATAAATATTTGATGGTAATCTAGCAACCCAAATAAGCTTCACACATCAAACACACTCATAGGTGGATACCAAGTAAGCAGTGCCTTGATCTTTATTGGGTTCATAGTTACTCCACCTTTTGAGATGATACACCCAAGGGAGTAGATCTCCCAAATCCAGAACTAAAACTTTGAGAGTTTATCATTGAATTGGTGATATTGAATAAATTCCAAGACAATACTTAGATACTTTTAATGATCCAACTATTATGTTGAATAGATGAGGATTCCATTGATGAAGACAGCCATAAAATGTTCCAAGAAGGGATGAAAGATTTGGTTCATGGTCCCCATGAACATAGTTGAGGGATTTTTCATGCCAAAGAGCATCACCAAAAACTAATAATGATCACAAAGACATATATACTCCATCTCTAAGATATATTTCATGTGATCCCAAAGCTATTTATATTCAAAACTAAGATTTACCTTCGAGAACCACTTTTCCCCTTTCATATGGTCGTAGAGGTCATTAATCCTTTGAATGGGGGGGTTCACACCATGAACAACACTAGGCAGAGGGATTTTCCATATTATCTCAACACTTTCATGTCATGAACACTATTTTCATGATGTGAATGGTCTTAATAATTACTCCCCTCACACATCTACCTCGTTCACATCTTGAAAGGCACCCTAAAAAATTTATTCATAGTGCGAACAATCTATCATGGAATGAATGACTTGCTGCTATAGTTTTTAGTATCCTGACCACCAAAACACTACTCTAAAATATTACCGAACACCTAAGGAATCCATTGATCCTAAAAACATGTCCAAAAACTCCATTTAAGGATTTTCAAACACTCAAAATCCTAATATGAGTCTTTATTCTTAAAAAACACTTCACCAAACCAAAAATTAAAATTCTCTCTCAAAATAAAAACCCAAAAAACGTCAGGTTGTTAAAATAATCATTATTGAATTGATATTTAATAACGTAATGATTTTGGATATGAAATGATATTTCCTTTTCTTGAAAATTAATATGATCTCTATATAGGAGAGTCAATACATGTCTAATGTTGCATCAAGTTCTACCATGGTTAGACATACTAGATCTATAAGAAGTATCCTCCCAAATAACCTTGATTGGAGAAGAGTTATATACCATGATGCAATCATCACACGACTAAGTGTTTTCACTAATAATTAAATATCCAAATCTTAAGGTGGTGAATCACAATTATTAGAAAACTTTCACAATAAGAAAAAATGTGTTGAACTAGAATCAAATAAGTCATTCATAGATCTATAGGGGAAAATAAGTGTACCTTTAACCACTTAATTATCATGGTTTAGTTCAGTAGTAGTGATTATATAAGACCTTCCTTGTTCCCTTGTTCTCAGAGGTTTCTAATGTCTATTTTCATCATCATCACTTGGATTAGGATATTGATTTACATAATTCCCAAACTCCTTTCATTTGAAGCATTGATGTGTGGGTAGATAATTAGTTGTAACAATCTTCTCCTCCATTGTGTTAATTGTAATCTTCATATTTATTTACCAATTGTGAGCTTGGTGGTCTATTTTACTATATATAAAAAACATCCTTGATACCTTGAGGCAATTTATTGGGTGCTTCCTCCCATATTTTTGGTATATAGGTGGTTGATTTTAATTCCCTATATTTGATTGATCATTTAATTTTCCATGAAACACTATTTTACTCTTCTTATCACCAAATCATTGAGAATAATGAGAGTCTCTAGTTTCTAATTCCAATTTAAGAGGATATCAAAAAATTTATTCATACCTATCAAAGTCCCTTATAAATAATGTTTTTCAAATAATTGGTTTTAAGAAACTAAAGAAACAATCAATTTTTCTTTTAGGGTCAATAATAAAACTATAGGCATACCTTGTAAGTCTAGTGAAGTTAACTTTATAAAAACCCAAAGATCCACCTTCCTCTTTTTTCAACTTTGGGAATTCTCTCTCTATTTTTTGTGTGAATATTTTGGAAAAAATAGTTGGTAATGAATATTTTCTTCAACTCATACCATTCCATAGAGTCTACTTATTCCTTTTGAGTTATATTATTAATGAGAGACCATTATTAGATAGATTATCTTTATAATTAATAAAAGGATATGATGACATTTTCATGATATGATTACTATATATTTGAAAATATATTTTTTATTTTGTGGATTCATTACTTAGTAATTAGTGGATTAGAATACCCACTAAATTAGGGTTGGTGTTTCCACATGGAGGAATTGATTTCATATTGATCCTTCTTTGGCATGTTTGGGAGATCAACATGATTTAGATTATTATTCATAACCTAAGAGAGAATTTCCATAAAGTTCTACACTCCATATGTCATTCCATTAGTTTTATTATTCAAACAACCACTACATTTTCCTTCACACCCATTATTAACTTGGTTACTCCTAGTTTTCGTAACTTACTAAAACAAAAAAGTGATAACATAAGAAATAAAAAATAATATCTTAAGTACTTCAGAGTAAAAAACTATATGAATTCGAAAAGTCCCTTTTATGATACCTTACTCTATGAAACCTCTATTTTAGCCTATTAAACTTTCAATTAAACCTAGGTTGCTTTAAGTTGGGGTTTATTATACTTATTAATATAATCCCTAAAAATAACTAAACCCTTTTCTAATACCAACTGATATGGACTAATCTAAACATGCGTAAATTTTATATTATTTTCATAATTTAAATGTTACATCTCAAAAATAATCTCATAATTATAGAACTAAAGGATTTAGTGTATTTAAATATAGGATACATAAATATATTATTACACATTATTGCTTCAACATATTCCAAAAACAAATCTACATAAAACTTAATTCTATATATAATCTTGTATATGATTCCCTAGAAATGGGAAATAAAAGATGGGGTGGGCTCAAATGTATAGTAAGGGAAAACTTATCAATGAGTCATAATGGGAAAGATCATAAACATGGGAGAAATATCTAATTAAAAGAAGAATAAGATCATAATTGATAATCATAATACATGAATGAGTATCATATATCATGGAATAAGAATATGAGGTCATAGAAATATCATCATGAAATTATAAGAATTATACCATGGTTTAAAATCATGTAACAAAAATCATGAACCATAGATGCATAACATTGGAATGGGGCATAACACAGAAATTTTGAACAAGTATAAGCATAAAAAATCATAACACTGTGATAAAACCAATTCATTACCATGCATTAAGTTATGAACAAAACCAATCATGTCCATTCATTAAATTGTGTGAAAACCCAATCATGCCCACATAATAAGTTGTGAATAAACCCAATCATGACCACCCATTTCGTTGTGACAAAATACAATCATGCCCGGACATCACATCATTATCTCATGAAATATAAAACTTTACCAATTCATTAGAGAGCTATATAGGACCATTCCCATCACATAATGATAAATCATACATATGTGTGCCACAAAAAATTAAAAACATTCATAATTCCATCATTGATTAATTTACCTGTGGGGAAGAAATTAGATTCTTTAATTATTTCCTTAAAAAATTATCATTATACATAAATAGGGAGATTTGGATGGTGTTATTAGAACATATCCTCAACCATAAGAAACATTAATAGATTTTGATAGATATGAAAAACACTTTTACAAGAAGATGATTTACTTAACATGTTTTGATGGTATCACATAATAAGAGATCAAGAATTGTATCATTTGATACTTCAAGTTTAATATCTAAAAATAAATATGTTAAAATATAATTTAGAGGTAAATAAATGAAGCATAACTCCAAATTAAATGGATTTTTTTAAGGTTTGAGAGTAAAATAGAAGAAAAACAATCTTCATAATGATTTTGTAACATGGTTGAAAAAAAAAATATAAGTCAATTTAAAGAATTCATTTCAAGGGGATGAAAAAATGAATTAAAAAAATTAAAAGAATTTAAAATATTAAAACCTTGAAAATAAATTAAGTTTGACATAATAAATATGGATTGTAAGATAAAAATATACATAAGTATAATGAAATACATTTATTTATTATTATAAAACATTAACCTTTATTCTTTTTAAAATAAAGAATTGTCAAAACGATGGGAATAGAAATTACTTTGGAAAACCATGAAAACAAAAAGAGGAAGCTTCATTAAGGATAATGGTTATAAAATTGGGAAACATAATTCAGGCAAAAAATGTTAAAAGGGATACTCTTTTCACACTTTTGTAAAGAAAGTAAAAAATGAATGATATGGAAAACATTTAAAAAAATCCTTTTAAAACTTATTAAAGAAATTAAAATATGGTTATAAATTACTATAAATAATAAATTAAGTATATAAAATAACTTTATTGAAACAATATAAATAATATGGACATGGTGGAAAAGGATTAATTAAAAAGGATGAGAATTATTCTTAACAATGTCATATTTTTATAGAGAAATAAATCCATAAAAGAACAATAATATTATGTAAACATGTAATTTACCCATACAAAAATAAAAAATTCTATATAGAATAAATAAATTTAATAATAAAAGAAACTTATAATAAAGGAAATTGAGTCGATAAAACACTTGTCTTGGATTATCATTTGGTAAAATATACTCAAAACATGTGTATAATAATCATAAACTCATTAAAAATATATTTAAAAATATTTTTCATATTTATTAACTTTTATATTAATATTTCATGTTCAATTATTACATAGTTATTACTTATTTTTAGTTAATATCGTTCATAGATATTAGTAGTTTTAACTCTTCCTTATCTATTTTAGTATAACGGTTTTGCTTATCATTCAATCTTTATGAGTTCATCGTATCAAGAATATTCAAGGTACTATAATTTAAGTTTCATAATGATTTATTAAATTACATGTTCATTCCACAGGAGTTTCGGGTAGGGTTCTTTAAATTGAAATCCATAATGCACTTTTTTCGGTGTTTTATAATGAATAAAAGGTGGTATATTAATAATGAGTTAAATCTTAATATTACCATTACAGAACCCAAAAAATTTATTTACTTATTAATATCATATCATACTAGTAATTTAGTTTTTATACCATCAATGATAAAAAATATTAGTATCATTTATGTAAGTGGTTAAACTGACCCAAATAAGAACATGCTATAATTAATGGAAGAGTATGATTATGAAGTAATTTTATTATAATATAATCATTCAAAAAATCATAATGATATTATATAGATGTTATTAAAGGAATAAATTAGAATTTATAAGTGGTGGATGAAGAATATAAATTAAAAATAATGATAAGAAGTTATTACTTACAAAGAAAAAACTGTATCTCCTCTTAGAATCCTTCTTGGATTTGAAATAATTTGGGAAATATATAGGGACTAAAATCTACCCAATATGGGAGAGGTCTATTATAAAAGGAAATATGGTGGATTATGTATGGGGATTTCAATTTTAGGTGTGTATTTTAAGGTTTCACAAGTGGATAAATATATTTCCACATAGATTTTTTTACTTTTTAACGTTAGTTTTAACCTACATTTATACAGAATATGTTCTAAATAATAGTTTTGAAAATGGTTTTAATAAAACCGATGTCTAAACATTAAATAAAAGAGAATTTAAGGGGTATTTCAATATTTTTTTTATAAACTAAAGTTTAAAATATATTTTCACGTTGGTTTTACTATAAAATCAGAGTGGAAAATAACTTGGAAAATTCATCATCGGTTTTTAGTAAAATCATCATTGAAATTCACATTATTTTAACATCGAAATATTTTTTTAATAATTTAAACATAATTTTTTTATGAAAAATCAAATTGAAAGTCCACCTATAAAAAATCACTTAAGACTTTCAATGGCGTTTTTTACAAAAACCAACATTGAAAGTCCAATGTTTTTTATTCCACGTTGGTTTACGGAAAAACTGACATGGAAAGTTGAAAAAAAAATAAAAATATAATAAATTACATTCCCTAAAATTATTTTAAAACCAATAAAATTTAGTAGAATATATGGAAAATAAATAGCACATATGTCATAGAATAAACATGTAAAAACAAACATAATTTAACAACTTAAATCAGAAAAATATTATCTAAATAATAATTTTTTAAACTATAATATAAAGACACATACCTGATAATTTATAATTTAATCATACTTGGTTTTCCTTGAATCATTCCTTGGAGATAATTAGGTTGATAAATTTTTCCAATGAATAAGGAATAATAGCACATAAGCTGAAAAAATGTAAACTCATCCCACTAAGAAGCACTATAGGGAACAGATGAATGGAAACTTAATCAAAGAGGTAGAATTTTAAGTCTATAAGAAATTAATAAATCTAAAACATAGTAAAAATTTAGATCACAAAAATCACCCCACATAGTTTGTATTTATGGTTAGACAATTCATACTTCAAACCATGTGACATGATTTTTAATCATTCAGTGAGTTAAAATTACCTAGTTTATGAATAGTTTTCATAATTTTGATTATAAACTTTTCTGAGACAAGTTAGAAACAAAAATTCACCTATTTAGGGTGAATATTTTGAAAAGAAAAGTTTTAATGAGATATACTCATTTTATATATTATCTCATTATAAAACTTTATAAATTATATGGATATTCAATAACTAAATATGTCACTTTCATAATTCAGATGAAAAATTAGTTAAATTCAAACCCAATATATTTATTTAGCCATATTACACAAGGTTAAATATTAAATTATTGGTTTTGAATCCACATATAACTCAAACTATCATATATCCACCGAATATCATAAACCAACATAAAATAATAAATTTCATGTTAATTTAATAAACCAAGCATGCCCTCATATGAAATTATAACACAGACACAAAAAAATCCAATTAAAATATTTTAAAACTCAACCATCCTAATAGAACATTTTTATGTAAAAATTCCCATAAAAATATCATTACTATAAGAACAATAAAGATCAATATTCATTTTATAAAAAAATAAATCAATATATCTTAATACATAATTGAAATTAACAACCATAAATAAAACTACATCCCATTTTACTCAATTTAAATTTCAAAATTCTTCAAAATGAATCACAAATCATTTGAATCTATCATTAAAAAAATGAAGTATATTTTAAATTTTAAAGACTAATTTTTAACATTAAATTTAAGTTAAGAATCAACTTAAGTATTCAAAACATATTTTTTTTATTTAAAACTAATTATATTTTGAGTATATCTTAATAGAAAACAATAAAAGAATTTATACATTATAAGACTTTAAAAAATTATCATATCAAATAGAGAAACTCAAACACCCATGGTGTATATAAATTAGTTTAAAAAAATTGTATGAATCACTTTTTTATTAAAAAAAGTTCACATATATAACAAAAAACATAAATTTAACCCAACCAAATAGAACTTTATAATTGAAAATCTGTTTTATTTATCTTTAAAAATTCATTATAAACTCAAATAATTCAACAAAAGAGTAAAGAAACTTTCAAATCATAAACCATTTCATTAAAATAGTTAATTAAATGATATTAAACACCTATTATAACAAAATAATTAGTTTTTGAACACTTTTTATTTGGAAAATGTAATATTAAATATAAAAATTAAAACAACAACTCAATGCCCATCAAGAAACTTATTATAATTTAAAAGTAAATAAAAAAATTATATTTACACAAATAATTCCATTCTAGTGGGTTCTATAATGAATAAATGAAAACCATTTTTATATATAACAAAACTAATTTAACTAAAAAGAAGCATGACTATAAATTATGAAAACTATTTCATAAATTATGATAAAATAAATTCTATTTGGATACTAGAATCTTCATATTTTTTAAATATATTTATAAAGTGTAAAACCTCATAAAATTCTATGTTTTTCATCTTGAAATTCACAAATTTTATCATGAAAAACATAAATAAAATTTATTAGTTTTTAGAGATTAAATAAAAAATTTAACAACCATAAAACCTCTAATAAACTCATGGTTTCTAAAGCCTTCAATTTTATAATCCTAAAAGTTTAGTACCATTTCAAAAATTCACTCAATAAAAATGTTATAAGTAATTTATTCATAAAATTTTTGAAAACAAATTCTAGGAAAATTTTAAGTTCTAACATAAAATACTAAATCATAAAACAACTCATTCGCATCCTTAGGATTACTAAATATTTTGAATCTAAAACACATAGTTTCTTATAAAAGAAAACTAAATGAAAACACTCATCACTCAAAAAAATATTTAATTAGTTTCTATATATAATAAATTCAACTAAAATAGAAATTTCTATAAATAAACCTTTTAAAAAAGTTATTTTATAAAAAAATATAATGATTTTTCTTAAATAAAAAATTATTTAAAAAAGAGTTTAAAAATACTAATAAATAAGAAAAAAAATTAATACAAAGTAAAGATATAATGTTTGGTTTAAAATTTGATAAATCATACTGTAATATATCAAGACATACCTTGATTTATTTAGATTAATAAAGCTTTATGACTTGTCATGTGTAAAATTTTCATTTCCACATCTTCAATCCCTTAAGTTATGTAATTAAAATAAAATATATTGAAACCATAACTCCTAGTTTTCATATCACAACACTTTATAGCCCCTAAAATTACAACAGTGAAATCAGTCCAAATTTGTATCAAAAAAATTATAAGGATACAATGTTCAAAATTCTATAGAAACAATATATAAATCATATGCAGAGAAAAATAAATTTTTTATCATAGAAATAATTTTAAAAGAAAGAATCCTCATATAATTTAAATAGAAGAAATTTCGGAAACATAAAGAGTCAAAATGATTTCATCTGTACCTTGTTTATCAAGTTAATCAAATAAATTAACACTACTGAAATTTGAAATGTGCTTTCTGCAAGGAATGTAAAAATTGAAAAACTTTAGATCACAAAATAATAAAGGAAATTTTAAACAATGGAAAAAACGAAGGGACCATGAAGGATATTATCTAAGTTTCTTGTGACATGGGAGGAGTGATACAATTTAATACTTGAAAATAATATATATATGGGTAAAAGATTCTTGATTCTAATATCCCTATAGATCAAAGAAAAAAAGGAAACGAAATTGAGGATTAAAACAAAAAAAATGAAGATGAGATAAAAATAGATAAACTTAATACTACATCACATTTGGATTCTACATAACTTGAAAACAAAAAAAAAATACATCGAAAATGAAGGTAAATAAAGTCAACATAACATTATCATAAAAAATAGTAGAAGAATCGGTGAATTTTGATGCAAGTAGAAGGTACTATGAGGGAAGAATTCATACCAAGATGAAGTAGAATATGGAATTTAAACACCAAGGTGACACATTTGAATGTCTGAATGGAAAAATTCCAGGTTGAAGTAATAATAAGAACCTAAAATGAAAGATAGTAATCAATGGAAATGTTAAAAGTTGGTAGTATGCAGTTGCAATTTATGGTGGTGGTTCTGGTTGGAAAAGATAATATCATGAATATGGGTAATTTATTAATTTTTATAAGACTCAACCTCATTGAAAATATATAATAATAATGAATGTTATAAGATTAAAAAACTGAATATTTTGATATAAATCTTAAAATAATTAATATAACCAACCTTATAAAATTTATCCATCATCCTAGTTGTGATTATCTCAAACAAGAATCATAAAGAAAATAACTGCATTCCACCCGTTATTTTTTATGATGAAACTATGGTTATGAAATATTAACTTTAAAATAAAAACTAACACATATATATAAGATAAAACATATATTATCTAATATAAAATATATTTACCAATAATTTCATGTCGTTGATTTTATTTAGCTTCTGTATCGATAATTTATCATTGTTAGACCTCTCCCATGACCTATATTTTAATATATCAATTATCAATACACGTATAAAAATAAAAATTAAGAATATATAACTAATAAAAAAGAATAAAACATGCTTTTTTAACAATTATTTAAAATATTTACATACTCTTCCTAATAAACTAACTTAAATAAAAGAACACCCCTGTAAAATCAACCACAATATACCAACTAAAAGCATAAAATAATAGGTATAAATACTCATTTATTTTAACTTTGATTAAAAGAGACATACCTAAAACATCTGAAAACTATAAAACAAATATAATATAAAAAATTTAAGTAAAAACAATTCATTTTTTAAACTTAAATTAAAAGATACATACCTGTTAATTAAAATTTTAACCATGATTAAAAAATAGTTTTCAAACAAGAAACCTGTAAAAATAGAATATAAAAAATTTAATAAAAAATTATTTTCTAATTAATAAGTTTTTAATTTTTAAATAAAATAGTCATACCTTATAATTTAAATGTTAACCATACATAAAAAATAGTTTGACAATATTGAATATGGGTAAGTTCTAAATTTTTATACAACTTAACATTATTGAAAATATACAATAAAAATAAATGTTATAAGATTAAAAAATAGAATATTTTGACATAAAACCTAAAATAATTAATATAACTAACATTATAAAATTCACTCATCATCCCAATTTTTATTATCTCATGTAACACCCTAAAATTCTAAAATAAGAACATTTTATTTGATAACATGTATGACATGAAACACCAAACTTAGATTAAAATATAATACCTCGAGAAATTATGATATATTTATTTTTAAATAAATTCAATCTATTCAATAGATTTCATTACACTCAACATTGAGTTTATCTTGTGTCACATGTGTTGGGTCCCAAAAAATCTGTACACGAGAATAAGAAAATTAAATTAATTTGGTAAAGGATAATAACAAATGCAAATAAGAGTTTGAAGAAAAGTGTTCAAATGGGGTGAGCTATGAATGGGGGTTGATTCTGTGAAATGAAAATCACTTTTTGAACCGCCAACCCGCATGGAATTTCGTTGCTTCAAAAATTACCTGCAAATGAAATAGTTCACAAAATGGGATGGTATCATCGGTGCCTACCAAAGAAACAAATTCATTTGCAGTGCTAGGTAGTGATTTTCTCCCCCACAAATGACCATCTCCATGAACAAAATAGTCCATAAGATGAGATAGACTATCAGTGCCTGTGAATAAAAACACATCCATTTTTTGGGTCAGATTGTGATTTTTTCTCCCCATGAACGAAATCATTCACGGTCTAGGGAATCCTCCTGGGATCCTGCAAAAGAAGACCTGTAGCCCACCATAGATGAACATACATGCCGGTATATAGTCTCTGTACTCTTCTAAAAAATAAACTAGAGTAGGTATCGAATAGGGAGGAGGATTTAAAGGAGAAAAGAAATGAGGAGACGCAAAACGTGGAGTCTCCAAGATGAATCGAGAGGTATTTGTCGATTCTAAACAAGTAAAAATCAATTGCATACCAGTAAGGAGAAAGTAATAAATCATATAGACATCCATGAAATCAAAACCCCTTTGTAGAAACCATTTTTCGGGGTATAAACGGATGACCCATTTGTAGAAAAACACCCCTCATAGAAAAATACTATACGGGCGGAACCCTTCCCTGCATAGAAAAGTGATAAATGGGAGGAACTCAACCCTGCATAGAAACATGCTATGTAGATATAACCAAACCCCATGTAGCAACATGATATGTGGGTAGAACCCAGATCCGTGTAGCACAACACTAAGCACACGGTACCCTCAACCGCATAGCAACATGCTACGTGGAGCGAACCCAATCCCACCTAAGAACTTTCTATGTAGAATGGGGCATCCTAGGGTATTCTACTCTCCACCTTCTATCGCTCCCTCACATCATATCATTGGGGACTATATTTCCCCCTTTGTAAACTAGTATAATGGCATTAAGCCAAGTCCCCTTCCAAAGCCACCTGACATGTATGATCAGAACATTAAGCACACCAACATGTCACCTCAAGTCTACATACCCAAGGTAACAGGAGTCACATGTGTAACCTCAACAACAAGGTCAACCCTTCAAATGTTTTTAGTTCTACATTCCCATGGTAATGAGGGTTCCAACCTTGGGGTTCTCACATGAAACTCCCTATTATGGGGAAGGAGGGTAAAGGATCATGCTTTTGTTTCCTTTTGATAAGGAATGAGATCCTCCCCCCATAACCAATTTTAGGGAATCCCTCCTAGAGTAATCCCCTAGATTTTCTTACAGGAGGTAGTACACTTGCTCCTCTACACCTCATCCCTAGGATATAGCCAGATATATCCCCATATGTGACTATCTTGGTTACCAAAATAAAAGAGGAGACGAGTGCACTTAAATCCCTTTCCCTCTTCCTTTGGGCTTCAGAATCAATCCACCAGCAGATAGAGTGGGTCATGTGATCTTCATATCTACTGCTTCCTATTGTTTCTCACACTTATAATGACTCATGTGGGCTTAGAGGTTAGTTTTTATCATAACATCAAAATGATCCCAAACCTTCAAATGGGCTACTTCCATGTGTAATCCCCAATCATGTCCCCTAAAATGGTACTTCTCTATAGATGTAATCCCAAACTTAATGAACTACATGGGATTTGATTCCCAAACTAACTGAGATACGTAGGAAGCCTCTATAAGGTATAAACCCAACACCCAAATTCACCCTAATGTTCTTTGATCCACATTCCCAGTAGGTTTCTGTTCACTTGGAAGACCACATCTCTTTTGGGTCCCTCAGGCCACCTCGGCGTAAGTCTCACACCAAAATTTGACTATGCACCTTCCACCTACACATCCTTGTTTCATGAAGTTAAACTACATGGTTTGGTCCTTATCACATAACCTTAAAAGGTGATGTGTCCTTTTAAGTGGCACCAAACTACATGGGTTCTGATTTCTCTCATGAGGATACATAGGAAGCCCATATTATGGGTTCGATCCTGACATCAAAACAAATTTCATATCCCTGGATGAAATCAAACTCCATAGACACTCACCATGTGGCTTGAAATTAGTGTCGCTCTAATAAATGGACAAATAATATTTAATATATCCATAAAAGGTTACCATTGGTGGAGAAACTTGGATATATATAGATCCCACCATCAATAGAGAACCTCATATACATATAAATGATTCTGAACCCATTATTATTCATAATCAATCGCTAAATTATGGTTAATCCACATATACATACTTGGGAATGAACAAAGGATTAATGAACATATCTTAAATATATAAGAGAGTCCCAGAATAGGTAATAGTTCCCCCCAAAAGGGTGTGATGATCCTAAATTCCCATCCACCCGAACAATGTATGTTCTTAAGTGTTGTTGGCCAAGTTCCTCAATGAACTCCTACCTTTTGAAAGTAGGTCCATGAGTCTTCATGGATATGATAGTCATTGGGTATTTTCAGCTCCATGAAAAAAAACTTGTTAGAGACTATTTCAAAACTTTGTACCCAACATCAGTGATTTAACACAATTAAACCCTTTTCAATCAACTAGTCAAGAACAAATGGTTTTATTCATAAACAAAATGGTTAACCTGACATGAATCCTTAATCAAGGTGGTGGTGTTACCTTGCACCAATACCCTTTCGTATCCAAAATGAAAGAGGTACAAGTGAGACCATCAATTACTCATGTGGCCATGAGATTCTACTTTGATGAGGTTTTTTTGTTTGTATGTGTCACATATATTACTGGCACCCTTCACTAGAAATATCTTCAATCCAATGGCATCTCAGTAGCTTTCTTGGACACATGCATCAGCCACTACACAGGTTAGGTCCTCAACCAAACCAAGGATGTCATCACCCACCCAATGTATTCAACACTAGGTTTCGAATGCATTGATCTAAGAGTACCACCAAAATGGTACTCTCCCAACCCTATAGGTGGTTTGAAAGTCCCCCCAATCTATGAATCCCTACCATCCTTTTTTCCAGTGATGGTCGACGGTCTAGAACCAGATGTCTCTAATATCCATCTCAAACCGTTTCAAGAGCCTATCCCTGAAACATGATAATGATTTCCCCCTTACCTTATGGAGGCTGATGATTTCATCACTAACAACTTCATCCTGGTAGCATGGGGATCCTACCCAAATTCCCCTACTGGAAATCATCATTTTCGACATCGTATAACCCAGTATCATCATATTGTAGAGGATACCGCTCCATGGGCCCCAAACAAATCCATACGGAATTATTTCCCCAAAAAATACTATAAAGGGTAACAGTTAGACAATTAGGAATAGGCCCTTGTCCTTATTCTTTCTTAATAAGTCTTCCAAGTAAATATGGTGGCATATAAGCAGATGAAAATTCCTACTCACAAAGATAAAGTGTGTCAGTCAAATGCAATGGAAAGCTGTGAGTAGAAGAAAATCCATTCTTGTTTACATCAATACCGCCATGAAAATATAATGAAAACTTATAGGTAGACATATATCCATACCAATTAACATAAAACCCTCTAGTAAAATACAATGATAAACTATGAGCAGATGAAAATTCCTACTCATCCATATCAATCTCGCTGTGAAAATGCGGTGGAAAATTATCAGTAGATGCAAACCCCTTACCACTAATATGAAGACTTCCATACAAATATGGTGGTAACAAAATACAATTAGATTCAAATTCCTATGGATTAATATCAATATAATCAATAAAATATGATGTAAAATAATGAACATGTGCAAATTATTACTCATTAATTTAAAGTCTTCCATGAAAATGCAGTAGTGATCAGTGAAAGCAGCTAGTATATCCTAGTTTTAAATCAGGGGCAGACTCATACATCTACCCCCAAAAAGGAAAAATTTCAGTACCCACTGACAGGAAATAGAGGACCGGAGTAGGAATATATTCATACTTAGACACTATAATGGGCATATATTCTCGTTCCCTCCAAATAAATCTCTCAAAACATATTAGAAATAAAGAAGGATCAAATATAAATACATTACCATATCCTATAAAATTTTCAAGATGTAATCATGTCTGCAAAAATAATAAGGAGTTAGACCTACAACCCCACCTCCTCAAGTACGGTGACTCATCCACATAGTGGGGTGGTCACCCAATAGAAGACACACATCTCTGCTCCCATCTAGGAGGGCTATCGACAATATTCCATGATAAATGGAAAACATGATTGGGCACAAATACTTATTCCAATTGGGGGACACCGATCCAATTTGGTGGCCACTCTAGGGCAGGCATATATCCTTACCATAATTCCAAAAGCTTACCGGCATATCTGGGAGGCACCACATGATCCACTTGAATAGGTACCCATATATGAAGTTCATTACCTATAGAAAACATACATAGTTTACCATAAGAGAACACCTAAAAAGAAATCATGCCAAAGAAATATGGAAAATAAAGAGCAGACTCGTGACTCTACTCTGCTGAAATATGGTGTTCTTGAGTCTATAAAATACTTTTCACCAGTGGCTCAGGATACTGGTGATCTGTTACAAAATTATGGAAGTGGTAGTAGAAATTGCTAAGGTCCTCCCTACGACATTGTTACCAGCAGATCTAGAGGATCTCCCCATAGTATTTACCATGAAGGCTTCCTTCATGGACACAAATTGATCGATCATGAGATCTTATCTTCTGATAAGCATCATGGTAGCTATCCCCATGGATAGAAGATCAAACAGCAAGAAGGTCCTCACCTTGCTATCATCCACCCTAAAGGTCCTCCCCAAGGTATATGCTATATAAATTCTCCATTTAGTTAGACAATGAGTCATGATGATATTCCTCACTATGATGGAATTTTTTGCGAAGGTCCTCCATATGGTGACATATTATTTCAACAAGAATTTCCTCCCCTTGCCAACATCCACCCTGAAGGTCCTCCCTAGGGCATATACTGTAGAAATTCTCCCTATAGTCGGACATCAAACTATGATGGTAGTCATATCCATGATATCACCTACTATGAAGGTCCTCCCGGCATTCATATTTCATGTTGGTAAGAAGTTACTCCCCTTTAGAGTCAAATATAAGAAATCCATCATATTCTGAGGCACTTAGAAATATGGGGCAATACATGTTAGAAACCCTATCAATGGAAAGTGACATCCTTTCTTAGCCAGGAGATAGTCCAGGGTAAACTCATCCTCTGATCCACCCTCGAATCATTCCCAAACCAATGATACCCCTATTATCCCTACTATTAATGAAAAAACAAACAAAAAGTGTCCATGTTGGAAAGATCAAGTAGAGAAGCCCCTAGTATAAGAACAAAAGAATATATTTATCCTAATAAGACAATTAGAAAAGGATGATATACCCATTATTTTTTGTCCCTCAACCACTTCTCAGTTCGACATTCCAACAGCATTTTCCCACAAATGCATACACAACATCCATCTGAATCTTTGGACAACTCTTGACCACCTGAAAACAAAATTCTTTCCTTATGATGAGTATGTAGACCATGTTAAAATATTGGAATATCTTCATCATAAAATAGACTTGTAAGACCTTATTTATTCATGGTGTCCATAATCAGATAATAAACAAAACAATCTTCAATTAGAATGCGTCAATTCATTTCATAAATTACAACATCTAATTGTTGACACCCTTCCTGGCATTCATATTTAGGGATGAGGGGAGCAAGGATCTTTTCATTTCACCCCATGCCCCATTCAATAGAACCCAATGGAGATGAAATAATTTTATGTCATTATTATAAGGAGTCTATTAAGAAAATCCCTTACTCAATAAAGATGGCATACTCAACAATAATCTTCCTTGAGTAAGTCTCAAAATCGTCAGGCCCGATGAGAGTAAGCCCTCGAAAACTCCTGAACCATGAAATTGAGAACATTCATCATGATTCCTGCTTATGGGAATCCAATCATTAAGCATTGTTAATGTCATAATAATTGAATATTTCACATACAAACTCAATATTATATCTAGATCATGCTCAAACAAATATGCATGAGATCAAGATAGTGGTGCCAGTGGTAGCAGCTACTGTAGTGAAATATCAGCCCCTTCCCATAGGTATAAGGGAATTTTTTACACAAAATTCCTCTATAATACCAAAAAAATCCGGACCTAGGTACAAAAACAAGAGAATGGTAGCAACCCCAGCCCACAGGGTTGGGGAAATTTTTACCTCAACTATCCCCTTAATGGAATTCATTATTTTCCCATTTGGGGAAGAAAATAAGAGGTAATGTATCCTATTTCTCCCTCTATTATGGTCAATTTTCCCCAAAAGGGAGGTTTATGACCAGGATACATAGAGGATCCCTCTGAGTTAACCTTCGCCAAGAAGTGTGAAGAGGATCCCAGAAAGGAAGGGAGATATCCAACAAAGGATACAAAAAGATATCCTACCATTTGGTATCAAATATGGAGCCCACAATGAGTTATGCATCGGTGGATGTAGTGGATTGAAATCCTATATATGGCACAAAAAATGATGAAAATTAAGAAGAGAAATGAGAGGATGGTTCCACCTGAAATGTAGTCCACACTAAGAATAAGGTGCACGTACTTGGAACCAGAGAATCCTACTAAATTTGGGTTCTCCCTCGATAAATCCCTCACTATATCTTCATCAAATATATACTAGAGAGAAGAATAAAATTAAGGTTATATATGACCCACATCATCCTATCAATGAAAAAAAATTCCTTATGCTTGAAGAAATATTTTCTCAGAAAAAGGAATAAATGAAAGATTTGGGGTGAATCAATGCTGAGTTTCTCTGAGGTAGTTTTCCTATTAAATATTCTCCCTATAAAAAGCTTAGATATAAACTTCCATTAGGTTTACCTCAGTGAAAAGGGTTTATCCTGATGAATAAATCAAGGCCAGTAAATCCACTCAACTTGGTGTCTGGACCCTCAATTTACCTGGACCCGATCATGGATGGATATCAATATTTCCCTCCACTAAGGAGACAACCAGAGCAGGTTTAGGAAAATCCTAAAAATATGTCCTCGGCCAGATATTCACCTAAAATAGTGGCAGAACCATCACATTAGATCTTTCCCATTGTTGCACCTATCCAAGCATATTCTCAACCAAACATTCACTAAGGGCTCATTGACACCATCAAGTTGTTGGCATCTCAATTGGAGGTTGTGTAGGAGCAGTGTGCACTAGTGAAGTTAGAACGTGAACCTTACCCTGACTAACTGAGTGATTCTTTTTCACCTCCAAACTTTGGGAGTCCTATGTTTTCGATATTCAATGGCTCAGGTGACCGAGAACAAAATCTAACCCACTATGTGTCCCATTGTGATCTCATGATGGGAACTCCTAAAAAACAATAAGTAGAGAAATGAAGATAATTCATTCGAACCCTATAAGGGCCAGCCTTCATATGGTACACCATTTTTTCAAATTGGTCGATCACAAGATGAGAGGATATCTATCATAAATTCCTCTTTTAGTTTAGTTAAATGCTACAAAAGACAAAAATAAGTGACCTCTCAAATTCAAAACATCAGGAGAATGAGAGGGTCTCAAATTTCATTTCTCGATGGAAAGGTTTGACATATTATTTAAACTTACCACAACCCTAAGAGGATATGATTTCTCTATGAATTAATAACCTTCATGATGAGATGATAACATCCCACATCTTCATGATGTATCCATGTGGGTTTTAGGATCTCTCCACCATTTCCCAAAGAATGGAATACTCCGTACAATGAACTAAACTAAAATCCTGGATAACTCCACCGGTCCTGGGGAAAAGAGAAGGAAAGGCATAGATGGAATCCATCACACTTAATCTAGCCTCTATTCTTTCTACAACTCAAAAAACTACATCGTATCATGCAGAACCCCCTGGGCATCAATAGAAACCCCTTCCTTGACAGGATGAGTGGAGGGGACCCAGGAGAAATCAATCCAAGGAACGATGGAATAAGGTTTACTCATTCTAAGATGATCAATTCCATGGATATTTTAAATCCACTATAGAAAAAGATTTACTACACCTACCGGATCCAAAAAGGGCTGACCAGGTAGGTCTCAACGACCATCCAGATTATTTCCCCTTTCACTAAATACTAGGACACACCATTCAAGAATGATTCATATTTAAATACCTTCTACAGAAAATTGTAGATTCTAGGTAGGTACAGTTGGGAAGGCCACTAGCACAAGTGGTGTATGATTCTTCCACTACCCCCGAGGAAGGTGGTGAGTAGAAAGAAGTTTTTATCCTGAGGGAACAAAAGTTTGATAGTTAGATTACTCAAAAGACAATCAATTGAACTCATGTTATTCTCTAAGAATAGTTAAAAACCAAATATTCCCCTAACCTCTCTTTCTAAAACGTAACCAATGTCATCATCCCCACAACCCTCTAAAATTAAACCTTCCAAAAAGAGGTTTGGTTGAATAGGTAGGGAGAAATTGTAGGAATATGAACCTATCTCAAGGCCAAAGTCAATTTTTAACCTCTCAAATTTTATGCCCTCAAATCTGAAACAACTTGAACTAGTATGTCAAATGGAATTACTAGATGTAGTCAACTAGGAAAAGGCATCATCATAATAGGATTTGATCTTCATGTCCATTAATTTTATTCATTTAATGGATTCCTTATCTGAGGATGAGTGTAGATATAAACCTGAGTTCCCCGCATCTAATTGGGGAACTAGTGGCAGAGGTCGTAGGAGCTAAGGATATTGAGGAAGGTGAATCCATGTTAGATACCATACTTCTAGCCACATCCTTACCCGGACTTTCAATTTTTTAGAAACATGAAAATTTCCCTTCAGAGGATCCAAAGTTAATATGATAGTCCTCCTCCATCATCTAAAATCTACTCAGATCTAATCACTCTAGAATATAAATTATAAGAGGAATAGGTTTCCAATCACCCTTAGTATGCAGGCAGACCTACCAGGACTAATCCACCAAGAATAGGATTTCCTCCAGCTCTTATCTCGATGGTTAATCCATTTATGTCAAATAATCAATCCCCTAAAGCACTTGTAAAAGAGTATCCCCATGCTAGGAAGTGTTGGCCTTTAGACCATAAGTATAAAATCCTAAAATATTTATCCTTGGTATCAACCAAGATATTGATCTTAGATTCCTTGAGCTTGTCAAAAGACCTTAGGGAATCACTTATAAAGGATTTTCTAATCCCCTAGGATGTTGAAGCCAAAGTGGCTACTGTTGAGGTCTATCAGATAGAGAATGGTCCTATATAATGTCATACTATTATCCATTTCACATATCAAGATGAAAATTTCATTATATAGGGATAAATCTGACCTTTGTACATGTTTGGTAGGATAAATGGTGTTGATGTCCAAAAATATTTTGTTGATAATGTCTATGAAGTTAACCTCATCCCAGTATGAACACTTCATCAACTGGGTTGAAATGAGGATAGTCTGGTTCCTTCTACTATAACCTTATAGGTCTATGAAAAAAGATAGAAAAATTAATTGGGCCAAATCAAGCTCAATGTTTAGTTTGGAGATCTTATTTCCAACTAAGAATTTTTTATGATTCAATAGAACATAGCCTTCAACATCTTACTAGGAATGCTCTGGTTGCATAAACACATGATAATCCCTTCATTTTACCATCAATTCATCAAATAATAAACTAATAGAAAAATTAGGACATTTCACACCGATAAGGCCCCATTATAATCCTAAGAGTCACACTATATCAACATAGATTCTATTAGGGGAAAGGGAAACAACCCATAGTCTATGGTGTTGCTTGGGTACTGCCCCGAATAGTCTAGAAATGATCCCATCCAACCCCTTTAAATGGATTGGTTAAGAATATGTGTTACCCATCAATCATTTAGAGTATATGAGTATAAATTCAGATGCATATTAAGTGGTCCTCATGATTTCAGTTAAGACCTCTGAGTTTAGTAGTGTTGAAAATTTTTATGAATCCCTAGAAAATGGTTAAATCTCTGATGAAAATGACCTCAATCCATACTCAAAACTCCAGGAAATCCCTTCCTCACCAACTAAGGTATAATAGGTTGTCTCGTCATCCAAATATGATGAAGACATTCCTCCTCCATCTCTCACTCCATCCTATCCAGAGTTTCAAGGAAATATCACATTGTTAGTTGGGTCAAAGGAAATCATTTCATCTTTCGAATATCAAGATATTGAATCCTCCCTTAACTCTATAGAACTTATCCCATTACTTGATCCCCCTATGGAATGATAGGAAGAATATGAATAAGAGTAATAAGAAGAGGAGGAAGACCTTAGGGACACCCCTCTATCATTTGAGGAGGATGTCTCTACTATGATTGATGAACTCGGAGAAATAAATTTTTGTGAAGAAGAAGAATCATGACCCACATGGATTAATGTAGACATGTCATCTGAATAGAAAGAATTATATACCTAATTATTGAGGTAGCATTGATATTTTTTCTATAAGAACTACACAAAAATTCTAGGCCTTGATCTTGAGGTGGCCACTCACCACCAAGGCCTATTAGAGAACCAATGGGGATATAAACAAGAAACCAGAAGGACGCACCCGACACATGCTACAAAAATAGGGGCTAAAGTTGACAATATCATCAGAGTTAGATTCATTTAGGAAGTCCAATATTCTAAGTGGAAGGAAAATATATTCCCTATAAAGAAAAGTAATGGGAAAATTAGAGTCTATAATGGTTTTAGAGATATCAATTAATATTTCCCAAAAGATGAATTCTCAGTCCCGATCACAAAACTGTTGATCGATGAAACTTCCAGATATCAAGATCTCTCCTTTATGTATGAATATTTAGGATATAATCAAATATGAAAGGAGTAGAATGATAAAGAATCCACCACCTTTAGGTCTCCCTAGGGAGTTTTTTTCTATCAGGTAATACCCTTTGGCCTGAATAATGTCAGTGTTACATATCAACAGGTCATGCATAACATCTTCAAACCCTTCCTGGTAAAGTTTGTCAAATTCTATGTTCATGACCTAGTGGTTAAATATTTACAATGATTTGACCATTTGATATATCCTGAAACCTTCTTCAAAAAATTGTGTCATCACATTCTAAAAATGAACCCCTTAAAATGCGATCTCAGGGTTACCTCAGGGAAATTTCTAAGCTTTGTCATACATCATCGTGGCATCAATGTAGACCTTGAAAATGCATAGGTTGTCCTTAGGATGTTACCTATCCACAACCTTATATAATTGAGAGGACTCTAAGAACACTTAGCCTACATTAGTTTCTTTGTAGATAACCTTGATAGAAAATATATACCCTTCACTAGGTTGATAAAAAGGGGATTACATATTAGTGGACCAATGATTGTTGGGAAACATTAGATAATATCAAGAAATATCTATTAAGACCACCAAGGATGTTGTCTCCTACCAAAGGAAGGCCACAAATTTTTCATGTGATGGCCTTAGAGTGATCATTAGGTGCCTTCCTCATGTAAAAGAATGAGGTTGACGGTGAAAACATCCTTTATTACCTCATCTGAACCATGATTAATGCTAAGACTTATTATTCTGATATTAAGAAGATTTGTATGGTGCTAATATTTACGATCCATAAATTGAGTGACAACCTGCAATATCACAAGGTCCATTTGGTCTCTTATAGAAATCCACACAAATAAATTCTTAGCCATCTTATATTGACTGAACATTTTTCGTGGTGGGCCATCATCCTATAGTAGTTTGACATTCAGTTCATGCCTCAAAAGGAGGTTAAAGTCAAGGAATTAGCAAATTTTCTAGAAGAGAACCCCTCAATAGAAATGAATTTATTGGATACTGAATTAACTGATGAAGAGGTCTTATATATTTAGGGGTACGCTCTTATATGGGAGAGTCATTTTAACATTTCTTCTAAAAGCCCGGTAGTAAAGAGGATGGAAGACCCCGAGCTCAACAAAGTGGGGTTAGGATTCATAATCATATCTCCAGCAAAGGAAGTCCTACCTTACTCCTTCCTACTGTTAGAAGGGTTCATGAATAATAAAATAGAATATCAAGCTCTCATTGAAAGGTTAGATCTGGAACTTCAGGTACAATTAAAACACTTAAAGATGGAAATTTATTTGAAACTAGTCATCAAGTAGGTTAATGACTATTATACATCATAAAGGAAGATCTAGTCCCCCTGATAAACCATGTCTAAGGACTAATGGCTAAATTCCCTTTATAAGTGATATTTACTAATGTCCCACGATTGAAAAATGACCAAGATGACACCCTAGAAAATGTAACCATATCCCTGGTCAATCCATATTGGGATGAAACAGTCATTGGGATTACGCACCACTGGAAGGTCTTACCATTTATTCAATCCAACATGGAAGATATTGATGAGATTATCCCCATCCTTGAACCATACATTCCTACCACTGGTTGGATGACACCCATTATGGACTACCTTCAAAAGGGATAGCTCCCACCAGACAGAGCTATGAGATAGAAAATCTAAATATGAGTAATTAACTTTGTTCTCTATGATAGCATAAACCGTCAAAAGGTACTCTATAAGTGGAGCCTTAATGGGGTCTTTCTCAAGTGAATTGGTCGAGAAGTGACTACTATTATCATGAATGAAGTTCACACTAGGTCTTGTGGTGTCCATCAGCTAGGATCCAAGATTTCCCATAAATTTACAAGTCTTAGGTACTACTGGGCCACTGTAATGCAAGACTACACCAAATTCACTAAAAGGTCCCATTCTTTCTAGGTTCATTCCAACATCATTCACAAAACCCCAGAGTTTCTTCACACATCCAAATACTCATATCCATTTTCCATATGGGGAATGGATATCATAGGACCATATTCTCCATCTACATCCAAGCAGTTCAAGTATATTCTCACATCAAAAAACTTCTTCTCCAAGTGGTTAGATGTCATACCCCTCAAAGAGGTTAGGGCCAGGAACATTTTTAGATTCTTGAAATCCAACATCATCACCAGATTTGATTTCTCTCATACAATACTGATGAACAATGGTACCAATTTATGTTGTACTAAATTTGAAAAACTGTATCAGGAGTATGAAATCAAGTCCAATCATTCATCATGCTTTCATGCAGTGGTTAACGAAAATATTGATACCTTCAACAAGAATCTATCCAATATACTTCATAAGATAGTATATAAGGATAAAAGTCTCGGTCGTACAGGCTCCTACTTTTCATGTGGGCTTACTGGACTATGACCCGCACTACTATATAGAAAACCCCATACTCATTAGTATATGTGATAGAGTCATTCCTACCCATCAAAGTTCAATTACCCTCACTTTTTATTTATATATATGATTAGTTATCCATAGATGAGTAATCCCAGAGATGGATGGATGAATTGGAGAAATTGGATGAGAATAGATTGCATACCTTGTGCTATTTGGAGGTCCACAACTGGATTACATGAGACTTTAACGAAAAAAGTTCACCTATGGTATTTTCTCAAGGGAGAGATGGTGTTGGTCCTTGGGACTCTAATGACACTTGGAAACAAACTTACAAAGTTGGATCCAAAGTGGGAGGGACCCTATGCCATACGAAAAATATACTCTAATGGAGATTATTCTTTTATCTCGATGGATAGACATCTCACTATGGATACCACTGACACAAGATTCCTTAAGAATAATTTCAGGTAATCTCAGGGTCCTTCATCCTAATTGCATGACGTTAAACTTCATGTTACTTCATCTTAGTTGTAATATGTTAAAATGTATAACATCAGTGGTCCTTTATATATGACATTAAAAGGTACATAAATACCTCCTAGATACACAATGATAAACTTTTTGTACATTTCCCATACATACAACATTAAACTATGAACTTAGTTTAAACTACATGACTTAAAACTCTATACAAGCCTCCTCAGGAATGCATATGTGGTGCTTGGGCCTTCTTGGTCCTTATCCATGTCAGGTTTTTTATGCCACCACATTATGAATATCCCTTTTGGATTGCTCAACCATTTTTCCAAACTCTATGAACTTAAACTAGTAGTTAACATCCTGATTGCATGACATTAAACTGCATGGTACTTCATCCTGATCGTATGACGTTAAACTACATGATAAATTGTCCCATATGCACGATGTTAAACTGCATAGATAGTATTTATCATAATAACCTAAAAATAATGAAATCATTATCTATGTCACAATACAATAAAATTCATGACATCAGCGTCCTCACCTCATGATGTTAAACTGCATGGGAATCATCGTTTCAATCGACAATTCTCCACAAATGAGCTAGATTTGGGTGGGAGAAAGATAAAATGCCCCTATCCCCACATGAGTCAGATCCAATTCAAGAGTATCTTTCTCAAAAACTATGTATAGATTTATTAATATCATCACATGATATGTAGTGATGATTATACCCCTTTTGTTAGGCCCAACCACAAATTTCCCTCTATTCATAGGATGATTTTCTTGCAATCATTTAGCCTCAAGGCCTCTTTTCATGTCGATATTATGTTTCTTACTGGTCTACAAAATCATATTTACTATAACTACAATACCTTCATCCTGATCGCATGAAATTATACTACATGATACATTATCCATTTCACAAGAAAATAAACTGCATGACACTAATGCTCTAATTGCATGATATTAAACTACACAGCACAATAATGTTCTCACCAAAGAGAACATTGCCCTCAACATCAGTCATCTACCATTCCATAATCTAGAACAACTTACAACTTGATTCCTATCTATACAGGATATGTAGAAACACCTAGATTTTACATCCTAGTCCATCCACCCTAAAGGAAATAAAATTCCCCCCTCCATATGTATGGGCTACACCTACGCAATGAGATTTCCATAAAGAACTACCTATGGCTTGATTCTCATTTTGATGAGATGTATAGTAATTCCTAGACCTTATTCCTTGGTTCCAACTATGAAATACAGGAAATACCCCCTCCCTTCATAAAAACTAAATCGATGTAGGGGAATCCAAATGTTTCCCTACTTATATGATTGTTTCAAGTTGAACACCCTATCCCTACATATGAGTCAAATATGTGTAGTGAAGCATGTCTATAACTACACATGGCTTTATTATTATCCATGCAAGATATATAGTGATTCACGGATTTTCACTCTTTAGCCTAGCTACAACATTCCCTCTCTTTCACATTGGCTCACCTCTATCCTCACTGCATGACGTTAAATTTCATGACGTTTGAGAACTATGAGTGGATATATTACTTTCCACATAGGATACGTAGTGATACCCAGATCTCTAATACCATTTCCATCTGTAAAAATAGAATAAAAATTCCCTCCTCCCAATGTACGAGTTAGATCTGTACAGGGAGCCCCTTTTGGGATCTACGTACAGCTTGACTCTTATTTTGATGAGATACATAGTGAATCCTAGATTTTATATCTTGGTCTAGACACCATAAATTCAAAATGATCATATACTCTATTTTATCACCTCTATGTGGCGGAATAAACCCTTTCCACCCCTTTTTTCTCACACCGAGAATAACTCATGTGGTTTTAGGAGTTTCAGCAGGGGATCCCCTAAATGATCAAGGTTTATTAATCCACATCAAGGTATTCATGGTCTTGGTAGAAAAACCTTAATAGGAACATAAAACATCCTTACTACATGATGTTAAACTGCAAGTAAAATGTCATTACCACATGGAAAAATTGCATGGATCCATGACATCCATATTCATTCACGTCGGTTGACCTACGTCCTTACTGTAATATGTTAAATTTCATGGTACCTCAAGAACTATGTGTGTCTTGATTCTTGTCTCGACAAGATACTTAGTGATGCCTAGGCCCTGTTCCCTTGTTCCAGCTAGGCTGTAAAAAATGTCTCCTATTACATAAAAAAAAGATCCACATGAGAGACCTAAATTTTGGTTTCCTCATTCAGGGATCTATCAAGGAAATATAAATTTTACCTCCTATGTATGAATCGTATCTATGTAGGGTATTTCACACTCCATGGAAAATCATGGTCTGGATGTCTCTTACGTGATCAGACACATTCCTTCCATTCATCATACTTTGTGCCCTGTGTAATTTTAGGATCTTCACAATATTCCTCTGCCCATAGGAAATGGAGGTCCAGGGTCCTAAGGACAGCTATGTTTGAATATTCATAATATTCCCTAGTTGGCTCTGCATAATTTTCCTATAAAAATTCATGTCAACCAAAGGAAAATTCTTCCTCAGGAGAGGTCTATTCTATCTCTGTAATCCCCAAATATAGTTTTTTCCCATATCATTTCTTCTGATATGAGAATCCATGGAATAATGATTTACACTTTCTTTCTCCCTCATGTCTGAGGCATGTCAGAACATCCAATCCTGATTATCCTCCCAACACTCATCATTTTGATGACTAATGGTCCTGGTCATATGACCTTAAACTACAGGACCCCATGTCATCCTCACCACATGATGTTAAACTACATGGTTGATGTCCTATTCACATGACACTATACTACATGATACTTAGAACAACATGTGGCTTCATTATTTCCATCAAAGGGTATGTAGTGACACCTAAATGTTGAATATTGAGTCCAACTATAGAAAAAATTTAAAATTCCCATTCCCTATGTGTGGGTCAGACCTACATAGGGGGGCCCTATAAGAACTACGTAAGTCTTGATTCTCACTTTGATGGGATATGTAGAGATACCCAAATTTTATATCCCAAACTGACCATAATAAAAAAATCCATCACACTTCTATACATGAGATAGATCTATATAAATGGGGTCTAATATGTTCCTAACACAACTCATGGGCTCGTATTTAAAGGAAAATTCCCCCTACCCCCACAAGAGTTCGATCGAAGTGTGGAGTAACCTTTACAAAATTATGTATGGATTGATTCTCATTCTGACAAGATATGTAGTGATGTATGTACCTCAATTCTCAAATCCATCCATATAAAAAAATCATCCTATGTATAGATTAAACCTACATAAGGGAAAAAAAATTAACCATTTCTAGGAAATTTTGACATGAAATACCCCTTTCATGTTCAAGAACTCTCTTTTCATAAACCACACTCTGTGCCTGAGAAGTTCTGAATCCCCATAAAACTCCATTACCATCATAAATGGAGGGTTAGTGTCCTGATGATACCTTTGTTTTACTATGAAAAATATGCCTCAATTCGCTCTGCATAATTTTCCCACAAAAAAGATATTTCAACCAAAGGAAAATTCATCCCTATGAGAGACATTTTCTATCTCCATACACCCCTAATGAATTTCATCCCACATCACTCCTCGGATTCAAAAACCCTCAGATTATAGTTTACAACCTTTCCCATTCATGTTTGAGGATGATGTAGCATTCTTGAATATATTATTATGAAAAGGTCAGATGGTTTATCCCTCGGTCAAAGCTAAGTAACCTTAAATATTAAGCCTCTAACATCCTTATTGTAATACATTAAACTACATGTTCTATATTCTAGTTGTAGGAAATTAAAATTCACCACGACCCAACCCTAATTTACACAATCCAAATTCATATAGGATTGGTTTCTCATTCATGGTCAGCGCCGATATAGATTCCTTGTTCTTTTTCAGACTTCATTCCCTTGAAAATCCACCCTTTTGGTCTTGATAAATCTAAATTTTCACAAATTACCTGGACATTGTAAATAGAGGGTCAGTGTACTATGGAAACAATTGTTTGAATATGCACAATATTCCTTATTTGTCTCTATATAAGTTTCTTACCAAAAAGGCCTGTCAACCAAAGGAAAATTCATTCCTAGGAGTGGATTTTCCTACCTCCGTACACCCTAAAAATTCTTATTTGAAACCATTATTTTGGTTACTCCACTCGTACTTTCCTCATATCATGTCTTGTATTCATAAATCAAAAAACTAAGGTCAATAAAAATCCTTCATTCATGTTTGGAAAATACTAGGAAATTCTCATCCAATAAGACCTATTGGTTCCCTCACCCCATAATTCATGGTTAAATATATTTTACTTAAAACATTAGTTGTATTAGTTTGATTTGAAGGACTCTAAACTACCCAAGAAAAGAGACACAAAAATATCTAGATGGAAAACCCACAAAGGGTGCCCTAGAAAATAAGTCAAGTTCTAGCTCGCTAAACCCACAGTCAGCATGGTTTAGGTGAACATTGAGAAATAAAAGGAAAATTAAAAAGGAACAAAACTTATTAGGTTGAAAACCCACAATGGTCGGCCTAAGGAAAATCTAAGTTATGCCTGCTAGGACCGTACCATAGTGGACTTGGGAAATAAATAGTGTTATAAAATAAAATACAAAAATTTAATAGGGTTTTCCATGTAACCCTAAAAATAGTAAAAACTACACCCACTAAATCCCTTGGATTAGGAAAAAAATTAGAGAATTATAGGATAATGACAACGGTGTTATCCCAGATTGTGATTGAAATTTATATCCAATAGAGAAACTATTCAAATCCATCTGAGAGAATTTTATTTCAAAAAACATTGTAAAAATTTGATTAATGGACATTTCAGTAAAATATAAAGGATAATAATTGGATGGAAAATAGGTTTTCATTTTATTAAATGATAACGGAGGAGCATCCACAACCTGGAGTCTCTCCATATGAGTACTAAATTTTGGTTATAGGGTCTGCTCAACAGATTCTCAAAGTTGGACCAATGCCTGGCCTAAGTCCTCTATGGCTTAGTAGAGATCAGATAGGTTTGTAGTCTCATCATCTACAATGGGTTGTATTTACTCTACCTTTTTATCCATGTTCAAACCTACATTTTTCTCCTCCTTTGGTAATCATTTCCCTTCATCGATAGCTACCTTGGTTCGAGCCAACTCTTTATTGAGCCACTCCAATTTCGGACTAAGCCACTCCACCTATTGGAAAATTTGATTCTCTGAGGTCCTCTACTCTATATGTTCACCCTGTCACCTTGTATCCATCCCAATATGCTCAACAGCTTTATTAAGAAGGATCTTCCTAGACAAGGAAAGATGCTCCATGGATTCTACATTTCAAAGGTGATAATGAAGCATGCTAGTATTATATTGGGAAATAATCATCTGCTTCACTCTATCATGAATGGAATGATAATAAAACCCCACCATACCCAAGAAATAAAAATAGGTGATGTAATTTTGGCGGTTTTGTCAGCATGTTTTTAAGGGGGTCTGAGAAATTAACTTTCAAATGTCCATCCATATTTTTTGATAGTCCATATGAAGGTCATCCAGAGCCTCCTATTCTGCCTCAGAATCTTCCTCAGATAGAGGAATATATTTAGGAAAAAGGTCCACTAGATAGGCCCTTGATTTGGAAACCTCATCGTGGATTGATCTAGAAGCAGTCGCCTCCCATGCAATATCAATAGGTGGAGAGATCAGAATATCATCTACAACTATAAAAACTTGTGGTTGTAATTCTGGAATCAATAGATTGAAATAGTTAAACCCTAAACCCCAAAATAAAATGGAATAGATGGAAGGTTGTAAAGCTCAATTCCACTTGTTGGGACATAGACATCCCTTCCCACCATTGTTTCATCATCACCTGGTGGAATGAATGTTGCATCCTTAGTTTGAAAGTTGACTTCAGGTTCTTCTAGAGACACCTATGGTGTAGACTCATGCTCGATCGGGTTAGCGATTTCTAGAAGGTCACTCACTGATATTGTACTCATAGGAATAACCATTACAGAACTAGGGGAGACAAATTATTCTGATTCCCCTAGTTCTTGAATCACTCTCCCTTCTATGGTGGTGCTCCCAAAAGGGTAAGGATCAGTATGATTAACAAGGACTTCAACCCATGAAGACACCCCTTCTACTGGGCAAAAGATATTTGATTAAGAAGGGTCAACCCCCTTATCCTTGGGATCGCTTTTATGTCCTCATTTTTTTATGGTTCCCCATTTGGTTCATCTAATTCCACTATAGTCATCACATTAATTTTTTAGGAGTAGGTTCAACATGCTCAGTCGAAGCTTAGACCTTTAAAGGCTCTCCCACTTCTGGGACAGAGTTCATTTGATCATGAAGGGTTGACCCCTGGTACTTGGGATACCCTCAACAACCTCAATTGGCATGGGTTCCCAATCCTGTTGAACTAACACCACTAGAGTTATCAAATTTATCTCCAAAGAAGTAGGGGATATAGACCCCCGAGAGATTGCTACCTGATTACTCATAATACCTACACCAATTAATGTGCATGATGATTAGTCAATGAATTAGGACACATAAAATTAATACTAAATAAATAAATTTGATAGTCAATTGTTATCTCTAACTTTAGATATAAGGACCCGGCCTTTTTACATACATAATCTTGAATCTAGTCAAGAAAACACTTCCTTTTACATTGAGGATCTTTTCAAGTTTAGATATTTAGATAATTGGGACATAATACATTCATAACATTACACATTATTACAGAGTGGATACCATAAAAACAGTACTCATTCCTTCCAAAATTTAAAACTTTCCAAAAAAACATGATTTTTTTTATAAATCTTCAAACATTTAACATGGATTCCTTAACTTTCTTAAACATCCTTATAACCTGTTAAAATCATTTAAAAACTTGGGATGATCACAAAAATCTCAGTAAGTGATATAAAAAACACATTAGTCCAAGAATACTTGTAACATATGAAATCACTTTCAAAAGACATGCCTATCACCCATATATACTTACTTTTTAAAACATGAGATTTAAAAAAAACATACACACAAAACATGAGAAAATAAATATAATCATAAAGTTATCTTGGGGAATTACTTACATAATATTGTAACCATTCTTGGCTACCTTATAATTTGTAACCCTCACGGCTACCTTACTTTGTGTAACCATCGTAGTTACACTTGGAGAAACCATATGGCCGACCTCCAACATACACATACCCAATGCATTGGAGAGAGATATAGGTCCCACCCTTAATCATAAATAATTCACAAGAACCAAAACATAATCATAAAACATGAATAATTCCATAAAAACATTGCTTTGGAATTTCGTAAAACCGAATTTAAAAGGAGGATTTTTAAAGAAATGCCCCTTATAAATATCATACAATTGAAGAGAGAAATAATAGAGTGAATGGAGTTTGTATATATACTATAAATATACATAATATAAACATAATATAAACATCACCCATCACACAAAAAATTTGTATAGCACATAAATAATTAAGTATAAGGTTAACCCAAAGAATGGAAATCAGGTTTAGAATTCTCTTACCTCGGGTCTGTCTTACTTCAAACTTGTTTAAAATTCCTGTATAATGGTTAAAAGAGTGTTATTAGTAGTTTATAGAAACATTTTCATGTTTATAACATCTTATATTATCATTTCATAACATCATTTCACCCTTTAATTGTTAGTATTTCGCTCCTTGCACTGTTTTTGGGTGAGTTCTTAACATGATTTCCATGATTGGCTCATGGTGGATGTTCTTGTCGATTGGAAGTGAAATTACAGAATTGGAATGAAAATTCATTTACATATTTCCATTACCATAATATATACCATTTATCATTTTTATGTTTAATATTAGGATGATTCATAAGTTAAAACATTAATGATGTTCGTTTAGATCATTTTAGTGGTTCTTTGAAAATGACAACCTTTTTTGTCTTATAAATTATAACCATGTGTTAAAACGAATTCCAGAACCATTGATGAGAAATAATACATATATTATAACCTGGTTCAACCATAAAAATTGTTTCATGACCAGACTTGAAGGATTTAAAGAAAAATGAAATCACATCGTCCACGATGTCAGTAATTCGACACATCATGGACAATGTTTTTAATTCTTTAAAAAAGTGGGAGAGGAGAAGAACAATGATGATGAATTTTCCATGATCATGATAAAATCCATAATATACCTGAATATGGAGATTTCATGCCACTTGGGTAAGAATAGATGAAGAAATAATGAGAAAGGAACTCAAAAATAAAAGAATTATTGAGAAATCCCTTACAAAAAATCAGCAGCCTAACGGCTACACAACATGGTTTTAGAAAATATTAAAAATAGAGGAGACAAGGGTCACCCATCCAGAAATGAATCATAATATATATTAGATCATGAATAAAAAGTAAATAATAACATGGTATGGAAACTTGAAAGTTATACCACGTAAAAGAGAACTTGAATAGGAAAAGAAAGAAATTGAGAATTTTCTTACCTTATAGAGTAACTCTTAGAACTTTAAGGTTGGGACCTTGGGGGCTTGAGGGAACCTTGGTAGTAATACTAGGAAGTTAAGGAGTCCAAATATTTGTTGAGTAGGAATTTTGAATGAATTTAATGAAGTAATGGGTTGGTATTTATAGAAAAAGTAAGGGAATATTTTAATAATTTTCAAGGGACACCTCATGAGTGGTATTTGCAAAACATTGGGCTTGCCCATGGTATTTTCCCATGGTATAAGACACTTGGGACACCTCACATCTTATTTAACTATACACAAGTCTACCAAATTTATTACATCATTATTATATCATTAATGATGTCATTAACACACTGAAACTAAAAAATGTATTTTTTACTATTCACTGAAAAATCAATTGTTTCAGAAAAATTTCCAAAAATTTACCCTAACCATTTTTCGACGTGTTGAATTAAAAAATGAAGTTCATTTTTAAAAAATAAATTTATAAATATTATTAATTTAATTTTTAAATAAAAGCATACTTAATTCAAAAATTAACAGTTCTAATTCTACAACTACTTCTTTATCACAATGAAAAATTAATGAAGATATTATTATCTTCTATACTTAAGAAAATAAAATAATAATAAAATTTACTATTCATTAGGGTCATATTACTATTCATATTACTATTCATAAGGGTATGTTACTATTCACAAAAAAAACAAGTTGGTTTCATCAGACTCCAAATAACTTACTGAACACAATTGTAGATGAAAGTTTCTTTAAATTCAAAACACTGAGGTAGTAAAGTTATTTTTAAAGGATAGTTATAAATATCTAATTTAAACAAAGTTTCTTCCATTTCAATTTATTTTTAGAAAACCTTGGGGTGTTACATTATCTCCACCTTCTGGAAATTGCGTCCTCGTAATTTTATTTACTTATTAAACAAGTGAGGGTACCTTTCCCTCATAGCATTTTAGGACTCCCATGTTGCTTATTCAACCATGTGGTTTCTCTACAAAATCATTACCTGGTGGATTACCTTATTCTGTAATATCTGTTCCCTTCAATCAAGAATCTGAACTGGTTTCTCTTCATAAGAATGGTTCTCTTCCACCTGAACTTCTTTTGGGCTCAAGACATGTGATGAATCTGGCACATACTTTCTCAACATCGAAACATGAAAAACATTGTGTACCGGAAACAAGCTCGGAGGCAAAGCTACATGGTATGCAATTGTTCCAACTTTATTCAATATTTCAAAAGGACCAATGAACCATGGACTTATCTTCCCTTTCTTACCGAAATGCATCACACTTTTCCAAGGAGAGATTTTAAGGAAAACATGGTCACCTACCTCGAAAGAGAAGTCTTTCCTTCTATTATCAGCATAACTTTTCTACCTACTCTAAGATGTCCTCATGTGCTGCTGGATCATCCTCACTTTCTCAGCCACTTCTTCTAAAAATTCTGGCCCCATCAACTTTCTTTCACCGACTTCATCCCAAAATGTTGGAGTCTGACACCACTTCCCATACAAGGCCTCAAAAGGTGCCATATGAATACTGGAATGAAAACTATTATTATAAGAAAACTCAACTAAATAAAGATGTTGATCCCAACTTCCCCTGATAGTCCATTGAACAAGCTTGAAGCATATCCTCCAAAGTTTTAATCATTTGTTCTGACTACCCATCTGATTGAGGATGAAAAGCTATACTGAAATTTAACTCTGTGCCCAACGAATTCTGAAGTCCCTTCTAAAAGTTATAAGTGAACCTAGGATCTCGGTCAGATACAATGTAAAGAGGAACTCCATGTAACCTGAAAATCTCCTTGATGTACAATTGAGAAAGCTGATCCAAAGTCATTGTATCTCGAATAGGAAGAAAATGTGTAGACTTTGTTATCTGATCAACAATAACCCAAATAATATTGTTACCTCGAGAAGTCCTTGGTAGTCTCACCACAAAGTCCATGGATACATTCTCCCATTTCCACTATGGCACTGGTAAAGGTTGAAGCCTCCCCTTCAGTAATTGCCACTCTACATTAACCTGTTTACATGTCAAACATTTCATGGTAAAATCAGCAATATTCCTTTTTATTCCATCCCACCAGTAATACTCCTGAAGGTATCTATACATCTTAGTACTTCCAAGATGAAACGAAAATGGAGAACTATGAGCTTTGCACAACAAATATTTCTTCAACGAAGAATCACTAGGTAGACACAACCTTTTCCCAAATCTTAAAACATAATCTTTATCAAGGTTAAATTCTGGAAACTTACCAATTTTAACCAATTCTACCTTTTTCTGTAGCTCATAGTCTTCCTTCTGCACTTTCTTAATTCTATCTGACAACAAAGACTGCACTAAAACCTGAAACAAAATAGAGGTATTCCCTACACCAACAACTTCTGAGCCAAAATTCATCAAATCATTAATCAAGGGATCATTTTGCAAACGTAACATGGTTAATGGTGCATGATTTTTTCGACTCAAGGCATCTTCCACTTTTTTTTCTTTTCCATGATGGTAATTGATCGTGAAATCATAATCCTTTATAAGTTCAAGACAACTTCTCTGCCTCGTGTTTAATTCCTTCTGAGTGAATGTATACTTCAGACTTTTATGGTCAATATATATTTGACATTTGGATCCGTATAAATGATGCCTCCAAATTTTCAAAGCAAAAACCACAGCTGCCAATTCCAAATCATGGGTGGGATAATTTAACTCCTGAGGTTTTAATTTTCTTTAAGCATAAGCAATTACATGATCATTCTCCATCAAAACACAACCAAGTCCCTTCAAAGAAGCATCACTATAGATAACGAAATCACCATTTCGGGAAGGCAAGGCCAAAACTGGAGCATCCACCAATCTCTTCTTCAATTCCTGAAAACAAACATCACACTCTTATGTCCAAAAAAATTTAACCCCTTTCTGTGTTAACTTAGTTATCGGGCTAGATAACCATGCAAAGTTCTTAACAAACCATCGGTAATAACCTGCTAATCCAAGAAAACTATGAATCTCTGTAACATTTATAGGTCTTGGCCATTCATCAACTACTTTTGTTTTGATAGGATGAACTGTTATTCCATACTTATTTACAATGTTCCCAAGAAAAGAAATATGTTTCAACCAAAAATCACACTTGCTGAATTTTTCATACAGTTTCTTTTCTTGTAAGGTTTGTAATACAACCCTTATATGTTTTTCATGAACCTCTTTATTTTTAGAAAATACCATAATGTCATCAATAAATACAACTGAAAACTTATCCAAGAAATCGTGAAATAGACTATTCATAAGATTCATGAATATAGCAGGTGAATTAGTTAATCCAAACGGCATAACAACAAATTCATAATGCCCATATCTATTACGAAAGGTTATTTTTGGGATGTCATCCTCCTTCACCTCCAGCTGATGGTATCCGGATCTCAAGTCAATCTTGTAAAAGTACTAAGCTCCCTGGGCCTGATCAAACAAGTCATTGATGTGAGGAAAAGGGTACTTTTTTAACAGTGATGTTATTAAAAGCTCTATAATCAATGAAAAGTCTCATGGAACCATCTTTATTTTTAACAAACAAAACAGGAGCTCCCCATGGTGAAGTGCTAGGATGAAATAAGCCTTTATCTAGCAAATCCTGTAACTAAATTTTCAATTCAATAAGTTCTATTGGATCCATACGATAAGGGGGTTTTGAAATTGGCTTAGTATCAGGAACTAAGTCAATTGTGAATTCGACTTCTCGATCAGGTATGACATAGGGTAACTCATTAGGAAAAAAATCAAGGTATTCATTTACCACTGGCACATCATTAATTTGAATAGTTCCCTTATTTTCAACCATATGAGAACGATAACTTTCATTTCCATATTTTAATAGTTTCTCAGCTTCTTGATATGTTATCAATTGTATGGGTTCATTCTTGTATATAAAATGAAACTCTTTCTAAAAAACAACTTCTTTAGCTCTACAGTCAATCTTAGCATGATAATCAGAAAGCCAGTCTATTCCCAGAATAACATCAAACTCAACTAATGGTAAAACAAAAAGGTTTGCAGGTAAAGTATTTCCACAGACCACAATAGAAAGATTCTTATAAATATTCTTTACTATAAAATTTCCCCCTGGTGTTTTAACAACAAGTTCAGGTCTCATTTGTTGAGGTGATATTTTCAATTTACCAGAAAATTCCTCAGAGATGAAGGAATGTGTAGACCTCGTATCAAACAAAACTTTAGCAAAATCTGAGTGAACAAAAAAAGTACCTAATACAACTTCGTTAGATGGCCCGACATCTGTTGACGTAGTCGCAAAGGATCTCACTACACCTTTCTGCTTGTAGTCTGGATTCTTTGCATCATTCGAATCTCTCTTTGGGAAGGCATTTCCATAATGAGCCATTTCACCACATTTAAAACAATTTACATTCTACTTATTAGGATTAGTCTTTGGATCATTTTCGTTACAATCTCAGGAAATATGTCCCAACTTACCACATTTAAAACACTTCCCAGTTTTGCTAAGACATTCCCCAGGGTGTTTCTTGCCACACTTTTCACAAACTAGAAATTGTATTTTCTTACCATCAGATTTATTTAGTTGATTCTTACCCATTGCTTGCCAACTGGACCTCTTCTTATCTTTGTTTAAAAAATTCATGAGATCATCAGCAAACTACATCTCTACCCTCTCATCACATTGGACAAGTTTCTCATAACTTTTGAATTCAAAGGAGGCCAACGCCCTTCGATACCTTGGCTTTAGTCCTCAGTAAAAGCAGTTGATTTTTCTATCAAGATCCAGAATAAGATTTGGAGCATACCTCGCCAATCGAGTGAAGTTTGCTTCATACACAACCACTAATTATTCCTCCTTCTATTTCAATTCAAGGGATTTCTTCTCCATTCTAAGTCGCACCACCTTAGGAAAATATTTTTCAAGGAAAAGACTTTTAAATTCATCCCACTCTAATGCATCAAAATCCTCTCTACCCCTGATATTCCTTACCATTGACCACCACTTATCAGCTTCCCCTTCAAAATGATAAATGGAAAGACTTACCTTTTGATGGTTGAACATCCCATAACATCGAATATATTTTCAAGTTCTTTGATCCATCCTTCAGCTGCTACTGGGTCAAAAGATCCATTGAATGCAGGAGGGTGTTGTCTCATAAAATGTTCCACTACTGTCATGTTCCATTGTGGTACCTTTATTGGTTCTCTTGCATGGATTTCGCCACCATTTATTTCCTGCATTAGCTGAACCATTACTGTCACAAACTGCTCGGTTCCAATCCCTACCATTCTGGGTTGTAGTTCTAGAAGGATGTCATTCTGTCGGTGCCTCTCCTCTTCAGCATCCATGTTCCTTCTGCGGACAACCATTCTGAAAAAACATGTCTTAGATGAAGCAACATGGTAATCTTTAAATTCTATAACATTTCAAATTAAACATATAGTGAAAATAATTTATAGTATTCTTTTAACATCATCCTAACCCCTAAAGTTATCTAAAACATCCTCTGATACCAACTATAAGGACCCGGCATTTTTACATACATAGTCTTGAATTTATTCAATAAAACACTTCCTTTTACATTTAGGTTCTTTTAAAGTTTAGATATTTAGAGAATTGGGACATAATACATTCATAACATTACACATTATTACAGAGTGGATACCATAAAAATAGTACTCATTCCTTCCAAAATTTAAAACTTTCCAAAAAAACATGATTTCTTTGATAGATCTTCAAACATTTAACATGGATTCCTTAAGTTTTTTAAAAATCCATATAACCTGTGAAAATCATTTAAAAATTTGGGGTGAGCACAAAAATCTCAGTAAGGGATATAAAAAAACGCATTAGTCCAAGAATACTTCTAACATATGAAATCACTTTCAAAAGACATGCTTGTCACCCGTATATAATTACTTTGTAAAACATGAGATTTAACAAAAACATACAAACAAAACATGAGAACATAAATATAATCATAAAGGTATCTTGGGGAATTACTTACATGATCTTGTAACCATTCTTGGCTACCTCATAATTTGTAACCCTCGCGGCTACCTTAATTTGTGTAACCATCACAGTTACACTTAGAGTAACCATATGGATGACCTCCAACATATGCATACCCAATGCATTGGAGGTATATATAGGTCCAAAACTTCATCATAAATAATTCCCAAGAACAAAAACATAATTATAAAACATGAATAATTCCATAAAAACATTGCTTTGGAATTTCGTAAAACCGAATTTAAAATAAGGATTTTTAAAGAAATGCCCCATATAAATATCATACAATTGAAGAGAGAAATAATAGAGTGGATGGGGTTTGTATATATACTATAAATATACATAATAAAACATAATATAAATAGAACCCCTCACACAAACAATTTATATAGCACATAAATAATGAAGTAGAAGGTTAACCCAAAGAATGGAAATCGGGTTTAGAATTCCCTTACCTCGGGTCTGTCTTACTTCAAACTTGTTTAAACTTCCTGTATAATGGTTAAAAGAGTATTATTAGTAGTTTACATAAACATTTTCATGTTTATAACATCTTATATTATCATTTCATAACATCATTTCACCCTTTAATTGTTAGTATTTTTCTCCTTGCACTATTTTTGGGTGAGTTCTTAACATGATTTCCATGATTGGTTCATGGTGGATGTTCTTGTCGATTGGAAGTGAAATTCCAGAATTGGAATGAAAATTTATTTACATATTTCCAGTACCATAATTTATACCATTTATCATTTTGATTTTTAATATGATGATGATTCCTAAGTTAAAACATTAATGATGTTCGTTTAGATCATTTTAGTGGTTCTTTGATAATAACAACCTCATTTTGTCTTATAAATTATAACCATGTTTTAAAATGAATTCCAGAACCATTGGTGATACATAATACATATATTATAACCTGTTTAAACAATAAAAATGGTTTCATGACCATAATTTAAGGATTTAAAGAAAAATGAAATCACATCGTCCACGATGTCAGTAATACGACACATCATGGACAATGTTTATAATTCTTTGAAAAAATGGGAGAGGAGAAGAACAATGATGATGAATTTTCTATGAAAATGATAAAATACATAATATACATGATTATGGAGATTTAATTCCACTTGGGTAAGAATATATGAATAGATAATGAGAAAGGAACTCAAAATAATAGAATAATTGAGAAATCCCTTACAAAAATTCGGCAGCCTAACGGCTCCACAACATGGTTTTAGAAAATATTAAAAATAAAGGGGACAAGGGTCACCCATCCATAGATGAATCATAATATAGATTATATCAATAATAATAAAGAAATAATAATATGTTATGGAAACTTGAAAGTTATACCACATAAAAGAGAACTTGAATGGGAAAAAAAAGAATTTGAGAATTTTCTTACCTTGTAGAGTAACTCTTAGAACTTGAAGGTTGGGAACTTGGGGGGCTTGAGGAAACCTTGGGAGGACTACTAGGAAGGTCAGGAGGCCAAATATTCGTTGAGGAGTAATTGGTAATGAAGTTAATGAAGTAATGGGTTGGTATTTATAGGAAAAGTAAGGGAATATTTTAATAATTTTCAAGGGACACCTCAAGAGTGGTAATTGCAAAACCATGGGCTTGCCCATGGTATTTTCCCATGGTATAATCCACTTGGTACACCTCACATCATATTTTACTATACACAAGTAGAACAGATTTATGAAATCATTATTATATCATTAATGATGTCATTAACACACCGAAACTAAAAACTGTATTTTTTACTATTCACCGAAAAATCAACTGTTTCAGAAAAATTCCCAAAAATTTACCCTAACCAGTTTTCGACGTGTAGAATTTAAAACTGAAGTCCATTTTTGATAAATAATTTTCTAAATATTATTAAATTAATTTTTAAATAAAATAATAATTAATTCAAAAATTAACAATTCTAATTCTACAACTACTTCTTTATCACAATGAGAAATTAACCAAGATGTTATTATCTTCTATCCTTAAGAAAATAAAATAATAATAAAATTTACTATTCATTAGGGTCATATTACTATTCATAAGGGTATGTTACTATTCATAAAAAACAAGTTGGTTTCATCAAACTCCATATAACTTACTGAACAAAATTGTAGATGACAGTTTCTTGAAATTCAAAACACTGAGGTAGTAAAGTTATTTTTAAAGGCTAATTATAAATATTTACTTTAAACAAAGTTTCATGAATTTAAATTTATTTTTAGAAAACCTCGGGGTGTTACATTAGATTTATCGACAGTTGTGATGTATATTAACACCTCATGGTATGCCACATATAGAATCCCCTATAAAGGACAGCATATGGGGCCAGAGGTGGAAATGATCCTGCATGGTTTGCAAGAATCTCCTCCATATGCTTCATTTCCATAGGAGATCCTTCTCTAGTGTCTCCCATGTCTCAAGGGATATTATCCCCAACAATGGTGCCCCTTGGGATGTACTTCAGGGAATTGATCATCTCTTGAATCTCCCTGGGCTCCTAAAAGACAAGGAGTATTGGTTTAATATCATGATGGTAAGAGGAATAAAAGCTGGTTCAAAATTACCTATTTTTTGGTATCATCTTTCCTCGTCAGGATCACCACTATGTTCTCTACTCAGTTAGACCAGTAAGGTCTACCCTTGTAATATTGAAGTTAGGTTTTCATTTCTTCCAAATATATATCCACCTCATGAGTATCTTTGTGAGAAGAGATCCACATGGTAGTAGTGACCAATCTGAATCCCTCAAGATCAAGGGGTTATGCCTGGAGTGTTTACTAAATATCTTTGGTAGATACACTTTCTATCAAGGTATCACACAATCTCCAAGACTTTAGGACAGCTATAATAATTGGAATTGATAATTTTGGGAGATCCTTTGTGGGAAGTGAGGTGGGTTATTTCCACTATAATTGCTTTCTAGGTGCCTTATCCACCCTAGAACCCTCTTGGGATAAGCACTTGTGAGACCCCATATGGGAATGAGGAATTTATGTAACCCCAATTTTGATAGGGGTATCGACTTAATCAGCACCCTCAGAGGCATGGCTATCATACTCATCATCTTCATTAACCTCATACATCACCATGGTAAGCACTCTACAGGAATATCTATGTCAGTTATGTTAGGAATGGATTGAGTCATCAAACTTTTGAAGATAAGTGCCCACCCCCTTAGGTTAATCATCATAAGAAATGGTGGTGGGTGATAAAACATATCCATACCTAGTTTAATGCATCTTCCTTCCACAGAAAAAATTACCACAAAGCGTGGACCGAATGAGCACCTGATCGCACTGGGATACACTGTTTCATTTTCACCCTTACACCACTATACTAAAATAGTTTTGTATTGAAAATTATAAAAAAACACTTCATGTTTGATTCAATTATTTATTTATTTTATTACTATTAAAAGGGTCAATGATACTTGTTTTGATAATTTCATTGAAGGTGGAGGTGATTTGGAGGGCCCATGATGATGTCCAAGAAAAATGGTCCAAACTGCGTAGGATCCATGCACACCAGTGGACTCAACTGCATATTTATGTTAAACCGTGAATCCAAATGGGATGATATTTTGAGGTCTCGTCCTAAATTCAATGGGATACATTTCATATGAATAAATCCAAAGCTAATTTGGTCATTTGGTGGCCCATCAGGATTGATTTTTCCATCACTCCGAATTTGCACGAAGTCAAAAGTGGTGTGTGGTGTTCTGTCAATATCTTGATTTGTGTTTTTCCAAATGGCAGCAAACTTTCATTGAAGATATTCAGGAGGTGGGGCTAAAAAAATTTAGTCTTGTTAAAAGTGATATAAGACTGTCTATCCATCTAAAACTATGAATCAAGTGGTTTCTCTAAATCAGGATGCTCAAAACCACCTTTCAATTTTCCTATAAAATGGAACCTTGGGATTCTCATTTGTAAGTTAGACTAGGAGAAAAATATCTTGTATATTGGAGACCCAAATAATTTCTATCCTCATCCAAGAATTTCTGGAGTCCCCTATCCTCATAGGGGGTCAAGGATGAAGGTGAAGTTCCACCCGAACGTTCTCCTCCTCTCGATGGTGAGTTAAATGGTGGACGATCATATCGAGGGAGCTACACATACTTATAAGGGAGTTCCGACACTTGATACTCTACTGGTTTTTTGTAATTTGTGTGTGGATTATTTCACTTATGTTTTATCTAAACATGTTTCTCCTATAAATTCATTTCTTGGGTTTAATTAAGTGAACCGCTTTTCATTTCAACACTGATTGGGTTGAAATTTCGAGTGGGAAACTTGGGTTGTTCCAATTGGGAAACACAAGGATCCTATTTTTCTCGCACATAAAAAATATATTAGTATAATTTGGTATCCTTTAATATGTTCTTGATTTCCAAACCTTGACAACATGATTGTTGTGTCAAGGTTTGTTACTTTGTGCAATGTTTTAAGAGGCAAGAGGGGAATCAAGATCTTGATAACCCTCAACCAAAGAATTAAACAAAACCATGTGAAATTTTCAAAACAGTGAACTATCCAAGATGTGTAGTGAACTTGAAGTTATCTCCTTCTCTCATAATTCTTAAATCACCATCTTATTCTATCAACTTATAAACTCTTTAAGTTAAGTTATCTTCTTAAAATTGTTTTCAAAATCACCCCCCACCCTCTTTTAGTAATATTTATTAAAAATACACACTATAAGCTACCAAAACTCCTTGAGAGACAAACTAGGGTCTTCCATAGACTACAAAATATTTTTTAAATAACTATAAAGTTGACGTGTCATGACAACACGGTCAAATTTTGGCGTTGTTTATGGGGAGCACTTCAGTTTTTAGTGTGAGTTTTTATAAGATATTTGTAAATTTTGTGAATATTTATTTACCTTTTCAATCCTTTTGTGTTATGATCTATTTTTTTGTAGTTTTGGTGCATGACTCATTCTAATCTGGTATATTTACCTCCATTCAAACCTGAACCGAAGAGGATCCTACGTCAGCGACACCGAGACACAGAAAAGAACCCTTTGAAGGAGGACACACAAAACATCAACACTCTTCTTGATCCTTCTACTTCTTCTTCTAGAACAAACATCAAAACTAAAATAAATTTGTATAACATGGCTGAAATCAATAGAGAACTTAAATAACTAACCTCTCCTGATGTCTATATCCAACCCACATACATTCAATTACAATGCAAGGCACCCAATTTTGAACTAAATTTTTTTTTAATTCATCTATTACCAAGATTCCATGGACTTCATAGAGATGATACACATAATAATTTAAAATAATTTCATATTATGTGTTCTAAATTAAAACCAGAAAATGTGGATGAATAACAAGTAAATCTTGGGTCATGTCCTTTTTTATTAGAATACACTTCAAAAGACTGGTTATGTTAATACCCCTATAAGAGGCTGGGCAGACATGAAACAACTTTTTCTTGAAAAATATTTTCTAGCCTCTCGAACTGCAACAATAAGGAAATAAATATGTGTTATAATACAATATCAAGGGGAAAAACTTCATGAATATTTGTAAATATTTACAAGATTATTTTCAAGTTTTCCACACCACCAAATAAACAATCAACTTTTAATACAGTATTTTTATAATGGTTTAATTCACATTGATCATGACATTATTGATGTTGTTGGAGGTGGTTCACTAGTAGATAAAACCATAATTGTTGAAATAACCCTAATTGAGAACATATCACAAAACACACAGTAATTCATTTCACGGTCCAGTGTACCCATTCGAGGTGTCCATGAGGTGAAAAGTACTGAATTTGAGAAGAATTTGGATGCAAAGTTTGAAGATGTAAGTACCCTTCTTCGACAACTCACTCTTTCCCAAGGAAAATCCCAATCTTCTCCACCCATCCATTATGGTATATTCTCTTCTGATACCCACTACTCTGACCAATGTCCTCAATTGAGAGAAACTTCTGAGCATTATGAGGAAATCTTTCCATGTCGCCCCTATAACTAACCCTTTAGGAAAGAACCTTACTATCCATCCAACCCTGGGTGGAAATAAAAGAAAACCTATAGGCAAGGGGGTATTCAAACCAACCTCAATAATAATGGAACCAATAGGGTTAGATTAGTCATCCACCACCACCACCCAGAAATCCTCAACCACCCCAAAGGTCTTTCCAACAAACCCCTCCAAAAGTTGAGCCTAGCCTAGAAGATATGATGAAACAAATGGATTCCAAAAATATCCAATTCCAACAAACCACTCAAGAAGCCATACAAAACCTCAAAACCCAATTAGGCCAACTATCTAACTCAGTGGGGGAAATTTAAAGTCACGGGTTGGGTAAACTATCATCTTTTCCATTATTCAACCCTAGAGATAGATGAAATGTTAGTGCCACTAACCTTAGGAGTGTAAAACAACTATAAATTCAAATTAATCCTCTATTAGAGTCATCCCCTCCTAAGGAAACCTCCACCCCAACCATTAAAAATGTTCCAAATATTGAAAAACCATGTCTTGAGAGAATCCCGTCCAAAGGAAATAGTGTGTATTTCTATGAGTATCCTAGAAAACCCATTCCAATTACATTTCCCCAAAGGTCCACCCAACCTAGAAAAAAAAGGAATTTGAACTCGATAAGAAAATTTTGGAGACTTTCAAAATAGTGCAGGTAAACATCCCCTTGATTGATGTTGTGAAAAAAATTCCAAGATATGAAAAGTTTTTAAAAGATATGTATACACATAGAAGGAGACTTCATGGTGATGTGAAGGTAATCTTGGGGAGTAATGTCTTGAAATTGAAATAACCATTACTTCCTACCAAATTCAATGATCCTAGAACCTTCTCGATTCCATGCACCATAGGGGAGTATTCATTTCCCAATGTTATACTTGATTTAGGTGCTTCTATAAATGTGATGCCTCACTCCATTTACTCTTATTTGCAGGTCAGTGAACTAAATCTCTCTAGAATAATCATTCAGCTAGAAAATCGGAGTACAACACACCCTTCTAGTGTGTTAGAGGATGTTCTTGTGAGGGTGAAAATTTTTAATTTTTCCTGCTAATTTTTATGTGCTAAAAATGGAAGATTATAAGATGAATGGACATGCCCCAATTATATTAGAGAGACACTTCTTGAAAACCCCAAAAACCATAATTAATGTCCATAATGGTACATTATATATGGAGTTTGGTGGTAAAATTTTCCACTTCAACATCCTTAATTCCATGAATCACCCCTTAGAATAACATTCATCTCTTTATGTTAATTCAATTGATGTACTCCCTCCCCCTAAAAGAACATATTTTCTTTTCCTCGATCATCTTTATGAGTTTTCTTCATTAATTGAAATTCTAGGAAATGAGTCATGTAATGATTATTTTAGTGGATTAGAAAAATGTCATGCATATTTATTAATTGATAATTTCTTGAACAGTGAGGATCTAATAACCATCAATGATACTGCTAAGATTTTAAAAGATCATTCCTAATCTGAGGATGATTCCATTGAGCATTTAGATGAGATTAGTGACCTCTAAATTTTATAAACACTCCCATAAATCCAAAATCCTCCTTAATTAGAACTAAAACAACTACCTCAAGATTTAAAATATCCATATCTTGATAATGGAAACAAGGTTCCCGTCATCATTACTAGTTCACTCCCTCCTGAGAATGAATTACGACTGCTTTAACTTTTGAGGGAGTATAAACAAGATTTGGGATGTAAATTTTCTCACATTACTGGTAGTATCCCATAAATTTTCACATAGCATGCTTTATTAAATAATAAGGATAACTCTATGAGGTAGGAAAAACATCGACTGAACATAAACCTCCAAGAAGTTGTGAAAAAAGGAGGTAACAAAATTATTCGTTTTTTGGAATCATTTACCCCATATCTAGTATCCAATGGGTCAGTCCTGTTCAAGTAGTTAATAAAAAATATCCTTACAGTAATTAAAAATGAAAACAGTGAATTGGTTCTAACTTGTGTGCAGAATAGTTGGCGTGTCTTCATAGAATGTCGTCGACTAAACCAACACATTAGAAAGTACCATTTCCCTTTTCCATTCATTGATGAAATTCTAGAGATTCTAATGGGTAAGTCTCACTATTGTTTCCTTGATGGGTATTTTGGATACTTTCATATCCATATTTACCCCAGGGACTAAGAAAAGAAGACCTTAACTTTCCCCTTTGTCACATTTGCATATAGGTTGATTCCATTTGGTCTGTTCAATGCTCCAGGTAATTTTCAGCGATGCATGGTTAGTATTTTTTCAGATTACCTGGATAATTTCATGGATGATTTCACTATGTATGTCTCCTCTTTTGATGAATGTTTAAGTAGTCTTTCTTCAGTCCTATGTTGTTGTATTGAAAATAATCTCATATTAAATTATAAGAAATGTAATTTCATGGTGCGACAAGGTATAGTTTTGGGACATGAAATTTTTGGGGATGGTATCCAAGTAGATAAATCAAATTTGGATTTCATTTCTTCCCTACCATTCCCTAAAAATTTATGGTATGTGCGGTCTTTCCTAGGTTATGTTGGTTTTTACTATTGTTTCATTTGTGACTTTATTAAGATTAAACTTCCTCTATCTTGGTTACTCCAAAAAAAGAAAATGAATTTGTTTTTTATAATGAATTTGATGAAGCTTTTAATAAGTTAAAATGGAGTCTCACGTCACCCCCAGTAATCCAACCACATCAGTGGGATTTCCCATTTTTGCTCATGTGTGACGCCTCTAACTCTGTAGTTGGGATAGTCTTGTCACAAAGGTCAATCGAGCTCCACATGTCATTGCCTATGCCTCACATAATTTGAACCCCGCCTAATAAAACTACACCACAAATGAAAAATAATTCCTTACCATTGTGTTTTCCTTGAAAAAATTCAGGTCATACCTTTTGGGGTCCAAAGTCATTGTGTTCTCAGACCATGCAGCCCTCCGGTATCTCCTTAAGAAACCGGAAGCTAAACCACATCTCATTCACTGGATGCTCCTCCTTTAGAAATTCAATTTAGAAATCAGAGATAAAAAAGGAGCACAGAATGTGGTGGCTGGCCATATCCGTAGGATCCACCCATCCTCAGACACTGACTTATCCCCCTGTATTCCCATACATGAAATCTTTTCTGATGAGCAATTGTACCGAGTGCAAGATTCTATTTTTTGGTATGCTGAAATTGTAAATTATTTGGTAGCATCTTTCATTCCTACTGATTTCAATAAAAACCATGTTGGTCGTCTAAAACATGAGTCTCATTGGTACATTTGGAATGACCCCTACTTTTGGTGAACATGTAGTGATCAATTCCTCAGGCCTTGTGTCCCTGATAGTGAGTTTCAGTCTGTCTGTAGGTTCTGCCACACTCTTACTTGTGGGGGCCATTTTGATCCCAAATGGACTTCTTGTAAGGTCATCGATTCTGGTCTCTTTTGTCCCACATTGTTTCGGTATACCCATGGATTCTGTAAATATTGTCCTCACTCTCAAATAATGGTGAATGTATCTAAAAGAAATGAAATTCCACAATAGACCTTGATCTTGCATGACATTTTCGATGTCTGGGGAATTGACTTTATGGGACAATTCCCCAATTCATTTGGGAACCTTTACATTCTTATGGTAGTGGATTATGTTTCAAAATTGGTAGAGGCACGAGCTACAAGGACTGATGATTCTAATATATTTGTGGAATTATTGAGAACCCAAATATTCTAATGGTTTGGATCACCTAGGTCCATCATCAGTGACTAGGGTTCTCATTTCTACAACTGAACAGTGCAATCACTTTTGCATCAGTATGGGGTTGGTTATAGAGTGTCTACTACATATCACCCACAGACCAATGGTTAAGCCGAGATGTCAAATAGAGAGGTAAAACAAATTCTTAAAAAAACGGTTCAACCCAATAGAAAATATTAGAGTATTATACTCGATGATTTATTATAGTCTTACTGTACTAATTTCAAAACCCCAATTGGCATGTCACTATATCAGCTAGTGTTTGGAAAGAGTTGTCACCTCCCTATTGAGATTGAGCACCGATCCTACTAGGAAATCAAACAATACAATTCTAATCTTTCTGGTGAAGGTGCTCAAAGGAAGCTACAAATTTAGGAGTTAGATGAAATGAGAAGAGATGCATATGAGAACTCCAGGATTTATAAGGAGTGAACCCAGGCTTCCCACGACTGCCTCATCATTCATCGTTAGTTCCACATTAGGAAGAGGGTCCTATTATACAATGTAAGGTTGAAGTTGAATCCAGGTAAGCTTTGTTCCCGCTGGTTTGGACCATAAAATTTTACTAATGTATCTCCATTTGGTGTTTTTCAGGTTCAAAATGAAGAAACAAAGCAAACCTTCACTATCAATGGGAAGCGGTTGAAGCACTTTCACGAATCTATTTCGAAGTCCCCAATGGAAGAACTCCAAGTTCAATAAGCAATCTATGAATGACACCCATTATGTTTTATCCTTCCTTCCCACATTCTATTTTATTATAGTAAAGAAACTATACACGCTAGTTGTGGGGGGTGGGTATAAACCTGGGTTAGTTAGGAATTTTCATCATCTTTCTTATTTTTATCTTTTTAGATTTTTGATTTGTATTTTTACTTTCCCCCCTTACCTCTCCCTCACCTTTGTGCCAGAATATTATTTTTTTATTTCCAAATTATCAGGGAAAATGATGCCTATTTAATCGTGGAATTTATTAAAAAAATCATGTGGAATGTATGTATTTCATGTTGTTTTAACATTCAAAAAAACATTCTGATGAAATGTCCATTTTAGAAAGAATTCAATATTGTGGTGTGACTTTATTTTGAAATCTAGTTCTTTATTGATGATATAAATGGTTGTATCATTTTTAAACCTTTGAGAAGAATGGTACCTTTTTTGTGAATAGTTTAAGGGAAATTGTTTCACTTAATCTCTCCACACATCTTTTCACCCAATGATGAAGTGTGAAAATTTCTTACTTAACGGAAGGTAAATATAAGTTAGGTTGATTTTTCTCTACTTTACAAGATCATTTTTCCATACATTCATTCCTTATCTGAACTATTTTATTATTATATCAGATTGACCTATGTGTGTGTACCTATTATCCAGCTGTTGTACGCCCTTAAAAAACAAAAAAAAAGGTTTTATATTAGGGAGGTCAAAAACCACCCTTTCTCGACTTTTGATCTTGTTATAACTATTATAATTAGTGTCGTGAGAAGATTAAACAGGGGTTGGAAGAATAGTGTGATATTTATTCCAAGTGAAACTTTTGAAAAAAAAATGAGGGGAGTGATGAAATGTACAACATATGGGGATATCTATGTCAGGAGATTATGGTTTGACTTATGGGAATTCTTAAGTGAGTGGGTCTCAAAATTTGATTACAAAGGATGTGGGGTAGGTTCGGTGGAGAGGATCTTGTAAGTAGATAATTATTAAAATAACTTATATTTACTCCATAGAAAGTGGAAATAATGCCATGAAATAGTTGTCTCACACACATGTGGAGAATTAGTGACATGATTAACTTTTGAATTATTTTCTTTGATTGTTATTGTGAATCTCTTGAAATTTCATTTGGATACAATTTTTGAGATGTATTTTTCCATGATCACTGAGAATAACTCCTTTGTGTGGTTTTTTATTTGATCACATTTCTATCAGGAATTAAATTTTCATTGAATATTGAATCTTCATGAAGTTGTAAATATCTACATTCATAATTTCTGTAAATATGACTTTGACAAGGAGTGCACATGTTTAGGTGTGGGGGTGTGATCACACTGGGATTCACTGTTTCATTTTCACCCTTACACCACTGTGCTAAACTAGTTTTGTATTGAAAATTATAAAAATAATAACAAATTTCACTTAATGTTTTATTCAATTATTTTGATTTTATTACTGTTAAAAAGGTAAATGATATATGTTTTGATAATTTCATTAAATGTAACACCCCGAGATTTTATGAAAAATATTCTTTTTAATTTCATTAATGTCTTGTGTTATACGCTACACCAAAAGGAGATTTCACAACACACATCTCTGACCTGGATTAAATTACACGCAATCGCGACCTTCCACGATAGCGTGTGTTGTACGCAACACCAAGTTTTGCTAAACAACGATATGCTATTAAAATAGTATTAAAACTAGCCGTTATGAATAGTAATAACCACTTTTTGAAATTTTTTAAATTTTATTTTTCAAAATGTACTTCATTTTTGGATTCGGAATATCGAAATTAGCTTAGGGTGAAATTTTGGTGATTTTCGGATAACTTTCATATTTTGATGAATAGTGAAAATTACTAAATTTTACTTAAAAACAACTTTTTCAATTGAAATAATTAATAGTGATAAATTATTAATTTGAGTAGTTTTAAATTATATTTAGAATATATTTTTACAATTTAATACAATTTTGGTCATTGGATGTAATTTCACATTTAAACCAGACATAAACAAGTGTCAATCTTTTGATAGTTATTATCTCTTAAGAACACGCTATTTGTTTTGACGACGGGAATTAATTTTTAAATTAATTAATGCAACTGATATGTTTTGAATTTGGTAAAATAGAAATCATTTTTGAGTTCATAATATCAAATATAGCTTAGGCCTAATTTTTGGTATTTTTCTGAAAACTTTTAATTTTTGATGAATAGTGAAACCACTAAGTGGTAGTTAAAAAAACTAAATTTTTCATAAAACTTAATTTTACCGCTTCTGTGAGTGGAATTTCAAAAATCCGAAAGACACGGTTGATGTTAGTAAGTAAAATGTGGTTCAATGAGATGAAAATAATTTTTGGTGAATAGTAACTTTTTACTTTTATTTACCACGGTTAAAAGTAAATAGGGTAATTAAGGGTAAAAATGATATTATTATTACCCTAACACATGTCCAAATTCTATTGGATAAGTTTAATTCGACCAGAAACAAGCTTAGGAATAAAATATGACCATTTTGGCCCACTTGGATTAGATTAGGACATTTATTATTATTTAATTCAAAGAAGAGTTAAAAGAGTTAAAATCAAAGTTTATTTACTAAAAAAAATTTAATATAGGGTTATACAAAAGATAAATTAGATTTTAAATATTAATTAGAAAGATAAAACGATTTCCTACATAATGATATTTTATTTGTAATTTTTAGACATCAAATATGTTAATTTATTTATGACACAAAGATGATGCAGTAATTACCTTATTAATGAAATATTGACATAATTGGTGTTATAAATACCATAATAAATGTAATTTAAGACTTTTTATGAGTTACACTAATTTTATAGGTTAATATGACATGTTAGTATTGATTTAATTAACTTTTTTAGAACTTATCATTCTGTTATGATTTTCACAAAAATCAATTACTAAATAGTGTCAAAATTGACATAAAATAGTTTTTAAAACAAATATTATATTATTAATTGTTATTTTATTCCTAAAAATCTATGGTTAGGCCAAATAACTTAGATAAGGTTATATATATTAATAATAAACAATTTGGGGTTCGTTTGGCTTCTTATAGTAAGTTTATTAACCTTATAGTGTAAGAACACAAGAAGACACGGTAAAAGTAAAATTATTTATTTAATGTTAAATATAAATGATAAGGTTAAAATAGGAACCTAAACTTGTCTAAATTCTATTGTATGAGAGGATTTCGACCCATCCCCACCTTAGCCTCTAAATAAATCAATTTGGAGCTATTTAAAGCCGAACTTGACTTTATAATAAAATAATATTTTTAGTTATTCCAAAGGTGCCCCTCTACTCCCTTATAAAAGGGCACCCCCTCCCTCTCTTACTCACACAACTTTGAGCCTTCAAGCTCGGCCAACCCCTGCAAAATTATCTTCTCCACTTCCCTAGAAACATCCTAGAGGTTCTGGTCTTCCTCAATGACCAATTTTAGTGCCCTAAGAGGAGGTCTCAAAGAGGCGCTTCAAAGAAGAGGTAATTTCCGTTACCGATTCTTTCACCTTTATTTCTTCTTCCACTTATTCTTCTTAGGTTGTTTCATTATGAAGTAATAACATCAGTATCACTCATATACTGATATTTTATTATAAGTATGAAACTATCCTATTTCACCATCTATCCATCCTACGGAAAACGAAATCACCGCGCGTGCGTACGTACGGAATACCGTCTCCATGCCACGGTGAAATCTATTTTCCACCACCACCTTACATGGATGGGTATAATGGTGTAAATAATAACTATATATTATTATTTTAAAGTGATATTGATTCTGAAATAGTATACATACACTCCAATACAGTCCCACGATCATGAGAATGATATCATCGCTCGTGCGTACGGACGGACTACCGTCTCCACGACGCGATGAGATTCATTCTCCACTTTAAATCATTCATGAATGATTATAAAGTATATATAATAAGTAATAATGAAATATATGACATAATAATGATACTGGATTTATTTTTATATATATGAATTTCATCTACTTAATTCCTTTCAACTCAATAAGGAAACGAAAACAACGTTCATGCGTACGGCCTACCGTCTCCATGAACGGTGTATTTCTTTCCATTTACTGATTTATTATATATATGTATATTCTGAATATATATATATATATATATATATATATATATCATGTTTTATATTCTGGAATTAAGTAATCATGGTCTAAGTGATCATATGAATAATTACAAGTCAAAACACGGACGACAAATGAAACAATTTTACCCAAAACGCTCTTTAACATGGAATTTACAAAAGAACGGGTAATATAAAGTCATAAGTGAACCATATATGATATCATAACAATGAATATGATTCTGTAATAAGTAAATTAAATTATTTAAATCATTATACAGGAGGTTCGGACACTTACGAAGCAAATTGGACCTAAGGTAAGGGAAATATCACAATCTCATTTTTATCCGAGATTGTTTATACTTTGGTATTTACTAGGGTGTATTTTATCATACACATCCATGTTTCCTGAATATGTAATATTATTCCCATCCACCTACAATTGTTTAAATCCAATTTTACCCTTCGGTGAGTTTTTAGTAAAGAATATGAAAGGAATCTTTTGTCATTTTTCGTACGAGGTACTTTTTGACTTTTCCGACAAAAGTACAAAGAATGTTTTTTTAACTTATACGGCATGAATGGATTTTTAAAACATTATTTCCAAGAAGCTTCCTTTACAAGTTTTCAAGTTTATTTTTAATCAACTTCTTTTAGTTTAAAATTTTATGACATTTTAAGAAAGGAAAAATGTTTTTGAAGTAGAAAGGATATTTTCTTCAAGAATGGAGTTCAAGTGTTTTATCAAAATTATTTTCCATCTAAGATAATAAAGGGTTCTGTTTCTATCCATATTATTACATGGATTTGATTATTTTGTGATGGAAATAATTTTATAAATTTGTTTATCTTATATGAATTTTTTTATGATGTCATGATGTTTAAAAATTCCCATTTTTATTACATGGGTTATGCTACGAAGTATGGTTTATGATTTTGTGGAACACATAAGAATGGTATCATTATGAGATGGGTGGGACCTATATCTCCCTCCAATGCATTGGGTAAAGATTTTATATCTCATGAGATAGACATGACTGGAATGGTAGGTTATACCGGTTCAGTGAAACAGGACTGAAACGAGGGTGACTCGGTTGAGAAAGGGACTTTGTCCACTAAGATAGTCTTGGAAATGAGTCTTGACTAACAAGAAATGATTCTCTATGATTATGTGTGCATGCCACAAAGTTTAATGTTTTATGTTATGATTATTGTGATTACATTTCACTGCCATGAGTTATCCCAGGTTATGAAATTATGATCTCTTTTACAGGTTAAGATTTCCAAAAGTTATGTGCTTATGTATATGATGTGATTGATTTTTATTTTGTTTACCCTTACTGAGCATTTGAACTCACCCTTTTATGTTTACTTTTCCCCAGGATATAAATAAAGGTTTTAGGTATAAAAAAAAGGAAGATCTTTATGGGAGATGTTGAAGATCTTTCACCAGGATTAGAAGATTATATTCCGAGTTTCCAAAGACACTAAACTATTACGATCCTTGTGTGTGTGTTTTTGTTATGTACTAAGTATTCCGCAAATGTAATGTAATTTCAATGTACGTCAAGCTTCGGGTCTCTACAGTTGGTATCAGAGGAAAGGTTTAGTCAACCTTTGGAAACTAGGATGCGAGAACTTTAGTGAGATCCCTAGAGATATTTCTAAGGTGTGTCTAGGGATGTCCCTAAGGATGAGTATACGTATAGGATATGGTCCTAGAACTACGGTAACAATCTTAGAATTTAACCTAAGATGTTAGATATTAAGGGTACTCCCCCTTTACTATGTTGTTTTCCCTAGCATTATTTTTGCCTCTCACACTATTCTTTTTGGGTTTTAGACGATGGCTGGAACCCGAAGGAACCGTGTTGATCACTGTAATGGACAATGCAATGATTGTCCTCCTAAACAAACAAGTGTTATGGGAGATGGAGTGCAAAATCTTATTGTTATACTTACACAAGATATGAATCATTCTGGACTTCCAAATGAGCAGAGAAGGGAACAATATTCTATCGAGTCCTTCATGAGGCAACATCCACCTTATTTCAGTGGGTCTTCCGATCCACTTGTTTCTAAACAATGGATCAGTACCACTGAAAAGATATTTTCAGTTCTTCAATGTTCTGAACATGATAAAGTCATCTTAGCAGTATATCGTTTGGAAGGTGAAGCTGATCAATGGTGGAATCTTATCAAGAATACGAGTCCAAGAGATGAAATTGAGTCCATGGAATGGGACGAGTTCAAGAACTTGTTTTTCAGTAAGTACTTCCCTCGTATTCTTCGAACAAAGATGGAAAAGGAATTTCTTGAGCTGAAGCAGAAGGATGATGAATCTGTTGGTATATACGAAGTGAATTTTACAAGACTTGCAAGGTATGCATCTGGAATTATCATCCAACCTGAAAGTAAAGTTGATCGATTTTTCAGTGGCTTAAAACCAAGTCTTCGAAGGGAATTAGCTATAAGAGACTTCAGTAGCTATGAAGAAATTGTGCGTTGTGCTATCAAGGTAGAAATGAAAGTTGGTGTTACTTATCCATATCATAGTTTTGACAAGAAACAAAAGATGGAGTTCAAGGAGAAATCTCAGAATAATAGTGAAAAGAAGATGAATGTTTCCTTATGCTCAAAGTGTGGAAAGAAGCATGGTGTAGATTGTCTTAAAGGGACTAGAAAATGTTTTAAGTGTGGAAAAGAAGGTCATCGATCAGCTGAGTGTCGAAGTAATGGAAAAAGGGTTTCTAATGATGTGAATAAAGCAAACACTGCAGAGAACGCACCACCAACACTTCAATGCTTCAAGTGCAAGGAAATGGGGAATTATGCTAATAAATGCCCTAATCCAAGGGTTAGTGATGATCGACATGAGCAACCGCTTAAGGCAAAGGACAAAGGTAATTCACATGCGATCACTATTGGCGATGTTGAATATGACAACGATGTGGTGGAATGATTAAGTTTTTATGTAATGGGATTCCAAAATAATGTCGTATCATGGAGTATTGGAATATTTATATATTGGTCTAATGTGGTATTCAAAGTGATTGAGATATTTTTGGAAATAAGATGATATGCGCATAATGAAGGGAAAATGAGAAAATGAAATGTTTAACAGTATTCATGAGCTCATGATTGATATAAGGACTAAGTGATATCATGGTTTGAGTATATAGAATTTTGAGGATTTTGGTATGTGGAAAGTGTTAACTTTTAACTGCATTCAATTTTTCACTATGGTTCAATGGGTATTCAAGATAATACATTATTAAGGCCTTTGAATGTTTGGAATGTGACCAACAAGACATATCTTATGATATATGGGGATCAACGATGGTATTAAATCTCTGGTAATAGTTTTCACTATATTATGAGAGTGGACTGAAGTATTATGGATAAGCCTAAAGATTGGAATGGATTATGTTGGACATATGTTAGTATTGTTTATTTTTCGATATTATTGATGGGATGTTATAGTAATATAGTTTTAGAAAAAGGACAACCTGCAGGACGGGCGACAGCCCATCGCGTCGGACAAGGCTGTGGGAATCGAACCCACAACTGAAGTGCGACTGGCCTTTATCGCCTACCACTGGCCTACAGGAAGTCCTTGTTTAGTAGAAACTAGTTTTATTATATTAAGCAGTATGATATATGAAGTATAAGTCCATTTTAGGAACCATATATTATTAATCTCACTATAGAATGACTTATGTATATTTAATAACTTTTGCTAACCTTTTGTTTGAGACAGATGGAATGACCCATCATTCTATCACATGATCTGCTAACACTTCACAAATAACAAATTCAACTTCATTTATTTAAGAGATGAAGTGGAAATTGTTCAAGGCACGAACAACAGTGAGATTGTACCAAAATAAATTAAGTATTTATTCTAATTCAAATTCTTCAACTTTAGGGAAACGATCTTGAAAACCAAAAATGTTGTCCTAGTGCTCTTATATCTGATTAATCAGATGGTACCTTAGATCGTCACAAATTTATGGATTTGTGATTGTTGGATTTTCCATAGCCATGTTCTCTACCACTCTCCATCAGAACATGATGGTTAGATTTTTCTTCCATATCCATATTTTCACCTATATGGAAACCCAGTGATTAGTTTATTTGGGTAACCGTTACGTTTCATACTTTTGTTTTTAAAGATTGGTTTTGGTATTCCTTTTTACGATGTGGGTTTCTATTAAAGAAACTTTTGAGTAGTAAACCATTTATAACCCCGACGAATTTCGAGGGCGAAATTCATTTTTAGGGGGGTAGAATGTAACACCCCGAGATTTTATGAAAAATATTCTTTTTAATTTCATTAATGTCTTGTGTTATACGCTACACCAAAAGGAGCTTTCACAACACACATCTCTGACCTGGCTTGAATTACACGCAATCGCGACCTTCCACGATAGTGTGTGTTGTACGCAACACCAAGTTTCGCTAAACAACGATATGCTATTAAAATATTATTAAAACTAGTCGTTATGAATAGTAATAACCACTTTTTGAAATTTTGTAAATTTTATTTTTCAAAATGGACTTCATTTTTGGATTCAGAATATCAAAATTAGCTTAGGGTGAAATTTTGGTGATTTTCGGATAACTTTCATATTTTGATGAATAGTGAAAATTACTAAATTTTAATTAAAAACAACTTTTTCAATCGAAATAATTAATAGTGATAAATTATTAATTTGATTAGTTTTAAAGTATATTTAGAATATATTTTTACAATTTAATACAATGTTGGTCATTGGATGTAATTTCACATTTAAACCAGACATAAACAAGTGTCAATCTTTTGATAGTTATTATCTCTTAAGAACACGCTATTTGTTTTGACGACGGGAATTAATTTTTAAATTAATTAATGCAACTGATATGTTTTGAATTTGGTAAAATAGAAATAATTTTTGAGTTCATAATATCAAATATAGCTTAGGCCTAATTTTTGGTATTTTTCTGAAAACTTTCAATTTTTGATGAATAGTGAAACCACTAAGTGGTAGTTAAAAAAACGGAATTTTTCATAAAACTTAATTTTACCGCTTCTGTGAGTGGAATTTCAAAAATCCGAAAGACACGGTTGATGTCAGTAAGTAAAATGTGGTTCAATGAGATGAAAATAATTTTTGGTGAATAGTAACTTTTTACTTTTATTTACCACGGTTAAAAGTAAATAGGGTAATTAAGGGTAAAAATGATATTCTTATTACCCTAACACATGTCCAAATTCTATTGGATAAGTATAATTCGACCAAAAACAATCTTAGGAATAAAATATGACCATTTAGGCCCACTTGGATTAGATTAGGACATTTATTATTATTTAATTCAAAGAAGAGTTAAAAGAGTTAAAATCAAAGTTTATTTACTAAAACATTTTTAATATAGGGTTATACATAAGATAAATTAGATTGTAAATATTCATTAGAAAGATAAAACGATTTCCTACATAATGGTATTTTATTTGTAATTTTTAGACAACAAATATGTTAATTTATTTATGACACAAAGATGATGCAGTAATTATCTTATTAATGAAATATTGACATAATTGATGTTATAAATACCAAAATAAATGTAATTTAAGACTTTTTATGAATTCCACTAATTTTCTGGGTTAATATGACATGTTAGTATTGATTTAATTAACTTTTTTAGAACTTATCATTTTGTTATGAGTTTCACAAAAATCAATTACAAAATAGTGTCAAAATTGACATAAAATAGTTTTTAAAATAAATATTATATTATTAATTGTTATTTTATTCCTAAAAATCTAAGGTTCTGAAAAATGACTTATATAAGGTTATATATATTAATAATAAACAATTTGGGGTTCGTTTGGCTTCTTATAGTAAGTTTATTAACCTTATAGTGTAAGAACACAAGAAGACACGGTAAAAGTAAAATTATTTATTTAATGTTAAATATAAATGATAAGGTTAAAATAGGAACCTAAACTTGTCTAAATTCTATTGGATGAGATGATTTCGACCCATCCTTACCTTATCCTCGAAATAAATCAATTTGGAGCTATTTAAAACAGAACTTGACTTTATAATAAAATAATATTTTTCGTTATTCCAAAGGTGCCCCTCTCCTCCCTTATAAAAGGGCACCCCCTCCCTCTCTTCCTCACACAACTTTGAGCCTTCAATCTCGGCCAACCCCTGCCAAATTCTCTTCTCCACTTCCCTAGAAACATCCTAGAGGTTCTGGTCTTCCTCAATGACCAATTTTAGTGCCCTAAGAGGAGGTCTCAAAGAGGCGCTTCAAAGAAGAGGTAATTTCTGTTACCGATTCTTTCACCTTTATTTCTTCTTCCAATTCTTATTCTTAGGTTGTTTCATTATGAAGTAATAACATCAGTATCAATCATATACTGATATTTTATTATAAGTATGAAACTATCCTATTTCACCATCTATCCATCCTACGGAAAACGAAATCACTGCGCGTGCGTACGTACGGAATACCGTCTCCACGCCGTGGTGAAATCTATTTTCCACCACCACCTTACATGGATGGGTATAATGGTGTAAATAATAACTATATACTATTATTTTAAAGTGATGTTGATTCTGAAATAGTATACATACACTCCAATACAGTCCCACGATCATGAGAACGATATCATCGCTCGTGCGTACGTATGGACTACCGTCTCCACGACGCGATGAGATTCATTCTCCACTTTAAACCATTCATGAATGATTATAAAGTATATATAATAAGTAATCATGAAATATATGACATAATAATGATATTGTATTTATGTGTATATATATGAATGTCATCTACTTAATTTCGTTCAACTCAATAAGGAAACGAAAACAACGTTCATGCGTACGGCCTACCGTCTCCATGAATGGTGTATTTCTTTCCATTTACCGATTTATTATATATGTGTATATTCTGAATATATATATATATAAATCATGTTTTATATTCTGGAATTAAGTAATCATGGTCTAAGTAATCATATGAATAATTACAAGTCAAAACACGGACGACAAATGAAACAATTTTACCCAAAACGCTCTTTAACATGGAATTTACAAAAGAACGGGTAATATAAAGTCATAAGTGAACCATATATGATATCATAACAATGAATATGATTCTATAATAAGTAAATGACATTATTTAAATCATTATACAGGAGGTTAGGACACTTACGAAGCAAATCGGACCTAAGGTAATGGAAATATCACAATCTCATTTTTATCCGAGATTGTTTATACTTTGGTATTTACCGGGGTGTATTTTATCATCCACATCCATGTTTCCTGAATATGTAATATTATTCCCATCCACCTATAATTTTTTAAATCCAATTTTACCCTTCGGTGAGTTTTTAGTAAAGAATATGAAAGGAATCTTTTGTCGTTTTTCATACAAGGTACTTTTTGACTTTTCCGACAAAAGTACAAAGAATGTTTTTTTAACTTATACGGCATGAATTGATTTTTAAAACATTATTTCCAAGAAGCTTCCTTTACAAGTTTTCAAGTTTATTTTTAATCAACTTCTTTTAGTTTAAAATTGTATGACATTTTATGAAAGGAAAAATGTTTTTGAAGTAGAAAGGATATTTTCTTCAAGAATGGAGTTTAAGTGTTTTATCAAAATTATTTTCCATCTAAGATAATAAAGGGTTCTGTTTCTATCCATATTATTACATGGATTTGATTATGTTGCGATGGAAATAATTTTATGAATTTGTTTATCTTATATGAATTGTTTTATGATGTCACGATGTTTAAAAATTCCCATTTTTATTACATGGGTTATGCTACGAAGTATGGTTTATGATTTTGTGGCACAGATAATAATGGTATCATTATGAGATGGGTGGAACCTATATCTCCGTCCAATGCATTGGGTAAAGATTTTATATCTCATGAGATAGACATGGTTGGAATGGTAGGTTATACCGGTTCAGTGAAACAGGACTGAAACGAGGGTGACTCGGTTGAGAAAGGGACTTTGTCCACTAAGATAGTCTTGGCAATGAGTCTTGACTAACAAGAAATGATTCTCTATTATTATGTGTGAATTCCACAAAGTTTAATGTTTTATGTTATGATTATTGTGATTAAATTTCACTGCCATGAGTTATCCCAGGTTATGAAATTATGATCTCTTTTACAGGTTAAGATTTCCAAAAGTTATGTGTTTATGTATATGATGTGATTGATATTTCTTTTGTTTACCCTTACTGAGCATTTGAGCTCACCCTTTTATGTTTACTTTTCCCCAGGATATAAAGAAACGTTTTAGGTATAAAAAAAAGGAAGATCTTTATGGGAGATGTTGAAGATCTTTCACCAGGATTAGAAGATTATATTCCGAGTTTCCAAAGACACTAAACTATTACGATCCTTGTGTGTGTGTTTTTGTTATGTAATAAGTATTCCGAAAATGTAATGTAATGTCAATGTACGTCAAGCTTCGGGTCTCTACATTAAATGTGGAGGTGATTTAGAGGGCCCATGATGATGTCTAAGAAAAATGGGCCAAACTGTGTAGGATCCATGCACACCAGTGGAATCAACTGCATAATTACACTAAACTGTGCATCCAAATGGATTGAAATTTTGTTTAATGTTCCTAAATTCAATGGGATACATTTAATATTAATAAACCCAAATCTAATTTGGTCATATGGTGGCCCATCCGGACTGATCTGTCCAGCACACCGAATCTGCATGAAGTTAAAAGTGGTGTGCGATGTTATGTCAATATCTCGATCTGTGATTGTCCAAATGGAGCCAAACATTCGGTGTAGTTTTTCTAAATGTGAGATAATATAGTCTAGCCATCTAAAACCATGAACCAAGTGGTTTCTAAAAATCAGGATGCTCAAAACCACCTTCCAATTTTTCTATAAAATGGAACCTTGGGCTCCTCATTTGTAAGTTCGACCAGGATGAAAAGATATGGTATATTGGAGACCTAAAGGAGTCCTATACTCATCCCAGAAGTTCAAGAGGCCCCTATTCTCATATGGGGCCAAGGATGAAGGTGAAGTTCCACCCGAGCCTTCTCCTCCTCTCGATGGAAAGCTAAACATAAGACAATCATTTCAAGGGAGATAAGCATACTTGGGAGGGAGTTACTACACTTGATACTCTACTAGTTTTGTGTAATTTGTGTGTGTATTATTTCAGTTATGTTTTATCTAAAAAAAAATCGCCTTTGAATTCATTTCTTAGGTTTAATTAAGTGAACCTCTTTTTATTTCAACACCGATTGGGTTGAAATTTCAAGTGGGAAACTTCAGTCATTCCGATTGGGCAACATAAGGATCCTCTTTCTCTCACGCATACAAAAGATATTAGTATTATTTGGTATCCTTTAATATGTTCTTGAATTCTAAACCTTTACAACACGATTTTTGTGTCAAGGGTTGGTACTTTTTGCAACATTTTAAAATGCAAGAGGGGAATCAACATCTTGACAACCCTCAACCAAAGAATTAAACAAAACTATGTGAAATTTTCAGAAAAATGAATTATCCAAGATGTGTAGTGAACTTGAAGTGATATAATTCTCTCATAATTCTTAAATCACCACCTTATTCTATAAACTATTAAACTCTTTAAGTTAAGTTATTTTCTTAAAACTTTTTTCAAAATCACCCCTCTTTTAGTAATATTTATTAAAAATACACTTTATAAGCTACCAACACTCCTTGAGAGATAACATATGGTCTTCCTTGGACTAAAAGATCTTCTTTAAATCACTATAAATTTGACGTGTCATGACAAATTGGTCAAATTTTTGCGTTGTTTCCAAGGATCGCTTTGGTTTTTCGTGCGTGTTTTTTATAAGATATTTATAAATTTTGTGAATATGTATTTACCTTTTCAATCATTTTGAGTTATGATCTATTTTTTTGTGTATATTTGGTTCATGACACGTTCTAATCCAAGATATTTAACTCCATTTGAACCTGAATCTGAGAGGATCCTACATCAGTGACACTGAGACACAGAAGAGAACCCTTTGAAGGAGGACACACAAAACATCAACACTCTTCTTGATCCTTCTACTTCTTATTCTGGAACAAACATCAAAACTAAAATAAACTTCTATAATGTGGTTGAAAACAATAAAACACTAAAATAACTAACCTTAACTAATGTTGATATCCAACCCATATACATTCAATTACAAGTCGAGGCATCCAATTTTAAACTAAAATATGGTTTAATTCATATATTACCAAGATTCCATGGACTTCCTAGAGAGTATCCACATAATAAGTTAAAATAATTTCATATTGTGTGTTCTATATTAAAACATAAAAATGTGGATGAAGAATAAGTAAATCTTAGGGCATTTCCTTTTTCATTAGAAGACACTACAAAAGACTGCCTTTATTACGTTAATTCCTCAATAAGAGGCTGGGTGGACATGAAACAACTTTTTCTTGAAAAATATTTCCCAGCCTCTCAAACTATAACAATAAAGAAATAAATATGTGGTATAAGACAATATAAATGGGAAACACTTCACGAATATTAGTAAATATTTAAAAGATTATGTTCAAGTTGTCCACACCACCAAATAAGGGATCAACTTTTAATATAGTATTTTTATGAAGGTTTAATTCCAATTGATCGTAACATGATTGATGCTACTATAGTTGGTGAAATAGTAGATAAAACCCCAATCACTGCAAGAACCCTAATTTAGAACATGGCGCAAAACACACAGAAATTCAGTTCACGGTCCAGTGTACCCATTTGAGGTGTCCATGAGGTGCAAAGTACTAAATTTGAGAAGAAGGTGGATGCAGAGTTTAAAGAGGTAAGTACCATTCTTCGAAAACTTGATCTTTCCCGAGGAAATTCCAATCTCCTCCTCTTATCCATTGTGGTATTTTCTTTTCTGATACCCACTACTCTGACCAATGTCCTCAATTGAGAGAAACTTATGAGAGTTGTGTGGCAATATTTTCAGGATACCCCTATAACCAACCCTTTAGGCAAGAACCTTACTATCCATCCAACCATAGGTGTAAAGAAAACCAATAATATAGGCAAGGGGGTATTCAAAACAACAACCTCAACAAAAATGGAAGCAACAGGGTCAGAGTAGTCATCCAACACCACCACCCATAAATCCTTAACCACCCTAAAGACCTTTCCAAAAAACCCCTACAAAACCTGAGCCTAGCCTATAAGATATGATGAAACAAATGGCTTCCAACAATATCCAATTCCAACAAACCACTCAGGTAGCCATACAAGACCTCAAAACCCAAATAGGAAAACTATCTAACTCGGTGGGGGAAATTCAATGTCATAGGTCGGGTAAACTACTGTCTCAACAATTAGTCAACCCTAGAAATAAAGGAAATGTTAGTGCCATCACCCTTATGAGTGGAAAACAACTATAAAGTCAAATGAATCCTCTATTAGAGTCATACCCTCCTGAGTAAACCTTCATCCCAACCATTAAAAATGTTCCAAATATTGAAAAACCATGTCTTGAGAGAATCCCTTCCAAAGGAAAGAGTGTGCATGTCGATGAGTCTTCTAGATAACCCATTCCTCTTCCATTTCCTCAAAGGACCACCCAACCTATAAAATAAAAGGAATCTGAACTCGATAAAGAAATTTTGGAGACTTTCAAAAAAGTGCAGGTAAACATCTCCTTGATTGACGCTGTGAAAAAAATTCCAAGATATGAAAAGTTTTTAAAAGAGATGTGTACACATTGAAGGAGTATTCATGGTTTGGAGAAGGTAAGATTTGTTAGGAATGTCTCAGCATTGATATAACCATCATTTCCTAGCAAATGCAATGATCCTGGAACCTTCTCTATTCCATGAACCATAGGGGAGTATTCATTTTCCAATGATATGATTGATTTATGTGCTACTATAAATGTGATTCCTCACTCCATCTACTCTTATTTTTAGGTTGGTGAACTAAATCCCACTAGAATAGTCATTCAGCTAGTAAATCAGAGTACATCACACCCTTCTGGTGTGTTAGAGGATGTTCTTGTGAGGGTGAAAATTTTAATTTTTCCTACTGATTTTTATGTACTAAAAATATAAGATGATAGGGTGAATGGACATGACCAAATTATATTGGGGATACACTTATTGAAAACTGCCAAAACCATAATTAATGTCCACAATGGTACATTATCTATGGAGTTTTGGGGTTACATTTTCCACTTCAACATCCTTGATTCCATGAAGCACCCATTAGAATAACATTCCTCTCTCTCTATTAATTCAATTGATGTACTCCTTCCCCCTGAAATAACATCTTTTCTTTACCTTGATCCCCTTTATAAGTTTTCTTCATTGATTGAAATTCTAGGAAATGAGTCATGAAATGATTGTTTTAGTGGATTAGAAAAATTTCATGCATGTTTATTAATTAATAATTTCTTGAACACTGAGGATCCAATGACCGTAGATGATACTAAAAATCTTGTAAAAGATCATTTCTCATATGAGGATGATATCATTGAGTATTTATATGAGATTCGTGACCTCTCACTTTCACACACACTCCCATCAATCCAAAATCCCTCTGAATTGGAACTGAAACAACTGCCTCAAGATTTAAAATATTCATATCTTGAGAATGGAAACAAGTTGCTCATCATAATTGCTAGTTCACTCCTTCCTAAAAATTAATTGAGGCTTCTTGAAATTTTGAGGGAGTATAAATTAGCTTTGGGATGGATTCCTGCTAACATTCCTGGTATTATCCTATCAATTTTCACACATAATATTTTATTAAATGATGAGGCTAAACCTATTAGGTAGGAACAATGTCGATAGAAACCAAACCTCTTAGAAGTTTTGAAAAACAAGGTAACAAAATTATTGGATACTGGAATCATTTACCCCATCTCTAACAACTAATGGGTTATTCCCATTCAACTAGTTCCTAAAAAACTAGACTTACAATAATCAAAAATGAAAACAATGAATTGGTTCCAACTCATGTGAAGAATAGTTTTCATGTCTGTATAGACTATCGTCGACTAAACCAACACACTAGGAAGTAACATTTCCCTTTTCCATTCATTTACCAAATTATAGAGAGGCTTGCGGGTAAGTACCACTATTGTTTCCTTGATGGGTATTCTAGATACTTTCAGGTCCATATTTCCCCTGAGGAACAAGAAAATATGGCCTTCACTTTCCCCTTTGGCACATTTTCATATAGGAGGATACCATTTGTTTTTTGAAATGATCTTGGTACTTTCCAGCAATGCATGGTTAGTATTTTTACTAATTACCTGTAGAATTTCATGGAAGTTTTCATGAATGATTTTGTTGTGTATGGATCCTCTTTTGATGAATGTCTGAGTAGTCTTTCTTTATTCCTACATCACTATACTGAAAAGAATATTGTATTAAACTATGATAAATTCCATTTCATGGTGTGATAAGGTATATTTTTGGGACATGTAATTTCTGGGGATGGTATCCAAGTAGATAAATCAAAAGTTGATGTCATTTCTTCCCTACCATTCCCTAAAAATGTATGGGATGTGTGTCATTTCCTAGATCATGCTAGATTTTACCATCGTTTCATTCATGACTTTAGTAAGATTTCACTCCCCCTCTCCTGGTTACTCCAAAAAAGAAAAGGAATTTGTTTTTAATAATGAATTTGAGGAAGCTTTTAATAAGTTAAAATGGAGTCTCACATCACCCTCGGTAATCCAACCACCTTAGTTGGATTTACCATTTGAGATCATGAGTGATGCCTCTAACTATGCAGTTGGGGAAGTCTTTTCACAAAGGGTCGATCAAGCTCCACATGTCATTGCCTATGCCTTACATACTTTGGACCCTTCCCAATAAAACTACACCACAACTGAAAAATAATTTTTTTCCATTGTGTTTTCCATGAAAAAATTCATTTCATACCTTTTGGGGTCTAAATTCATTGTGTTCTCAGACCATGAAACCCTCTGGTATCTCCTTAAGAAACCAAAATCCAAATCACATCTCATTCTCTAGATGCTCCTCCTTCAGGAATTCAATTTAGAAATTAGAGATAAAAAAGGAGCAGAGAATGTGGTGGCTAGCCATATTAGTAGGATCCACCCATCCTCATACATTGACTCATCCCCATGTATTCCCATACATGACATGTTTCCTAATGAGAAATTGTACCAAGTGCATGATGTTATTTCTTGGTATTCTGAAATTGTAAATTATTTGGTAGCATCTTGCATTCCTGATGATTTCAATAAAAACCAGGTTGGCCATCTAAAACATGAGTCATGTTGGTACATTTGGGATTACCCCTACCTTTTTCACACATATAGTGATCAATTCCTCATGAGGTGTGTCCCCGATAGTGAGTTTAAGTCTATCCTTAGGTTCTTCCACACTCTTGATTGTAGAGGCCACTTTGGTCCCCAATGGACTGCTCGCAAGGTACTTGATTCTGGTCTCTTTTGGCCCAAATTGTTTCGGAATGACCATGGATTCTGTAAATCTTGTCCTCACTATCAAATAATTGGTAATGTATTTAAAAGATATGAAATTCCACAACATCCCTTGCTCTTATATGACATTTTTTATGTTTAGGGAATTTAATTTATGGGACCATTCCCCAATTCATTTGGGAACATTTACATTCTTCTGGCAGTGGATTATGTTTCCAAATTGGTAGAGGCATGAGCTACAAGGACTAATGATTATAAGGAAGTTGTGAAATTTTTGAGAACCCAAATCTTTTATAGGTTTGGATTACCTAGGTTCATCATCAGTGACCAGGTCTCTCATTTCTGCAACCAAACAATGAAATCACTTTTGTATTGGTATGGGGTCAGTCATAGAGTGTCTAATGTATATCACCTATAGACCAATGCTCAAGTAGAGGTTTCAAATAGAGAGTTAAAACAAATTATTAAAAAAACAATTCAAACCAATATAAAAGATTGGAGTATTAGACTCTATGATTTATTATGGGATTTCCATACTCCTTTTAAATCCCCCATTGGCATGTCACCATATCATCTAGTGTTTGTAAAGAGTTGTCACCTACCTATTGAGATTGAGAATAAGGCCTAATGGGCCATCAAAAAATTCAATTATAATCTTTATGGTGTAGGTTGTCAAAGGAAGCTGCAAATTCAGGAGTTGGAGGAAATGAGAAGATATGCATATGAGAACTCTAGGATTTATAAAGAGAAAACTAAGGTTGCCCAGGACCAGATCATCCTTCATCTTCTATTTCACATTGGTTAGAAGGTCCTCCTCTACAATGAAAGGATGAATTTTCATCCAAGTAAGCTTCTTTCCTGCTGGTTTGGACCACAAACTGTTACTAATGTATCTCCAATTTGTGTTGTTCAGGTTAAAAATAAATAAATAGGAAAACCTTCACTGTCAATGGGAAGCAGTTGAAGCACTTTCACGAATCCATTCTAGAGTCCTTGATGGAGGAACTCCAAGTTCAAGAAGCAATCTATGAATGACACCCATCAGGTTTTATCCTTCCTTACTACATTCTATTTTATTATAGTGAGTACATTTCACACACTAGGTTTGTGGGGTGGGTATATTCCTGGGTTAGTTAGGAATTTTCATCATCATTCTTCTTTTTCTATTTTTAGCTTACTAAATTGTATTGTTACTCTCCCCCCTTCCCTACCCCTCACCATTGTTTCAAAATATTTTTTTTATGCCCACTTTATCATGGAAAATGATTCCCGTTTAATTATGTAAGTTATTTACAATTCATGTGTAATGCCTGTATTTCATTTTTTTTTTACATTCAAAAAAAAATGATGAAATTTGAATTTTAGAAAGAATTAAATATTGTGGTGTGACTTTATTTTTAAATCTAGTTCTTTATTGATGATATAAATGGTTTTATAATTTCAAAACCTTTGAGAAGAATGGTACCCTTTTTGTGAATAGTTTAAGGGAAAATTGTTTCACTTAATCTCTCCATACATCTTTTCACCCAACCATGAAGTGTGAAAATTTCATACTTAATGGAATGTAAATATATGTTAGGTTTATTTTTCTCTACTTTCCATAATCATTTTTCCATACGTTCGTTCCTTGTATGATCTATTTCATTACTATGCCATATTGACCTATGTGTGTATACCTGTTATCTGACTGTTGTACGCCCTCAAAAAACAAAAAAAAAGTTGTATATTGGGTAGGTAAAAAACCACCCTTCCTCAACTTTTTATATTGTTATAACTATTAAAATTATTGTCATGAGGAGATCAAACAAGGGTTGGGAGAAGAGTGTGAGATTTGTTCCAAGTGAAACTTTTGAAAAAAATAATAAATGATGGGAGTGATGAAATTTACAACATATGGGGATATATAGGTTAGGAGATTATGGTTTGAATTCTAGAAATGATTAAGTGAGTGGGTCTTGAAATTTTATTGCAAAGGATGTGGGGCAGGATTAGTGGAGAGGATCTTGGAAGTATAAAATTATTAAAATAACTTATATTTACTCGATAGAAAGTGGAAATAATAACATGAAATGGTTTTCACACACACACATGAAGAATTAGTGACATTATTAACTTTTAAATTATTTTCTTTGATTTTTATCATGCATCTCTTGGAATTTCATTTGGACACAATTTTTGAGACGCATTTTTCCATGATCACGGAGAATAACTCCTCGGTGTGATTTTTTATTTGATCACATTTATATCAGGAATTAAATTTTCATTAAATATTAAATCTTTATGAAGTTGGAAATATATACATGCATAATTTATGAAAATATTAATTTTCCCAGGAGTGAAAATGTTTAGGTGTGGGGGTGTGATCGCACTAGAATTCACTATTTCATTTTCACCCTTACACCACTGTGTTAAGCTAGTTTTGTATTGAAAATTATAAAAATAAAAAAAATCACTTCATGTTTGATTCAATTATTTTGTTTTTATTAATATTAAAAAGGGAAATTATACTTGTTTTGATAATTTCATTGATGGTGTAGGTGATTTGGAGGGTCCATGATGATGTCCAAGAAAAATTGGTGAAACTACGCAGGATCTATGCACACTAGTGGAATCAACTACATACTGCTACTAAACTATGCATTCAAATGGTATAAAATTTTGTGGTATGTTCCTAAATTCAATGGGATACATTTAATATGAATAAACCCAAAGCAAATTATGTCATCTAGTAGACCATAAGGATTGATCTGTTCAGCATAGTGAATCTACACGAAGTCAAAAGTGGTGTGCGGTGTTCTATCAATATCTCGAGCTGTGATTTTTTAAATGGTGCCAAACTTTCGATGAAGATATTCAGGACGTAGAGCTAAAAAAATTTAGTTTTTTTAAAAAGTTATATAAGACTACCTGTCCATCTAAAACCATGAACCAATTGGTTTCTCAAAATTAGGATTCTCAAAACCACCTTCCAATTTTTCTATAAAATGGAACCTTGGGATTCTCATTTGTAAGTTTGACCATGAGGAAAATATCTAGTATATTTTATACCCAAAGGAATACTCTCATCATCCAAGAAGTTTTGGATGCCCCTATCCTCATAGGGGGATCTAGGATGAGGAAGAATTTCCATTTGATCCTTCTCCTCCTCTCGGTGACAGGCTAAAAGGTGGATAATCATTTTGAGGGAGCTACACATACTTGGGAGGGAGTTCATGAACTTTATAATCTACTAGTTTTTTGTAATTTTTGTGTGGATTATTTCACTTATGTTTTATCTAAACATGTTTCTCCTCTTAATTCATTTCTTGGGTTTAATTAAGTGAACCTCTTTTCATTTCAATGCTGATTGGGTCAAAATTTCAAGTGGGAAACTTGGGTTGTTCCAATTGGGAAACACAAGGACCCTATTTCTCTCACACATAAAAAGATATTGGTATGATTTGGTATCCTTTAATCTATTCTTGAAGTCCAAACCTTGACAACACGATTGTTGTGTCAAGGTTTGGTACTTTGTGCAACATTTTAAGAGGCAAGAGGAAAATCAAGATCTTGAAAACCCTCAACCAAAGAATTAAACAAAACCATATGAAATTTTCAGAAAAATGAACTATCTAATATGTGTAGTAAACTTTAAGTTATCTCCTTATCTAATAATTGTTAAATCACTACCTTATTCTATCAACTATTAAACTCTTTTAAGTTAAGTTATTTTCTTAAAATTGTTTTCAAAATCTGCCCCCCCCCCCTTTTTAGTAATCTTTATTAAAAATACACATTATAAGATACCAAAGATCATTGAGATATGACCTAGGGTATGACCTAGACTAAAAAATAATCTTTAAATCACTATCAATTTGACGTGTCATGACAACGCGTTCATCACCCCTTAAAGAATATCATTGTATCCATGTTGTTGGAAAGGAGGCATCAGGAGGGATAGATTATTGGCCCTGAGAGGAAGCACTGACAGCATGGTAGGTTGAACCATAGGCTCTCGAAACCTTCCTTTGGGTTCATAAATGAGTTATTTTCTTAGATTATTCTTGGTCCTAGAATTACCAATTGTTTTCTTTTATTTCCCTCCAGCCTCCAACACTTTTTGGGATTCAACAATAAAAACTGGTTTTTTTAGTTGATCTTTAGGGTATGATCGGTTCCAAACTTCAGTATAAGATCTGTTAAGGGTGGGATAGAAACCCAAGGATGGTGGAATCCCAAATTGGCATCATGTTTCCTCCTAAGTGAACATCATCTAGAGTTACTGGGCCATCATTAAGTATTTCTCCTAGCATGCACTATTAAGGGTAGGAGGACACCTTATCTGGATATATTTGAATTGACTTGTAAATCTATAGGGTGTGTACACCTTAAAGATAAGTTATTTTTCAATATTAGTAACCAATATGCCTTCTCTCAAAGAGATAAGATATCATTACCTGGAGATTTCCCTATATCCATAATTCACCAAAGTATCGGATGGTGGAGTTTAAGGATCATAGGTAAAACATTCTTAATAGTTGAGTTAATCCATCATTTCCTAATCATTACAGTCTGATGGAATTACCCCACTTATTATTTGGAGATATGTTCATATGGTATATTTTAGGATCTGTTGAGTGTTGATATATCTGTAGCCTCCCATATGGGATGTTACCTAGCCACAGATAACTTGGAAGGGACCCAACAACCAGTATGGTGGCCTACCCTCACTGATTTGTCCCCAAAATGTTAAATCTTAATTGGTACAAGGACAATGAGGTTAATAAACCAGTCAGTGTCCAATTGAACCACCATTATAAAAGTCACGTCTCTAACCTTAGTGCTGGAATCATGCATTGACAGCAGCCAACCACTCAGAAACATGGGAAGAAAAGCTACCGGTTGGAACAGTCGGTCATCATTGGTAATGATCTTCCAATCCCACTTGTTGAACTAAACCTCCTCAAGAATGGTCCATTAGGCACCCATACACATTCAGTTCTCAACAATCAAGAAATTACTTGGACTATTTTCATAGGTATCCTAACCACTTAGCATAGAAAAGGAATTAATACAAATTAGGAAATGGCACATATTGCTTCAGGCGAGGGTCACCCTTTAATAGGGTCTTCACCTTGTCAATAAGTTTCTTGGAAAGAGGGGGGGTCCTCTTCACATTGTCCCAAACTGAAGATGGTGGAAGAAACTCATCATAAATATCACTAATGATGGGAACCCCCTAAATTAAACAGACATCCCTAAGACTAATCATGACCTCCTTGTGCACCAAGTGGAAGGTGGTGGTGTCTGGACTCCACTTACTAAGTAGTTGTAGGATAATCTTTTGGTTTTGGTGAGACTAGGTCTATGATACCCAGACCGCCCCGTATATACCCATGTCCTTCAGCTCAGTTTTAAATTCCTAACATGTTTGACAATCCCAAAAATTCCACCCCCAGTCAAAACTGAATGAGCCCCCGGGGCGAAGGTCCCATTTCGATGACCACCCCAGTTACTCGTTTTCCATGTCCTTCTATGAAATGTTGTGTTAGAAATGGATTTTTTTATATGACACCCACATAGTTTCCTCTAGTGACCAAGTATTTTAGTTCATAAGAGACTCAGCGGCATGGGTTACTTGGATGAATGCCCCCTTTGTTTATTTTTATCTTAGGGAATATTTTTATTTTCAATTATATAGGTCGTAGGTTGATTTTTTGTGCACGGTGTTGTAATCGCAACATCATATGGTAGCCCAAATCTATAAAGGGGTATCTTATCCAAGACTGGATACCCACTTTGAATGGTACAAAAAATTCCCTCTAGAAGTTTATAAAGTGGTATAATGATGATTTTAGCATTATCATCAATGGAATTGGTCATGGAATTTCTTCTTTAATTAGCAGCTAAAGTAGTAGCAGCAGTAGAAGCATCCTATGAAGGGTCCATAATATTTCTTTGCATCAAAATAAAGAAGTAAAGGAGTTGTTTTTTATAAAAGTGGAAAAGTATAAATCCCTTTGAACTATCAATTCATGAAGTGTTGGATCATGAACCAATAGTTTGTGAACTACCAAACCATGAAGCGTCAGCCCACAAAGCGTTGGCCCACGAGGCATTGGCCAGTAAAACATCATACCATGAACCAATAGTTCATGAAGTGCCTACCCATGAATTTTTAGCTAGTGAAGTGTTGTTATATAAGTTGTTTAGTAGGTTGGATGTTCTATTCGCAAAGCATTCAGCCGATATGTGGAAGTAACGGTTATCGTTTACAGGTGAAGGAATTCAGTTCATGAAAACGTAGGCCACAAAGGAGATGATAAATGGGAGTAGGGGTGATCTATATTATGCAGAGTGCTTAATTCTCTAATAAAATTGGAAAAGGACAAATTAGTTGGGCTATCTATTTATAGGCATGGTCCCCTCTTGTGTGTTCACTTGTGTATAACAAACCGGTTCAAAACAAGACCAATTTCTACATCAGAATAGCCTCCTCTTCATCCCAATTGGAACCCATTCTAATGGAGAAAATTTGTTGGGTCCAAAAAAATATAGATGAAATAATAAGAAAATCTCATTAATTTGGAAAATGAGAAGAACAAATTCTAAGAAGAGTTTGAGGAAAATTGTTCAAAGGGGGAGATCCACAAAGGACGGGTTGATTCTGTGAAATACAAATTGCTTCATAGACCGCTGCTTTGTATGGAATTCCACCACTTCACGGAGCACCCACGAAAAAAATAGTTCATGGGATGGGATGATACAACTGGTGCCTGCAAATGAAACAAATTATTTTATGAGGCCAGATGATGATTTTCTCTCCCATGAATAACCATCCCTATGAATTAAATAGTTCTCAAAATGGGATGGTATCGTCGGTGTCCACAAACAAAACGAAGACATTTCCAGAGACAGATGATGATTTTCCCCCATAAATAATGATCCACACAAATGAAATAGTTCACAAGATGAGATAGACTGATGGAACCCATGAACAAAAACATAACCATTTACGAGGCCGAATGATGATTTCCTCCCCTACGAATGGCTGCCCCCCGCAAACAAAATTGTTCACAGGGTGGGGCGTTCTCCTGGGCTCATGCAAAATAATATATACAGCCCACCTTGGATGACTGTACATGACAGTATTAAGTCCCTATGCTCTTATGTAAAAATAATTAGAGTAGGGACTAAATAGGGAGGAAGAATTTAAGGATATAAGTGAAGAGGAGATTCAATAAAGTGAAGTCTCCAAGAAAAATCGAGAGGGATTTGTCAATTCCTGGTAGGTAAAAATCCATCGCATAAAAGTAAGAAGAAAATAATAAATCATCCAGCCATCTGAGAACTCAAAACCCCTTTTTGTAAACCATTCCATGGGGCATAAATGGATGGCATCTTTATGGAAATGTAGTCTGCATAGAAAAAAGCTATGAGGATGGAACCCTACCCCACATAGCAAAGTGCTACATGGGAGGAACTCGAACCCATGTAGAAACATGCTACACGAATAGAACCTAGAACCATGTAGCAACATGTTATGTGGGAATAATCCAGGTCCTCATAGCACAACACTACATGAACGGTACCCTCACTCTCATTTCAACATGCTACGTTGAGGGAACCCCATATCGCCTAATAACTTTACATATAGAATGGGGTGTCCTAGGGTGTTCTACTCTCCACCTCCTATTTCTCCCTTACATCTTATCATCGGTACCCATATGGGCCCATTTGTGAACCAATTTAACAACTTTAGTCTAATGCCTCTTCCCAATACACCTAACATGTATGATCAGAACATCATGTACAGCAACATGTCACCTCAAGTCTATATACCCATGGTAAGTGGATTCATGTGTGTAACCTCTGCAACAATGCATACCCTCAAAATGTTTTCAGGTCTACATTCCTATGGTAATGAGGGTTCTGACATTGGGGTTCTCACATGAACCTATCTGTTTCAGGTGGGGGGTAAAGGATCACACATTCATTTCCTTTTGGCAGAGAATTAGATCTACCCCTTAAAACCAATTTTAGGGCATCCCTCCTGGAGTAATCCCATATCCTTTCTAACAGGGGGTGAAACTATTTCACCTCTTATCCTCAACCTTGGGACATAGCCATGTAGATCCCCATATGTGAATATCCTAGTTACCAAAATAAAAGAGGATATAGTTACACTCAAATCCCCCTCCCTATTCTTTTAAGCTTCAACATCCATCCACCGGTGAAGATATTAGGTCATGTGATCTTCATATCTACTACTTCCAATTATTTATCACATTGATCATATATCACATGGGCTTATAGGTTAGTGGGGTCATGACATACACGTGATCTGAAGCCTTCAAATGGGTCGCATTCATGCATATTCCCCAATCATGTCCCCTTAAATGGGCCTTCTACATAGATGTAATCCTCAACTTAATTAACTGTGTGGGATTTGATTCCCAAACTAACTTGGATACATAGGAATCCTCCACGAGGTCAAAACCCAACACCCAAATTTACCCTAATGTTATCTGGGAAAAATTTTTGGTAGTTTCCTATCCACCTGAGAGACTACATCTCTTCTAAGACCCTCAAGCCACCTCGGTGTAAATCCTACACAAATATTTGACTCAGAACATTCTGCCTAGACGTCCTTGCCACATGATGTTAAAATGCATGGTTTGGTCCTTATCACATGACCTTAAAAGGTGATGTGTCCTATTAAGTGGAATTTTACTGTGTGGATTTGGATTCCTCTCATGAGTATACATAGGAATCCCATCTTATGGGTTTGATCCTAACATCAAAACAAATTCCATCTCCCAATATGAGAGCAAACTCTAGAGCACCTCACCATGTGGCTTAAAACCAGCGTCGTCCAAATAAAGAAACAAAGAATATCTAATCCATCCATAAAAGGGTACCATTGGTGGAGAACCTCAAATACATACAGATCCCTCTATCAATGGATAACCTCATATACATATAGATGATTCTTAACCCATACTTATTCATAATTGATCGCTAACTTAGGGGTAATCAACTTACACATACGTGGGAATGAACAAAGGATTCTTGAACATATCTTAAATCTATAAGAGAGTCTCATAATAGGGAATAATTCCCCCCAAAAGGGTGTGATGAGCCCAAATTCTCATCCACTCTACTAATATGAGTTCATAAGTTTATTTTCCAAGTTCCCCAATGAACACCTACCTTAAGAAAGTAGGTTCAAGAGTCTTCGTGGATATGAGATCCATTGGGCATTTCCAACTCCATAAACAAAATCCGTTGGAGACCATTCGATGAAGTTATACCCAAAATCACTGGTTTTTCACATTTCATCCCCTTGTAATCAATTTTTCATTCAAAAATTGTTTTTTTCATAAACAACATGAAACACTGATTTTAGCTTATGTTACATGCAACACCTAGTTTAAAAAAAATGTGAAATATTATTAAAGTATTATTATTTAATATAATAATTATACCTAGTAATTAAATCTGTGGGTATAAATATTACTAATTGAATTATAAAAATTATGGTTATCTATTTATTATAAATGAAATATGAATCATTTATAATAAAAAGAAATGTTTTCTAAAAAATGGTATTTTTTATAAAATATGGTTTAATCGTTCTTTGTGCACATAATTTAAAATTAATTTTTTAAACTTTTAGAAAATTTATTTAATAAAATAAACTTAAATTTTTAAATCATAAGATAAAAATTATCTTATGGTGAATTTTTGGGATTTTTTTGAAATATTTCATTTTTAATGAATAATGAAAAATACTGAATTTTAATTAAAAAATGTATTTTCATTTAAATTATTTATAAAGTTAAATTGTATTTTGAATTAGTTTTAAAATAAAATTAGTTAAATTATATATCAATTAATCCAATTTAGTTAATTGAAATCATTTTCATATTGAATTTTGATATAAAAACTTTGTAAACTTTTGAACATTTTCCCCTTGAAAACCTACTTCCCATCGCGCCTGTGAGATTAATTTTAAATTAAATTTTTACAATTATATGAATTTAATTTTTTAAAATGGGTTAAATATTTGGAATTATCATAATTTATAATTTATAATAATATCAACTTAATTTTTAACCAAAATTAATATTGAAAATAGTAAAAATTAATTACTACGGTTAAGGTAAAAATGGATTTACCAGAGGTTAAACTAAGAAGATAAGGGTTAAAAATGTCCTAAAAACTTTTCAAAACCCCATTTTATAGACATATTTCAAACTTATATCTTCTAGGTTCTATAATTTTCCATTTTTTAAGCTTTCTTCATGATAAAAATGTAGGTATGATTGAATCTTTTCAAAAAATACAAGTGTTCCACTCACCTTGCTTATAAAAGGACACCCACTGTCCTCTCTTATTCACACCATAAAACACTTTTGGTTCAGATAATCCATGACTAAATAACTTACCAACTTCCATAATCTCATCCTAAAATCCTTATTTTAGGTATAAATCTTACCTAGGAAGGATTTTGTTTCAATCCTAAGGAGTTTATCTAAAGAAGAGGTAACGTTCTTCAATGAGCATTTTTATTTTATTTCATCCTCCACATAATTAAATTATTATTGAGATATGATGATATAATAACATAAATTTATTCCATATACTAATATTTTTCTATTTTAATTTTTTAACCTAGAAATATCTCCACTTCCATCAAATGGGTTATGAAATCATCATTTATGTATACAACGGACTATCGCCTCACGAACTGATGTCATTCGTTTTTCTATTACCACCACTCATGGTTTGGTGTGATGATGGATCTAAGTATATATATGATATTTATAACACAATTTCACCTATTTAGTTATTATATCATATATTCCTTTTTAATTTCCATTCTGTAGGGTATATGATAGTGTCGTCTGTGGGTACAGTAGACTACCGCCTCACGAAGCGATGTGATTCGTCTTTCACTAATTATTTACACGGAAGGTGATAAGGATGGATTTAATGAATATATATGATATAAATTAAATAATTATGATATTAATTACATATTTATCATCATTAAAATATAATACATCATTTTATTTTTTACCTCTTCACTCAATGAAAGATTATAATTTCATTCGTGTACTTGTGGACTACCGCCTTCACGAAAAGATGTGACTCTCTTTTCATCACCACACCACATGGATGATATATATAAGTATATTTAAATAAATAATATGGTATATATGATATTATTATAATTATATAAAGATAAAATATTACTTACCTTTTTTCATAATGATTATTGAAAAATGGAAATGTTACCCATGTGTGTGTACGTTTTACCATCTCCTTGACCGTATTGTACTTTATTTATCAAAACCATCTTTCATAATTGGTATTAAAAGTATAATTTATGTATTAATATTATAAATGTTTCATTATTATTATTATAGATATGATATAAATATATAATATTCATAATAACCAGATCTTTCATGATGAAACATGCATGAGAAAGAAAGGAAATTAACACCTGAATTAATGGAAATAATGAAAGATTATTAACGAAAGGGTGATAAGATGTTATAAAAAAATAATATATGATATTATAAATATTAATATTGTTATTTTATAACTTAATAAAAATTTTAAAAACACTATACAGGAGGTTAAATCATGCTTAATCAAAAGGAATCATGGTGTAAGGGATTTCTTAACTCAATTTTCATTCATTGGATTAAAATTATACATCATTAATTATATCATGATAATATTATGTATGTAATTAAATTTCATTATTTTATTTGTATTTACACTAGTTTTATGTGGATTTACATTTTATACACATAATCATTTCAATGATTAATCCCCACTTCAATGATATGATCTTTATAAGGTAATTCATCTCAATTTCATTTCATTGAGGCACATTGTAATGTTATGCACCTAATTTATTTTATATGGTGTATATAATTACCACTTAAAATTAAATATCATTAATAATTCATTATTAATGGTATTTTAAGTTTTATTTTGAATTATTTCATCCAAGTGGATTTGATTTGAGAATTGCCAAGTGGTAAAATTTATTCTGAAATCACGCTTTCTTTTGTGATTGTTAACTTTCACTTGAAACAATCACTTTCTTATGATAATTTTTCTTTGTAAATTAAATTTCCATTAAATATCCATATTATTGTGTAATGTATATTATTATTTCCAAAACCATATACCATTTTTACATATGGTGTTTACTTTGAAAGTTATTTAATTAACTGGGGAAATATTGATAAATATATATCATTTACTCGATATAGATACTTGATGGTAAGACACAATCTTAATGAATTAAATAAATTATTAAATATATGGGGAAATATTTGGACATGAAATATATAGGTGGGTTTAAGTTATAGATACACCCCCCCCCCATTGCATTTTTAGTCTCATGGGACGCATCAGTTTGCTAACCTTAGTTAAATGGGTTTCTACCCATCATTTTAAACTGTATTAAGGATAGATCTTGATGGTAGAGGTGTCATATGTCTATAAAAAATGATGTTGAATAATTAATAATTTCATTCATTAAGAATTTAGTTATTATTATCCATGATATTTTCACTATGATATTATCTCTGGATGCATTTCATTCTTAGTTTATTGATTAAATGGAATGTGCTTTCAATTATTTTCATTTACATATTGACTATGCCTTATCCAGTTATGATAGTAATGTTATTGATTAAATGGAATTTTTTTCAGTTATTTATATTTCCATATTGATTATTCTAGTCAAATTATTTAAATTTCATGTGTGGTTAGTTATTTACCTTTCCATGTTTATTTTGTTCATTGATTTATGATAGCTTCCATTATACTTAACCTTTACTGAGAATTTGAGATAACCCTTATTTTGTTTTATTTACTAGGAATCCATGAAGTGTTATATGAAAATATGCAAGAATATTCTATAGAGAATAATGTTATTCTTGAAAAAAAAAAATTTGTAATTTGTGTATTCAAATGTAATATGGGAATCATGTATGTGTCTAGTTTACCAAGACTACTAAACTATTTGGTGCTTTGGGATGTGGTTCCTTGTATATTATGATAATGTGTTAATTTAGGAACCGGCTCTGAGCTACTGGGGTCGGGGTCACTATAGTTAGTATCAAATAAATTTTAGTAGAAACCTTGGGAACTATATTAATGAAAAAATATATTAGGGAATATAAACCTATGATTGACGTTGAGGCTAAGTGTAGAAGAGAATCATAAAGTTTTGGTAAGGTAGAGATTATGTGGTTTTTCCTTGAAATACATACCTTTTTAGATACTATAAGTAGACATGGTTCTAGAGTAGATGTACTTAGGAGTAATAAATCTAAAAAGGGAGAATTGGGCTTGACCCAATTATCACCTAATGCACGACAATGGTCCTTACTGTACACCTTGTTTGACACTCCTAAGGGATATGATTAAAATAATTCACATTTTCTTTAAAACCCATTATGAAGGATTTAAATATAATATGACAATGAATGGACTAGGTTAAACCTAAGGTGCCTTAGATTGAGAATAAGGTGTCTCAAAGGAATGGTAAAATTATTTATTTATAGAAAAGAAGGGCATAAAGTAATGAATTACCAAGGAAAAATGAAGAGTAGAATGGAATGAAATAAATCCCATACTAGGGATCCAATTATAGTTCATTTCCTTAAATGTGGGGAACCTATGCATTATCTGAGTCAATTTCATAATATAAATGTGAACTCCTAGACCAAGGAAGTACCTATGTTTAAATAAAATGGTTGAATAATTTATTGGTATTCCAAAATTATATTATAGAATTATTTATACCAATGGTATTTTGGTATAATAATCATGAAACTTTTAAGGGTTATATTAAATTTTATAAGCACATATGTATTCATTAACTCAAGAGTTGATACCATCATGGTTTAATGATTTTAAGATTGATCATATGTTGAAAGTCTTAAACACCTCTTTTTGGGTTTTATGGTATGGGAGTCTACCAATACTAAAGATATTTTTGGAGAAATTTGCATAAAGTATACATTTTAATAAAAACATTATTTGAGGAATAATTCCATTACATTTTATAGATATAAGTTTAAAGGAATTTTCAACCTTTAGGGTTAATATAATCATTAATTACATAGTAAAAATAGTCAAATAATATTATTAGACTTTTTGAAAAAAAAGGTTGTATTTAAAACCTTAGTAAAAATTTTATTTAATGATTAATTTTATTTCAAGTATGTCCATCATATTTTTTGGAAATGTTATAGAAATTATTTTAATATGGTTTTAGAAAAGGACAACCCACATGTCGAGTGAAAACTCATCAAGTTTAGAAAGTCCATGGGGCTTACACCCTTGATTGAAGGATGATAAGGGTTTAGTGTCTACCAATGGTTTATGTGATGTCCTGGTTAATATGTCATTAGTTAAACAATTTGACAAAAAATATTAATGATGAACCAATAGTGTTACTGTTAAGGTTTATATATTAATGTATTATATTGATAAATAGTGCTAACCATATTGGTCTTAAAAAATATTTAGAGATAGATGGAAATACTTTTCGCTATTTTATGGATCTTATGATCTGTTAAAAGTGAATTTTAGTGCTTCAGGTATAAAAAATCATTTTTAGATATTCATTTATTAGAGTAAGCGATAACTTAGAAATTGATCAAAGCGCAACCAAATAATGAAATTTTTCTTCTGAAATAGTAACATATAAAGTAATTATATTACATTATATTATTATATAGTAAAGTAATTCATCAATATTAGGAAAAGGATCTTGAAAAAAATGTGATTCTATTACATTCATATCTGATAAATCATATTGTCTTTTAAATCATCACAAATTTATGGTTATGAAGTCCTTAATTTTCCATTGATAATTCAGTTTTTTGTGATCAATGACTTATATCATTCTCTATAATTATTTATTCTTTTCTTTCATGTTCATATCTTCACTTTCCACCAATGTTATCCTACTTAGAAATCTACTTATGTGATTATTCCATATGACCATTATACTTCCTTTTATCCCTTATTAAGAGGATGCTTTTATTAACCCTTTGGTGATGTGAGTTTTTAAACAATGGTATTTTCAAATGACAAACCCTTGATTATTGAGATCGTGTTTAAATTATAAGGATATAGTTTATTTAAGGTGGGGAGAATGTAACACTCCAGAATTCTAAAATAAGAACATTTTATTCGATAGAGTGTATGACACGTAGCACCGAGATTAGAAGAAAATACAACACCCCAAGATATTATGATGTATTTATTTTTAGATAAATTTAATTTATTTAATATATTTAATTACATGAAATATTGGGTTTATCTTGCGTTTCATGAAACACTGAGTTTAGCTTGTGTTACATGCAACACCAAGTTTAAATGAAATGTGAAATATTATTAAATTGTTATTATTTAATATAATAGTTATACTTAGTCATTAAAATTTAAGGTATGAATAGTACTAACTAAATTATGAAAATTATGATTATCTGTTTATTATAAATAAAATAGAAATCATTTAGAAGAAAAATAAATGGTTTCTAAAAAACTATATTTTTTTAAATGCAATTTAGTCATGCTTTGTGTACATAATTTAAAATTAATTTTTACCAAATTTAGAAAATGTATTTGATAAAATTATATTAATTTTTGAAATTATAAGATAAAAATTATCTTAGGGTGAATTTTTGGTATTTTTCTGAAATATTTCATTTTTTGATGAATAGTGAAAAATAAAGAATTTTAATTGAAAAATGTTTTTTTATTTAAATTATTTATAAAGTTAAATTATATTTTTAATTGGTTTTAAAATATAATTAGTTTAATTATATATCAATTAATTCAGTTTAGATCATTTTAATCATTTTCATATTGATTTTTGATATAAAAACGTTTTAAACTTTTGAACATTTTCTATTTGAAAACCCTCTTCTCCTCACATCTATGAGATTAATTTTAAATTAAATTTTTCCAATTTTATGAATTTAATTTGTAAAAATGGATTTTATATTTTTAATCAGAATAATTTATAATTTATAATAAGTTAAAATTAATTTTTTACCAAAATAAATAGTGAAAATAGTAAAAAATAATTACCATTGTTAAGGAAAAAATGGATTTACCGGTGGCTTAAACTAAGAATATAAGGGTTAAAAATGACCTACAAACTTTTAAAACACCCATTTTATGGAAATATTTCATCCTTATCTATTATATTTTATATATAGGCCCATTTTGGAAGCTTTTATAATGATAAAAACATGGTTATGATTGAATCTTTTCAAACAATTACAAGTGTTCCACTCACCTCACTTATAAAAAGGCCACCCACTATCCTCTCTTATTCACAAATTAAAACCATTTTCTGGCCAATAAATAAAAAAATAACTTCATAAATTATCTCATCTCATCCTATAATCCTTATTTAGAGTATAAATCTTACCTAGGAAGGTTTTTTTGAAAACCTAATGATTTTACCTAAAGAAGAGTTAGCGTTCTTCAATGAGCATTTTTATTTTATTTCTTCCTCCACATCCTTAAATAATTATTAAACCATGATGATATAAAAACCACAATATATATCATTTATTTAGATTTTTTATGTTAGGTTCATTACCTAAAACTATATCCACTTACATCAAATTGGTTACAAAATCATCATTCATGTGTACGGTAGATTACCGCCTCGCGAACTGATGTAATTTTTTTTACATTACCACCTATCACGATTGGGTATGATAATGGATATAAGTATATATATAATTTATAACATAATTATTCATTTATATTCATTATATCATATATAACTTTTTACTTTCCATTTTATAGGGTATATTATAATGTCTCTCATGTGTACGGTGGACTACCGCCTCGCGAAGCGATGTGGTTTGTCTGTCATTAATGCATTACAAGGAAGGTGATAAGGATAATGTTAATGAATATATGTAATATAAATGAAATAATTATTATATTAATTTCATATTTATCATTCTTAAAATATAATAAATTATTTTCTTTTTTACCTCTTCACTCAATTAAAGATGATAACGTCGTTCGTGTATGTGTGGACTACCGCCTTCATGAAACTATGTGACTCTCTTTTCATCATCACGTCACATGGATGATATATATAAGTATATTTAAATAAATAATATGTTATATATGATACTATTATAATTATATAAAGATAAAATATTTCTCACCTCCTTTCCATAATGATCATTGCAAAATTGAAACGTTACTCATGTGTACGTATGGCCCACCGTATCCATAATCATAACGTACTTCATTTCTCAAAACCATACTTAATTATTGGTATTAAAAGTATAATTTATGTATTAATATCATAATTATTTCATTATTATTATTATATATATGATATAACTATATAATATACACAATAATCATATCTTTCATGATGAAACATGCATGAGAAAACAAGTCAATTAACTCCCAAAACAATGAAAATAGTGAAATATTATACATGGAAGGGTGATAATATGCTATAAAATAATCATATATGATATTATAAATATTAATATGGTTGGGTGATAAGTTAATAACATGTTTAATACCACTATACAAGAGTTTATATCATGTTCAACCAAAAGAAATCATGAGGTAAGGGGTTTCTCAACTCAATTTCCCTTCATTGGGTTAAACTTATAATTAATTGATTATTTCATGATAAGATTATGTGTTTAATGTCCTTTGATTATTTTATTTATATCTACAATTTTTTATATATAGTTACATTTGATACACATAATCAATTCATTGATTAACCCCCACTTCAATGATATGATTTTTGTAAGGTATTTTATCTCAATTTCATTTCATTATGGAACATTGTAATGTTATGCACCTAATTTATTTTATATGGTGTATATACTACCCCTTTAACATATAATATCATGAATAATTCATTATTAATGGTATTTTAAGTTTTAATTTGAATTATTTTATCTAAATAGATTTGAATTGAAAATTACCGAGTTGTAAAAGTTATTGTGAAATCTCACATTCTTTTACAATTGTGAACTTTGTCTTGAAACAATCACTTTCATGTGATCATTTTTAATTATAAATTACATTTCTATTAAATATCCATATTCTTGTGTGATGGATATTATTATTTCTTAAACCATATACCATTTTTACATATGGTGTTTACTTTGAAAGTTATTTGATTAACTAGGAAAATATTGATAAATCTGTATACTTTACTCAATATGGATACTTAATGATACAAAACATTGTTCATGAATTAAATTGATTGTTTTATATATGATTAATTATTTTTACATGCAATACATGGGTGTGGCTCAGTTATATATATCCCTTCGATGCATCGGGGGTCTCATTGGATGAATCAGTTGGCTAGCCTTAGTTAAATAGGTTTATACCCATTGGTTTTAAACTATATTGAGTATAGATATTGATGATAGATGTATCATGTTCATGGAAAACATGACATCCAATAATTAATCATTTCCTTCATTAAGAATTCAGTTTTTATTATCTATAATATTTTCACTATGATATTATCTTTGGATGTACTTCATTCTCAGTTTATTGATTAAATGGCATGTATTTTCGGTTATTTACATTACCATATTGATTAAGACTTATCCAATTATAATAGTTATATTATTGATTTTATTTTATTTTATTTTAGTTATTTACCTTTCCATATTGACTAGTAAAATTATTTAACCAGAATTTGTGTTCAGTTATTTACCTTTCCATGTGGATTATGCTCATTAATTCATAATGGATTCTGTTGTACCTAACCCTTACTAAGAATTTGAGATCATCCTTATTTTTTAAATTTCAAGGAATCCATTAAGTGTAATAAAAAATAAATGCAATAAAATTCTATAGCAAATAATTTTATTCTTGAAAAAAACTATGTTGTAATTTGTGTATTCAAATGTAATATGGGAATCATGTATGTGTCTAGTTTACCAATACCGCTAAACTATTCGGTCCTTCGGGATGTGATTTATTGTATATTATGCCAATATATTAAATTATGCACTAGATCTGGGATACTAGGGTCGGGGTCTCTACATCTCAAACATGAATCTTAAAACAAAATAACAGTATTCAACCTTCCTTTTTGACGATTGTAGGTTTCGGGTGCAGTGAAAGCATGCAGTGGTGAGAGATATATTAAATTTTGTTTTAATAATCATTGTCTGAAACCATGAGTGAGGATCTTCCACATTAATATTATAATTTATTTATTTTATATCTGAAGAAATAAATACATGGGCTTAAGAACTTTATTCTTTGATGAATGTTGATCGTCCAAAATAAACCTTTCATATTTCCTTCATTGTGCTATGAGGATCCCAAGGATAGAATCCCTCTAACAATGATTCACACATGGTCCAATGATCTCCGAGAAACACTACTCAATCTCTAGGTGCTATCACAGTGAATCAAATATCTTGCATTTTTTTTCTTGATTGTTCATTCTTTGGTCTTGAAGAAATTTACCTTGTGTTTATCATTCTTGATATTGAGAGAGAATGAGGAGTTGAGAGAGAATTTTTTGTGCGCAATAATTCTTTATTGCTAATTTTGGATGGAATTCACAATAAACATAACTATTTATTTATCGAGTTAGGGTTTAGGTTAAAATATTATTTAATTCCATGTCAGCTATTAAATAACATTTAAAGCCATTAATAAAACCTATGACACATAATTATAATATCTTGTGGCATGCCAACTTGCAAAAATTGATAAATAATATTTACCAGCTTGTAAATAATTATTTTATCACTGGATGCAGTCTTGGTCGGTTCACACTCATCAGTATTTATTGAATACCTGAGTAAATATTTTATTCATAAATAAATATTTCATTCACATATAGGAGAATAAATATTTATTAAATATTAAATAAAATAAACAAATATATTTTTATTCACATTTCACTGATTAAATATTTATTTAATTTATGTGATCAATATAACTTGAATAAAATTATTCCTCGGTCTTGAGAATAATATTGATTCTATTAATTAGATTCAAATATAATTTAATCGATATCAATGGAAACACATAGTGTGTAATCCTATATAATTCTTTCTCATTGGCATTAAGTTGTCTTACCTAATCTCTTTATCACAATATCTCATCAAGAAGGTTGTACAACAGTGTCATCAACCTATTTTCCCAATATGTCTTTCTTTAACTATCTGAAATAAACAAGTTGTTACACCATGACCATGGAATTTAGACAATGGTTATATTCCAATCAAAGATACAGGATATAAAATTCCATAAATATGGAATGTAAAAATCCTTGCTCGACTTATATATTAATGACTTATCAATCATGACACACCCAACATATCCTACTTCCTTCCAACATATAGAATGATGGTTTTTATTAGTAAATCTAAGTGCTCGAGTCATCACATGTATTAATGATAATATTAAAGTCTAAGGGCCATTACATATGCTCACAAATTGGAATATACGATGAAACCAAAATATGCGTAATTCCTACTGGAAGGTATGTTCTCATAATCTTCCATCTTGGAGATTACCAAGTGTGAACTTCATGAGAAGAATCCCCATTTGCTTATGAGTAATTTCACCTGATGGTCTAAATACTAAATGTACCATCATAGTACATTATCCAACCACATTACTATATTGATAATATTTCCATAGCACTGAAAGATTCTCATCATTTTGGGGGACTGTTATGACCTTATTAATGAGATAAATACTATAAGACATTATTACATTAAATCCATGAATAATAATGAAAAATATGTAATAATATGTTTAATTAATATTAAATACGTCGAATATAAATGTAATTAAAGTAAAATAATTTGGTCCTAGGATACCAACCCTTAAAAACTCTCACTTGGACTAGATCTAACTTCCTACAACTTTCAATCCACTAGAACTCACATGATAATCATGTTTCTACTGAGTCAAGGCTTTATTCAAGGGGTCAAAAATGTTTTCTTTCAGGTAAATACTACTCACTAAAACCTCACCTCTCTCAGAAAAATCCCTCAAGAAATTATACTTCTGAAGTATGTGTTTCATCTTTTGATGTGACCTTGAATCTTTTGGGAGAGTCACTACTGTAGTATTATCACAATATAGTGTGATAGGATCCTTACTGCTAGGTACCACGTCAAGCTCTTGGATGAAGTTTGGCATCTATACTACTTACTTAACTACCTCATAAGATTCAATATATGTAGACTCCAATGTATAATATGTTACCACAACCTATATTGATCTCTTTTAGATCACATCACTTCTATTTAAAGTGAAGATGTATCTTGTTTATGACTTCATGTCATCTTAATTAGTTTAGAAACTAGAATATTCATATCCTTTGATTACTAGTTCCTTATCTCCTCCATATACTAGGAGCATATCCTTAGTATACCTTAGATACTTAAGGATAGTCTTGACTTCAATCCAATGGCAGTCCATAGATCATCTTGATATATTCCTATTGCACTCAATGTATAGGAAACATCTAGCCTAGTATATAGCATAACATATATGACTGACCTAATCACTAAAGTCTATGTAATCCTTTCCATTTTGTTTCTTTCATCAGGTGTCTGAGGAAACATTTTATTAGAAAGATGAATTCTATATGATGCTAGCAATAATACCCTATTGGATTGCTTTATACTAAATCTCTTTAGTATCTTGTCGATGTATGTACTTTGACTTAGGCCGAGTAACCTCTTAAATCTATCATGATAGATCTTGATTCCAAGAATATATGTTTATTTACCCAATTCCTTCATAGAGAATTATTTATTCAACCATGCCTTAATATGTTGTATGACTAGTATTTCTTTTCCTATGATTAATATACCATCAACATATACTATTAATAAAATTATCATACTTATATTAAATAGTTTATAGAACATGGATCACGCTCATTATTTATGAAACTAAATTCAGTTATGGCCTCATAAAAACTAATTTTCCATAACATTAATAATTTCTTTAATCGATAAATGGATATTTACAACTTTCATACCTTGTTGGCATCCTTTGGAGTCACAAAACCTTCAGTCTATGTCATATAGACATCTTTCTAAAGGTTCCCATTAAGAAAAGATATTTTAAAATCCATTTTCCAAATCTCATAATCATGAAAGTCCATAATGTAAAGTGTAATTCTGATGGATTTCAACATTTAAATTGGTGAAAATGTTTCATCATAGTCAATTCCTTGATGCTATTTAAACCCTTTTGCAACCAGTCATGACTTATACGTATTGAATTTTCCTTCCATATCCAATTTCTTCTTGAATACAAATTTTTAACCAATAGGATTCGCATCTAATGGAGGGTATACCAAAATATATAATTTTTTTTGGTACATGAAATCTATTTCAGAATTCATGGATTTGTTCCACTTGGTAACATCTATGCCACTTACTTCTTCTTTATAGGTTATAGGATCATTATTATCAACTAATAATGAGTCACCATCCTTGGTAACTATAAAACCATAACATTACGGTTCTCTAAAATCTCTTATACTCCTACATAGTACTTGTGTCTCTAGAACATTATCTTTTCCATGGGGATTTGTATAATATGTTTGTGTACAGACTCTTGTGTGCCTTGAACCTCGACTTTAGTAAAGTTTATCTCTCTCCCGTTATCTCTTTTAGATATATGATCCCTCTCAAGAAATATGGCATGTCTTTCCACTATAAATTTTTTTATGAGGGTTCGTATAGGTAATATTCCCTTTTTGGGGGGTGTCCTATAAAGGTACACTTTATGCCTCAGGGTGAAATTTTGTTCCCTAAAGAGGCCTTAACAGGCACTTTTCTTCCCCACACATGTAAATTTGATAACATGGTTTTCTTTCCTATACAAAATTTGTATGGAATATCGTTTATTTATTTAGTTGGTACTTGGTTTAGTATATGTGTTATTCTTTGTAACATGTATCCCCTGAAGGATGGTGAGAACATTCTTAATGATAGGCAAGCCATCACTGCTCATGTTGTCTCCTATTATGAAAATCTTTTTAATGGTCCACCAAAAAATGCAGCCTTGAAAGAGGAAATTATTCCACTAATAGTCACAGAGGATGATAACTCGCTTCTTACTACCACCCATGTTGAGTCTGAAATAAAATAATCTATCATTATCCTAAAAAAAGGAAGCTCACCGGGTCCAGATGGGTTTACCAACCACTTTTTTCAACATTTCTGGGATATCATATGAATGGATGTTTATGATGTGGTTAGACATTTTTTTAAAGGTGGGTCTTTTTATCAAGGTTTAAATGCCCAATTTATTTCCCTTATTCTGAATATAGAGCATGAAAGCATCATCAGTCAATTTAGACATGTTTCACTTGTCAACACTATTCACTAGATCATTACCAAACTCTTAGCTAACAGGCTTGCTCTAATCACACACAAACTGGTTTCCTGGAATCAATTTGGATTTTTCCAGGGCAGAAACATACAATACTTCTTGATCACATCCTTGGAATGCATGAATCTCCTCAGTAAATCAACAAGGGGAAGTAATATTTATTTAAAACTTGATATAAAGAAGGCCTTTGAGACCATGGACTGGGGCTTCATATGCAATGTGCTCACAGTTTTCGGCTTCAATCAAAATTTCATATGCTAGATCAAAAATCTACTTGGGTTGGTGTGAATTTATATCCTAATTAATGGATCCCCAGAAGGATATTTTCTATGATCAATAGTTGTGAGGTAAGGAGATCCCCTCTCAGCCATCATCTTTGCCATCGCTGAAGATTATCTCAGTAGACTCCTTCTACAGATGGTGTACTCTGGGGAATTGAAAACCATCAGATCATCTCATGTTACTAGTACCCCTTCCCACTTATTTTTTGTTGATGATATCATCATATTTTCATAGGGTGACAGGATAAATATCAAAAACATAAAAAAGGTCCTCCATTGTGAATGTGTTTCAAGAAAGTAAGTCAGTTGGGATAAATCCTTTGTCATGTTTTGGGAAAAACTTCTCAGCAACATGGAAAATAAGAGTTCTCAGTGAACTGGAAATTCAGGAGGGGTCTCTTCCCTTCACATATCTTGGAGTAACCTTATTCTGGGGTAGTCCACGTGCCTCACATTTCACTTCTATTATCAGTGGGATCAGAAAAACTTTGGCCACTTGGAAGGGAAAGTCTCTATCGATGGTCGGACGAATATGCCTTTTCAAGCATGTCATTATCTCAAAAATGGTCTATTACTTCATGGTTTAAATATTTCCCTCTTTGATTATTAAAAATATCAACTCTCTCATGAGAAACTTCATATGGAGTGGAAGTATTCTGGAGAGAAAGTCCCTCACAGTTTCTTTGGAACAGTGTTGTAAACCCTACAACACTGGAGGACATAGGATAAAAAATTTGGCACATTTTAATCAATACCTTCAAGATAATTTTATTTGGAACCTGTTCAACTCAAAATCTAATGCTTTGGGTTTTCTTAGGTCTAGTTTTGCGGACAAGATGAAAGCAGGAAAACCCATATACATGGAGTCCTCGGCATGGCCTGGGCTCAAGGCTATTTTCCACAAGATTCTCATAAACTCTCACTGGGTGGCTAATGTTAATTCCTCTCTAATGCTCTAAACTGATAATTGGACCAATGATCCACTCATTAATAGGATTGACACCTCAAGTCATAATCTTGATGCTTGTATCTCTATCAAAGAGCAAATTTCCAGGCCTGAGACTCTACCTGCTGAGATTTATCAATTCATCTCTAACTATGACTTCTCATTACAGGAGGACTTTATTATTTGGGAACCAACTATGAATGGGAAGCTCACATACAAAGCTTTATATAGACATCACTCACAAGGCACTAGGAAATGGATTGAATAATTCAACAAAAAATGGATCCTTCTCTCCTGCTTCACTCTTCTTTGGGGGATCTCCTATAGCAGGCTATCGATTGACAGTAACCTCTAGAAAACCGGCATTTCTCTATGCTCACACTTCCAAATCTACCATTAGCATAGTGAGTACTTGGATCACCTATTCCTAAACTGCCACATTGTGGCGTTCCTCTGGAATTCAATCCTCAACTTGTTTGAGATGCGACCTCCAAATGTAGGTACACTCACGGATTTTATATCTACAATTCTAATCTCCTGCAGTCTGAAGAAAATTTTCATTCTGCTGAAGGAAGCATGTGTCGAGCTTGTGCATGTGACCTAGATGAGTTGCAATAGGGAACTTCACAAGGGATCTTCCTTCAATAATAAGATAGCCCTTTATGAAATCTGCAATGCTATCAAGCATGCCAACACAACATATTCAAAATTCTTCAACAACTCCATTAATGACCTCTTGCTTCTGTGAAGACTAGAGGTGCCCGGACACTTCCCTCCTCCCCACTACATGATGGAAGTTTGTTGGTGTCCCCCACTTGTTGGGTGGGCTAAATGAAACACTGATGGAGCATCCAAAGGGAACCCAGGACTGGATGGTTATGGATTCATCTTTAGGGATGTTGTAGGGGATTTAATATTATATCATTATAGCCCGTGTGGAATGGAAATGGACCTTGAAGTAGAGATGTTGGGTCTAATTAATTCATTATCTTATGCTCTTCAAAGGGGAATTAATAACATCTGGTTTTAATGCGAATCTTCAACCATGGTTTAGGCGGTCTAGAATGGACAAATCCATATTTCCTAGAGGCTGACTGTGAAATGGGAGTGTTGTCTCAAGCAACTATCCTCCATGAGCTACATCATTATACACACCTTCTGGGAAGCGAATGCACTTGTGGATTGCTAACAAATTATTTCATGAGGAGGTTAGTAGATCCAACACTCTCATCTTGAGTGATCTTTTGAATCTTTTCCAAAAAGAAAAATGTAAATCCCCCACCTTCAGACTCTTATAGTTTTCTTTTTAATTCAATAGCCTTTGAGATCATATTTATAAAAAAAGATTCATTCAAGTATTCCTTGAATTTATCAAAATAATTTGACATGTACCTCATTAATTATACATATCCATATATACTAAAATTATTAGTAAAAGTTATGAAGTATGATCACCCTCCCCTTACTTCAACGTGAAATGGTCCACACACATCAGTATGAACTAATACAAAAATCACTTTAGCCCTTTCACCATTCCCACTAAATGAGATTTGGCCATTTTTTCTTGTAAAAATACATTGCATACACCGAGTGGTTTTAGTTAAAAATAATCTAAATATCTATATTGATGTAATTTAGTTAATCACTTTTCATTTACATGAACTAGATGGTGATGCCAATGTTAGGTGTTGTATGAGTCATGTGAACTAACTTTGAAATAAATTTTCATTACTTGGTTTGTGTAATACAGAAAATAAATATTGTTACTTAAATGTGTCTTACTATAAAAAGTCTATATTTATAAAAGAAACAAAATTTATTCCAAAATTTAAAAATAAATCCATCAGTATTAGGTTTGGATGTAGAAATAATGTTTTTGGTAACAGATGGCACATAATAACAGCATTTCAAAACCATTATCATTTTGGTTGGAAACATGAGGTGGTAGTCCCAAATAGCTATAGAAGCAGGTTTAACTCTATTGGATGCCCATAGATATACCTCCCCTCAAACAATATTTCCAAATCTACTTGGTTCCTGTATTTGAATACATATATGAGCACCATAAGTTATATATAATAACCAATTTGTAGAAACTGATTAATTTCACTTGATAATAAATGTGCCTGAAGCTTCCCCTTTCTTCTTTGGTTGGGTATATTTTTTCTTCTAGCGGCCCTTCTTTACATATGCAAAACAGATATCATCTTGTTCCCTATCTTTCCCCTTGATATTCCTCTTCTTGAAATGGCATGAATAAGATTTGGGCTTAAATATCTTCACTATCCATTTCTATTTTTATACCATAAGGATGGAAGGTTTTTCATGATTCATATCATTATAGAATTGGTGGAGAAGATTAAGAAGATTTTGAAGAGACTTCTCAATGTTGTTCATATAAAAATTAATAAAAAAGCTAGAGAATCTATGAGGGGGTGATTCTATAATGATATCAGTGCCTAGTTCCTCAGGGAGTTTAAACCCTATAACCTCTAATCACTCAATGTAGCCAATGATTTTGACTACATGAGGCTCAGTTGGATAAACCTCTTTAATATTTCTTTGAAAGATCACCTTAGAAATATTAAACCATTCTTATCTAGATCTCTTCTGGTCAAGAACACAAGGGTGCTCAAGCATGCTACACGCATCCTATTTTTTTGAGACTTCATGAGTTCACTAGACAAAGAAAAAATCATAAAACATTGAATGCAAACCACATAATTTATATGTTTCTCATAGACTAGTAACTCTTCATCACTCACCTTCTTAGTGGGAGGATCAAGAAATGAGTATTTTAGCATGTAATATTTCCATTCATGGAATAGCACAACCCAAAGTATTTTATACCATTTCTGGAAGTTACTAATAGTTAGAAGGTTTTCTTTATCCAATATTGATCATAGGGATAATGTGGATGATGATATTTCCATTTTATTATTAATTAAAAGATTAGATTATTAGTACTTTTCTTGATTACAAATTGAGTGAGATATAATTAATTGATTTTATTAAATTTATTTTATTAAATCTCTCAATATTTTATCAAGTTCCAATATCCCTCACCATTGAACTTGGAATTTCTAGTTTCTTTGAAATTCTAGTGTCAAGGATCCATATTCCTCTTCACATAACCCCAACAAGGGTTGCTCAAGATACTGTAAGGTATTTATGTGGGTAGGTATTTTCCAATAGAAAACTTATATCTCCTTCATCCGTTTAGTGGAATCCCCTATCCTAAAATCCTAACTTGGATTTCCTTAAAACTTGCCTCCAAATTACACCAATTATAGAAAGGGATACTTCTATTAATGTAAAATGGTTAATTCAACCCAAAACTTTCATAAGAACTCCCCTTATAAAAGTAAGCATCCCAATAAGGGTTAGTCAAACACTTAGTTCTATTGAGTTTCATTCCCAATCAAGTAATAGAAGGCCAAGTCTGACTTAATATTTAATTGAGTGGTTTTTAATTTATTCTGTATAAATTTTGTCTTGTTTTATCCTTTACATGTCTTGTTAATATTAAGTGTATATTACTTAATTAATTAACTGTGTTGGATAAAACATTTACGCATAATTATTTTATTTTATTTTCATCTTTTCCCGTTAATTCATTTATTTATGTGATCATGTCCTTTCATCCATAAAATAAATTATTGCATAGATAGAAATAAATAATTAATTAAATGACATATTTATGAGTTGTATGTAATGGTTTATTTAATGAGTGATCATTAAATAAAACTTTTTCCTAGGATAAATAACTCATATTGTCGGTATTGGCATGATTTATAACATTCCACCTATCCACCTATGTATCACCTAAGTTGGAATCATAATGGTTCTCTCTTGAAATAACATTGCATGCCTTGGGATACTCCATTTATTACATATATTTATGACTCACATTCAAGTGATGGGAAACAAAGGATTGGTTAAAAGGGGATTACATAAATATCCTTGGACACACAGGTCCTACATAATAATAGAGGGAGGGATGACTTGTGGATATCATCTAATTTAATATTAAATAATTTTAAAATCATGTAATAAATTAAATTAAAAAATACAACAAATACACAGGTCTTGGTCAAGCTCATGAATGGTCATATATTCAATGAATATACAAAAGTAACTAGCTATAATTCATTTCTTTATTCGTTCTTTATAATTTAGATGAACATTATTACATTAATTAATTAATGATTTAATTAATTCTCTTTCATCTTAATGACCATACGAACATAATTGTAAATACCCATCATTTATGGAATTCATGGAAAATAAATGATGGAATCAATAATGACGTATTTATTACAATAAATTAATTGAGCATTTAAAATTATTTTAAACCATTATTAAATTTTTAAACACACAATGGTGTGTCAATCAATAAGATAAGGTTTAAATGTTTCAATTTTTCAATTTAATGTAATTTTTAATTCTTTTCTATTAATGGGAGACTAAATAACGTGTACATCCAGTAACATGTTGTGTATCTCGGTTGTCATGTGTCTGGGTCACATGCCCGGGTATGTGGCGTGTACCTTGGAAGGACTACACAACTTGTAAAACCCATCTACATGCCATTTTTTCTTCTTGTCGTGTATCTAGGATGTAAGAACCCGGTTCTTATTCTTGAGGTATGGGTTTCTTATTTTTCTCTTTCCTTAAGTGTTTTTGAGAAAATAAGGAAAATGGGGAAAATCCCAAATTTTGTGGGTACACATCATGTACTTTTCCACACGCCATGTACTTTGGCCGTGTGGGATGAGTACACAAGGCGTGTAGGCATGTCGGCGATGAAGGGTGTAAAAACTGACTACACGCTGTGTGCTGGGTATTTACACGTCGTGTAATCAGTCGGTAGGTGAATAGTAAGGTGGTGAGAAGTAGTTGCCAGTGGAGCGACAATACACGTCATGTATTCAGAAATACACGATGTGTACTCATGTCGACAGATGAATAGTGTGTTAGTGAAAAGTAGCCGCCAGAGGAATAGTTAAATGATGAAAAGTACACGCCATGTACTTGATAGTACATGTCGTGTAATTTGTTTTTTTCACTTAAAATGGGCAGTAGCCTCCTCATTCGGTAGAGGAGGCATTTGACATGTTTAGAGCTTGGGAGGAGAGGTCGGAGCTTGGAGGAGCTCTTGATCGCACGCCGGGAATCATTTTCTTACACCGTCGATCTTATTTGAACTATGCAGATCTATGTCGTTCTTGGTCATTTCGAGAGGAACCATTCACGTATATTGATTAGTGGAGATCAAGGTAGGTGTTCTGATGTTTAATTCCAACTTCTGAGTGTTTTTGTGTACCATTATGCTACGCGCCCACGTTTGGGGTGTCGTATGGCTGAGGCCTTGGCTGAGGCCTTGGCTGTTTAGATATCTAGAACTATATAGATAATCTAAAGATAAATATAAAATGTTGATTGGGATCATTTCTTGGATCCAGGGCCACCCGTGGGTGCGTTTACCTTGTTTAGTCGTTTTTTCAGGTTACTCAAGGGTATACCATGAATTTAACATGCTTTGAATTGCCTTGAGAGGAATTTTATATAAATTGATTGCTTATGTGTTGGTCTCGGCCCGGTTACTTGTTTAGCCTGAGGGCAGTGTTTTGTTTAGCCTACGGGAAAATTTTCTCATGCCTATGGGCAGTAGTTTCTATGCCTGTGGGCGACACCTTTTATGCCTGCGAGCAATATTCATTATGCCTGTAGGTAGTCACCTGTGGGTTTTTATTCTATTTACCTGAGGGTAAGGTTGTGCATGTCTGAGGACACTGTGTATTTCATATATTCACTATGGTGATTTATTATGTTGTACTTTCCAAGCTAAATCACAATCCTAGGATTAATAAATGATTAATAAAGTGGCAATGTAACTGGTAGAGATAGTTACTTTTGAGTACTGCCTAGTTTACTGCATTTTATTATTGCACACTACTATTGCACATTTTCACTAACAGTTGGGCATGGGCCTTTGGTGGTTGCCTATTGGGATTTATTTCTCACACCTTATTTGGGTCATGTCTTGGGCCCAAATAGATTATATTGCTGCAAGCGTAGATAAGGGAAAGATTCCCTATACAGGTACTTGATTGTTGCAGAGGAGTAGGAGAGCATGGGACCGAGCTTAGGCTTGCAATGCTGCTGAGTTCCTGTTGTGCTGTTTATTTTTCTTTGCTGTATTTTTCCCTTGTATTATATTGTTTCAGACTACAGTGTATCCTATTTTGGATGCTTTCTTGTACTTAGGGATATATTTCATCATTATATATGACTGTTGTTCTTTTCTTTACTTCAGTACTGTGTCCATTTCAGTATTGGTATTTTTTACTGCTTTCGCACTTTTATATGTTTACTTTTTCTTTGTTTCACTACACTTTGACAAATGAGGGCATATTTTCCCCACTATCAGACATGTTCCCTTGCTGCTATTTGGAAGCCTCTGGCATTTGGGGAAATGTGCTTGAGTTCATGTGACCAATAGGGTTCGGGGCACCCGTTGAGTGGCACCTGGATCTGGGATGTTACAAAGTGGTATCAGAGGAATTATTTTCTTCTTGACTTACTGTTTGGAGCCTATAGTCAGAGATAGGATGGAATAGGTACTTGGTAATAAGTTGTGCCTGGGAGTAGCTAACTCGTGCATAAGGAAAATCCAATTTACCTCGTGTTGCAATTTTTCTGATTTTTCAATTTTACAGTTGATTTGATTTTCACCGTTGGGTGACACACTTGTTGTGTGTTGTTTATATATTTTTTACTGGGTTCTATTTAGTTGCAACCTGATGAGATGAGGGTATGACATCTCATGCATAATTTAGGCACATGTTAGAATCACATGCCATATATAGTTTCCATTCCATGTAGGTGCATTAGAAATTGCATGTTGTTGTGATAGATGTTGTTCTAGAAAATGCATGCTGTTGTGATAGATTCCTTGATAAATACCTGCTACTTGATTGGGTATTGTTATGTGAGGTATTGTAGAATGAACTCCAAACTTTGGTTCTTGAGGAGTATGGACCCTCATTGACTGGAATTTAGTGGATCATTGACCTGTTTACTTTGTTATGACATGTATAAGATGCCAAGCTTTGATTCAAGGGGAGTATGGGCCCTCACGGATTTGAATTTGGCACTTAGGTGTTGGTTTCGGTGTTTTCTGGGCTCCAGAGTAGTTTCTGAGGCTTACTGTCTGGAAAAACCTAGAATATACACCATGTAATTATGATTACACGCCATTTAATCTTTTATTCAGAAAGAAAAGAAAAAAAAATTAAGTACGCGCCATGTACCGTATGTACACACCGTGTAGTTTCTACCCGTGTCATAGGCCGTGTAGGTAGAAACATGGGATAGTGAAACTTTTAGGGCACACACTGTGTACTAATTGTACACGCCGTGTTGTGTTGACCCTATGTCTTCCGTGTAACTAATAACACAGGCGGAGGAATCTGAACTGATACACGTTGTGTCAATGATGTACACGCCGTGTAGTTTAACCCGGGGATCCAACTGTGTAACTAACAAACACAGGTCATTGTTACCTCTTCTTGGACATGCCGTGTACCTATGGGACACATTGTGTAGTCTTGACCGGTGAGAGACTGTGTAGACTTGTCCGTGTGGCTAGAGAAACGGGGTGGTGTACATGTCGTGTGCGGGTGTAACACGCCATGTGGTGTTAGCCGAGTAGCAGTCATGTCACTAACAACATGGGCAGTTGGAATTAAGTCGTACACATCGTGTCTATCTAGAACATGCCATGTAGTCTGAGCTATGTACCTAACCGTGTAACGGACAACACGAGTCAGTGAAGCTCATCTTGTAAACGCCGTGTAAATATTATACACGTCATGTAGTCTCGTTCAAAGGAGAGCCGTGTGGCTAAGCCGTGTAGAGGGACTCGGGAAAGAGAGAAAATTCAAGTACACATTGTGTGTGAGGATAACACGTTGTGTGTTTGGGGTGTTACACATCCAGTGATGGAAGAGTACACGCCCATGTGAAAGACTTAATGGAACACACCGTGTAGTTATTATACATGCCGTGTAGTTATTATACACACTGTGTAGTCTTATTTTGTAAAAATTGAATGTTTTCTTTCTCCTATTCCCTTCTTACACTCCTTGTTTTCAGTCCTTGATAATCTTGATCTAAGGAGTGTGTTTGACCTTGTAGATTCATGTCGTCGAGACGACCTTGATTTGTTCTCCAGGAGAGTAGCAACGAGTATACTCTAGAGATAGTAGGCCACAGGATACCGATGGATCCTCCAGCAGAGCCAGATGCGGCGCCAGCTGTTATACCGAACACAGGCGCAGAGGTGCAGTTCCGTGAAGTCTTCATGCGGTTTATGTAGACCTTCTAGGGAGAACCTCCGGCTGCCACATCTATGGCAGAGCTGACACGTATATTTCAGTATCAACATCCGCCTACATTTTCAGGGTATGGCAGACCATAGGCTGCAGAGTCTTGGCTGGGTTCTATGTAGACTATTTTCAAGCATCTGGAGATGCCTCTTGGGAGGAGGGTCAAGCTCGCTACTTACATGCTGTGTGATTCTTCCAAGAGATGGTGGGATGTTACCACTCAGATATAGAATTACAGAGACATGGCATTGGAAGATTTTCAGGTAATCTTCTATGACTTTTTCTTTCCAGAGACGCTGAGGGTAGATAGATCTTGAGAGTTCATGAATCTGTAGTAGGGCGTTATGTCAGTGATGGGTTATTTTTTCCGCTTCACCGAGCTATAGCATTTTGAACCTGTTCTAGTGGGAGATGAGACGTTGAGGGCTCATCATTTTGAGGATGGTCTTCAATATGACATCTGAACGCTGGTGAATGTTTTCAGGCTGCCTACAGTGCATGCTATTGTGAACCAGGCACAGATTACTGAGCAGATCCTATGGGAAGCTAGTGGTGTAGGCCAGGGTGGTTCAGTACCTGTTTCTGGAACTATTTCTACTGGTAAGAGGAAGAGACGGATGGATTTCTCTCATGGTGGCAATACTAGCTAGAATATTTCTTCAGGTGGCCAGGTCATGTGCTACCAGTGTGGTAGAGAGGGGCACAAGAGACCTCAGTATCCACGTGACCCAGTGGAGTGCTGAGCATGCGGCAGGATGGGTTATCTGCAGTGTTTTTGTAGGGTGTTTCCACCAGTGGCTGGTGAGAGGGGTTCTATGCAGACTCCACATGAGGGAGCAGGGCCAGCAACTTCTTACCAGTTGTGGAATTGAGATACATCCGGACGTTCAGGCCGAGGTGGTGGTCGTGGTAATGGTAGCCAGACACCAGGATCTCAGAGACAGTAGTGCGAGTCAACTCATGGTAGCTAGGCTGTGTCACAGGGTCGTGGCACTGGGTAGGAATATGCAGTGCAACAGACCCAACAGGAGCAGGATCCCGGACCTTCTATTGTCATAGGTACTGTTCTAGTAGCTTATGTTTTATCTTCAGTACTTTTTGATACTGGAGCTACACATAGATTTATATCTATGAATGTTGTGGAGATCCTTGGGCTCTGTGTTCCTTCTTCTTCTAATATTATGATTCTAGACACATCATTGGGGACTAGAACAACTGTTGTGCATCAGTGTAGGGAGTGCCCCCTAGAGGTTGGTGGGTGTCACTTTCTATAGGACCTCTATGTCTTAGATATGACGATCTATGATTTCATTCTCGGGATAGACTGTTTGGTACCCTTTCGAGCCTTCGTAGATTGATATCATTGTAGGGTGAGTTTCACATCACGAGAGGGTGGAGAGTTTCTATACAAGGACGAATGAGATTTCCAGGCGAGCTGAACTGGACTCGAGCATCGTGGGTGAGGTGGTGTGACAGCCCAGATTGTGAGTTTGTATCTGGATGACCAGGGAACTTGTCAGAAGGATTTCCCTCCAGTAGTTTATCATTTCAGGTATGTCTTCCCGGATGACTTTTCAGGTCTACCTCCGGAGCGAGAGGTGGATTTATCTATTGATATTATGCCAGGAGCGACACCGGTGTCCATTAATCCTTATAGGATGGCTACACTAGAGTTGCAGGAGCTCAAGAGGCAGTTGTAGAAGTTTCAGGCAAAGGTTTTCATCTGACCCAGTACTTCTCCTTGGGGTTCGCCTGTCCTGTTTTCTAAGAAGGCGGACGGTACCCTTAGACTTTTTGTGGATTATCAGAAGCTGGACCAGTTGATAGTCAAGAACTGATATCCCTTTCCAAGGATTGATGATATTTTTGATCAACTTCGAGGAGAATGAGTGTTCTTGAAGATTTACTTGAGATCCAGATATCATCAGTTACGTGTTATACCATCAGACATACCACTCACGTCCTTTCGGAACAGATATGGTTTATATGAGTACTTGGTCATGTCGTTCGGACTCACAAACGCGCCAGCAGTTTTCATGGATCTGATGAATTGTGTGTTCCACCCTTATCTAGATTCTTTTGTGGTAGTCTTTGTGGATAATATCTTGGTGTACTCTCACACATGACACGACCATGCTTCCCATCTTGAGATCAAATTGAGTACACTAAGAGAGCATCAGCTATATGCTAAGAGCTCAAAGTGCCACTTTTGGATGGAAATAGATTCACTTCCTGGGTCATATTATCTCATAGGTAGGAGTTACTATAGACCTAGAGAATGTGAGAGCAGTAGTTTCCTGGGAGAATTCTAAGAACGTGTTTGAAATACGAAGTTTTTTGGGGCTGGCTGGTTACTATAGGTGATTTATACAAGACTTATTCTACTTAGCAGTGCCGTTGAAAGGTTTGACTAAGAAGGGTTTGAAGTTCATTTGGTCAAAATATTGCGAGACAGCCTTTTAGGATATGAAGGGAAGGTTGACATCAGCACCAGTCCTGATACTTCCAGAGCAAGGGAAGAGCTATACAGTTTATTGTGATGCATCAGGTATTGGGCTGGGAGTAGTGTTGATGCAGGGCGATCGCGTGGTTGCGTATGGGTCTCGGCATTTGAGGCCACATGAGAGGAATTACCTGACACATGATCTTGAGTTGGCTGCAGTTGTTCATGCATTACGTTGTTGGAGACATTATCTCTTGGGGGAACATTTTGTGGTGTTTACGAACCACAAAAGTCTCAAATATATCTTCACCCAGCATGACTTGAATCTGAGACAGCGAAGGTGGGTGGAATACCTTCAGTACTTTGAATTTGAGCTTGCCTATACGCTTGGTAAGGGTAACACAGTTGCTGATGCACTGAGTAAGAGGACCCAGTTACAGGCAGTGCAGGAGACTAGTAGTGAGTGGCAGCTTATGGCCTTGTTCTCTGAGATACATTTGGAGGTGCACGATATTCAGGGGTGAGCCTATCTTTATTCCTTATATGTGACTTCTACCCTCCTAGATAGAGTGAGTATGATACAGCTATCAGATTCAGAAGGCCTAGTTCTATGGGAGTCGGTGGAAAGTGAGGACCCTCCTCCTGGTTGGACGATAGGCGATGATGAGGTACTGTGTATCCATGGATGAGTGTGGGTTCTAGCGGATATACATGAGGATATGATGTGGGAGTTTCATTCTTCAGCTTGGGAAGTGCATCCTGAAGTTACCAAAATGTACCGTGACTTGAGATGTCAGTATTGGTGGCCAGGTATGAAATGGGAGATAGCTGGTTTTGTTGCGAGATATTCCACCTGTCAGCAGGTAAAGGTGGAGCATCAAAAGCCAGTTGTACTATTACAACAGTTTCCCATTCCGGAGTGGAAATGGGATGATGTCGTGATGGACTTCATGATCGGGTTATCGAGGTCACCTCGAGGCAGTGATGACATGTGGGTTGTTGTGGACAGACTTACAATGGTAGCTCACTTTTTGTCGATCAAGGAGACCTTTGGGGTTGACGAGCTCAGGAATTTGTATATCCAAGAGGTGGTATGTCTTCATGGGGTTCCTCATTATATCGTATCAGATAGGTACACTCGCTTTACTTCTCATTTCAGGCAGAGTTTTCAGAGGGTACTGGGTACATAGGTGCTTCTGAGCACAGCTTACTACACTCAGACCAATGGCCAGTCAGAGCATACGATACAGGTGCTCGAGGACATGTTTTGGGCATGCGTCCTAGACTTTGGGGGCTCTTGGGAGAAGCACATACCCTTGGTCAAGTTTTCATACAATAATAGTTTTCAGGCAACTATTGAGATGTCACCTTACAAGGATTTATATTGTAGGTCATGTTGATCACCATTGTGCTGGTTGGACGCAGGTGAGGCAGCTTTACTAGGACCACATCTCATGCAGGAGACTTTAGAGCAGGTCTAGTTGATTCAGAAGTGGATGGATACTGCACAGTATCGTCAGAAATCTTATGCTAATTGCCGCAGAAGACCCTTGGATTTCGTGGGTGAGGATCAGGTTTTCTTGCATGTTTCATCGAGGTTGGGACACAGGCGGATCAGGAGATAGGGTAAACTTTCACCGAGGTATGTGGGGCCGTTTGAGATTCTGGAGAGATTTAGGTAGGTTGCCTATCAGTTGCAGTTACCATAGAGGTATCGGGACATGAATGATGTCTTCCACATATCTCAGTTGTGTCATTATCACTCAGACCCATCTCACATATTTCAGCCTGAGGAGGTTGAGATTCAGGCCAATGCATCCTTTGAGGAGCATCTGATTCATATTGTTGATAGGAGCACAGAGGTTCTCCGAGGCTGGTCAATTCCTCTCGTACGGGTTTTATGGTAGCATTTCTGAGTGCAGGACAAAACCTGGGAGCGGGAGACCGACATACGTGCTCAGTGGCCAGAGTTTTTCTAAGATTTATCTTCACCACCCTTGGAAGGGAAATTTGGGGAAAAATTCTTTAAGGGGGAAAGTTTGTAAGAACCTTATTCTTATTCTTAAGGTACGAGTTTCTTCTTTTCCTCTTTCCTTAAGTGTTTTTGAGAAAATAAGGAAAATGGAAAAAATCCCAAATTTTGTGGGTACACACTGTGTACTTTTCCACACGCCGTGTACTTTGTCCATGTGGAATGAGCACACAGGGTGTGTAGGCATGTCGGCGATGAAGGATGTAAAAACTGACTACACACCGTGTACTGGGTATTTACACGCCATATAATCAGTCGGTAGGTGAATAGTAAGCTGGTGAGAATTAGCCGCCAGCAGAGCGAAAATATACACCGTGTATTTAGAAATACACGTCGTGTACTCATGTCAACAAATTAATAGTGTGGCGGTGAAAAGTAGCTACCATAGGAACAGTTAAATGATGAAAATTACATGCTATATACTTGAGAGTACACGCCGTGTAATTTTTTTCACTTAAAATGGGCAGTAGCCTCCTCATTCGGCATAGGATGCATTTGACACTTTTGGAGCTCAGGAGGAGAGGTCGGAGCTTGGAGGAGCTCCCAATCACACGCCAGGAATCGGTTTCTTCTATCGTTAGTCTTGTTTGAACCATGTGGATCTACACCGTTCTTGGTCGTTTCGAGAGGCATTGTTTGCATATATTAATTAGTAGAGATCAAGTTAGGTGGTCTGATGTTTAATTCTAACTACTGAGTGTTTTTATGTACCGTTATGCTACGTGCCCATGTTTAGGGTGTCATATAGATGAGGCCTTGGCTGTTTAGATATCTAGAAATTCATAGATAATCTAAATATAAGTATAAAATGTTTATTGGGATCATTTATTGGATCCAGGGCCACACGTGGGTGCGTTTCCCTTGTTTATCCATTTGTCAAGTTACCCAAGGGTATACCATGAATTTAGCATGCTTTGAATTGCCTTGAGAGTAATTTTATATAAATTTCTTGCTTATGTTTTGGGCTCGTCCCGATTACTTGTTTAGCCTGAGGAAAGTGTTTTGTTTAGCCTGCGAGTAACTTTTCTCATGCCTATGAGCAGTAGTTTCTGTGCCTGTGGGAGACACCTTGTATGCCTGCAGGAAATATTCGTTATGCCTGTGGGTAGTCACCTGTGGGTTGAAATTATATTTACCTGATGGTATGGTTATGCATGTCTAAGGACACTGTGTATTTCGTATATTCATTGTGGTGATTTATTATGTTGTACCTACCAAGCTAAAGCACAAGCTTGGGATTAAAAAATGATTAATAAAGTGGCAATGTAAATGGTAGAGATAGTTAATTTTGAGTACTTCTTAGTTTACTGCATTTTATTATTGCACACTGCTGTTGCACATTTTCACTGACAGTTGGGCACGGGCCTTTGGTGGTTGCCTACTGGGATTTATCTCTCACACCCTGTTTGGGTCATGTCTTGGGCCCAAAAATTTTATATTGTTGTAGGCATAGATAAGGGAAAGAGTCCCTATACAGGTGCTTGATTGTTGCAGAGGAGTAGGAGAGCATGGGACTGATCTTAGGCTTGTGATGCTGCTGAGTTCCTGATGCACTATTTATTTTTCTTTGTTGTATTTGTCCCTTGTATTATATTGTTTCAGATTGCAGTGTATCCTGTTTTGGCTGCTTTCTTAGACTTAGGGACATATTGCATCATTATATATGAATGTTGGTCTTCTCTTTACTTCAGTACTGTGTCCATTTCAGCATTGGTATTGTTTACTGCTTTCGCACTTTTGTATGTTTACTTTTTCTCCACTGCACTACACTTTGACAAATGAGGGCATAGTTTCCCCACTATCAGACATGGGCCCTTACTGCTAGTCAGCAGCCTCTGACATTTGGGGAAATGCGCTTGAGGTCATGTGACCATCTGATTTTGGGGAACCCATTGAGTGGAACCTGGATCCAAGACATTACATAGGACATGTGCCTAGGTCTTCAATGTGTGTCTCGGAAGACTACATGGCTTGTACAATCTAGTTATATGTCGTGTATCACTTCAAGTCGTGTATCAGTTTTTTTTTTTTGCCGAGTCACTCAACATGTTCTTTGGAAATTAGAATTATTGAACTACATAGTGTGTACACTGCATGCACATTGTTTATATCATAAATTCTCTAGGTTTTCAGTCTCATATGGTTTTGACTATGTATAGTGATCACAAGTATTGTGCGGTTTACATTGCTAAACCCTATATACTACACAGTGTGTGCACTAATACACGCCATGTAATCCAAAAAATCGCATGCCACCCTGGATGGTCAACACATGGATTACACCATGTTTAATTATTTCATGGTTTTCCATGTATACCTTAGTACATCTAGATGTAGTACACTGGGGTACACGATGTGTACTTCCGAGTACATGTTGTGTAATATTGCCTTACTAACCAAAAAAGGTAGTTTCTCAATGAAATATACAGTCGTTCTTTGTCTGTTATTAAACCTTTAAGAAAATGAAAACACTTGAATGATAATGATTAATATATTAAATAATGTTAATTCAAATTATATTTAAAGAATAAATAATAAGAAATTAAAATCTAATCACAATTGCACATAGATTAACAATCAAATAAATTATTGTAAATTTAAATGTGACCACTCTGAAATCACTTGTAGGTTATAGGAATAGTAGAAGTATATGGTGGTGGGAAATATATTAAACTTTATTTTAATAATCATTTCCTGAAACCATGAGTGAGGATATTTCATGTCAGATTTATAATTAATTTATTTAATATCTAAAGAAATAAATACCTAAGCTTAGGAACTTTCTTTGTTGATGAACATTGATTATCTAAAAAGACCATTTCATATTGCCTTTGTTGTGCTATGAGGATCCAAGGATAGAATCCTTCTAGTAGTATCCACATGTTCTCTAATGATCTCCAAGCAACACCACTTGATCTTCGGGTGTTAGTGTGGTGAATCAAATTTCCTGCATTGTTCATTCTTGATCATTCATTATTTGGTTTTGAAGAAATCTCACTTGCATTTATTGTTCTTAAGAGGAGGAGATAAGGAGGATTCGGGATAGAATTCATTGTGTGAAACAATTATCTATTCTCAATTTTGGATACAATACACAATAGACATAACTGTCTATTTATAGAGTTAGGGTTTAGGTTAAAAATTATTTAATCACATGTTGGCCATTAAATAGTATTTATAACCATTAATAAACCCTATGCCACATAATAATAATATTTTGTAGTGTTCCAACTTGTGTAAATTGATAAATAATATTTACCAGTTTGTATATAATTATTTTATCACCAGATGTGGTCTTGATACATTCAAACTCCTCAATATTTATTAAATACCTAAATAAATATTTTGTTCATAAATAAATATTTCATTCACATACCAATGAATAAATATTTATTAAATATTCAATAAAATAAAAAATATATTTTTTTATTCACATACCAGTGAATAAAGATTTATTTAATTTATTTTTTTGATATAACTTGAATAAAATTATAGCTTGGTCTTGAAAATAATATTTATTCCATTAATTAAATTCAAATAAAATTTAATCGAGATCAATAAAAACACTTAGTGTATGAACCTCTAGGATTATTTCTCATTGGAATTAGGCAAGATTGTCTAAAGCCCAAGATTACTATCTAGTAATGGATCAAGGCACCCAAAATAATGAACTTAATTTTCCAATGATGAAACCCACATACAAACACACTTTGTGTAATATAATCCTTTTATCACAATATTTTATCAAGCAGGTTGCACGATAGTGTCATCAAACTATTTTCTTGATACGTTTTTCTTTGACTATATTAAGTAACACATCATTACACCATGGAAATGGATATTAGGTGAAGGTTATATTCCAATCAAAGGTCTAAGATATAAAATCCCATAAAGATGAAAGGGATAAATACTTCCTCAATTTATCCATTAATGAAAATTCAATCGTGACACACCCAACATACCCTACTTCCCACCAATATATAGCATGATGGTTTTTGTCAGTAAATCTAAGCATGTGAGTCATGACATGTATTAATGATAATATTAAAGTATAAGTACCATTACACATGCTCACATATAGGAATATCCAATGACACCAAAACATGGAAAATTCCTACTGGCAGTTTTGTTCCTATAATCTCTCATCTTGGAGATTACCAAGTGCAAACTTTGTGAGAAGAAGCCTCATCCGCTTATGAATACTCGCACATGATGGTATAAATACTACATGTCCCATAATAGTACATTATCCAACCATATAACTATATTAAGAATATTGTCATATCACTTCAAGGTTCTCAACATAATGGGGAACTGTTATGACCTTATCAATGTGAAAAATACTCTATGACATTTTTACATTAAATCCATGCAGAATAATGAACAATGTGTAATAATATGTTTAATTAATATTCAATCCTAGAACACCTACTCTAACAACAATGACACTACAGATATGAGACATTAACTTGAAAATAAAAACCAACATATATATAAGACAAAACATATATTATCTAATATAAATATATTTACTAATAATTTCACATAGTTGATTTTATTTGGCTTCTGTATCAATAATTGATCATTATTAAACCTCAAAACATGTATAAACAATAATAATTAAGAATAAATAACTTATAAAAAATATTAAAACTTACTTTTTTAACAATTTTCTAAAAGATTTATATACTACACCTGATAAACTAACTAAAATTAAAGAAAAATCCTATAAAATCAAACATAATATAACAACTAAAAACATAAAACAATTGGTATAAATACTCATTTCTTTAACTTTAATTAAAAGAGACAAACTTGATGATTTAAATCACAATAATCCTTAACAAATAGTTTTGAAAACAAACTGCAAAGATAGGTAAGTTCATCATTTGTATACAACTCAGCATCATTGAAAATCTACAATAACAATTAATGTTATAAGGTTAAAAAATTGAATAATTTATATAAAACATTAAATAAGAAATATAACTAACCTTATCAAATTCATTTGTTAGACCAGTTATGATTATCTCATACATGAATATTAAAACATAATAATCACATTCCACCTTTCCTTTTTGATGATGACAATGCGGTTATAAAACATTAAATTGAAAATAAAAACCAACATAAATATATATAATAAAAACCAAATATTATCTAATATAAAATATGTTTATCATTAATTCCACGTATTGGATTGTATTTTACTGCTTTATCAAAAAGTGATATTTTTTAAACTTTTTAAATGATCTGCATTTTCATGTGTATCAACTATAAAACATGTATAAGAAATAATAATTAAAAATAAAGAACTTATAAAAAAGAATAAAATTTACTTGTCTAACAAGTTGTAAATTTTTTATAAACACCACCTAATAAAAAGAAAAAACAATATAATGTGTATTCATTTGGGCAGAATATGCATAACATCCAATGAATTCTATAATATAAAATTTTTACAATTAATGAAATTATAATGAATATTAGTTCATAATTATCTTAGCATTATTACCCATTAATGAATGGAAAAAAACCAGCAACCAATCTTCGTATTTGATAATCTATCATAGATATATATATGTAACTCTAGAAAAAGTATTCACATATTACACAGTCGTTGAAATATATTTTGGATCTATAAAACCATAAACACTGGTAGTCTCATTTTGAATAAGAAACATGTGTAGATACCTAATTAAATAATTAATATAGTAAGTCACTTTAAATCATCTTTATTTAAATAAATAAAAACCAAAATATAAATTTACTTACATAGAAAAAAACTACAACACAGGCACGCTAAGATCATAAAACACAACAAGATCCATGATATATTTTTTGAATATTATAAATGGATAGTCTCTTCCACATATATCATCCATCTTCTAAAACTCATAAATATTATCCAAAGAAGAATAAACATGGGATAATATTTTTAGCCCATCAAAAATCTCATAAGTATATGAATTTGCTGGTTCCTGAACCTTTTGATTATTTTGTCCTAATTATTTTTATTTTATATACTCTTATATAAATTAAATTTCAAAAAAATTATAAGTAATTTTCAATCAAATGTAAATAATATTTAAAAAAATGCATAACACATATTTCAGATAACAAATAAGGCTATCAAACCAAAGTAAAAAATTACCCATAACATATCCAACTCTAGTAACCCCCTTAGTAGGCAATGGTAGTAGAATAGTTGGATCAATAATATCATATACTAGTATTCTTACCTGACCCAACTACATAGGCTAGTGATGTATAGAATACCCAAAAATATGTATGACTCTTTATGCTAAAATACATACATGGGGATCTCCATCATACAACTCATTGTATAATTTCAGGTTCAAATGAGGTGGTGGAGGATTTGAGTAGGCTGGTTGGGTAGGCTATACAGGCAGGGCAAGCTGCGCAGGCTGTGATTGTCTCATCAATTGTTCAAACATAGCTTGCATAACTGATTGAATTTGGCCACCTATAGACTATTTCAGGGTTTTAGCTCAAATTTTAAGGAATCTATTTCTAGGTCTCTTGATTTCTTACTTTGATGACCAAAAACATTCTTAATATTGACACCCACCACATATCCTCTTATGCGGTTGTGGTTTTCTGGCTTTCCTAAAGAAATATCTAGGATTCCCATCCTACCCTTAGGGATAAAAGGTCATTGCGTCATTTTATCTTGAAGTTCATCTTGAAATGAAAAATTAAAAACGTATATTGGAGTTGTTAATTTTAAAAGATACAAACATTCATGGAAAAAAATTAGTTTCATACAATTTTTTCAACTACTTCCTTAGAATACTCAATAAGATACTTTTCAATTTTTTTTCTTCCTCACTTTTTTCTATTTTTCATGGAGAGTAGGGGGTGGAAGACCAAACTAGATCTCTTCTCAACCACTACTAAATTGATCTCTTAATTAATTTAACTTTTCTACAATCATTTTCTACTCTAATAAATGATACTCGCCATGTGATAAAGTATGTGGTATACATTATTCAACTGGATATCTTGATGATATCTCCTAGAATTATATTACATTAAAATAAACTAATAAGTAATCAAATAATATACAATAAATTTTATAATATAAAATAATTATCATCCCATAAATGCTCCATCAATTTGGCTGGAAACAAATTTCTTCCATGTATCTGCGTCTAAAAACACATACTTGAGGCATGGGTTTTCATTCTATAACTTCCCAAAAATATAATTTTTTGTCAATTTTTTTTTAAAATCTCTCCATTAAACCACCACTAATTATGGAAATATTTTCTTAATTTCTTTCATCTCTTCAAAATTAATATGTAATTGAATAAATTAAATATTAGTCATTTAAAATATATAATATTTGAAAAATAAGATAAAAATAAAACAATTGAGATATTTTACCGTTATGGAATCCCACAACTACTCTTTCACCATCTTATCGAAGAACTTCCAATCATGATATAAAATTTTAATCATGCAATCGCTCTATATGGAGATATAACTGGTAAACTACATTGCATTTGGTCTATTTGGGTTATTATTATCATAAAAATTAATATGTATTATTTGGTATTCATGAGAAATTAACAGTTTAGTAAACATGTAATCTCACATTTACCAACTCTAGAAATTGATTTCTCTGTAGAAGAAGAAGAATACTCCTCCGTAGGAAGTGCATCAGTAGTCCTATCATTATTTTTTGTAAATTAAAAATTTTCTTTCATTAAATAATTATTTTACTAAATATTTAATAATGTGAAAAAAAGACCTATACCTCAGTAAATGTTCTTTTTCCTCTATTTCTATCATTGAAATAGAAAAATTTAATGAAATTTTGTGTACCTACATATTATTAGAAAAGTGAATATTTAAAACAATAATTACAAAAATATGTAAGTAAAAAATTGTGTCACGCATGTGTAAGTTTCAAAAAAAATAATTATGTCATGATTCTTAACCAAAAAAATATGCAAGTTAATCTATTAAATATAAACATTAATTCTAAAATTATAGAAAAATTTATAAATTTAAATATAAAAGTTACAAAAAAGTGTTTTTATATGAGTAAATTTAACCAAAACATAATGATGTGTGTTTGGTTTTCAATCAAAAAATGTTTAACCATAATGGTTGAATATAAAATTTAACATAAAAACATATAAATAATCAATATATATATAATTAAACATCAAATAATTAATAAAAATAGTATTTTTACACATGTAACTTTCAAAAATTAAATAAAATATAAATATTTACCAAAATAATTAGGATAGTAATTTAGTGTTTTCCTATATCTCTTCAGCATTATCATTTCATACAAAATGGACTATGTTTGCATTATAGCCATTGTTATCATCCAAAAATCATATAATAGACAAATAATATTTATATAAATCCATAACATCATCATCATCCTCATCACCAAAATGAATTATTCTCCCTTAAAATTTTAAAAAACACTGATCGTTTGATGGATCAATGACATAAAATATTTCCTTTTCAAATTTCTCTATAATAAATAGTTCCTCTTTGAAACTAAATCATTTCAAATAAGCCAGTTTAAACCCATAATCATCATGTTTCACACCACTATTACTATTGACCTAGTTACACTTAAACATTGTGACTCAAAATTTAGTATAATCAATTTACCATATATCCTCAAGAACTAAAAAATATGTCATTAATATAGAAATTGGGTTTTTATCTTTTTAACTTAAAAAATTCAGTGATTCAGTGATGACCATTTCCCCACTATTTAGAGTGGTGCTCTTTTCATCTTTATTTTTTTTGTAAAATGTGTACCCATTAATATCAAAACCAGACCATGTGATCACATTAAGAGATGGTACCTTTGATAACTATGTCAATGTTTCTAATTAATATATATATATGTGATGAATCCCTCTTTAATCCATGAAAAAAATGTCTTTTATGCTCAATCATCAACACTTTTCATTTATTTTCAGATATCATACCTTTAATTTAGCAATATGTGATGATGTGTATGGTTGAACCTCATTTGGATTGTTCAAAATGTATAAATTTGTCAACATAACTTCATCATGTGGAATGAACTTTACCTTTAAGCCTTTAATCCCTCTACCTTCACTATCAACTATCATATGTCAAGATATAGGGAGACCAATATGTTCCACTTCATACAAATAATCAATACATAACTCAATCACCTCTTTAGATACATATTTTTGAAAAATATAGGCCTCCGGTCAATGGATATTTTTAACATATCCCTTCAAAATTTTCATATATATTTCAAAAGGATACATCCAACATAAATAAGTAGGACCACGTATTCTTATCTCACGTACCAGATGAATAAATAGATAAACCATTATATCAAAAAAATAGGTGGGAAATATATTTTTAGTTGATAAATTATAATAGTAACTTCATTCTTAAACACATTTAAGAAATTTGGATCAACGAATTTACTATAAATGGATTTGAAAAAATTACATAACCTAATGGTAGTCTTTATGATAGGTGTTGAAAATATACCACGCAGTGTGACTAGTAGTAGTTGTTTATTCAATACATGACATCATGAGATTTCATACCTATTAATTTAAAATCCTTCAATGAAACAAAATTCTTCATATTTTAAGAATATCCATTGGGTACTTTATTAACATGCAGACATTGAAAAAATTCATCTTCTCACTCTTTATTAATGTGTGATAAGCTAGAGGTAAATATGTTACATTTACTTTTATAGTGGGGGTAAACTCCAAATGTATTCCCATGGATATAAATTATAATATAGCATTCAATCCATCTTTTTTTCTTTCCTTTTATGTCAAATAAAGTTCTAATCAAACTGTCACATATGTTTTTATCAACATGCATAACATTAATGTTATGTTTTATCGCTAAAAATATCTAATAGGGTAGCTCAAAAAATATATATTGTTTCTTCCAGATATTTTTTTGATGACCATAAATTCCTTTCTTTCAAAATTTGAAATCGATATTTTCACCATGTCGTAATATTCTTTAACTTAAAATGGTTGTGTGGGAATATTATATCCATGTAAACTATTAAATTATTTTTTCGATCTATAATAAGGATGGTCAATTTGTAAAAATATTTGATGTCCCATATACACTATCTTTCTTCAATTATGAAATTGATAATATGAAGTATCTTCTTCAAAAATTGGACATGTTTTATTTCCTTTAACACTATATCCATATAAGTTTCCATATATAGAAAATTCATTTATAGTGAACATTATCATAACACACAAAATAAAATACTCTTTATTCTATGCATCAAAAACTATAACACTTGTCTTCTATAGAAGTTTCAAATCATCAATCAATGGATACACATCAATATCATTTCACAAATTTTTTGGTCCATAAATCATCAATCTCATTATAACATATTTTTTCTTTATACATGTTTATGGGAAAAAGTTGTAAAATACCAACAAAACAGGTCATGAACTATGTGAAGGACCCCATAACACCCTGAGAGGGGGGTGAGTCAGGGTGTCACCTTTTTCTCTTAAACTGATGGATCTTGTTCCCACATTGGTAGGAACTTATTTTAACCTTGTATGATGGATATGTGTAGTAATTAAAACATTCACATGCAGAATGAAAATACAACACTTTTACTTGGTTCACCGCTAAGGGCTACGTCCAAGGAGCATACGTTGATAGGTTGTCAGTCGTACCAAATTCCACTAATCTTCACTAGCTATAGATTACAAAGTTTTGGGCATGGTCACTCTATCCCAGTCACACTACCTTTACAAAGTTTTAGAAATATCTCACTGCTTCCCTCAGATCACTTCTGTTGACTCCCCCTGGCTCACTGCCTTATGAGAGGTCTCACTTAGTTTATCGACTTGAAGGTCTCTTCAATATATTAGCATGGAGGCCTTTGTCTCTATTCATCACGAGACACTGCTTGCATCAAAGTCTCAAATTGATTCACTTATATTCAACCTTATTATTTAGTGTAATAACAATACACTAAGACTTATTCTTATCGATCAGAATCACAAGTACCTATGTGATTATTCAAGCAATGAAGATCATATCACTGAGCATCATCAGAATTAGCTTCTTCTTCTTTCTTCTCCACATGTATGCATGAGATCATGCATGTATCATTTAAATGAACTTCTTCCTTTCTTTTACTTCTTCTTCTTCTTCAAACATGTGCACCCACCGTTGTGGATTTTTCTTTAAATGTCTTCACATATGCATGAAATCATGCAAATTTTCTCCACCGTTTAATTCTTCTTTCTTTATAAATGCACACATATGATGCCTTGAATTTATTCAAATGATAAGTGCATGTACGTACTTTAATTTGTCTTCTTCTATCCTTCTCTTCTTCTCAACCACACACCCAAAGTCTTATTTAGTTCATTCAATTTTATGTGTCATGTATGTGTTTATCCATGAATCTTCCTTAAATTTGAATGGGGGTATTTCATTGTTTGGTTTATTCTTGCAAAATCAGGTGTCTCAAATAATACATATGATTTTCATGTGCATCAAACACTACCTCAGATTTATTATGGTTTATGTGTTCTACTTTATCACACCGAGGGTGTGAAGTTCTTCTATTCATAGATTTTGAAAGTCTCATTTGCAAACTATGATGTTTCGCGACTCCTCTTCATGCAAGGGATGCGTGGAAATCCTACACACACAGAGTGAGGACCTCCTTCACGTAATAAGTGGTACGCGGTTCTCCTAAGTGGTGTGGGGTTATCCTTTGAAAAACCGAAAGGTATGCAGTTTACCTTCGTGAACCAAGCGGTATGTGGTTCTCCACTTCACTGTACTAGAGCTGGTTCATGGGACTTCGCTTCACATGGCCAGAATGGTATGTGATGCCGCTTCTTCACAAACACAAAACGGTTAGTGGGTCCTCCCTTCATGAACCGAAATGATTCGCAGCTCTTCTCTTTACGAACCAAGAGTGGTTCACAGTTCTGTGTTGTCCCTTTATGAAATTAAGCATGAAGAGTCTCTATTTTTTAGAACATGAGCTCTCAAAAGCTTGGGAGTATCATCCTCTTCTCATATTGGTGGTTCTCTTTTTATAAGCATAGATCAAATATTTTCAGATCAAATTCCTCGAGATATTTCATGAAGATCATAGCTTTGAAAGATCATGATATTAGGTGTTTTGAAATATTCAAATACACATTTTGAGATCTTCGGGTGTTTCCTCTTCAATTCAGGATCCTTATTTATATATAGGAAATATCATGCGTGCGATGAGGATCGCATGAAAATATTCATTCAAGTTTGCACAAAAATCTTCCACGTGGTCATGGTAACTTCGTTTTCCTCAGTCGAACCTTCTTCTATGAGGTATTCACATGCATGAAAAACATAAGTTTCATGCATGGATTCGGTGTGATCCAATGATGCTCATGGTGTTAAAATTATAGAGAATGGTAGTTCAGATGTGGTTCTTAATCATCTCCGGTGGAGAGTCAGTGGCAGTGTTGAGCAGCGAAGGAGGAGGAAAACGGCGCGGCTAGTTCAAACATCATGGGAGAATCAGACATCTTGGGTTCATACTCATACAGCGTAGGATGGATGGGAGACCAGGATTATATGATCGAATGTCACACTGATTGGACCATCGATCGAGATGTGGGATGCGATGGATGGTTGAGATTAGTTAGGTCATTAAAAACTTTCTTCCCACATCAAAATAGAGATGCAGAGATTCACAGATTAAGTATCAATTCATCCCTAGATTCGCTCAGAATTCTCCTCCCCTCTCCATGGTACCACCCCATGCCATGTTCTGCAGGTGTTCTCTGTGCCCACCCTATGAATCCTTGCCACCGTGACACCCCGAATGGTGGTGCATGCTCTGTGTCCACTATACCACTCTTGGGATGGATTTTCCTAGCTTCCCTATGGGCATGTTCAACCCCTTTGGTCCCACATATGCCTCGGTTTGAGGATGGGTAGCTAGCTCGTGGGATGGCCCCCTTTTTTTAAAGTAATCCACAAAAAAGTGTTAACATAAATGTTAATATGAAATAAGATGCATGGCCACCTAGTATGACAGAGTTCATGCATGGAAACCTATTGAACTCCAAGCCTATTATTACTATTTTTATTTTTTGATTATCAATTCCAAAGCCCTTCAATCATCCTTAAAATGATTCTACTTCAATATTGTAACTAATGTATCACTTGTTGATACAAGTTCTTTGAACTTTAAGATTTGTGAAGCAATCATCTGATTTGTCAATTCTCTATTAACTTTGGACTTAGGATAGATCCTTCTTCATATTTATCATCATTGACACCTTTAACAACAAATACAACTCAATACACTAAAGTGGTCCCAACAATCTCCCCCTTTGTATTTTGTTGTCAATACCTCAAAATTTTCTTTCAAATGAATGTGTCAATGTCAAAATGAGATTCTCCTCTATCCCCTTAATTTTCTTTCTCTATATATTTAATTTCACTTTCTATCCCCCTTATTGACAAGAAATACAAAGTTCATGGTAGAGAGGGTATCATTCCATACTTAAGCAGTGTTCTATCAATCATTTCACTCTAAATCTACTTGATCAATTCTTGGTGTAGAAAACAAGAGGATTTGGTTTGGAAAAAAATGTATCCATTATCCACTGATCATGATACCTCATGAGATGAGAACTCATGTAATTGTCTTTAAGGATCTTCCACTTTAATTATAGGATGAGGATAATAAGTATGATATGGAATTATCAACCTAAAACTCCTTTTCCAATGACATGAACTTCAGACAATCTTCAGAGTAATTGAATTTTATACCAACTAAAGTTGATACTAGTTGAACTAATAACTCTGGTAGCTTCTTAATATGTCTCCCCATCAAGGTAACACTTCTCACCACTAATTATCAGGTTCTCCCCCTGAGAGATTTCTTCACCTTCATTTCCCTGCATGATAAGAACAAGTACAATACTCAAAGATTTAAGGGAATAAGGTGGATCCTTCTTACTTATTCAATGTGAGCAGGAAGGTTGAGATTATTTTCACATCCAAGATGATCTATTTTATCCACTACTCACAATTTCACATTTGATATTCAATTCTGATTTTGGTTGTGTGGATTTCAATATTTCTTCCATCTCTTTGTGTGTGAATCTTCTTTCTTCAAGATCTTTCAAAGCACTAGAATCTCCTGGTGCAACTTTCATCTTCTTGAGGAATTATTCTTAAGGTGGAATAAATGCAATGAAATTCCTAAGAGTGTGACCAACCTTGTTTCACCTCACACACAGGACTTCTCTATCTTCATGTGGAATCTTATTATTTCTTGTTGTGCTAGCTTTAGCCTGTGCATCTTCTTTTATTCTCATTCTTTCCAAATCATCAGGCCAAATAACCAATATGTCTTTAGGAACTATGGAAGTAATTTTGGATTTTCCATATGGATTATTTATAGTATCATCCTTCTTATGAGTTCTTTTGGATGCACTACTCTTCAACTTCTTAGATTTTGAATCCAAGGACTTCTCCCCTTTTCTTATTGGAGTCGTCTTGGGAGAATTTTCTTTTGCACCATTCTCTTGATTTCTTACCGAGGTAGATTATTATTTATTAGCTATCTTATGTGGTATTATGTTCTTATCATCTCTAGATATATGTTGAGATAATCATGATTCATTCTTGTGACCACTCCCATTTCATACATCACAGATTTTGTCTAGCATTCCAAATTTGTTTGTAGTATACAGATGATTCTAGATCTGTTGATGTTGCTTCTTCTTCTCTGGATTTCTACCCTTTGATATAGGCTTTATCTATGATTTTTTATTTAAGGGGTTGTACCAATAATCCAGTACATAATTCAAAAATCTATTACAGCACTAACATTGACCCACAAATCTTGTCTTCTTGATATCTTCTATATAAGGTTGTTGGGACTTCTTCTTAATGTGTTGTGCTCTATCTGGGGAACCATATTCCAGATTATTCTTCTTATCCACCCTAGCACGGTGGTAGGTTTTTTCTCATCACCTTTCCTTATCCATACTTGTTTAGAATTTTTCTTCCAATCTACATTTTTTTGTATAAATATATTTAGAAACAATAGTACAACTTGGTATGGATGGTACCTTCACTTTCTCATCTTCTTGTGATAGATCAATGAGTGAAGTCGTGATCTTCTTATCACATGTTGAAGGTATTTTGAAAATATAATCCTCTAATGATCATTGAGTACCAGAAGAAACTATTTCCTTCTTTTTTAGAGACTCAATATGTGTCTTCTCAATTTTGGTCAACTGAGTTTATAGTTATAAACATTCCATATTGAGGATGAATTTCTAATCTTCAATCAGAATAATCTTTTATTCATAGGCATTCTTTATTATTTCAGTTTTAACTTCATACAACTTTACTTTTTTGTGTAACAAAGAGTCAAGTTCCTTGAATTTCTTAGAAGTTTCTTCCAAATATAAACTCTTGACTTTAGTGCTCTTCTTCAACTCAGATTCAAGTGCATGGATCTTTTCTTCAATAGTCTTATTGAATCCCTCTTTTTCACTAAATAATTTAATATGTTTGGTTAGCTTTAAACATTCAATAATTTTTCCTTCCAGTACCTTTTCCACATTATTAGCTTCTCTTTCTAGTTAGGTGATCTCAACCTGCATACATTGAAATATTCTACAAACAGCAGCAAGTATTTATTCAGGAATATCATGTAGATAGGTTCTTAATTTCTCCTGATTACTTGGAAACGAGATATAAGTTCCTTTATTTCCTTTGGTAGAAACCTAATACACCTTCTCTTTACTTTCCAAACCTGATATTTCTTCATTATTGGAAGAGTATGGAGAACCAGACATTGCATCTTTTTTGTACATGAGGGACTTCTTCAACTATCTCTTCTCTTTCTTTTTCTTGTTTTTCTTGGTCTTGCTAGATGTAGACCTCTACTCAGAGATGACTAAATCTTCATCAAGACTGCACTTCATTGTTTACTTAGGAAAGAAAACTCAAATCCTCTTCAAAATGGAATTACTATAGAGTATCCAACATACGTAAACTTTTCTCTCTAATACCAATTGAAGGACCTCAGACCACCCTGAGAGGGGGGTGAATCAAGGTGTCACCTTTTTCTCTTAAACTGATGGATCTTGTTCCCACGTTGGTAGGAACTTATTTTAACCTTGTATGATGGATATGTGTAGTAATTAAAATATTCACATGCAGAAGGACAACACATCACTTTTACTTGGTTCACCACTAAGGGCTACGTCTAAGGAGCATACACTGATAGGTTGTTAGTCATACCAAATTCCAATAATATTCACTAGCTATTTATTAAAAAGGTTTGGGCACAGTCACTCTGTCTCAGGCACACTTCCTTTACAAAGGTTCGGGAATAGATCACTACTTCCCTCAGATCACTTCTGTTGACTCCCCTGGATAACTGTCTTGGGAGAGGTCTAACTTAGTTTATCGACTTGAAGGTATCTTCAACAGATTAGCATGGAATTCTTTTTCTCTATTCAACATGATTCACTGCTTGTATCGAAGTCCTAAATGGATGCACTTATAGTCAATCTTCTTATTTAGTTAAAAAATAATGCATTAATACTTCTTCTTGTTCTTGGACAGAATCACAAGTATCTATGTGATTATTCAAGCAATGAAGATCAGCTCACAAAGCATCATTAGAATTAGCTTCTTATTCTTTCTTCTTCACATGTATACATGATATCATGCATGTATCATTTAAATAAACTACTCCCTTTCTTTTATATCTTATTCTTCTTCACACATGTGCACCCATGGTTTTGGATTTTTCTTTAAATTTCTTCACGTATGCATGCAAGCATGAAAATTATCTCCACCTTTTAATTCTTCTTTCTTCACAAATGCACACATATGTTGCGTTGAATTTATTCAAATGATAAGTGAATGCATGTACGTACTTTCCTTTATCTTCTTCTATCCTTATTTTCTTCTCAAGTGCACACCCAAAGTCTTATTTAGTTCATTAAATTTTATGTGTCAGGTATGTGTTTATCCATGTATCTTCCTCAAACCCAAATGGGGGTAGTCCACTGTTTGGTTTATTCTTGCACACTTGGGTGTCTCAAAGCATGCATATGATTTGCATGTGCATCATGCATGTGATATCCATTGTTCTTCAAACACACACACTATCTTGGGTTTATTATGGTGTAGGTTTTCTCCTTTTTCACACTAAGGGTGTGAAATTATTCTACTCACAGAGTGTGCAAGTATCCTTTGAAAAACAGGATGGTTCGCTACTCCTCTTTACACAAGGGATGCGTGGAACTCCTATGCACAGAGAGTGCATACCTCCTTTGTGTACCAAGTGGTACACGGTTCTCCTAAGTGTTGCATGATTATCCATTGTGGAACTAGAAGGTACGCATTTTAACTTCTCAAACCAAGTGGTACACAGTTCTCCACTTCACCGGACTAGAGTTGGTTCGTGGGACTTCGCTTCACAAAACCAGAATGGTATGCGGTATCGCTTCTTCACAAACACAGAATGGTTCGTGGGACCTCCCTCCATGAACTGAAATGGTTCATGGCTCTTCTCTTCATGAACCAATAGTGGTTCGCAGTTTTTTGTTGGCCCTTTGTGAACTAAATCATGTTGAGTCTCTGTTTTTTCAGAATAAGAGCTCTTGAAATCTTGGGAGCATCTCCCTCTTCTCAGATTAGTGGTTCTATTTTTATAAGAAGAGATCAAATATTTTATGATCAAATTCATCGAGATATTCCATAAAGATCACAGATTTTAAATCTCAGGATATTCGGTGTTTTGAAATCTTAAAATTCACATTTTGAGATCTTCGAGTGTTTCCTCTTCAATACGGGATACTTATTTCTAGGGAGGAAATATTGTGCATGCGATGAGTATCACATGAAAATCGTCATTCGAGTCTGTGCATAAATCTTACACATGTCCATGGAAACTTTATTTGCCTCAGCCGAGCCTTCTTCTCTAAGGCATTCGCACGCATGGACAACATAAGTTGCATGTATGGCTTCGATATGATCCAATGATCCTCATGGTGTTAAAATTATATAGAATGGTAGTTTGGAAGTGGTTCTTGGTCATATTTGGTGTAGAGGTAGGGGAAACATTGAGAAATGACATAGGATTAAGATGGTGTGGCTGGTTCGAACATCACGGGAGAATCGGATGGTCCAAGTTCATACTCTTGTGGTGCGGGATAGATGGGAGGCCAGGATTAGATGATCGGATGTTGCTTTGATCAGATGGTCGAGCGAGATGTGGGATGCGATGGATGGATGAGATTAGTTTGGTCATTAAAATTTTTTGCCCCACATCAAAATGGAGGTGCGGAGATTCGCAGCTTAAGTATCAAGCCATCCATGCACTCTCTTAGAATTCTCCTCCCCTCTCCATGATACCACCCCATACCATGTTCTGCGGGAGTGCTCTATGCCCACCCTATGCATCCTTGCCTCTGTGCCACCTCGCATGATGGTGTGTGCTTTACATCCACTATGCCACTCTCAGACTAGCTCTGCCAAGCTTCCCTATGGGCACAGTCAATCCCTGTGGTCCCACATGTGCCTCAGGTTGAGGCTGGGTAGAAAACTCGTGGGATGGCCCCCTTTTTTTAAAGTAATCTACAAAAGAAGTGTTAACAAAAATGTTAGCATGAAATAAGATGCATGGCCACCTAGTATTCCAAAGTTCATGTATGGACACCTCTATAACACCAAGCCTCTTCTTCCTCCTTTTATTTTTGGATTATCAATTCCAAATCCCTTCAATCATTCTTAAAAGGATGTTACTTCAATGTTGTAAACAATGTATCACTTATTGATACAAGTTATTTGAAATTTAAGATCCATGCAAAAATTGTCTGATTTTTTCATTCTCTATTAACTTTATACTTAGGAGAGATCCTTATTCACATTGATCATCATTGAAATCTTTGAAAACAAATAAAATTAAATACCCTAAATTGGTCCCAACACTATGTAGGGTACTGAGGCTTTGATGTGAATTCATTCCATTCCATCTGTGTATTGTCCCATTCTAAGATTTCTAACTTTACTTCTAAAATATTTTTGTTATCAAATCTCTTCCATTATGGTGAATTAGTAGGGTGATATAAGTTACCATCATATACGTGAATGTTCGTATGTCATCTTAACCTTTTTAAATCAATTGAATTTTCAAATAGATTCTTTAAATGATGAATTATTAGAAGGTATCAAATTTCTTTGTTAGGAGGTTTGATTCTGGTACCTGAGAATGAATCAGAGTTGAATTATTGAAATTTTTGGAAGGAATTATTAGAAGATACCAAGTTTTTTTAGTAGAAGGTTCGATGCCAGTACATGAAAATAAATTAGAGTTGAATTTTTCATCTATCTTATATTGTGATGTCCCACATTTAGGATATTTTGATAAACATTAATATTCCTTCCTATAAAACAAAAAATAATTGGGGAAAACATCTATATTTTTATACCACAATCCCATTAGGCATGATATTTTCTTTACCCCATAATTGGAATATGTAAGCTCATTTCCTTTTGGAAGTAGATCTTTTAAAAGTTAATTCCACTCAAAGAAACTTTAATCACTCCACCCGTTTATTTTTTTTCAAGTTAACTAATCTTAGAACTACTAATAACACTATATATTTAGTGAAACCTGAGAATAATGGTTTCTTAGAATCTCCAAACAATTTTTCAACTATTGTTTTTGTTTTTTCAATGGTTTCAAGGCCTACATCATGAATTAATTCTTCAATACGATCCTTTATCTCATTCTGAATATTTTCATTAATGTTAGATGTTGAATTTTCTGTTCTTTCACCATGATATATCCAATGTGTATAATTGTGGATAAAACCATAGAAAATGATATGATCCTTGATTTCTATGGAATTTAACTTTCTCATATTCAAACACTTCACGCATGGACAGAAAATTGATTTTTTTTTTAAGATTTATTTTAGAAATTTTAAAGAAATCATCAAATCATTTTTCATATTCATCAGTGGTTCTTCATAAATTTATCCAATTAAAATCCATTAAATACCTAAGATCGAAATATTATAGTTGAATATATTGAAACATATAAATATTTAAAATATATATATATAAGATAAAGTTTAAAAAGAAAAACATATAATCAAAACAATCAATTATTGGTAACCATTTGATTATAACAAACAATTAAACATAATGATAAAAACATATTCTACATAATTTATCTTCAAAAATAGAAAAAAATTATACATAATTTATCTTCAAAAATAAAAAATAACTTAAAAACACTTATACATAATTTATAAAAATATAAAAAACATATAATATCTAACAAAAAATTATACATAATTTATCTTACAAATAATTATCATAACAAACAATTAAACATAAAAAAATTATTTACAAAAAATTATGAAAAATAACTCCTAAATGGCGAACAAGTATACAAACAATTATACAAAATATTATAAAAACAATTATACAAAAATAAATTACAAAAAAATATCATAATAAACAATTATATGAAAAATTATATGAATAATTATACAAAACATTATGCATAAATAACTTATAAACAATTATACAAATAGTTATGAAACATATTTTACAAGAATTTATTATAAAAAAAATTATCATAACAAATAGTTAAACATAAAAACATATAATAACTTATAAACAATTATGATAAAAAAGTATACCAAATTTATTTTCAAAAAAACTTATAAATTTTGGAGCTCGATAATGAAAAATGCTTCTTGTATTCCAATAAACTCAATAAAAGTTCATGGAAATATAGAAAATGCTATAATATTGAAGAAAAATGAGTGAAAAAAGAAGTAAAAAAAATAACCAAAAAATACCTCAAATTGTGGTTGTTGGTCAACCATAATAGATCAAGGATCATGAAATAATAATGATGGAAGATTCAAGAGAAAGAACATGAAAAGTGGGTGAAAATCGACTATAATAGATAATCAAAGGTCATTGAGGGTTGACGAATCCATTGAGTGCCATTATCAATCGAGATTTAGATGAGAGAGAGGGTTTCAAGAAAAAGAAAAATAAGGCTTTAGGTTGTCGGTGTATTTTTTAAAGGACTTTTAATGTCAATTTACTTGAAATTTGATGTTAAAGAGTTTTTAAAATGAGTTTTAACGTTGATTTTAAAAAAAATGATGTTAAATAGTAAGTATTTAACATCAGTTTTTTTAAAACAGACATAAAAATGTCTTCAATATTACTTTTAATGTCAGTTTTCATTAAAACCAATGTTAAAAAAATTAATAACTTTTAATGTCAGTTTTTCTGAAAATCGACATGAAAAGTAATATAAAAGACATTTTAACATTGGTTTTCAAAAAAACAACATTAAAAGTTTCCCCCATTACTTTTAACATTGGTTTATAAAAAACTGATGTCAAAATATTAACGCCAAAACCTATATTTCTACTAGTGTGTGGTTGAGGTCTCCTTTTATAAGTGAAATGTCTGACATTTTTGTAAATATTTATTACTTAATATAAAAAGAAAATTAATTTTCAAGAAAAATAGATCTGAATTTGAAAAATAATGAAGATAATATGAGGGGATGTCGAGAAATCCCTCATACACTCATTTAAAGATAAGTTTATATGATATTTTAGGTTTTTACCTCTTGATTTTTATGGTTCCGGGTGCAGCAGAAGTGTACGGGGGTGAGCGATATATTAAAATTTATTTTAATAATAATTGCTCAAAACCAAAAGCGAGGATCTTGCATGTTAAATTTATAATTAATTTATTTAATATTTTAAGAAATAAATACTTGGGCTTAGGAACTTTCTTCGTTGGTAAATATTGATTATCTGAAAAGACCCTTTAGGATTACCTTCATTGCGTTGTGAGGATACTGGGATAGAATCCCTTTAGCGGTGATCTACAAGTTCTCCTATGATCTTCGAGAAACACCACTCAATATATGAGTGCTATCATAGCGAGTCAAATGTATTTTGTTGTTCGTTCTTGATCTCTCATTCTTTGGTATTAAAGAAATCTCTCTTGCACTTCTTGTTCTTAAGAGGGAGAGAGAAGGAGGATTTGATAGAGAATTTGTTGTGCACAACAATTCTCTATTCTCAATTTTTGGATTCTCTAGACAATATACATAACCTTCTATTTATAGAGTTGGGATTTAAGTTAAAATATTATTTAATTGCATAACAGTGATTAAATAACATTTATTACCTTTAATAAACCTCATGCCACATAATAATAATTATATTATTAGTATTTTGTGGTGCACGCCAACTTGTGAAATAACAAATATTATATAACGGTCTTGTTAATTAATATTTGTCACCAGACTCGGTCTTGGTAAATAAATATTTTATTCACAATCTATCAAATAAATATTTATTAAAATATTCAATAAATAAAATAAATATTTTAGTCACAAGTCGGTGAATAAATATTTATTTAATTTAAAAAATTAATATAACTTGAATAAAATTATTCCTCAGACTTGAGAATAATATTTATTCTACTAATTAAACTCAAATAGAATTTATTCGAGATTAGCGGAAATACTTAGTGTGTGACCCTCTAGGATTATTTCTCATTGGAAATATGTGGGCTTACCTAAAGTCCAAGATTACTATCTAGCAACGAGTAAAGGAACCCAAGAGAAAGAACTTAATGTTGCAACATCAAAAACTACATACGAATTCTCACTATATAATATAATCCCTTTATCACAATATCTCATCAAACATGTTGCACATCTGTGTCACCAGCCCATATGCTCGATATGTCTTTCTTTAACTGTCTGAAATAAAAATGTCATTTCACCATGGACATGGAATTTAATATGATGGTTCTATTTCAATCAAAGGTACAAGATATCAGCTTCCATAAAGATGGAAGGGAAAATCCTTCGTCAATTTATTTATTAATGACATGTCACTCATGACTCACCCTACATATACAACTTTTCCATGAACTATTATCATCATGGTTTATGAAATATATCTAAGTATGTGAGTTGTAACATGCATTAATAATAATCTTAATGTCTAAGGACCATCACACATGCTCATAAATAAGAATATTTGATGACACCAAAAAATACATAATTCCTACTGGAAGTTCTGTTCTCATAATCTCCCATCTTAAAGATTACCAAGTGTGAACTTCATGAGAAGAATCCCCATATGCTTACAAGTACTCGCACTTGGAATTCTATGCACTATGTGTCCCATTATAATATGTTATCCAACCGCAGAATGTTATTTGAGAATATCATCATATCACATCAACATTTTCATCATAGTGGAGAACTACTATGACCTTATCAATGCGATGTATACTCTGGGACATTATTACATTAGAGTCATGCAGAACAACAAACAATATGTAATAAGAAGTTTTATTAATATTCAATACATCGAATATACTTATAATCAGAGTACAAATAGTTGGTCCTAGAACACCAACTCCAAAAAACTCCCACTTAGACTAGATCCAACTACATATGACCTTCGGTCCACTAGACCTCACATGATAGTCATGTTTCTATTGAGTCAAGTATTTATCCAAGGGGTCCTCCATGTTGTCTTTTTTGGAAATACCACTCACTGTAACTTCACCTATCTGAAAAAATCCCTCAAGAGATGATACTTTTGAATCATGTTTTTGTCCACTGATATGACAATGGATCTTTTTCAAGAGCCACCATTGTAGTATTATCATAATAGAGTGTGATAAGATCTTTGTTTCTAGATACCACATCAATCTCTTGGATGTAGTTGAACATCCATGCTGCTTATTTAGCTACCTCATAAGATTCAATATACTCAAGCTCTGCTATAGAATCTACAACCATATCTTTTTTTAAGCTCTTCCAACTCAAAACACCTCTATTAAAAGTAAAGATATATCTCGTTTGTTACTTCATGTTATCTTGTTCAGTTTGGAAATTAGCATCTGTATATCCTCTTATGAATATTTATTCATCTCCTATATAAAATAGGAACATATCCTTAGTATGACTCATATACTTAAGGATAGTCTTGAATATCATTCAATGGAGACCACTTGTATTAGCTTGATATCTTCCTACCACGCTTAATGCTTAGGCGAAATTTAGTCGAGTACATTACATAACATACATGACTGGCCCAATCGTTGATGCATATGGAATCCTTATCATTATGTTTCTTTCCACATGTGTGTGAGGACACATTTTCCTAGAAAGATGGATTACATATGATGCTGGAAACAATACCCTCTTGGATTGTTCCATACCAAATCTCTTTAGTATCTTGTCAATGTATGTACTTTGAATTAGGTCGAGAAACCTCTTGGATATATCATGATGTATCTTGATTCCAAGGATATATGTTGCCTCACCCAAGTCATTCATAGATAATCATTTATTCAACCATGCCTTAACATATTGTAAGACTGGTATTTCAATTCCAATGTGTAATATGTCATCAACATATACTATTAATAAAGAAATTGCACTCCAATTAAATTTTTTATATACACATGGCTCGTATTCATTCTTTGTGAAACGAAATTCCATTATAGCATCATTAAAATGAATTTTACATGACCTGGATGCTTAATTTAATCCATAAATGAATCTTTGAAACTTTCATACCTTGTTGGCATCCTTTGGAGTCACAAACCCTTTGGGTTGTGTCATATATACATCTTTTTTAAGGTTCCCATTAAGGAAGGATGTTTTGGAATATATTTTCCAAATCTCATAATCATGGAAATCCATAATGGAAAGTATACTTCTGATGGATTTCATCATTTCAACTAGCGAAAAGGTTTCGTTGTAGTCAATACCTTGACGTGTTTTAAACCCTTTTGAAACCAGTCGCGCCTTATAGTTACTGACTTGTCCTTCTATGTACAGTTTCTTCTTGAATACTCATTTGCAACCAATGGTATTTACATCTATTGGAGGGTCTGCTAAAATACAGACTTGGTTTTGGTACATGGAATCCATTTTAGAATTCACGGATTCTTTACACTTGGCAGCATCTGTTCCACTTACTACTTCCTTATAGATTAAAGGATCATTATTATCAACAAATAATGATTCCCCATCCTTAATGACTAGAAAACATATTGTTATGGTTCTCTAACCTATTTAGAACTCCTACGATGTAATTGTATCTCTCGAATAATTTCTTCTTCCATGGGGCTTTTTGGAATTTTTTTTATGTGCCAACTCTTGTGTATCTTTATCCTAAAATTCATTGAATTCTATCATGCTCCCACTATTTCTTTTAGAGATAAGATCCTCCTCAAGAAATATGGGATTTCGGTCAACCGCAACTTTTTTTTCTGAAGGATTGTATAGGTAGTATCTCTTTGTTTTGTCGGGATATCCTATAAAGATATACTTCGTGCCTTGGGTGTAATATTATTACCTTAAGAGACCTTAACAAATGATTTGCAACCCCACACATGTAATTAAGACAACATGGGTTTCTTTCCATTCCATAATTGGTATGGTATACTGTTTATTGCTTTAGTTGGAACTTTTTTTAGTACGTATGATGTTGTTTCTAATGTGTATCCCCAAAAGGATAGTGGAATACTTGCACGACACATCATTTATATCAACGTGTCCAACAAGGTGTGATTTCTCCTTTCACTTACACCATTCCACTAAGGCGTATAAGGAGGAGTGAGTTGAGATAAAATCCTAAACTCTCATAAATAATCAATGAAGTCTTGATTAATATATTCTCCACTATAGTCCGAGTGAAGTTTCTTAATATTATTACCAAGATGGTTATGAACTTCATTCTTATATTCTTTGAATATATCAAAAGAATCTGACTTGTACCTCATTAAGTATGCATATCCATATCTACTAAAATCATCAGTAAAAGTTATGAATTATGAATACTCACCCCTTGATTCAACAGGAAATGGTCCACACACATCGGTATGAACTAATTCAAGAAGTTATTCATCCCTTTCACCTTTCCCACTAAATGGGGATTTGGTAATTTTTCATTATAAACATGTGGGATATACACCAAGTGGTTTTAGTTCAAAAGAATCGAAATATCCATCTTGGTGTAATTTAGTCAAGTGCTTTTCATTTATATAACCTAGCTGGTGATTCCAAAGTTGGGTGTGGTATGATTCATTTGAATTAACTTTGTTATCAATTAAAATTATTTGGTTTGTGTAATCCAACAGATAAAGAACATTATTTAAATGTGTCTTATCATAACAGGTGTTACATTTTTAAAAGAAGCAATGTTTATTTCCAAATTTGAAAATAAATCCATCTATATCAAGTTTGGATATAGAAATAATTTTTTTGGTAACTGAAGGTGCATAATAATAACCCTTTAAAACCAATATCATTATGGTTCCAACATGAGGTGGTAGTCCCCGATAGCTACAGCTTCAAGTTTAGCTCTGTTGGTTGCCCGAATATCTACCTCTCCTCAGTCAATATTTTTGAATCTACTTGATTCCTATATTTGAATACATATGTGAGCACCACAAGCTATATCTAATACCCAATTTTTAGAAATAGATAAATTTCACTCGATAACAAACACACCTAAAGCTTCTTCTTAATTCTTTGGTTGGGTGTAGTTTTTATTCCAGTGGCCCTACTTTCCACATGTGAAACAGAAAGCATCTTATTCCCTTGTTTTCCCCTTGAACTTACTCTTCTTGGAAGGGCATGAAGAAGCTTTGGGATTAAATCTCTTCATTTTACCTTTCTATTTATTCACCATAAAGACGGAAGGTTTTTCACATTTTGTATCCTTATCTACATGGTGAAGAAGAGTAAGAAGATCTGGCAGAGACTTCTCGATGTTTTTCATATTAAAATTTGCAACAAAGATGGAGAATATTTGAGGGAGTGATGCTAGAATGAGTTCGATACCCAGTTATTCCGGGAGTTTAAACCCTAGAACCTCTAAGAACTCAATGTATCCAATGAACTTGACTACGTGAGGCCTAGCTGGGGAACCCTTTATAATATTTCTCTGAAAGAGCACCTTGGAAATCTCAAATTTTTCTTTTCTAGATCTCTTATGGTAAAGACCATGGAGGTTCTCAAGCATGCTATATATTTCCATGTTTTCATGAGACTTCATTATTTCACTAGACATTAATGAAAGCATCAAACATTTAATGTTGACCACAACACTCAAATGTTTTTCATAGGAAAGGAACTCTTCATTACTTGTCTCCTTAGCAGGCTGATCATGCATTGAGGATTCTAGCACATAATATTTCTATTCATGGCGTAGGACAACTCAAAGGTGTCTAAACCACTCCTAGAAGTTACTTCTAGTTATGAGGTTATCTTTATCTAATATTGATTATATGGATAGTTTGGATGATAAAATTGTCATTTTATTCTATAATTAAAAAGAGAATATTATTATTACTTTGTTTTATTTCAAAAAAAGTGAGATATAATAAATTAAATGTTTATTTATTTATTTATTAAATCTCCCACTATTTTATCAAGTTTCAATAGCCCTCACCATTGAACTCAGAATGTCAAGTTGTTTTAACATTCTAGTGGCAAGGATCCCCATTACTTTTCTTAATGATCCAGACTTTGGCCATGAAAACCATAATAAAGTAATTTGGTAGGTGGTCTTGTCAACTGCGGACTTGCAACTCCTTGATTCGTTGAATGGATTTCCCTATCCTAAAATCCTGACTTGGATTTCCTCAGCAATTGCCTATAATTTTTTATTCAATAGACTTTATTCATTAAAATCAATATAATTTCGGTTAAGTTAACTCAAAACTCTCATGAGAACTCCCCGATAAAAGTAAGTGTCCAGAATTTGGTCATGTACTACACTTAGTTCTATGGTTTCATTATTAATCAACTAATGGAAGGATTAGTCTAACTTAATATTTAATTAAGGGATTTTAATTTATTATGCATAAATTTTACCATGTTTTATCCTTTACACATCTTGTTAATATTAATTAAATGTTATTTAATTAATTAACCATGTTAGATAAACATTTACGCATAATTCATTTATTTAATTTTTGTCTTTGCATAGTAATTCATTTATTTATATGATCGCGGTCTCATATTCATAAAATGAATAAATTGCATAGACAGAATTAATTAATTAATTAAATGACCTATTCATGAGCTTTATCTAATGGTTTATTTAATTAGCGGACATTAAATAAACCTTTGACCTAGGGTAAATAACTCTTATTTTCAATCTTGGCATGACTTACAACATTCCACCTGCCCTCCTATGTATCACCTGGGTTAGCATCATTATGGTTTTGTCTTGAACTTCCTCTGCACATATTGGGATGTTCCATTAATTATAAATATTTATTACTCACGTGCAGGTGATGATAAATAAAGGATTGGTTAAAGAGGACTTAATAAATATCCTTGGAGATGCAGGTCCTACATAATATTAGAGGGAGGGATGACTCATAGGCTATCATTTGATTTAATAATAAATGATTGCAAACTCATGCAATAAATTAAATTAAAACATCCAACACATATATAGGTCTTAGTCAAACTCATGAATAGTCATACATGCAATGAATACACAAATGTAAATAGCTAGCATTAATTTATTTATTCGTTATTTTATTATTTAAGATAATCACGCTTGCATTAATTAATTGATAAATTAATTAATTAATTCCCTTTCATATTAATGATCGTCTAATTATTATTTGGAGATACCCATCATTAATTACATTCATGGAAAATAAATGTAACGACCAAGACCCGGCCAGCCACCCGAACAGTGCCAAACGGGTCGGGTGTCACGACCTTAGGCGCACCTCCCCTGAACACCAAAGGCTTCCGACTAGCAGCAAGGGTCTGAATAGGTATAGTGGGGAGGCTATACCCTCTCAGAGGATAATAGTCATGGTACTGGTCCGATTATAACAGTAGAGATGCAGCGGAAATAAATGATTCAGCAGACTCGAACAAGACCCGCATAGCGGAAACACATTCAATAACAATAAACAGTGGAAGCGATATAAAAACAACAACAGCGGAAAGTAAACAGAACATCATGCCAGTAATCAACTGCAATAACTTCTAAAACAACCAAGTACGCATCCAAGCAAGTCATACAAATCAACATATATATATATATAATGGCGCCAATGGATAACCAGCAGTAGCTACAATACAAAGTAAACATGCTGATGCAAGAAAAAGAATACTAAACAATTAACTCCAGTACAACACGACCTCAAGGTCTATGCTTGTATCCATGTCAACAGTACTAAAGTCCAGCTCCTGAGGCTGACCCTCTACCTGCACGCAATTTCATAAAGTCTGCACGCATCCCGAAGGGCCTGTGTAGGGTGTGAGACAAGTCTTAGTAGGATACCACCTAGAGGTGCGTACCTAATATAAGTGTTTAGGAAGACATGCTTATATAAGAAAAACAGTAAATAGTGCAATGCCCAAAAGTAAACAAAGACTTCACTAGTGCTCAGCATCCACCAGGAAGTGTCACCTACTTCGACCAATGCCGGAATCTCTGGTCTGTAGCCCAGCACCTCGTGCCACTTGACACCATGTGTCTCAAGTATCAACGTCTCGAAGGCACGCCCAACTGTTGTAACCCAACTCGAAATCTCAACCTTCCCATGGCACAACATCCGGAGGAACAACGATACCTATCCTCAAATAGTAACCGGAGGGACAACAATGTCTTCCCTCAAATCACAGCGATCCTCTACCCCCAACCTAACCGCCTCAAATCTATCTCCCTAAGGCTCCTTACCTTCCACGTGGTTCCTATGGAAAGCACCCCCAAACCAAAATACCTAACCGCAACTATCGGGGGCCTCTACCCAGCTAATGGTTGTACCACCTCATCTCGGAGTCTATCTGTATGCACACTACTCAAAAGTACCCGGTGAGTGGTAATCACCTCATCATATCCCAAGACACAACACCTCTGACACCTCGTGTCCCTGTGAACCTATCGCTCAATTCTTATGGCCTCGTCATCCAATTAACCCGGGCCAAGCCCAACCTGATAGTCCAACTGCCTCAACTGACGTCCATGACGCCCAAGCCCATGGTAGAAACCACCCAACGCAACCCTAGCCAAAGCCCCAACCTGTGATCCTCATCACTCAACAAATATCCAGGTCACTCCCAACACAATGAGCAGTTCTACACAGATAATATCACACATTGCATAACTATACTCAAGCATTACTTGAAACAGGAAATTACTAAACAACTAATTGCACTAACTTACGCCAATCCATACCAGTACCTAAGGTCTTAAATGCCTTAAACAATTACTAGAATGATATAACAAATCAAACTCAGTAGTTTAATCCAACAGCAACAAAAGAAGTCTAAAATCAGCAGTTTAAATACTGGTCCAAAACATACGCATTTCGGCACCCCCGGCCGAATTGCCCCAAACGAGCCATGACCTCTCACCCGGACTTTATCTAGCACAACAAGGGTTAGGGAATACCCAGAGGCATCCCACAATGCATATAATTAATTAACAACAAATAAACAGGGTTTCGCTCAACACCCGACATCGCGCCCGGAGGTCGCAACCCCAAATTGTCTATGAAAACACGAAAGAAGGTATGCACCACCCACATCGTACTCGTACGATGAAACTCCTTTGATTTCAGCCTCTGAATCGGACTGAATCACGGTAGATCTACGTTTCCATCAAATCTGGAAATTCTGTTCGGATGGAATATGCAGAGGAATAGGTGAGGGATCAAAGACGAAGAAGGGTAGCGGGGTTAGCCTTTCCGATGCGGTCCCGCTGCCACCGACGGATCAAAGAATGGAGGTCGTATGACGATTCTAGAAGGGTTTGTGTTTTTCAGAGGTTCTCGGATGAACCATCCATCCAACGGGGAAGAATAAGGGATTTATGGGAATGAGACGTGACGGCGCCTCGATCGCTCAAATAAAAATAAAAGTACACAACATGTATTTCCAAAGTACACGTCGTGTATATGTGTTTTTGTACTCCGGCTTAAGCAGAGTCTAGCACATGGCCTAGACCGTGCACATGGTCAACACACATATAGGGTCTCGGCCGCTACATGGGACAAAGGTACACGGCATGTCAAGGAAGGCTGCACACCGTGTAGATTGAAATTCACACTTGTGCACCACACGACATGTACTTGGCCTCGCACGGGTAAGGGATACATGGCGTGTCTATAAATACACGTTGTGTAGTAAGAAACTTCTACATGGTCTTCACACGGCATATACTCGGAGAGCACATGGCCGGTCACTCAGGTAACTCATACACGACGTGTACTTAAAGTACACGGCGTGTAGTCTGGAAATTTCCAGAAACTGCCCAGATTTTCCAAACTTCTAAGCAACCAGTCAAAAAGTTTAAACAGGGTATGAATTTGACCCGTTTCTAAAAACTCGGGTTCTTACAAACTCCCCACCTTAACGTAGCTCGTCCCCGAGCTACCAACCAAAACCAAGAGATGGCACCGAACACGCCCATCCCGGTTAAACAACCTGGACTACCCCGGTCCTAAGGTCTTGGATAAAATCCTAAAGGGGCTCCCCACCTTAGGAATTGCCTACTCGGTCTCAACCCGAACAAAGCTCAAGGAAAATCAAATAAACAAGCAAGGCCCAACAACCTATTTCTCGGACCCATGGTCCTCCTGTGATGCATCGTCACCCCTGCACCTCCTTGGTTCTCACGTGTCGCTTTCAACACCCAACGTAACCCTCACCACATCGGTGTCCGCCTCTCTGAGGTCCTGCATCTAATAGATGATCAAATCAAACCTGGTGCCATGAACCTCAAGTAACCCACATCCACGATGCCCCGATGCCCACGGCACCTCAAGTAACTTGCATCCCTGATGCTTCTGATTCCACGCATCTCAAATATATAATAAAATATATAACGCATCTGATATGATGTTAACCCCACTAACTAGTCTCTATTCAGTCCAAAAGTAACCTATGCAACTCGTGCACTCAACCAGACACGCCTCAAGAGGCCATGCCAAAAGAAAGCAAAGAAACTCACGGCCACACCCGCGGTGTACCTGCCACCGTCGTCAGCTCTCCAGCCTGCTCAATCCCTGGAAGCTCCACAGCGTGCACCTGGCCTGAAGCACGAATGACCGATGTCTGACCTCCCTGCGATGCTGCTCCAGTCACCGGCCACTGACCCCTCAGTTGGGTCTCGTTATCCCTGTCATGTCCTCCGCGTGCAGCTGAACCTCGACTACCCTCTCCTGGTACCGAACCTGAACTAGAACCTAATGCTATAGTCTGTCCTGGTCCCTGCCTGCCGGCTGTCTGAGAAGGCTGCCTACAAAACCTTTCTAGATGCTCGACCTGTCCACACGCCCGACACTCCTTCGGGGGCTTATCGCACTGAGACTGAACATGACCCGGTTGTCCACACTGAAAGAAAACCACCGCTGAACTTCCACGAGGTGGTCTAGCTGAGTCATTGGTCTGCTCGCCCTGCTATAACTCATCTCTACCTCGCTTCCTACTGTCTGAACCATCACCTGGGGTTGTCACCCTTCCATAGAGAGACTTCTCTCTCTCGTTTCCCTCTGCTATAAGTGACTGGTTTACCGCCTCGGAGAAGGAACCCAGCCTGAAGATATTTACCTGAACCCGAATGGTGTGTCGTAAGTCGTCCTCAAAGCACCTCACCCTAGTTGCGTCATCGCTCACCATACCATGTGCAAAACGGTAAAACTCTGTAAAAGTAGTTGCGTAGTCCATGACGGACATATCTCCCTACTGAAGACTCAAGAACTCCCAAGCTCTCTCCACCCTCAGCGTCTCCGGATAAAAGTGCTCGAAGAACCTGTCCTCAAAGTCCTTCCAAGCGAGTCCCTCGTGCCTACGAGCCTGTACCCGTACGTCCCACCAACGCTTCGCCTGTCCTCTAAGCATGTACATTTCCAACTTGACCCTCCGCCCTGGAGGTGTCTCCAGCTGCTCGAAGATCATCTGCATGCTCTCTATCCAGTTCTCTGCCGCCTGTGGACCACCCTCACCCTGAAAAAGTGGTGGGTGCTGTGATTGGAACTTCTGCGTCAGATATTCCATAGAAGGCTCTGCACCCTGTGCACCTCTATCAATCCCCTGCAAGACACGTACCAAACTAGCTCAGATCTGCTCGTCAAGGCACGGTCAGAACACTGCCAAACCCAGTTACTGCCCTGCCTGTACTGGATCCTGAACCTGATCATGTCCCTGAGCCTGTACCTGCAGCTCATGCTCTGCCTGCACCGGATTCTGAACTTGATCCTGCGGCACTGTATCATCTCCTGCCTGATGCTCCATTGTGTCGTGAAGGAGTAACCCGCTGAATACCACAATGGCCAGACAGCCCACATATATATATATAACAATATATTTTGCGCAGATAAGGAAATCAGTAAAAGGTAGTGCATAACAACTACCCTTACTCCCCCTCACCGCAACCCATGCCCTCGCCACCCCGACCTCACGACCTCCTTACCCTCCCTCAACAGAGCCAAGTATCAATAGTACCTCGGGTCATGACCGTCCTGACAACCAGCGTTGCCTCAATCCCGACGACCAAGTCGCCCAATCCTGACAATTACACTGCCTCAACCATAGTACCTGCCTGCTCTCATAAGAGCAAGACCCATATGTCCTGCACATGCAATTCTAAAAAATACAAAGCATGGCATACACATTGCAATAAACAAGAAATTCTATCAGGAGTTTTACCTATTCACAATTCAGAGAATACCTAGCATGGAAATTGATTTTATTCACATGGTATTATCACTTCACAAAGCATATGAGCAGTTCTGAAATTGAAATACCCTAATAATGTGCCTGTCAAAATCCAAGCAAACAAGCCTTGCCATACCATCCAGGGTTTTCATATCATAATAAGTAACATCACACAGAAAGTGAGTCACCGAGGTGGAAATCATATCAACTGTAATCTGAGGAAAAAAAAACAGTAATTTCCACCCCCGGCAACTCAATCCATCCCTCGTACATGGGGCTGCAGGCACCCAAGCACAAGTTCAAAAATCAAGTTCCAACAACAACCTATCTCCTGTCTACCATATCCCAAATAGTAACACCAGTAGAAATAAAAAAGAGAAGTCTCAAACTCATTATTATCCAGCAAACCAATGCTACTAAATCCTTGTCAAGAACCTCCTCTGATACCACTTTGTAACGACCCAGACCCGTCCATCCACCCGAACAGTGCCAAACGGGTCGGGTGTCATGACCTTAGGCGCACCTCCCCTGAACACTAAAGGCTTTCGACTAGAAGCGAGGGTCTGAATAGGTATATTGGGGAGGCTATACCCTCTCAAAGGATAATAGTCATGTTACTGGTCCGATTATAACAGTAGAGATGCAGCGGAAATAAATGATTCAGTATACTCAAACCAGACCCGCATAGCAGAAACACATTCAATAACAACAAACAGCGGAAGCAATATAAAAACAACAACAGTAGAAAGTAAATAGAACATCATGCCAGCAATCAACTGCAATAACTGCTAAAACAACCAAGAACGCATCCAAGAAAGTCATACAAATCAATATATATATAATGGCACCAATGGATAACTAGCAGTAGCTAAAATACAAAGTAAACATGTTGATGCAAGAAAAAGAATATTAAACAAGTTACTTTTGTATGGAACGACCTCAAGGTCCATGCCAGTCTCCATGTCAACAGCACTAAAGTCCAGCTCCTAAGGCTGACCCTCTACCTGCATGCAATTTCATAAAGTCTACACGCGTCCCGAAGGGCCCATGTAGGGTGTGAGACAAGTCTCGGTAGGATACCACCCATAGGTGCGTACCTAATATAAGTGTTTAGGCAGACATTCTTATATAAGAAAAACAGTAAACAGTTCAATGCCCAAAAGTAAACAAAGACTTCACTGGTTCTTAGTAGCCACCAAGAAGTGTCACCTACTTCGGCCCACGCCAGAATCTCTGGCCTGTATCCCAGCACCTCGTGCCACCTGACACTATGTGTCTCAAGTATCGATGTCCCAAAGGCATGCCCAATTGTCGTAACCCAACTCGAAAGCTCAACCTTCCCATGGCACAACATCCGGAGGAACAACGATACCTGTCCTCAAATAGTAACCGGAGGGACAGGGATGTCTGCCCTCAAATCACGGCGAGCCTCTGCCCCCAACCCGACCGCCTCAAAGCTGTCTCTCGAAGGATCCTCACCTTCCATGTGGCTTCCTATGGCAAGCACCCCCAAACCAAAATACCTAACCACAACTATCGGGGGCCTCTACCCAGCGAGTGGTCGTACCACCTCATCTCAGAGTCTATCTGTGTGCACACTACTCAAAAGTACCCAGTGAGCGGTAATCACATCATCATTTCCCAATCCACAACACCTCTGACACCTCGTGTCCCTGCAAACCTGTCACTCAAGTCTGATGGCCTCGTCATCCAAGTAACTCGGGTCAAGCCCAACCTGACTGTCCAACTGCCTCAACCGACGTCCATGACGCCCAAACCCGTGGTAGAAACCACCCAATGAAACCCGAGCCAAAGCCCCAACCTTTGATCCTCATCAATCAATAAATATTTGGGTCACGCCCAACACAACGAGCAGTTCTACACAGATAATATCACACATTGTATAACTATACTCAAGCATTACTTGAAACAAGTAATTACTAAATAACTAATTGCACTAACTTACGCCAATCCATACCAGTACCTAAGGTCTTAAATGCCTTAAACAATTAATAGCATGATATAACAAATCAAACTCAGTAGTTTAATCCAACAGGAACAAAAGTAGTCTAAAATCAGCAGTTTAAATACTGGTCCAAAACATACGCATTTGGGCACCCCTAGCCAAATTGCCCCAAACGATCTATGGCCTCTCACCCGGCCTTGCTCTAGCACAACAAGGGTCAGGGAATACCCAAAGGCATCCCACAATGTAGATAATTAATTAACAACAAATAAGCAGGATTTCTCTCAACACTCGACGTCGCGCCCAGAGGTCGCAACCCCAAATTATCTATGAAAACACGAAAGAAGGTATGCACCACCCACCTCGTACTCGTACGATGACACTCCTTTGATTTCAGCCTTTGAATTTGACTGAATCGCGGTAGATCTGAGTTTCCGTCAAATCCGGAAATTCCGTTCGGATGGAATCTGTAGGGGAATAGGCGGGGGATCAAAGACGAAGAAGGGTGTACGAGGTTAGCCTTTCCGATGCGGTCCCGCTGCCACTGACGGATCAAAGAATGGAGGTTGTATGAAGATTATGGAAGGGTTTGTGTTTTTCGGAGGTTCTCGGACGAACCATACATCCAACGGGGAAGAAGAAGGGATTTCTGGGAATGAGACGCGACGACGCCTTGATCGCTCAAATAAAAATAAAAGTACACGGCATGTATTTCCAAAGTACACACCATGTAGATGTGTTTCCGTACTCCGACTTAAGCAGAGTCCAGCACACGGCCTGGACCGTGCACACGGTCAACACACGACTAGGGTCTTGTCCACTGCACGGTAAAAAGGTACACGGCGTGTCAAGGAAGGCTACATGCCGTGTAGATTGAAATTCACACCTGGGCACCACACGACATGTACTTGGCCTCGCACGGGTAAGGGATACACATCGTGTCTATAAATACACTCCGTGTAGTAAGAAACTTCTACACGGTCTTCACATGGAATGTACTCAGAGAGCACATGACTGGTCACTCAGGTAACTCATACACGGCGTGTACTTAAAGTACACGGTGTGTAGTCTGGAAATTTCCAGAAACTGCCCAGATTTTCCAGACTTCTCAAAAACTAGTCAAAAAGTTTAAACAGGGTCGGAATTTGACCCGTTTCTAAAAACTCGGGTTCTTACAATAAACGTCATAACCAATAATGGCGTATTAAATTATCAAACACGCAATGGTGTGCCAATTAATAAAATATGGTTTTCATGCCAAAAATTTTAAATTCAATGTAATTTTAATTTTTTCCATCAATGTTAGGTTACACGACATGTACATCCAGCTACACACCATGTACCTCGATTGTCGTATATCATAATCACACATCTGGGGCTTCGACATGTTAACTCTGCTAGAATACATGGAGTGTATATGCAATCTACACACTCTATATCTATTTTCAATGTGTTAGGTTGGTTTGGTCAACACATGATGTGAAATAAAATCACCACGTGTAATTAATTGGTTGATGCATCTAGATACAATGTGCATGAGTATATGGTGTGTGCTTCGCCTCCACGTCGTGTAACCTGGTTTTACCAGCCAAAGATTTGTCACTTCCCAATGGCATCTCTGGTCATTCTTCATCTGTTCTTTAACCTTTAAGAAAATGAAACACTGAATGAACATGATTAATATGCTAATAACATGTCAATTCAAATCATATTAAAGAAGGAATGACGTGAAATGAAAATCTAACCACAATTGTGCATAGATCAGAAATCAAATAAATAATTATAAATTTAAACGTGATCGCTCTAATGCCATTAATGGTTCTGGGCATAGTGGAAGCGTGTGGAGGTGAGAGATATATTAAAGTTTCTTTTAATAATCATTGCCCGAAACCAAGAGTGGGGATCTTACACGATAAATTTATAATTTATTTATTTAATATTTTTAGAAATAAATACCTAGGCTTGGGAACTTTATTAGTTGGTGAATGTTGATCATCCGAAAATTCCCTTTCAAATTACCTTTGTTGTGCTATGAGGATCTAAGGATAGAATCCTTCTAGCGGTGATCCACACGTGCTCTTATGATCTCTGTGCAGCATCACTCGATCTTTGGGTGCTAGCGTGGTGAATCGAATGTCATGCATTTTTTGTTCTTGAATAAATCTCTCTTGCACTTCTTGTTCTTGAGAGGGAGGGGGAAAGAGGAGTTGAGATATAATTCATTGTGTGCAACAATTCTCTATTCTCAATTTTTGGATGTTCTACACAATAGACATAATCTCTTATTTATAGAGTTAGGATTTAAGTTAAAATATTATTTAATTGCATACTGGTCATCAAATAACATTTTTTACCTTTAATAAACTTCATGCCACATAATAATAATCATATAATTATTATTTTGTGGCAAGCACCAACTTGCACAATAAAAAATATTATGTAACGATCTTATTAAATAATATTTGTCACTGAACTCGGTCTTGGTCCATTTGAACTCCTTTAACATTTATTGGACAACCGAATAAATATTTTATTCACAATCTAGTGAATAAATATTTATTAAAATATTCAATAAATAAAATAAATATTTTATTCACAATCCAACAAATAAATAATTATTTAATTTATACAATCAATATAACTTGAATAAAATTATTTCTCGGACTTGAGAATGATATTTATTCCATTAATTAAACTCAAATAGAATTTAATTGAGATCAACAGAAACACATAGTGTGTGACCTTTTAGGATTTTTTTCTCGTTGGCATTAGGCGGACTTGCCTAAAGTTCAAGATTATTTTATAACAACGGACCAAGGCACCCAAGAGAAAGAAATTAATGTCGCAATATTGATAACCACATATGAACACTCACTGTGTAATATAATTCATTTGTCACAATATCTCATCAAACAGGTTGCATATTCATGTCACCAACCTATATGTTTGATATGTCTTTCTTTGACTATCTGAAATAAACTCGTTGTTACACCATGCCCATGGAAATTAATGTGACAGTTCTATTCCAATCGAAGGGCCGACACTACTACAAAACAAGGTTTTATCAGTGCTAAAAAATGTCTTTATCAGCGCTAAAAAAGCGTTGATAATAAAGGTTATATTAAAAGGGTGGTCCCTTTTATCAGCGCTAAAAAACACTGATAAAGGCCCCTTTTATCAGCACTAAAAAACACTGATAAAAGGATCTTTTATTAGTTCTTTTTTTAGCGGTGATAAAAGTAAAAAAAATTGTAAATCAGAGGGTCCCCCTTTTAACGGTGCTTGACCCCCCCCCCTTCAATAACGCTAGGAAGCCTCGTGTGTTCCCACCCTCCACCCCTTTAATAGTGCTAGGCAACCCCTCCCCCCCACCACACCTTTTAACAATTCTAGCCCCCCTACACCCGCCCCTGCACCCCTGTCTCCGCTTGGATTCAAACCTGAGACCTCTTCCTTGCACTCCTGCACCTTTACCACTCGTCCAGTTTGTTTTATTCTCCATTTAATGATATATCTATATATATATATATAGTTATATTTATTCATATATTTATATATATTTATATTGATATATATATAGTTACATTAATATATATATTAATATTAATATATTAATATATATTTATAAGATTAGTTTTAAATACATTTATAAAATATGTTTTTATGTGTGTTTATAAATAAATAAATACATACATACATATATAAAACATACATGCACATGTATATATTATATATATGTGTGTATCTGTAGGTATAATTATACATATTTATATATATTTACATATATTATATATTAATATGTATATTCATATGTTAGAATATATAGATAATATATATCAGTTTGTTAATACACACACACACACTAACACACACACACATTATATAGGTATATAAATATTAACATATTTGTATTTTAAATAAAATGGATATTAGTTTTTATTTAGATAAGCCTTATAAATTGAGAAATATATTATATATATAAATATGTTCAATTATTTATTTATAAAATTAATTTTTTATGTGTGAATATATAAAAAATATGTATATATTGTTATATATTTGATTATAAATAATAGTACATTGTGAAAAAAGATAGAATTTCAAAGCTATAATAAAAATATGAATGTAATACCTGGGAATAAATTCAGTCCCCATTGAAAAAGGGAAAAAAGACCCCCTTAAATGAGGTTTAAATCCATCGAATGTTAAAAAAGTAGGGTACCCTGACAAAAAACGCAGTTTTGGAGGCCTTATGGGCCTTTTTTGACCTCGAAAAATGTGACATAGGTTTACCTTTTTTATTAAGGGCATAGATCTCATCGCATACTTCGATTTGATATGTCGTAGAGCTCAAACGGACACCCGGATCAAAAGCTATGGTCGTTTGAAGTTTGAGTTACGTTTTCAACTTATTTTAGATCTTTTATTAATTTTTTAATTTTTTGTGTCTTCAAATTGTTATTAAATGATTATTACTCGATAATAATTATAAAATTATTAATTAATAATATTTTTTAAAATATTTTATAAGTCATTTTCATTAAACATATTATATATTAAGTGTAAATTTCTATTTATACTTATCTAAAACATATTTAAAATATATATATTATTTTTAATTATTTTTTTGAAATATACACTTTATCAGCGCTAGTAAAAAAATCATTGATAAAGACCCCCCTTTATCAGCACTACTAAAAAAAGCGTTGATAAAGGGGGTCTCTTTAACAGCGTTAAAAAACTATAATAAAGAGAGTACCTTTAACAGCACTAAAAAACGCCGATAAAAGGGTACTTTTAACGACGCTTTTTAGCACTGTTAAAAGTAACCTTTATCAGTGCTTTTTTTAACGTTGGTAAAGGTACCCCCTTTATTAGTGTTTTTTAGCGCTATTAAAGGGTGGCGCTGCGAAAACCCATTTTTGTGGAGTGCGAGATATCAAATTTCATAAAGATGGAAGTGACAAATTTTTTTTCAACTTATTCATTAATGACATGTCACTTGTGATGAACCCAACATATCCAAATTTTTCATGAACTGTTATCATCATGGTTTACGAAATACATTTAAGTATGCGAGTTGTAACATGCATTAATAATAATTTTAAAGTCTAAGGACCATCACACACGCTCATAGATAGAAATATTCGTTGACACCAAAACATGCGGAGTTCTACTGGTATGTCTGTTTTCATAATCTTTCATCTTAGAGATTACCAAGTGCGAGCTTCATGAGAAGAAAGATCATTTGTTTACGAGTACTCATACCTGACAGTCTATGTATTATGTGTCTCATCATAATACGTTATACAACTGCAGAACATTATTTGAGAATATCGTCACAGCACATCAATATTCTCATCACAGCGAGAAACTTCTATGACATTATCAATGCGACATATACTCTAGGATATTATTACATTAGAGTCATACAGAACAACAAACAATATGTAATAAGAAGTTTTATTAATATTCAATGCATCGAATATACATGTATTCAAAGTACAAACAGTTGGTCATGTGACATCAACTCCAACAGATTTAACACTTTTTCCTTATTTTAACATTTACTGTAGTGACTAACTTTTACCCTGGTAACTTATTTTATGCCTAAAAATTAAATTGATCCTGTTACATAATCTGGACATGCTTATTTCAAATATGAAATCCATTTTATTTTATTAAATTTATAAAAGTGATACAAAATAATTTTAATATAAAAACGCATAACGCGGGTTTAAAAAAAATGTATTTTTAATCATAAAATGAATTTATTCTTATTCATTGCTAAGTAAAAATCATTAAATGAATGTTAGCTGATTTGTTTATATATATTATCAATACATCTCATTAAATTCATTATTTAATGGTGATCAATTTAGTTTATTAAGATGAAAATACATAATATATAGAAAAATACCTTTCTTCGAAATATAGGTCTTTTTAACATTAAATGATTTTGTTCCAAATTTTTATAATTGATTAATTATTTCTCAAACATTAATCAATATATATTTATTAAAAGCAACCTTTTAAAATTATTTTAAAATTTTATTTTATAAAAATTCTAAATAAAATAATGAGAACATATATAAAATGTATTATATTAGTAATTATATATTTATATCATCCCAACTTCTACTTATAAAATCCTTCAAGACATCCGCATAATATATAATGGTAAGATAAGCAGTGGTGATGGTCGTGGGTGGTGATTCAACTAGCATGGATCTTGTAGTGATTTCCCTATACTTGAACTTCTCCCATAGTTGATTCTGCTCAGGTCATACGTTAAAGTTCAACTTGGGCTTAATCTAGAGAAAACCCTATTGGCCCTACCTCATTTCCAAACTTGGACAAATGTGCCTTGTAAGGAAGACTTCCATCACTTGATGTCATTGTTTCTCTTTTTTACATAGATTTCACAATGTGGTTGTTTCTATTTATATCCACCAATTCAGTGGTTATGTCATAACACCCACATTTAATAATTTTATCTCATTAACGTATTATGGTTCGTTTTAGTTCGGCATTGTGTGTCAAACAAGGTATTGATCATTCAAAATTTATCTAAAGAGAAATATATACTAAAATTGCGGGTTATTACACTTACATTATTGAAGAGAAGGATGACACACAAGCCATCGATAATGAAATTAAAATTAATTATTATAAATTAAATAATCATTCATTCAGAATAGTTAAAAGTAATAATTCCAACATACGTTGGTTGGTCATCTCAATATCACTCACCATCCCATCATTTACCAAGCTTATTTATGATTATCTAATTATTTTGACATATGCAAACACATTGGCAACTAATTAAACATTCACATAAAAGATCATGAGATGACCATGAGTTATTATTAAGTAACTGGTTTATTAAGCGGTGATAAACTAATCAGGAGCCAGGGGGAATCTCCATAAGGCTGGGTTGGCTCAGGCTTCAACAACCACCATTATCCTTGAGTGTCACGTTTGGATTTACTCCAACTTTGTAATTGAAATGTCTCACCTATTGTAAAATCATCGTTTTTACAATGTTACTCACATACAAGTGAGGAGTATCAACGGTAAGGTAGTACTACTAATTTACCATGGACATGCAAGTCCTTACATTATAAAAATAAAATTTAAAAACATTATTACAGATTATAAATATAAATAAAAAAATCCAAACATGCATTGGTTGGACCAGCTCATGAACATTCATTATCCAGATACACACATGACATTTTATATTTGTTATTATCATTCACAATTTGTATTTATAAATTTATTATTAGTTATTATGGATAATCTAATTTCAAATACTTTCACCGATATAAACTAATTAAACCATCCAGACAAACAAATATTTAAATAAACCATCCAAACAAACAACAAATTAAATAAACAAAACTAAAAATTAAATAAAACAAATAAATTATAAATAAATAAATTCAAAAAGAAGAAGAAGTTATACCTTCCAAAAGACAACATAGACATTTGATAAAGAATTTCACGAATAACACCTTCAATGGTTGTAGGCAATGTAGAGAGGTGAGATGCCCTTTTTATAATGGTTGGGTGAGATAAGTGAACCCTGTTTATGCATCTTAGTAAAGTATTGAGAAGCTCACGTGAATAGATGCGTACAAATTGATTAGGTGTTCACAGTATGCATGAACTGCGTTAATGTTGTCTGTAAAATAAATATTTTTTGTGATGATATTCACTTGCGTGAACACAGTTCACACTAGTTGACATATGTTTACGAAGTTTGCGTGAACGGTGTTCATGCATGCATCAAAAAACCCTTTGTCTCCATGTGTGAATGTGGTTCATGCCTTTGGAGCCCCATATAGGTAATTAATTTTTGACCTTTTCCATATGGTTAATTAAAAAGAATGTAAAAGAACTTATAATTTTTTCAGTATTTATTCTCATTTTTATTTATTTGTCTATTCCCTTAGTCGGATGGGATTTTCTGGCCTATGGACCCAATTCACGGTTTCTGGTGGAGAGGCGCTGTACAGACGCCGGGCGAGAGGGTATCCCGACGACCATCGCCCCATCCTCCCTCCCCCTGCCCTTCCGATTCCAATTCATGGCGGACAAACCAAGCAGCAGCCTGGTATTGTACGGAGATGGGTTAGCTCGTTCAGTTAACCCATCTCACGCCAACCTCCATTCCCTGGCGCGCCGAGCTTCCTGTGGCTTCCTGTCCCTTGCTCCCAACCCCCAGGTTCGCCTCGATTTTTCTCTTTCACTGGTTTTCATGGCAATAGGTAAGAGCTCGTGGGAATGAATCTGAAATACATTCATTTTTCCTATTCTTCGTTTATCTCTCGATCCGTAAAAGCAAAACCGCTTTGCTTAATTCCAAACCCCCGTCGATTCTTGCTGGCTTACTTTAGAATCCAAAGGGATCCTACTGATTTTCCGGGTTGCTTAACCTATTTTCAGTTGGGAATTTTATGTACTCGTGGTTTTCCCTTTCTCTTTCCTTTTCCTTTTGGACGCACTGTATAGCGGTGCATTGTGAATGTATGTGTTAATGACTTCTTGGTAGTGTCGCAATAATTAATTCCAGTTTAGACTGCAGAAACGGAGGATGAGAGGATAATTAGAGAGCTGGCCCAACTACTGGATGCATCAGAAGTTTCTATCAAGGTGAAATTCTCACGACTTTAAACCCATACTGCAGGACTTTGCCAGAATTTTATTGTTGAACTCTCTTTTTGTTTGGATTTTTAGAGTGGGGAATGCTTGGATGAATTAGAACTTCCCAAGTTATCACAAAGGTGTTCTTGTGTTTTCATTTAGAGTTTCCAGTGAGGTCAACGATGATTTTGTTGGTGAAGTTCTCTAAAATTCATTCTTGTCTAGGTTCATGGGAATGCGAGCTGCTTTGGTCACAGAAAATTTGAGTTTGAAGTCTTTTGCAGATAAACTCGGCTGCAATGTGCTGCAATTCAGTCACTTAAAGAACCATCCTGGACTGCCCCCTAATGTTGTGGCCTCTGAGTCACTGAAATTGCTAGGGTTTGAAAATGGGAAAACACTAGAAAAGAGCCAGTTTGATTTGGTCCTATTGCATATCGGAGCTGGTGAAAGTGATAAAAAAGACGAGACAATCATGAACAATGTTGAATATATTAACCACTTAGTTGGCGAGGTAATGGAATTAGCCCAACCGGGTTCAGAAATTGGTTCCCGACTCCACTTATCTGTTTTGATGAGCCATGGAGCTGTCTCGAAGGAGGATGAGTCCTGCTTGTCAATTTCAATGGATCAAAATAAGTATAAACCTGGTCTGCTGTCCCTCATTCCCCGACAGAGCTATATGATGAAAGGTGGTAGAGCGCAGCGAAAGGTCAGGTTTGTAAAAACTGTGGTTTCCTTGCCTTGGTATGAAAACAAGTCATGGGTGTCAGGATTGATTTGTTAGTTTGAATCCACAGGGAGTTTTCCCCTATGCTAATTGCACAGTGGCAGGATGCCGTGACCCGCAAGGACATGACGGATATGTTTTCTTTCAAAGATTTTAAGAAGGTACTTGTCATGAGTATCACTCAGTGTGAGTGACCTTGATAATTTATTTATCTTTTAAAACTATAGTAATTTTCCATTGAATACCTGAGGTGGGTGTTTACATTTTGAAGTCCATCTTCAATTGGCATTGATTTCGACACATTTACAGCTAAAAAATGCTGGCTTTATCAGTTGAGTTTGTTTGTTTTGATTGCTGAAACATTTGATTTTTCTGTAAACTCTTTTTTTGTTTGCCCCGTTTCCATGCAGTATGGTGGAAATCTTACAATACCAGCTGATCGGTTTCTGCATGAGGTAGCATTCAAGCTTTGGAAAGCTCCCAAGTATGGCGCTTGAAGTAAGTTCTTCCCATGGCTGCTTGCCTTTTTAATAGAAAGTTCTTTAAGAATGAATGTCAAGATGGAATCTGTAATTTTCATTGAATTCTTGGTTTGTGTTTGGTTTTAATGCATTGAAAGGTACTGGAATATATTTTGAATGGTTAAAGTAAACAAGAAAGTATGTGATTGGTTCTTTCTTGCATTTTTTTTCAATAAATATACCCCCCTCAAAATCTATCATTTTGAGTTTTTAAAAACATTTTTCATTGGCATAGTTGAGTACATTTTATGATATATTTTTATAACAATGAAACAAGAAATAATTTCTAAAACCAAATGCAGTTTTAGCTGCATTTGACATTATCAAATTATTGATAAGCGGTTATAATAATCAGGGGAAATTAAAAGAAACATGAATTTGCAATGAATTTTGATTTTAATTTAATTATAACATTTTAATTTAGATTTTTTTTTTGTTTTTTTATGTAAAACACATAACATATATAAAATTTAGTATATATGAAATGGAGAACATATGTATAACAAATTTTTATAAAACACATGATGCTATAAATGAAACACAACGTTTATAAATATAAATTATTTAATATATAAATAATTGGGGACCTATAAAATACAAAACATAAATAAATAAACAAATGAATATAAAACATAAGATGCTTAATGCACATAATATAATACAAAATATAATATATGAGACATAACATAAATGCAAACACACGACATTCGTGTTTTATGTTTATTATTGAGCATAAATGTTCTATGTTATATATATATATATATATCATAAATGTTCCTTGTTCATTGTGGAGCTTAAATATTCTTTGTTTATACAAGATCAAACATAAATATCCTGTGTTTATATATAACTAGTATTTCGCTCTTGCATTTGCATGACACTATACATCACTGATTTTTTTTTTAAAAAAACCATATTTTGCAAAGTTAATAATTCACATTCATATTGAACAAATTTAAATAACAAATAAATGATACATAATATTGGAATATAAGATATTGTTGTGACATCATAGAGATGAATGAAGTAATATTTGATGGAAAAAAAGTTAGTCCATTTTGTCGTTCTCATTTTCTTCATAATGAAATCCAATGAAATGGCATGTTGAATATCTATGTTTTGTATGGCACCGAAATCCAAATCAATGGTGTTGTTTCTGGTTTCACACGCCACTTCATCATCAAAATCTTACAATATATTTTTCTTCAATAAAGAACGTAACAATAGATTAAACAATTATTTATGCTAAATTTTATCCAAAGCACGGGAAAATTTCATATTCTTATTTAATTCTACATTCAAAACAACTTACATTTTGGATTACCATGTCATCTCATAGTTTAACAACAATGTATTGAATTACAATTTGCAATATATAATTTTGCAGCCAAAAAATGTAATATCAGTTTATTATAATAGCAGCTTACAGTGTATTACAAGTGTATACTGAAAGGTTCTGGGGCCCGCAGTGGATGCCGATGGCCCGGAGATTTTAAAATTCTTCATCAAATGGACGACAGAACTTGTCATCGCCGACGATTCGAGCCCCGGTAAGGTCTGAGGATCTCGCGTAAATTATAAAGAGCACAAAATTAAAATGAATAACATACATGTTTCAGATCTAAAGCTGTGGTCGGCTGTAACTTGTCCCCGATGATCGTCGCTTGAAGGATCCATAGCAGGATCCCTTTAGATCGTTCACACGTGCTTCTAAAATTTACAGGAGCACTGATTGTCGAATTCCGAGTGCTAGTGCGGCAATCCGACGATGCATTTGACGTCCTGATGATCACCGCATCGAGATGCCTTCAATGCATGAGGGAAATCTTGATCCGAGTTCTTGGACCGAGAGTTTCTCTCTCTAGAGAGCGTGAGGCGAGAGAAGCTCTGATTTTTCATTCCACAAATGAATGAATAGTTACATGGAAAGAGAGCATCGCCTCTATTTATAGTGGAGTTGCAAATACCCTGTTGGGTTCCCCGACCACCGTTTATTTCAACGTCCACTTAATAAATAATTATGGCGAACTAAACTGCGCCAATATTATTTATTATTTTATCACATGCCTGTAATATATTTAAAATATATTACGTGATAAACCCGTGTCATTTAACTTGACTCGCTATTTCGCTTAATATTAAACGAACCTTAAATATTAAAATAATATTCGTTCGATTAATATTTTATTGTATTTGCTAAACTTGTAAATACTTTAAATAAATTCTATCCAATTACTCATAATTTGAATAATAATGAATTTATTTATTTATTGTTGATCGATAACTTGGACAACACTCGGACCCCATGGTGGGTCCCACCATGCTCAATATACATATTCATCTGAATAGAGTGGATTCTTAAATACACTATTGTGTGTAACCCTCTAGACCCTTATCTCGATAGCAGTGAATAAAATCCACAGACTAAGAGCGGAGTCTAGTAACCCATTATAACCTCTAAAAAGATAAGGATTGTCATAACAACGACAACCAACCTTCGAACACTGACTGTGTACTATAATCTCTTTGTCATTAAATATCTCATAAAGCAAGACGCACACTCGTGTCATCGTCCTTTTTCTTGCTTTATTATTTGTTGATCTTTCCGGATGGATTTACCATTTGACTGCTTTGACCAAAGACTTATAAAGGTAGCACCATCCTGATCAACCATGCCTGAGATATACAACTTCCAAAACCAGGAAGCGACAAATCCTTTCTTGACCATTTAACCAAAGTCATACCACCAACGATGCACCCAACACAAGCTACCTTGCCACAATTTCAAAACCATGGTTTTTACCTTGCATCAAAGTACGCAATCAAATGATATATATTGGTAATGATCTCAAGTTCGAAGACCAATACACATGTCTGTAGATATGAGCAACTAATGACACCTAAAATATGTGATGTTCCTATTAGCGGATAAGTCATCATGATCTCACTACTAGAGATCATCAAGTGCGAACTTCATGAGAAGAAGTTTCAATACTTATGAGCCTCCAACACCTGATAGTCATACATCTACTATGTCCAGTCTGTAAGATGTAACTAGACCATATGACATATTTAAGATTAATGTCATTGTATCTCAATGTTCTCATTATAGCATGAGATCTGCTATAACTTTTTGATACGATAATTAATCTAGAACATTACCATTAAATAGTGGATGCAGAAGAGTCTACATTATAATGGTAAGAAAACATCATATATAGCTAACTGTATACACGATATGGTAATCAAAAGTACTGCATAGTTGAGTCTAGAACACCCATTATTTCAACACTCCCACTTGCACTAGAGCCAACTTGCTAACCATACTTGTTAGCTACTCACATGATGAAGATCATGTCACTAGTACAAAAACCTTTTTTTACGTCACCATTTTTCACGTCGGTTTTTTAGAACCGACGTGAAAATATCTAAAAATCGATTTTTCACGTCGGTTATTATATAACCGACGTTAAAATACATTTTCGCTGATTTTTCACGTCGGTTATATAAGAACCGACGTTAAAAAACCATTTTATCTGATTTTTCAAGTCGGTTATTTAATAACCGACGTGAAAAATCCTTTTCCAGGAAAATATATTAAAATTTTCACTTATTTTTCACGTCGGTTATTAAATAACCGACGTGAAAAATCTATTTTCGTGACTTTTTCACGTCGGTTATTTAATAACTGACGTGAAAAATGTTTAAAAAAATGTAGTTCATTTCTCAAGCTTTAATTTGACAGGTCACGGAGCTCAAGCGGAGTTATGGATTAAAAGTTATGGCCTTCAGAAGTTGATCATCTCTAAACGATGTCTTAAGAATGTCCAACTTCTAAAGGCCATAACTTTTAATCCGTAACTCCGTTTGAGCTCCGTGACTTGTCAAATTAAAGCTTGGAAAATGAAGTACATTTTTGTAAACTTTTTTCACGTCGGTTATTAAACAACCGACGTGAAAAATCCTTTTCCAGGAAAATATATTAAAATTTTCACTTATTTTTCACGTCGGTTATTAAATAACCGACGTGAAAAATCTATTTTTGTGACTTTTTCACGTCGGTTATTTAATAACCGACGTGAAAAATGTTTACAAAAATGTAGTTCATTTCTCAATCTTTAATTTGACAGGTCACAGAGCTCAAACGGAGTTACGGATTAAAAGTTATGGCATTCAGAAGTTGATCATCTCTAAACAATGTCTTAAGGATGTCCAACTTCTAAAGACCATAACTTTTAATTCGTAACTCCGTTTGAGCTCCGTGACCTGTCAAATTAAAGCTTGGAAAATGAAGTACATTTTTGTAAATTTTTTTAACGTCGGTTATTAAATAACCGATGTGAAAAAGTCATGAAAATCGATTTTCCACGTCGGTTTTATAATAACCGACATGAAAAATAAGTGAAATTTTTAATATCTTTTCAGGTCGGTTATCATAAAACCGACGTGAATGATATTTTTAATATCCCGCGAACGCGAAATTTCAATTTTTTTACATCGCGACATCGAAATTTTGAATTGCCGCCTAAAATTTTTAATACCGCGTTTTCTCATAGAATCTCAATTATATGTTTCCATTATACACCCATCCTAATTTGAAGATCATTTATTTCAACCATTATCGTTCCCCCAAATCGACTCTTTTTCTCTCGAACGTGAATCAATTATTTCTTCTTTCTGCGATCTCGTCAAGGTATATTTAATCATACATCCATGATTTATGGTTTTTATGATTTGTTTTATTAATTGATATACCATTTTATGATCATTTCATTCAACCATCATCGTTACACCGAATCAACTTGTTTTATCTTCAACGTGAATCAACGATTTCTTATTTCCGCGACCTCGTCAAGGTATTTGTAATTATTTTTCCATGATTTATATTTTATATGAGTAGTTTTCTTAATTGATATACCATTTAACGATTGTTAATTTATTATAATGATGGATGATTCTTTATATCATGATAAAACTGCAAATCCCCCTACGGATTCAAAAATTCCTTCTAATATGAAGTTACGGTTGGCTCATTCAATCTTTCGTCGAAAAAAATATCAAACTTCTGATGGTCATAACTTTTGATCCGTAAATCCGTTTGAGCTCTATGACCTATCAAATGAAAGCTTAGAAAATTTTCTACAAGATAGTAAACATTTTTTACGTCGGTTATTTAATAACCAACGTTAAAAATAACTTTTAACGCGGTTATTAAATAACCGACGTAAAAAATGACTTATAACGTCGGTTTTTTCAAAAACCGACGTAAAAAATGGCTTCTTATCGCCATTTTCCATAATGTATTTCACATCGGTTTTTTAAAAACCGACGTTAAAAACTATATTACCCTATTTTTTACGTCGGTTATTAAATAACCGACGTAAAAAATCATATTTTTAACGTCACTCGCAATAACGTCGCTTAAAAACCGACGTTAAAAAGCAAAAAAAACCGACGTAAAAAAAGGTTTTTGTACTAGTGTGTTTCTTTTGAGTAATGGCTTTAGCTGCTGGGTCTGCCACGTTTCCGCCGTGTGGTCATTCTGCTATATGCAACCTCATCTCCTTGAGTAAAACTTCTCAAGAGAAGGTATCCCCGAGTATATACCTTTTTGTCCACTGTCATAACTTGACAACTTGTCTAGTAAGAATATCATAATTTACATTATGATAATACTTTTCTCACTAGGTGCAATTCCAAGAACTGGATCAAATTGTTGTAATTAATAACTGCTTCTTAGCTGTCTTAGAAGCTGCAACGTACTCGGTATTTGTAGGTATGGCTACCACTGGCTTTTATGAGCTTGACTCGCTCATCACCTTTGCCTAACTACGATACTAGATCAAATTGATCTAAAGATTAATAGTTTGTGTCCTCTTAAAACTAGTACCATTACCTCTCCACTTACTAGGTACATATCTTTTGTACTTGCTGATGTTCAATTAGATTGTTCTGACTGCTTCACTTGCAGTGCTCTTGGATACAACTGATATGTGCATACTATAAAGTATGTGATAACAATATCAGTTCTTGCACATATTATGACATATGTGATTGATCCATCGCTAAAGCGAATGGATATCAACTCACCATGTTAATCTCTTCCTATGTTCCGAACATGTCAACCTAGAGAGATTATGCCACATGACATTGTCAACAATTCTTAACTTGAATTGTTCCAACTTGTATTTTTCAATACAATGTCAAAATATATACGATTGACTAAGTCCAAGAAACTTTTAGATCTACCTCGATAGATCCAATTCCCTAGAACTTAGGTTGCTACTTTAAGTCAATCACTGGAGAATTACTTTTATTCTGGTCTTAACTAACTTTAAGACCAAAATCTGTTTTCCATATGTTATACATATTTCTCTCGGAAAACATTGGCGCTCCCACCAACCTTTGGCAGACACATGCCAAAAATTCATTCCAAATGAATGTTCTAAGATCTTGTTGCTTTCTTTAATCCTAAACTGAATTTCAGTTACTTGCAACCTTCATTAGAATTTGACGGTTTCATCACCCCTTTCTTGTTGCGTCGTATAGACACCTTCCACGAAAGATGATCTTGACATCCAATGTCTAATTAAATGATCTTAGAAGTTAGCTATAACAAGTAAAATTCTAACAGATTTAGGCATATCGATTTGGTATAACCAATCAAGCCTTATTGGTACTACTCTTGTACCAACCATGTATCAATTCACTTGAATACCCACTGCAATATTCAATTTATAAGTCCCTTTGCATTTTGATACATGTAATCCATTATTGAATTTTTAATTATCTTGTCAATCTTAGCTAATAGCCATATACTGCTTGTATGATTTATTATTCTCAATGAATAATTTATCACCAGCTGCGGTGAATATAAAACCATCACCATGGTTTCATCCTTCCTACAAAGTATGTGTCTCTGGAACATTCCTATTCCATATGTACTTGTGGGACTTGTTCCTATGCAAACCATTTGCGCATCTAAAGAATTCACCAAGTCCAAGACAATTCAGCTCCCACTATCTCTAATAGAGATGTGCATCCTTATATAGAAATGTAGTCTATCATTTGACCACATCTTTTCTATCTTAGGGATTTGCCTAATATCTTAAGAAACTTTTAGGATATTTACTTAGATGCACCATGTGTTTAGCTTGATACATGTTTTTTTTCTTTAACGCTTTGTATCTTTAACACACGTCCTATGAAATAATGGATTTTCATCATACTATGGCTCGTATGATATCCATTTGCCATTTTAGTTGGCATATTGGTTATGAGTTTACGCCGTTATTTGCAAAGCACATCTTGAAATATGATGGAAGTTACTGTAGGTTGTAACATTGATACTACTTACATCATAACTTTGATGTATAAAAAGTGCGTTTTAGAATTGCTCCATGCTACATTTTGTTGATCAATGTTAACATGTAAGACTCATCATCGATCCTCCTTATGAACATCAATGTTGTGATGTAGATAACGTAATGTGCATTTAGGAATTACTCCATGCTACATTATCATGATCGATGAATGCTTGGTCAAGATATTCTTCGGCATACCGATTTGAAGCAACTAATATCTTCTAACCATGCACATACTTCACTATCACATTCCTTAACGACTTAAAGGAATCTTATGAAGTATCTTTACCACTAGCCTTCTCTTGGAATAGTTCACACTTACTTGTTGAACTAATTCCAAAAGCCTTGTGACATACCTTTATTTATAAAGGTTTCTCTGTCCAAACTAAAGATGTTGATTATACCAAAGGTGTTTAGCTGTGTCGAGCCTAAATACTATACTGGGTATATTCTTGACATCCACTTTTAGTTTTACTTGACAAAGAATTATATTGTCACAACCGGGTAAGTCTTACATTTTATATTCATCATGTATTACCTTTGATTCAAGTATGTTTGAACTGTTTATTGAGTATGTTACACCACAAACAACATTCATTCCCAAGCTTGGAATAATGTCTCATTATGACCAAAAGGGCATGTGAGATAAATGTTTTGGTTATACTCAACAATCTGTTCAACTAAAATCATTTACTTGACAATTAGAAGTTATGTGTTTGTCACCGCTGACTTAGGAATCACCCTTTCTCAGCTACTTAGAGAAGACACTTTACTTCTTATAATGTTCCTATACTTACCTGGTTACTGTATTTAAATACACATATTTTATTGGCATATTGTATTCAATACCCAAGAAGTATTTTAGGAACATTAATTTATATTGATGAATATACCTGAACGAGAAGCGGGTACTTGCTTCTTGTATTTCAGTTCATTGTGTTTTTAAACTTATATACAGTTATTTCATTATATGTGATGCAAATAACCTCCTATTAAATAACCAACCTCATCATTAAAAGATGTTTGAGAATGTGCCGTTGGCGTTGCACTTTCCATTGACCTTTTCGCTTTGTCTTCTAATTTATTCTCTATAAAAAAACTAAAGATGATACTTTCTTTAATGTTCTTATTACATGGAGGACCTTACGAAAAGGTAATTAAATGCTTACTCCATACTGTTCATTTGTACTCTTAAACGAAACTGGAGTAATTGGATGTAAGAATGAGATGTCATGAAAGATCATAGTCTAGCTTTCATGTTTACACAATGCCAGTGTAATAATCACATTCAAATCTTGCTTAATTTTCTCCTTGGTAACTTCTTGGAGATGAGACTACATGTGATATCATCCATGTCATGATGTAGTGACTGCAACTAACATCGGATGTTGATGATAGAATTATGACAGAACCATCATATGCTTGATTCATGAGTCTCCTGTAACCAGTTTAACACCCATACTTCTTGAGGTGGCTTAACAGGTAGGGACACAAGCACCTTGAATTTCTGATATAGTAGTAATGTGTGCAAACACCTATACTACACTTGAAATTTCGTGCTAGTTTGGATATTAACTTTATCCATTATTTATCACAGTTTTTACCTGTGGTATTACTTGCCATTCTCTACAAATAACTTTAGCAGATTATTACTTTTTATGTTGATTACCGAATGTGACATTACAGATTAATTTAATCCTTAAACGTCTCCCACTATTTTATCAAAATACTCCGTCGCTTGAGCAGCTGCTAGTGGCGGCGGATCTGAGGACTGGCTAGGAAATGGGTGATGGCGACCTCACAGTGGCAGACAGTGTGGTGCCATCAGCGGTTGGGGCAACCAGCTAGGCACCGGAGCAGCGCGATGACTAGGAGGCATAGTGCATGGTGCTGACGCGCACGGGGTTGGCATCGCTGCTGCAGCGGGGAGGCCGGGGCTGCGGTGTCCGACAATGACTATTACGAGGTGTGGTCCGGTTGGGGAGTGAGGCCGACGATGGGATTTGTCAGATCTGTCGAGGGAAGACCGCCAGAAGGGGAGGTCGGCGCTACGACGACGAGGCGAGGTCCGGCGGTGGCCGCGAGCTAGCCGGCGCGGAGGCTGGGTAGGAGGTGTGACAACCGACAACGACGAGGGGAGGCCGGGACACGACCATTCAGGTAGAGGCTGGTGGCGCGACGCTGGCTTGTAGCGGCGAGATGTGCTGGAGGTACAGGAGGCCGGCTCCAACGGGAGCCGGGTTGCAGGGCGGCGCGCTTGTGGCGTGCCGGGGAAGGAGACAGGGGGTCCAACGCGGACCCCTTTTTTTGACTTCTTCTTCTTATTTTTTAAGTCTCCTCCATGCACTGCCCCACCCCTTTCCTTTTTTTGATTCCCTCTTTTTCTTCATATGTGGAATTCCACATATAACACCAAAAACCCAGTTAAGGTTTTTTTAAGTCAAGTCTTCCCATAAAAAACCACACCCCCTTTTGGTTTTCCAAATGCCAAATAGCCTTTAAATATAATAATACTAAATTATTATTTTAATAATAATAATAAAATAAATATTTTTATAAAAAATAAAATTATTATGTAAATTATTAAATTGTAAAATTTATAATTTGCATTTAATTGTAATTATATCTGATGAACCGATCTAAACTTGACCGGTCCTTTGGAATGAATAAAATTTTATACCCGAGATCAAACTGCAAATTCGATCCAATCTGAAAATTTAAAATGGCCATAACTTGGCCGTTCGAAATCGGATCGATGCATGATTTGAATCGTTGAGACTCATTTCATACCCTCTACTTAATTTTAATGAAAAATAAGTTTTCAAGGCTCTAAAAATCTATGTTATCGCTATGATACCACTGAAAGGTTCCAGGGCCCGCAGCAAAAGCCGATGGGCTGGAGATTTTAAAATTTTTCATCGAAGGGATGATGGAACTTGTCGCCGCCAACGATCCGAGCTCCAGTAAGGTATGAGGATCTCACATAAATTATAAAGATCACAAAATTAAAATGAATAACATACCCGTTTCAGATATGAAGTTGCGGTCGACTGCAACTCGTCTCCGACGATCGTCGCATGAAGTATCCATAGCAGGATCCCTCTAGATCATCCACAAGCGCTTCTAAAATTCGTGGGAGTGCCGATCGTCGAATTCCAGGTGCTAGCGCGACAATCTGACGATGCATTCGACGTCCCGATGATCACCGCATCGAGATTCCTTCGATGCATGAGGGAAATCTTGATCCGAGTTCTTGAACTGAGAGTTTCTCTCTCTAGAGAGCGGGAGGAGAGAGAGTCTCTAGTTTTTCATTCCATAAATGAATGAATAGTTACATGGAAAGAGAGCCTCGCCTCTATTTATAGTGGAGTTTCCAAATACCCGGTTGGGTTTCCCGACCCAAGTTTATTTCAACGTCCACTTAATAAATAATTATGAAGAACTAAACTGTGTCAATATTATTTATTATTAAATCACATCCCTGTAATATATTTAAAATATATTACGTGATAAACCCGAGTCATTTAACTCGACTCGCTATCCCGCTTAATATTAAACGAACATTGAATATTAAAATAATATTCGTTCGATTAATATTTTCTCATATTTACTAAACTTGTAAATACTTTAAATAAATTCAATCCAATTACTCATAATTTGAAAAATAATGAATTTATTTATTTATTAGTGATCAATAACTTGGACAACACTCGGACCCCGTGGTGGGGCCCACTATGCCCAATATACATATTCATCTAAATAGAGCAGATTCTTGAATACGATTTTGTGTGTGACCCTCTAGGCCCTGATTTCGATAGCAGTGAATAAAATCCACAGACCAAGAGCGGAGCCTAGCAACCCATCATGACCCCTACAAAGATAAGGGTTTTCATAGCAATGACAACCAACCTACAAATGCCCCACCGTTGGTGGTGGGGTGGTAAGGGTTTGGGGGGGTGAGGGGCAGGTTGCGGGGTCAAGTCCCCGGGCTTGCAATTTAATGTAATTTTCTTCCTTGCGTCGTGTGCCGCTTTCGCGGTTGTACCCAATTTAAAAAAAAACCAACCTACAAACACTAACTGTGTACTATAATATCTTTGTCATTAAATATCTCATAAAGTAGGATTCACACTTGTTTCATCATCCTTTTTCTTGCTTTATTATTTGTTGATCTTTTTGGATGGATTTACCTTTCGATTGCTTTGGCCAAAGACTTATAAAGGTAGCACCATCCTGATCAACCGGGCCTGAGATATACAACTTCCAAAACTAGGAAGTGACAAATCCTTTCTTGACCATTCAACCAAAGTCATACCACCAACGACACACCCAACACAAGCTACCTCACCACGATTTCAAAACCATGATTTTTTCTTTTCATCAAAGTACGCAATCAAATGGTATACATTGGTAATGATATCAAGTTCAGAGACCAATACACATGTCCGTAGATAAGAACAACCAATGACACCCAAAATATGTGGTGTTCCTATTAGCGGGTCAGCCCTCATGATCTCACTACTAGAGATCACTAAATGTGAAATTCATGAGAATAAGTCTCAATGCTTATGAACCCCCAACACCTGATAGTAATACATCTACTGTGTCAGGTCAGTAAGATGTAACTAGACTATATGACATATTTAAGATTAATGTCATTGTATCTCAAGGTTCTCATTATAGTCTGGGATCTGCTATAACCTTTTGATACAAAAATTAATCTAGAACATTACCATTACATAGTGGATGCAAAAGATTCTACACTATAATGGTAAGAAAACATCATGTATAGATAACTGTATACACGATATGGTAATCAAAAGTACTGTATAGTTGGGTTTAGGACACCCACTATTTCAACACTCCCACTTGCACTAGAGCCAACTTGCTAACTATACTTGTTAGCTACTCACATGATGAAGATCATGTTTCTACTGAGTAATGGATTTAACTGCTGGGTCTGCCACGTTTCCGCCGCATGGTCATTCTGCTATATGCGACCTCATCTCCTTGAGTAAAACCTTCTCAAGAGAAGGTATCCCCGAGTATATCCCTTTTTTTCCATTGTCATAACTTGACAACTTGGATAGTAAGAATATCATAATTTACATTATGATAATACTTTTCTCACTAGATGCGATTCCAAGAACTGGAACAAATCGTTGCAATTAACAACTACTTCTTAGCTTCCTTAGAAGGTGTAACATACTCAGTATTTATAGGTATGGATACCGCTGGCTTTTATGAGCTTGACTCGCTCATCACTTTTGCCTAACTGCAATACTAGATCAAATTGATCTAAGGATTACTAGTTTGTGTCCTCTTAAAACTAGTATCATTACTTCTCCACTTACCATGTATATATCTTTTGTATTTGCCGAAGTACAATTAGATAGTTCTGATTGCTTCACTTCCAGTGCTCCTAGATATAACTGATATGTGCATACTATAAAGTATGTGATGACAATATCAATTCTTGTATATATCATGACATATGTGATTTGTAAAGACCTGAAAAATTCAAGGAATTTTTTTTCTTAATTTTCTTTGGATTTTTACAAGAACGCAGTTTCTGACGGCACCTGATTCCGAGGCCCGGTGTGCCCGGAATCATTTTTCGAAGTTTGGCTCGGGTACGTTCAGTGAACGGACGAGCGGATTTTTCTAACTTTTGAACCGGTGCTCGGAATCGAATTCTGAGGGCACCGATGGAATCGCAGCGCCGGTATTTGCTTAGAAACGCCTCTTCCGGAGTTGCGTTTGCTCGGGTGTGGTTTTTAATTTTTGGGCTTAAAGTTAAGAAATAAAATAAATTGTTCGACAAACTTTATTTTATTTCACTTAAACCACTTGGAAGCCACTTGAAGCCACTTAAAGCTGCTTAAGCTGAGTTGATGCGGATAGGGTGCTATCTAAAAATATCCTACCCTCTAGGATATTTGTGAGGTGGGGCCCGCACGAGCCCCACCGTTTCTTTTCCGCTAAGTAACGCACTTGCAAAAACCCGTCATTATGAAGTCAACTGACACGTTTTCTTAATTTATTAACGCACCAATTAATTGGGCGGTTTTATTCGTTGAATTAAATGGGCGGTTTATTCGTTGAAATTAATTCTATGAATTAATTTCATTCGTTTCTTAACACGTTTTCGTTTTGTTGGCATGTTAATAAAATAAGGCCAACACACCCTCCTTTTGAAATGTTGTGTTAAACCTTTGAAGAACCTCTAAGGATCTTCCTCCTTCTTCGCGAAGAACGCGAAGAACGCCGGCCTCCGACGAAGAACGCCGAACCCGCGGAAATCGACGACGCGACGCCGTGTGCCGCGACGCCGACGTTTCCTTTCCCGCGACGTTCTTCTACGACGTTCCTTCATCCGCGACAAAATCTTCGATCATCCGTTGAGGTGAGAGATTGCGGTTCTTTAAATTCCTTTGTGGATTATAACTTCAATATGGATTTAATTATAAAAATTAAATATGTTGTTTCTTGGTCCTCGGAGTTCGTCGACGCAACGCCGGATACCGCGATGACGCGATGATTCCCTCCTTCCGCGACAAACAATTCCGCGAAGAACGCGCGTGCGACACTTGACGAGGTAGGGGTTTTATTGAATGTTTTATACTCTGTGGATGTTTCCGTTCAAAATGAAGAACCCGGTTAATAAGAACAATTTTAATTCATTAAAATTGTTATTGGTTATGTTTTCTTTGTGTTGATTAATCCTCCCAACTGTTATCATCTAACGCGGAGGGTGCGAGCCAAACAAACACGGCCCGACAACCCTCCGCAGTTCTTCGTTGATGTGTGGATTTGGCGGGCGACGAAAAAACGTGCCGCAGGGACGATCCGTTGTTTCCGCAGTGAAGAACGGGACCCGGGAGGAGCTTCGGCGCAGACGGGAAGGAAAACGGACCACCGGAGCAACTCCGGTGGCCCGTGGAAGCCACCGGCGGCGCCCCGGCGCGCCGCCGGACAGGGCCGTCGCGGATGAAGCCACGGCGGCGGCGGCCAACAGACCCACGACCGCGTGGGTCCGGATCACACGCACGGGACGCGACAAAGGCCACGTCCGTTGACTCCAGCGCGGCCCCACGGGGGCCGCGGCTCCTTCCTCCCGCGGGGGCAGCGCCACCCCGCAGCTGCCTCGCTCGGCCGCTCGGCCGAGCCGAGCCGGGCCGCGCCGAACCGGGTCCGACCCGGACCCGGGTCGGGTCGACCCGGTTCGGGCCGACCCAGGGGGGGTTGGGCCGGGTCGGTCCGGGCCCAGACCCCGTCTCCGGATGTTTTCGGTCTTTCGCTCATAACTTGAGCTACAAGCCTCCGAACGAGGCGCCATCAGCGGCGATGCGATCCTTGGATCAAGACGGTCGTTTCGGTATATCGCACTCAAGGTTTCGGAACACTTTGGATTCAGCCGGGTTGGTTCGTCCACGAAACCAACCGGGCCCTCGGAGCGGAAACACTCATATCTTGAGCTTCAGACGTCCGATTGACATGCCGTCGACTTTGTTGAATTCCTCTAAGTGAGACGGATCTTTTTGCATACTCCGCCCGAGGTTTGGACGCAGGTGGAGTACGGTCGGGTTGGTTTTGCCTTAAAAACCAACCGGGCCCCTGAGACGAAAAAGCCAATAACTCTCAGACCGGGCGTCCGATTGACGCGCCGTCTGCGACGTTGAGTTCCTGTTGACGATACGGAACTTTTGGATACATCAACTCTGGACTATGTGTCAGTTGATGTATCAGCCTCTCGGCTCGTGGAGCGGACCCTCCCGAACGAGCTTGCTGTGTGCGGGAACCCTAGAGCTGGCTGCGACTGCTACTGCGACGACGACTGTGCGGAGATCCTCAGTGGACTGCGACGACTACTGCACTCAGCGATCCAACGTGGATCAGTGCTACAGATCCTGTGTGGATCCGATCCTGTGTGGGTCAGCGCTCAGCGGTTCTGTGTGAGCCAGCGCCTACAGGTCCTATGTGGGCCCGATCTTGTGTGAGTCTTTACGGGGGTTAGTTACCTATTGATCCTGTGTGGGTCCGATCCTGTGTGGGTCATTGCGGGGGTTAGTACCTTTCGATCCTTTGTGGGTCCGACGACTTAGATGGATCAGTGATCATCTCTATCGTCATTTGAAGAAGTATACCTGTGTGAGATGAAACTCTGTTTTTCTTTCCTTTGTGGATTGTGTTGTGCTATCCTGTGTGGATTTACGTTTTACTTTCCTTTGTGGATTGTGTTGAGTTATCCTGTGTGGATTTTACGTTTGACTTTCCTGTGTGGACTGGGTTGTACTTGAGCTCAAATGTTGGAGCCGAGCAGGTATTGATGACTTAGGTATATGTATGGGCATATACCTAAGCCGTGTCGGATGTTACTTCGTGATTGTATCTTTCCTTTGTGGATTATCCTTTGTGGATTCTCGGAGACCTTCGGGGGTCTCGGGGTCCCTACTGAGTAGCTTATACTCACCCCTGCACGCCCTATGCCCGCACTACGTTTTGTTGGTTGCAGACGACGGACAACGCTGATCGTGGTGGAGGCTTGCGGAGCAGGACGGTACCTGGAGGTGGACCACTGGGCGAGGTGTACTCGGAGCGGTAGGCTGGACCCGAGGAGCAGTAGAGGCTTTCTGTACCCACCCTACAGGTGGGACTTCCAGAGGACGGCTCGACGTTGCGGCATTACTTTTCAGTTGCTGTTTTTCCCCTTTCAGTTGTACTTTACAGTTGAGCTTGTATTTCCGGCCCCCTTTACTTTTCCACACTTACTGTTGTACCAGCTTTTACTTAGTGTTTACTTTTTTTTCGCTTGCTTACTATATAGTGCTTGTTTACTTTACAAAGGCAATGCCTTCCCTTTTTGCCGGGATTTACGCCTTGGTGCTAGTCGCCAGCCCCTGGCCTATGGAAGGCGGGCTTGGGGTAGTCACGACACGGGCCCTGAGATCAGGTCGTGACAAATTGGTATCAGAGGAGTTCGGTTCTACCTCAGACTCTGATCTTTTCTATGTGAAGCAATGGTGTTTAGCGTATTGGGTGTGGTTATCAGTCCAGGGAGTCCAGTGTTGGTGCGGCGGCCGACGTATCCGTACACCAGGACCCTGACTTCTGATTTCCGACTTAATGCACGAAAACATTGATTGCATGTGTGTTTCAAGTTTTCTTTGTGATTACTTTATGTCAGCTCACCAGGTATACTGTTCTGACCGTGGAGCACCTGTTTCCTTTTCAGGATGGCCCCACGACGACAGCCAGCTAGGGTTCCGAGAGTCGTACGTGACGACAACCCACCGAGCGACGAGGCCTCGGTACAGGGCCCTTTGACGGCGGAGGCACCGGCGGTACCTCTACCCGCCGAGCCACCGATGCTTCCAGCCCCAGCCGCCGACGATGCACGTCGCCTTGGAGCTCTGCACGAGTTCCAGCGCCAGCGACCGCCTAGGTTCCGTGGGGAGACGAACCCCCAGGCAGCATAGGACTGGCTGGAGGCAGTGGTACGAGTTTTCAGGCTAGTGAGGACACCAACAGACCTCATGGTGATCCTCGCGGCGAGCCTACTGCACGCAGCAACGGGCTGATGGTGGAGCTTGATGCTCCAAGTGCACGACGAGGCATCTCTTCTCTGGACGGGCTTCGAGATCCTCTTCCGCTCAGAGTTCGTCCCGACCACCCTCCGTGCGGTGCGCGTCCAGGAGCTCCTTCAGCTGCGGCAGGGCATCTTGACGGTCGCCCAGTACGCGGCGAGATTTACCGATCTCTCACGCTACTCGACAGATATGGTGCGGGACCCCTTCTTCCGGGCCCGGACCTTCGAGCAGGGATTGAGACACGAGATCAGGGCATCGCTGATCTCCCTCAGCATCCCGACCCAGGCAGGAGTGCTGGAGCGAGCCCTTCTGATCGAGAGCTTTCTAGCTGAGTCCACAGCGAGACCTACCGCAGGGCGGCAGGTAGGGGAGTCTTCGGCAGCAGGTAGCCGAAGGATGACTCATGGGTCCAGGCAGACCAGACCTTCCGGCAGATGACCTCAGGACACTGGTTCAGCAGTGCGGGGCACATAGCGCGGAGCCAGTCTTTCGAGAGGCAGACAGTGCTATGCATGCGGCGGGCAGGGCCACATGGCTCGTGACTGCCCGACCCGCCTTGCCGAGGAGCAGCAGACGGTGGAGGGGCCACCCAGGCAGAGGCAGTGGGTCGACCGTGGCGGTCCGCATGGAGGAGGCAGACGAGGCAGAGGAGCTGGCCGAGCAGCAGGTGGTGGGCGACGCTTTGAGCCTCTACCACCACCACCACCAGGAGGTCCACCTCGACCACAGGGAGCTGGCGGGCAGAGACAGGCACAGCTCCAGGCAGTAGAGGCCTACGACCACGGCGCGCCAGAGATGATTCGAGGTACGATCTGTGTCTATTCCACCCTTGCTGCAGTTCTTATAGACACAGGAGCGAGTCACTCTTTCATAGCCGCTGCCCTTGTTCAGAGCTCGGAGATTCCGACAGAGCCGTTGGCTCGATCCTTAAGGCTAGAGACTCCTACGGGAGCAGAATCGGCGATTACACACTGGTGCCGGCAGTGTGAGCTTACTCTAGGAGGCGAGAGCTTCGGCTGGGATCTTCTTGTAGCAGCGTCGAGGCCTTACGACGTCATCTTGGGCATGGATTGGCTATCTACAGTCCATGCACAGATTGACTGTATTAGGCGCAAGGTGCGATGTGTACGCACCGATGGGAGCAGGTTCACCTTCACCGATGAGAAGGGAGCCTTTGCAGCACAGGATGGACTTCCGCAGAGGAGAGGACAACCCATCACTCATCAGTTGGCTAGCCTCATCCTAGGAGCAGTTGACGTGTGAAGTCCTAGTTTTCCTGCAGTGGTGGATCAGTACGCGGACGTCTTTCCCGACGACGTTCCAGGGCTACCTCCTCGCAGAGAGGTAGACTTTCATATCGACCTGTACCTCGGGACAGCCCCGATATCGACTCCAGCATATCGGATGGCCCCCGCTGAGCTTCGAGAGCTACGGGTACAGTTGGAGGACTTGCAGGGCAAGGGTTTCATCCGACCCAGTGTTTCACCCTGGGCTTCACCGATTTTGTTCGCCAAGAAGGTGGACGGGAGCTTGCGACTTTGTGTCGATTATCGTCGCCTGAACCAGGTGACAGTGAGGAACAAGTATCCGCTACCGAGGATTGATGACCTCTTTGATCAGCTCAAGGGAGCACGGTGGTTCTCGAAGATAGACCTCAGGTCAGGCTATCATCAGCTCAGAGTTCGAGACGAGGACGTGCAGAAGACGACCTTCAGATGTCGGTATGACCACTATGAGTTCTTGGTTATGCCCTTCAGCGTAACCAATGCTCCAGCAGTGTTCATGGGCCTCATGAACAGGATCTTTCAGCCATACCTCGATCGATTTGTCGTGGTCTTCATCGACGACATTTTGATATACTCGACGACTGAGGAGGAGCACGCCTATCATTTGCGGGTTGTGCTAGACACACTCCGAGAGCACCAGCTTTATGGAAAGCTCTCGAAGTGTCAGTTCTGGATACGTGAGGTCCACTTCTTGGGACACATCATCTCTGAGGCGGGAGTTGCAGTGGATCCTGCGAAGATTGAGGCGGTGCTAGCTTGGGAGCCACCCATGAGCGTGACAGAGGTGCAGAGTTTCTTGGGACTAGCTAGATACTACCGGAGATTCGTTCCAGACTTCTCCAGAGTTGCGGCACCACTCTCAGCTTTAACGAAAAAGGGGAAACCCTTTGTATGGTCAGACAGATATCAGCAGAGCTTCCAGGAGCTGAGACAGAGATTGACCAGCGCAGTTATCTTGAGGTTTCCTGAGGAGGGAGTTGGATACGTAGTCTACTGCGATGCATCAGGGACCAGACTCGGATGTGTCCTGATGTAGGAGCGGGCCGTGATTGCCTATGGATCACGTCAGTTGAGGCCGCATGAGCAGAACTACGCCACACATGACCTGGAGTTAGCGGCAGTGGTCTTCGCACTGAAGACATGACGACACTATCTGATGGGCGAGCGCTTTACGGTCTTTTCTGACCACCAGAGCCTCAGGTACATCTTCTCTCAAAAGGACCTGAACCTGAGACAGCGGCGATGACTCGAGTTCCTCCAGGACTATGACTTTGAGATAGTCTATACTCCTGGGAAGGGGAACGTGGTAGCCGATGCCCTCAGCAGGAGGACGGGCATTCAGCTACTTGAGGAGGCGACAGAGCAGCTAGCCGCTTTGCAGATATCCTTCGTGGATAGAGATGGAGCATCCTTTCTCCAGTCTCTCACAGTCACCCCTCCACTACTGCAGTGGGTCAGAGAGGCACAGCGTGAGGACGCTGACTGTGAGACGCGACGTGCACAGTTATCCTCAGGACAGGCACCTGATGGCCTCTCTTTTGGAGCAGAGCATGACATCCTTTTCAGAGGACGTACCATGGTACCAGTCGCTTTACGAGAGGAGGTGTTGAGAGAGTTTCACACTTCTCCTTTGACGGTACATCCTGGAGTGGCGAAGATGTACCAGGACCTCAGACGACAGCACTGGTGGCCGGGCATGAAGAAGGTTGTGGCAGAGTTCATTTCTCGATGCTTCACCTGCCAGCAGGTGAAAGCAGAGCATCAGGTACCAGCAGGCTTGGTACAACCCTTGGAGGTCCCGGAGTGGAAGTGGGACGGGATATCTATGGACTTCGTGACTGGACTTCCACGCACTTCCAGAGGCCACGACTCCATCTGGGTGATTGTCGACTGACTCACCAAGTCGGCTCACTTCTTACCCATCAGAGAGCAGGGCTCGGTGGGGAGCTTGGGGCGTCTCTACGTTCAGGAGATTGTACGGCTTCACGGTGTGCCATCATCTATCGTCTCCGATCGAGATGCTCGCTTTACTTCCCGGCTTTGGAAGGGGTTGCAGGAGGCGTTCGGGACGCAGCTACGTCTGAGCACCGACTTTCACCCTCAGACGGATGGTCAGACAGAGAGGACCATTCAGACTCTCGAGGACATGCTCTGCGCATGTGTCCTCGACTTTGGTCGCAGCTGGGAGGACCATCTACCCTTGGTGGAGTTCGCGTACAACAACAGCTACCACTCCACCACCGGGATGACACCATACGAGGCGTTGTACGACAGACCTTGCAGATCTCCTTTGTGCTGGACAGACCCTGGGGAGTCAGCACTTGTGGGACCAGAGATGGTTTGGGCCACGACAGAGAAGGTCCAGGTCATCCAGGAGCGGATGAGGACAGCTTAGAGCCGGCAGAAGTCTTATGCTGACAGGTGGCGGAGGCCACTAGAGTTCGAGGATGGCGACCACGTCTTTTTGCGTGTCTCACCTCGTCGTGGATTACAGAGATTTGGCCGAGGCGGCAAGTTGTCTCCACGCTTCATCGGACCATTCCAGGTCATCAGCGGGATTGGCGAGGTGGCTTATCGCCTGGCTCTACCACCTCAGTTGCACCGGGTGCATGACGTCTTCCACGTATCCCAGCTGAGGAGATATGTGCACGACCCGACGCACATCATTGACCATGGGGAGCTAGACGTGGATGATGTGGCGACTTTTACGGAGGTTCCGGTGGAGATCGAGGATCGACAGGAGCGGGTCCTACGTGGACGATCGATTCCTCTAGTGCGCATCAGATGGCAGCATGGGAACCTCCAGGAGAGCACTTGGGAGCGGAAGGCTCAGATGCGTGCTCAGTACCCACATTTGTTTCCCTAGTTTATGATGTATCTTTACGGGGGCGTAAAGCCCTGAGGTTGGAGTGATGTAAAGACCCGAAAAATTCAAGGAAATTTTTTTCTTAATTTTCTATGGATTTTTACAAGAACACAGTTTCTGACGGCACCTGATTCCGAGGCCCGGTGTGCCCAGAATCATTTTCCGAAGTTTGGCTCGGGTACGTTCAGTGAACGGGCGAGCGGGTTTTTATAACTTTTGAACCGGTGCTCGGAATCGAATTCTGAGGGCACCGATGGAATCACAGCGCCGGTATTTGCTTAGAAACGCCTCTTCCGGAGTTGCGTTTTCTCGGGTGTGGTTTTTAATTTTTGGGCTTAAAGTTAAGAAATAAAATAAATTGTTCGACAAACTTTATTTTATTTCACTTAAGCCACTTGGAAGCCACTTGAAGCCACTTAAAGCTGCTTAAGCTGAGTTGATGCGGATAGGGTGCTATCCAAAAATATCCTACCCTCTTGGTAGGATATTTGTGAGGTGGGGCCCGCACGAGCTCCACCGTTTCTTTTCCGCTAAGTAACGCACCCGCGAAAACCCGTCATTATGAAGTCAACTGACGCGTTTTCTTAATTTCTTAACGCACCAATTAATTGGGCGGTTTTATTCGTTGAATTAAATGGGCGGTTTATTCGTTGAAATTAATTCTATGAATTAATTTCATTCGTTTCTTAACACGTTTTCGTTTTGTTGGCATGTTAATAAAATAAGGCCAACACACCATCCTTTTGAAATGTTGTGTTAAACCTTTGAAAAACCTCTAAGGATCTTCCTCCTTCTTCGCGAAGAACGCGAAGAACGCGAAGAACGTCGGCCTCCGACGAAGAACGCCGAACCCGCGGAAATCGACGACGCGACGCCGTGTGCCGCGACGCCGACGTTTCCTTTCCCGCGACGTTCTTCTGCGACGTTCCTTCCTCCGCGACAAAATCTTCGATCATCCGTTGAGGTGAGAGATTGCGGTTCTTTAAATTCCTTTGTGGATTATAACTTCAATATGGATTTAATTATAAAAATTAAATATGTTGTTTCTTGGTCCTCAGAGTTCGTCGACGCAACGTCGGATACCGCGACGACGCGACGATTCCCTCCTTCCGCGACAAACAATTCCGCGAAGAACGCGCGTGCGACACTTGACGAGGTAGGGGTTTTATTGAATGTTTTATACTCCGTGGATGTTTCCGTTCAAAATGAAGAACCCGGTTAATAAGAACAATTTTAATTCATTAAAATTGTTATTGGTTATGTTTTCTTTGTGTTGATTAATCCTCCCAACTGTTATCATATAACGCGGAGGGTGCAAGCCAAACAAACACGGCTCGACAACCCTCCGCAGTTCTTCGTTTATGTGCGGATTTGGCGGGCGACGAAAAAACGTGCCGCAGGGACGATCCGTTGTTTCCGCAGTGAAGAACGGGACCCGGAAGGAGCTTCGGCGCAGACGGGAAGGAAAACGGACCACCGGAGCAACTCTGATGGCCCGCGGAAGCCACCGGCGGCGCGGGTCGCCGGCGGCGGCCAGCGGGCCCGCGGCCGCGCGGGTCCGGCTCACACGCACGGGACGCGGCAAAGGCCGCGTCCGTTGACTCCAGCTCGGCCCCACGGGGGCCGCGGCTCCTTCCTCCCGCGGGGGCAGTGCCACCCCGCGGCTGCCTCGCTCGGCCGCTCGGCCGGGCCGAGCCGGGCCGACCCGACCGGCCGGGCCACACCGAACCGGGTCCAACCCGGACCCGGTTCGGGTCGACCCGGGGGGGGGGGGGGTGGGCCGGGTCTGTCCGGGCCCAGACCCCCCGTCTCCGGGCGTTTTTGGTCTTTCGCTCATAACTTGAGCTACGGGCCTCCGAACGACGCGCCGTCAGCAGCGATCCGATCCTTGGATCGAGAAGGTCGTTTCAGTATATCGCACTCAAGGTTTCAGAACACTTTGGGTTCGGCCGGGTTGGTTCGTCCACGAAACCAACCGGGCCCTCGGAGCGGAAACGCTCATATCTTGAGCTTCGGACGTCCGATTGACGTGCCGTCGACTTTGTTGAATTCCTCTAAGTGAGACGGATCTTTTGGCATACTCCGACCGATGTTTGGACGCAGGTGGAGTACGGTCGGGTTGGTTTTGCCTTAAAAACCAACCGGGCCCCTGGGACGAAAAAGCCAATAACTCTCAGACCGGGCGTCCGATTGACGCGCCGTCTGCGACGTTGAGTTCCTGTTGACGATACGGAACTTTTGGATACATCAACTCTGGACTATATGTCAGTTGATGTATCAGCCTCTCGGCTCGTGGAGCGGACCCTCCCGAACGAGCTTGCTGTGTGCGGGAACCCTAGAGCTGGCTGCGACTGCTACTGCGACGACGACTGTGCGGAGATCCTCAGTGGACTGCGATGACTACTGCACTCAGCGATCCAACGTGGATCAGTGCTACAGATCCTGTGTGGATCTGATCCTGTGTGGGTCAGCGCTCAGCGGTTCTGTGTGAGCCAGCGCCTACAGGTCCTGTGTGGGCCCGATCATGTGTGGGTCTTTGCGGGGGTTAGTTACCTATTGATCCTGTGTGGGTCCGATCCTGTGTGGGTCATTGCGGGGGTTAGTACCTTTCGATCCTTTGTGGGTCCGACGACTTAGATGGATCAATGATCATCTCTATCGTCATTTGAAGAAGTATACCTGTGTGAGCTGAAACTCTGTTTTACTTTCCTTTGTGGATTGTGTTGTGCTATCCTGTGTGGATTTACGTTTTACTTTTCTTTGTGGATTGTGTTAAGCTATCCTGTGTGGATTTTACGTTTGGCTTTCATGTGTGGACTGGGTTGTACTTGAGCTCGGATGTTGGAGCCGAGCGGGTATTGATGACTTAGGTATATGTATGGGCATATACCTAAGCCGTGTCGGATGTTACTTTGTGATTGTATCTTTCCTTTGTGGATTATCCTTTGTGGATTCTCGGAGACCTTCGGGGGTCTCGGGGTCCCTACTGAGTAGCTTATACTCACCCCTGCACGGGCTATGCCCGCACTACGTTGTGTTGGTTGCAGACGACGGACAACGCTGATCGTGGTGGAGGTTTGCGGAGCAGGACGGTACCTGGAGGTGGACCACTGGGCGAGGTGTACTCGGAGCGGTAGGCTGGACCCGAGGAGCAGTGCAGGCTTTCTGTACCCACCCTACAGGTGGGACTTCCAGAGGACGGCTCGACGTTGCGGCTTTACTTTTCAGTTGCTGTTTTTCCCCTTTCAGTTGTACTTTACAGTTGGGCTTGTATTTCCGGCCCCCTTTACTTTTCTGCACTTACTGTTGTTCCAGCTTTTACTTAGTGTTTACTTTTTTTCCGCTTGCTTACTCTGCAGTGCTTGTTTACTTTACAAAGGCAATGCCTTCCCTTTTTTCCGGGATTTACGCCTTGGTGCTAGTCACCAGCCCCTGGCCTATGGAAGGCGGGCTTGGGGTAGTCACGACACGGGCCCTGAGGTCGGGTCGTGACATGATTGATCCATCACTAAAGAGAATGAATATCAACTCACCATGTTAATCTCTTCCCATGTTCCGAACATGTCAACCTGGAGAGATTATTCTATGTGACATTGTCAATAATTCTTAACTTGAATTGTTTCGACTTGTATTTTTCAATACAATGTCAAAATATGTACAATTGACTAAATCCAAGAAACTTTTAGATCTACCTCAATAGATCCAGTTCCCTATAACTTAGGTTTGTACTTTAAGTCAATCACAGGATAATTACTTTTATTCTGGTCTTAACTAACTTTAAGACCAAAATCTATTTTCCATAATTTATATATATTTTTCTTGGAAAACTTTGGCGCTCCCACTAACCTTTTGTAGACACATGACAAAGATTCATTCCAAATGAATGTTCTAAGATCATGTTTCTTTCTTTAATCCTAAATTGGATTTCTGTAACTTGCAACATTCATTGGCATTTGACGGTGTCGTCATCACTTTTTGGTTGCGTCGTGTAGACACCTTTTACGAAAGATGATCTTGACATCCAATGTCCAATTAAATGATCTTAAAAGTTAGCTATGATAAGTAAAATTCTAAAAAATTTAGGCATATCAATTTGGTATAACCAATCAAACCTTATTGGTACTGATCTTGTACCAACCATGTATCAATTCACTTGAATACCCATTGCAGTATTCAATTTATAAGCCCCTTTGCATTTTGATACATGATATCCATTGTTGAATTTTTAATTGTCATGTCAATCTTAGCTAATTTTCATATACTACTTTTAGAATTTATTATTCTCAATGAATAATTTATCACCAGTTGCGGTGAATATAAATCCATCACCATGGTTTGATCCTTCCTACACAGCATGTGTCACTGGAACATTCCTATTCCACATGTACTTGTGGAACTTGTTTCTATGCCAACCATTTGCGCATCTAAATCATTTACTAATTCCAAGTTTATTCAGCCCCCATTGTCTCTAATAGAGATGTGTACCCTTATATAGAAATGTATTCTATCACTTGACCACATATTTTCTGTCTTAGGGATTTACGTAATATCCTAAGAAACTTTTAGGATATTTACTTAGACACACCATGTGTTTAGCTTGATACATGTTTGTTTGTTTTTCTTTAACAAATGCTTTGCATCTTTAACACATGTTCTATGACATATTGGATTTTCATCATACTATGAATCCTATGATATCCATTTGTCATTTTAGTTGGCATATTGGTTATGGGTTTACACCGTTATTTGCAAATCACATCTTGAAATATGATGGAAGTTACTAGAGTCTGTGACATTGATACTACTTACACCATAACTTTGATGTATAAAATGTGCGTTTAGGAATTGCTCCATGCTAAATTTTATTGATCAATGTTAACATGTAAGACTCATCATCAATCCTCCTTATGATCATCAATGTCATAATGTAGATAAGGTAATGTGCGTTTAGGAATTACTCCACGCTACATTATCATGATCGATGAATGCTTGGTCAAGATATTTTTCAGCATATCGATCTGAAACGACTAATATCTTATGACTGTGCATATACTTCACTATCACATTCCTTAATGACTTAAAGGAATCTTATGAAGTATATTTACCACCAGCTTTCCCTTGAAATAGTTCACACTCACTTGTTGAACTAATTCCAAAAGCCTTGTGACATACCTTTATTTCTAAAGGTTTCTTTGTCCAAACTAAAGACGTCGATTATACCAAAGGTGTTTAGCTGTACCGAGCCTAAATAGCATACTGGGTATATTCTTGATGTCCACTTTTAGTTTTACTTGACAAAGAATTATATTTCCACAACTCGGTAAGTCTTACATTTTATATTCATCATGTATTACCTTTGATTCAAGTATGTCTGAACTCTGAGCTTGGAATAATGTCTCATTATGACCAAAAGGGCATGTGAGATAAATGTTTTGGTTATACTCAACAATTTGTTCAACTAAAATCATTCATTTAGCAATTAGAAGTTATGTGATTCTCACCGCTAACTTAGGAATCACCCTTTCTCAGCTACTTAGAGAAGACACTTTACTTCTTATAATGTTCCTATACTTACTTGGTTACTATATTTAAATACACATATGTTATTGGAATATTGTATTCAATACCCAAGAAGTATGTTAGAAACATTAATTTATATTGATGAATATACCTCAATGAGAAGCGAGTACTTGCTTCTTGTATTTCAGTTCATTGCGTTTTAAACTTCCATAAATTTATTTCATTATATGCGATGCAAATAAACTCCTATTAAATAACCAACCTCATCATTAAAAGACATTTGTGAATGTGCCTTTGGCATTGCACTTTCCATTGACCTTTTCGCTTTGTCTTCCAATTTATTCTCCATAAAAAACTAAAGATGATACTTTATTTAATGTTCTTATTACTTGGAATACCTTACCAAAAGGTAATTAAGCACTTACCCTATACTGTTTGTTTGTACTCTTAAATGAAATTGGAGTAATTGGGTGTAATAATGATATGTCATGAAAGATCATAGTCTACCTTTCATGTTTACACAATGCTAGTGTAATCATCACATTCAAATCTTGCTTAATTTTCTCCTTTGTAACTTCTTGGAGATGAGACTACATGTGATATCATCCATGTCATAATGTAGTGACCGCAACTAACATCAGATGTTGATGATATCATTATGAAAGAACCATCATATACTTGATTCATGAGTCTCCTGTAAGCAGTTTAATACCCACACTTCTTGAGGTGGCTTAACAAGCAGGGACACAAGCACCTTGAATTTCCAATATAGTAGTAATGTGTGCAAGAACCTATACTACACTTGAAATTTCATGCTAGTTTGAATATTAACTTTATCCATTATTTATTGAAGTTTTTACTTGTGGTATTACTTTCCATTATCTACAGATAAACTTTAGCAGATTAGTACTTTTTATGTTGATTACTGAATGTGACATGACAAATTAATTTAATTATTAAACGTCTTCCACTATTTTATCAATTTCTAGGAACCCTCTATACTAGAATCGAAATACTCTATCTCTTGAGTATTCTAGTGGAAAGGATCCCTAAACCGCCCTCATAGTCTACAAGCTATGGCTACGCCACTACTCAGAGGGTTCAAGGTAGACTTTTGGCTGGCCAACTGCATTAACTTGCAGTTCCTTGATCTGTTGAGTGAAGTCCCAGCTTCAAAAATCATTAATTGATTTACTCAATGCTTGCATCTAAAATGATAGGAAGTTAGCTATAGCTAAACATCACTACCACTTTAGTTAAAACGACCTAGCACTCTCATAAGAACTCCTGGGGGTAAGAGACACCCTCAGCTATGGTATGATCAGCACCCCAAACACCCATTTTTGTTCAAACTTAAATGTTGGAAGGCTATAATGACTTAATATTTCTTTGATGTTTTTGGGTTTTTCTCTTGACAAATATAATCCATTTCTATTAATCTTGTTCATCTATATTGTCATGCTCACAACTGAACATTAATAGAAAAACATATGCCACTTCTTTATGCATTTTATTATCTTTTATTTTATGTATTTCTCCCGCTTTTTATAAATGCATAAAATAATAAATAAATGCATAAAGGTAAACTACTACCTGACTAGTCTTGAGCATCTAAACAACCTAGGGGCATCATACCTGAGTCGAAGCTTGACTCTTGATGCACCTCACCCCTGTCCTGTATATCTACTTCGTATCTGAAGTATCATCTTGTCTTGGCGGGATCCACGTCACATCTTGGAGCACCGCCTCCTCTTGGTGGGGTCCACACCACATTCTGCATTGTCTTGGATAGAATATGCCATCTCATCTTGGTGGGGTCCACATTGTACATTGTCTTCTTCTGAAGTACAAAGATACTCACGCACAGGCAAGGGGGACTAGGGATATAAATGTACATCGGGTAAAATTGGGCACACATGCCCTTATACATTTTAACTGAAAATAGATGATGCGCTGACCATCAATTAATTAATTACAAACATCACACGCAGTTAAATGATTAATTAAATAAATGAAAATATACACGGGTCGGTGCTCAAGAGTAGTATGCAAGTAAAATAATGCGTGATAAAATTAAATTGTGTTAAATAGATACAAGGGTAATTTAATTAAATTAAATGAATTAATAAATTAAAATAATTCAATTCTTTATCGGCCTTATAATTAATTTAATTTTATTCCAAAATTAAATTAATTTATATCCCTGGTATTAAAAATTATTATTTTCAACCATAATTTAAATATTAATCAATTTAATTTAATTCAGTAAATTAAATTAATTAATTAGATTAATTTAATTAAAATGGGTCTCGAAACACCCCTATGGCCCATTATGAGTTGTGCCAGACCCGTGTACACTCATAATGGGTCGATCCAAACCTGTTCTTGGTTTTTTGGGTCAAACAGTCCGCCTAAACCCATTCTGGGTTAGGCAGACCCGCTGGAGGCCCTGGCTGGGCATTTTGGGTGAGTTACCTCGCACTATTCTGACAACCAAACTGGAAATAGGCCACGATTTCGCAGGGTCGTGCCGAGACGGAGACTAGCGGGCAAGCCACTGCTAGAGGCGACGGATCTAAGGACCAACTGGGAAACGAGTGTCAGCGGCCTCACAGTGGAAGACGTTGCAGCGCCATTAGCAGCTGGGGTGACCAACTAGGCACTAAAGCGACGCAACGGCCAGGAGGCACAATTCGGGGTGCCGGCGCGCACGAGGTCAGCATCGCTGCTGCAACGGGGAGGCTGGTGCTTCGCTGTCCGATAGTGGCTGCTGCAAGGTGCGGTCAGGCAGGGGAGTGAGGCCTGTCACGACGCGACCTCGGGGCCCGTGCCGTGACTACCCCAAGCCCGCCTTCCATAGGCCAGGGGCTGGCGACTAGCACCAAGGCGTAAAATCCCGGTAAACAGGGAAGGCATTGCCTTTATAAGTAACAACCACCACAGAGTCAGCAAGCGGAAAGTAAAGTGCAGAAAAGTAAAGGGGGCCGAAATACAAGCCCAACTGAAAGTACAACTGAAAAGTAAAGAACAACAACTGAAGAAAAGACGGCGGCCTCGTGTCGTCCACTGGCAATCCCACCTGAAGGGTGGGTACAGATAGCCTCCAGGCTCCTCGGGTCCCACGTCCGCTCCGAGCACGTCCCGTCCAGCGGTCCACCTCCAGGTACCGTCCTGCTCCACGTCCCAACCGTGATCAGCGCTGTCCGTCGTCTGCATCCAACACAACAAGGTGCGGGCATAGCCCGTGCAGGGGTGAGTATAACTACTCAGTAAGGACCCCGAGACCCCCGAAGGTCTCCCGAAATCCACAAAGGATATAGCACAAAAGAAAGATGCAATCACGAAGTAACATCTGACTCGACTTAGGTATATGCCCATACATATACCTAAGTCCCCAATTTTAGCTCTGCTCACGAGCTCAAGAACAACTCAATCCACAAAGGAAAGCAAGACTCAAATCCACAAGGAGAGTAAACAGTAAATCCGCATAGGATAGTTCAACACAATCCACAAAGGAGAGTAACATAAGATTCAGCTCAACCAGGTATACTTTTTCAGATGACGTCAAAGATGATCACTGATCCATCTAAGTCGTCGGACCCACGAAGGATCGATAGGTACTAACCCCCGCAAAAGACCCACATAGGATCGGGCTCACATAGAACCTGTAGGCAGTGGCTCACACAGAACCGGTAGTAAGGACCCACATAGGATCGGGCTCACACATAACCTGTAGCACTGATCCACGTAGGATCGCTGAGTGCAGTAGTCGACGCAGTCCACTGAGGATCTCTGCACAGTCGTCGCCGCAGTCCACGAAGGATCTCTGCTCTGCCGTCGCCGCAGTCCACGGAGGATCTCTGCTCTGCCGTCGTCGCAGTCCACAGAGGATCTCTGCTCTGCCGTCGTCGCAGTCCACGGAGGATCTCTGCTCTGTCGTCGAAGTCACAGCCAGCGCTAGGGTTCCCGCACGCAGCGAGCTCGTTTAGGAGGGTCCGCTCCACGAGCCGAGAGGCTGATACATCAACTGACACGTAGTCCGAAGTTGATGTATCCAAAAGTTCCGTATTGACAACAGGATCTCAACGCAACAGACGGCGCGTCAATCGGACGCCCGGTCTGAGAGTTATTGGCATTTTCGTCCCAGGGGCCCGGTTGGTTTTTAGGGAAAAACCAACCCGACCGTACTCCGCCTGTGTCCGATCCTCGGGCGGAGTATGCCAAAAGTTCCATCTCACTTAGAGGAAACTACCACAGCTGACGGTACGTCGATCGGACGTCCGCAGCTCAAGTTATGAGCGTTTCCGCTCTGAGGGCCCGGTTGGTTTCGTGTACGAACCAACCCGGCCAAACCCAAAGTCTTCCGAAACCTTGAGTATAATATACCGAAACGACCGTATCGATCCAAGGATCGCGTAGCCGCTGACGGTTCGTCAATCGGAGGTCCCAGGCCCAAGATATGGGTGAAAGACCGAAGAGGGCCCGAAACGGGGGTTCTGGGCCCGGGGCGACCCGGCCCGAACCCCCCCTGGGTCGGCCGAACCGGGTCGGCCCGACCCGGCCCGGCCGACCGGACCGGCCGGCTCGGCTTCGGCCGAGCGGCCGAAGCAACCGCCGCGGGTTTGACCCGCGGCTTGGAGGAAAACGCGGCCCCGCGGGGGGCCGCCTGTCACGCGGACGCGGCCGGGCCGCCGCGTCCCTCCCCGGTTCCGCGCGGCCACGGAACCGGCCGCCGCCGCCGCGGAACCGGCCGCCGCCGCCGCGGCGGAACTCCTCCACGGCGGCGCGCCGGGCGCCGCCGCCTTCCGCGGGCCGCCGGAGTTGCTCCGGTGGCCCGTTTTACCTCCCGTCTGCGCCATTGCTCCTCCCGGGGGCCGATCTTCACTGCGGGATCAACGGATCGCCCTTGCCGCACGGTTCTTCGTCGTCCGCCAAATCCGCACAACAAAAGATCGGCGGAGGGTTGCCGGGTCTTGTTCGTTAGACCCGCACCCTCCGCGTTAGTCATAAACTCAACGGGGGAAGAGGAAAAACCAATCAACAATTTTAAATAAATTAAAATTGTTCCGTGATCGGGTTCTTTATTTCAACAGAATAAACACGGGAAAGAATCATCAAGGAAATAAACCCCTACCTTGTCGTCGTCGGACGTGAGGTCGTCGCGGAATCGCTCGTCGCGGAAGGGACGTTCGTCGCACCGCGGGAAAAACGTCACGCCGACGATCTCCGGATCTAGAACAAACGGATTTAATTAATTAAATCCGTTGTTATTGAAAATAAAAAGGGAGAAATAAACGATTCGTTTCTCACCTTAATTGCCGAATGAGGATCGGCCGCGGAAGAAGAGGCGTCGCCGAAGAACATCGCGGGTAGAGCTCGTCGACGTCGCAGATCACGGTGTGCGTCGTCGAATTCCGGTCGCCGGCGTTCTTCGCGTTCTTCGCGTTCTTCGCGTTCTTCGTGTTCTTCGCGAGGAGGGGAGATGAAGAAACAAAGGTCCTCTCAAATCCTTTCAAAGGATTTTTAGGTTGGTCTTATTTTATAAACATGCCAACAAACGCAAAAGCGTAAGTAACGACCCATCAGTTCGTTGAATTAATTCAACGAGCGAAACAGCCCATTTAATTCACGAAATAAACCGCCCAATTAAATGGTCTGTTAAGAAATAAAGAAAACGCGTCGGTTGACTTTTCAGTTACTTTGACGGGTTTTCGCGGGTGCGTTACTTAGCGAAGAAACGGCGGGGCTCGTGCGGGCCCCACCGCACAAATATCCTAACAAGGGGTAGGATATTTCCGGATAGCACCCTATCCGCTTTAACTCAGTTCAAGTGGCTTCCAAGCGGCTTCCAAGCAGCTTAAGTGAAATAAAATAAAGTTGTCGCACAAATTTTATTTTATTTCTGACTTAAAGCCCCAAAATTTAAAAACCACGTCTGAGCAAACGCAACTCCAGAAGAGGCGTTTCTAAGCAAATACCGGCGCTGCGATTTCATCGGTGCCCTCAGAATTCGATTCCGGGAACCGGTTCAAAAGATAGAAAAACCCGCTCGTCCGTTCACTGAACGTACCCGAGCCAAACTTCGGAAATTGATTCCGGGCACACCGGGCCTCGGAATCAGGTGCCGTCTGAAGCTGCGCTCTTGTAAAATTCCAAAGAAAATTAAGAAAAAAATTTCCTTGAAATTTGTGGGTCTTTACATTACTCCCACCTCAAGGCTTTACGTCCCCGTAAAGATACATCAAAAACTAGGGGAACAAATGGGGGTACTGAGCACGCATCTGAGCCTCCCGCTCCCAAGTGCTCTCCTGGAGGTTCCCGTGCTGCCATCTGACGCGCACAAGAGGAATCGACTGCCCACGTAGGACCCGCTCTTGTTGATCCTCGATCTCCACTGGGACCTCCGCAAAAGTCGCCCCATCGTCCACGTCCAGCTCCCCAAAGTCGATGATGTGCGTCGGGTCGTGCACGTATCTCCTCAACTGAGACACGTGGAAGACGTCGTGCACCCGGTGCAACTGAGGTGGTAGAGCCAGGCGATAAGCCACCTCTCCTATCCTGCTGAGGACCTGGAAAGGCCCGATGAAGCGTGGAGACAACTTTCCGCCTCGGCCAAATCTCTGTAAACCACGTCGAGGTGAGACACACAAAAAGACGTGGTCGCCATCCTCGATCTCCAGTGGCCTCCGTCTCCTGTCAGCATATGACTTCTGCCGGCTCTGAGCTGTCCTCATCCTCTCCTGGATGATCTGGACCTTCTCTGTCGTGGCTCGGACCATCTCTGGTCCCACGAGTGCTGACTCCCCAGGGTCTGTCCAGCACAACGGTGATCTGCAGGGTCTGCCGTACAACGCCTCGTATGGTGCCATCCCGATGGTGGAGTGGTAGCTGTTGTTGTACGTGAACTCCACCAAGGGTAGGTGGTCCTCCCAGCTGCGACCAAAGTCGAGAACACATGCACGGAGCATGTCCTCGAGTGTCTGTATGGTCCTCTCCGTCTGACCATCCGTCTGAGGGTGGAAGGCTGTGCTCAGATGGAGCCGCGTCCCGAACGCCTCCTGCAACCCCTTCCAAAGCCGGGAAGTGAAACGAGCATCTCGATCGGAGATGATAGACGATGGCACACCGTGAAGCCGTACGATCTCCTGGACGTAAAGACGTCCCAAGCTCTCCACTGAGCCCTGCTCTCTGATGGGTAAGAAGTGTGCCGACTTGGTGAGTCGGTCGACAATCACCCAAATGGAGTTGTGACCTCTGGAAGTGCGTGGAAGTCCAGTCACGAAGTCCATAGATATACCGTCCCACTTCCACTCCGGGACCTCCAAGGGCTGTACCAAGCCTGCTGGTACCTGATGCTCTGCCTTCACCTGCTGGCAGGTGAGGCATCGTGAAACGAACTCTGCCACAGCTTTCTTCATGCCCGGCCACCAGTGCTGTCGCCTAAGATCCTGGTACATCTTCGCCACTCCGGGATGCACCGCCAAGGGAGAAGTGTGAAACTCTCTCAGCACCTCCTCTCGTAAAGTGACTGGTACGAAGGTACGTCCTCTGAAAAGGATGTCGTGCTCTGCTCCAAGGGAGAAGCCATCAGGCGCCTGACCTGAGGATATCAGTGCACGCCGGGTCTCACAGTCAGCGTCCCCACGCTGAGCCTCTCTGACCCGCCGTAGAAGTGGAGGAGAGACTGTGAGAGACTGAAGAAAGGCTGCTCCGTCTCTATCCACGAAGGATATCTGCAAGGAGGCTAGCTGCTCCGTCGCCTCCTCAAGTAGCTGAATGCCCGTCCTCCTGCTGAGGGCATCAGCTACCACGTTCCCCTTCCCAGGAGTATAGACTATCTCAAAGTCATAGTCCTGGAGGAACTCAAGCCATCTCCGCTGTCTCAGGTTCAGGTCCTTCTGATAGAAGATATACTTGAGACTCTGGTGGTCAGAAAAGACTGTGAAGCGCTCGCCCATCAGATAGTGCCGCCAAGTCTTCAGAGCGAAGACCACTGCTGCTAACTCCAGGTCATGAGTGGCGTAGTTCTGCTCATGCGGCCTCAACTGACGTGATCCGTAGGCGATCACGGCCCGCTCCTGCATCAGGACGCACCCGAGTCCAGTCCCTGATGCATCGCAGTAAACTACGTATCCAACTCCCTCCTCAGGCAACCTCAAGATAGGTGCGCTGGTTAATCTCTGTCTCAGCTCCTGGAAGCTCTGCTGACATCTGTCTGACCACACAAAGGGTTTCCCCTTCTTTGTCAAGGCTGAGAGTGGTGCCGCAACTCTGGAGAAGTCCGGCACAAATCTCCGATAGTATCCGGCTAAGCCCAAGAAACTCCGCACCTCTGTCACGCTCTTGGGTGGCTCCCAAGCTAGCACTGCCTCGATCTTCACGGGGTCCACTACAACTCCCGCCTCAGAAATGACGTGCCCCAAGAAATGGACCTCACGTAACCAGAACTGGCATTTTGAGAGCTTGCCATAAAGCTGGTGCTCTCGGAGTGTGTCTAGAACATCTCGCAGGTGGTAGGCATGCTCCTCCTCAGTCGTCGAGTATACCAAAATGTCGTCAATGAAGACCACGACAAATCGGTCGAGGTATGGCTGGAAGATCCTGTTCATGAGGCTCATGAACACTGCTGGAGCATTGGTTACGCCGAACGGCATAACCAAGAACTCATAATGGCCATACCGACACCTGAAGGCCGTCTTCTGCACGTCCTCGTCTCGAACTCTGAGCTGATGATAGCCTGACCGGAGGTCTATCTTCGAGAACCACCGCGCTCCCTTGAGCTGATCGAAGAGGTCATCAATCCGTGGCAGCGGATACTTGTTCCTCACTGTCACCTGGTTCAGGCGACGATAGTCGACACACAGTCGCAAGCTCCCGTCCGCCTTCTTGGCGAACAAAATCGGGGAAGCCCAGGGTGAAACACTGGGTCGGATTAACCCCTTGCTCTGCAAGTCCTCCAACTGTACCCGCAGCTCTCGAAGCTCGGCGGGGGCCATCCGATATGCTGGAGCAGATATCGGGGCTGTCCCGGGGTACAAGTCGATGTAAAAGTCTACCTCTCTACGAGGAGGTAGCCCTGGAACGTCGTCGGGAAAGACGTCCACGTACTGGTCCACCACTGTAGAAAAAACTGGACTCCGCACGTCCACTGCTCCTAGGATGAGGCTAGCCAACTGATGAGTGATGGGCTGCACTCTCCTCCGCGGAAGTCCATCCTGTGCTGCAAAGGTTCCCTTCTCGCCGGTGAAGGTAAACCTGCTCCCGTCGGTGCGAACACATCGCACCTTGCGCCTAAAACAGTCGATCTGGGCATGAACCGTGGATAGCCAATCCATGCCCAAGATGACGTCGTAAGGCCTCGACGCCGCTACAAGGAGATCCCAGCCGAAGATCTCGCCTCCTAGAGTAAGCTCACACTGCCGGCACCAGTGCGTAATCGTCGAGTCTGCTCCCGTAGGAGTCTCTAGCCGTAAGGATCGAGCCAACGGCTCAGTCGGAATCTCCGAGCTCCGAACAAGGGCAGAGGCTATGAAAGAGTGACTCGCTCCTGTGTCTATAAGTACTGCAGCAAGGGTGGAATAGACACAGATCGTACCTCGAATCATCTCTGGCATGTCGGGGTCGTAGGCCTCCACTGCCTGGAGCTGGGCCTGTCCCTGCCCGCCAGCTCCCTGTGGTCGAGGTGGCCCTCCTGGTGGTGGTGGGGGTAGAGCCTGGAAGCGTCGCCCACCACCCGCTGCTCGGCCAGCTCCTCTGCCTCGTCCGCCTCCTCCCTGCGGACCGCCACGGTCGACCCTCTGCCTCTGCCTGGGTGGCCCCTCCACCGTCTGCTGCTCCTCAGGTCGGCGAGTCGGGCAGTCACGAGCCATGTGACCCTGCCCGCCGCAGGAGTAGCACAGCCTGCCTCTCGGAAGGCTGGCACTCCGCTGTGTGCCCCGCACTACTGAGCCGGTGTCCTGAGGCCGTCTGCGTGGGGGTCTGGTCTGCCTGGACCCGAGAGTCATCCGTCGGCTACCTGCTGCCGAAGACTCAGCTACCTGCCGCCCTGTGCTAGGTCTCGCCGCTGAAGAAGGCTCTGCCAGGAAGCTCTCGATCAGGAGGGCTCGCTCCAGCACTCCCGCCTGGGTCGGAATGCTGAGGGAGATCAGAGACGCCCGAATCTCCTGTCGCAAGCCCTGCTCGAAGGTCCGGGCCCGGAAGAAGGGGTCCCGTACCATGTCGGTCGAGTAGTGAGATAGGTCAGTGAACCTCGCCGCGTACTGAGCGACCGTCATGCTGCCCTGGCGCAGCTGGAGAAGCTCCTGGATGCGCACCGCTCGGAGGGTGGCCGGGACGAACTCAGAGCGGAAGAGGCTCTCGAAGTCCGCACAGAGCAAGGATGCCTCATCGTGAACCTGGAGCATCAAGCTCCACCATCGTCCTGCCGCCGCCTGCAGGAGGCTCGCCGCGAGAATCACCATGAGATCCGCTGGTGTCCTCACTAGCCTAAAGATCCGTACCACCGCCTCTAGCCAGTCCTCGGCGGCCTGGGGGTCCGCCTCACCGTGAAACCTGGGCGGTCGCTGGCTCTGAAACTCATGCAGTGCCCTGAGGCGACGTGCATCGTCAGCGTCTGGTACTGGTAGCATCGGTGGCTCGGCGGGTAAAGATACCGCCGGTGCCACTACTGGCAAAGGGCCCTGCACCGAGGCCTCGTCGCTCGGTGGGCTGCCGTCGCGCCCTACACTCGGAACCCTAGCTGGCTGTCGTCGCGGGGCCATCCTGAAAAGGAGAACAAGAGCACCACAGTCAGAACAGTATACCTGGTGAGCTGGCACAAGTAATCACAAGGAAAACTTGAGACTTTCATAAAGCAGATCAGTATACCCGGTGAGCTGACACAAGTAATCACAAAGAAAACTTGGAACACACACGCAATCAATGTTTTCATGCATTAAGTCGGAAATCAGGAGTCAGGGTCCTGGTGTACGGATACGTCGGCCGCCGCACCAACACTGGGCTCCCTGAACTGATAACCACACTCAATACACTAAACACTATTGCTTCACATAGAAAGAAAAGACGATCAGAGTCTGCGGTAGAACCGACCACCTCTGATACCAATTTGTCACGACCCGACCTCGGGGCCCGTGCCGTGACTACCCCAAGCCCGCCTTCCATAGGCCAGGGGCTGGCGACTAGCACCAAGGCGTAAAATCCCGGTAAACAGGGAAGACATTGCCTTTATAAGTAACAACCACCACAGAGTCAGCAAGCGGAAAGTAAAGTGCAGAAAAGTAAAGGGGGCCGGAATACAAGCCCAACTGAAAGTACAACTGAAAAGTAAAGAACAGCAACTGAAGAAAAGACGGCGGCCTCGTGTCGTCCACTGGCAATCCCACCTGAAGGGTGGGTACAGATAGCCTCCAGGCTCCTCGGGTCCCACGTCCGCTCCGAGCACGTCCCGTCCAGCGGTCCACCTCCAGGTACCGTCCTGCTCCATGCCCCAACCGTGATCAGCGCTGTCCGTCGTCTGCATCCAACACAACAAGGTGCGGGCATAGCCCGTGCAGGGGTGAGTATAACTACTCAGTAAGGACCCCGAGACCCCCGAAGGTCTCCCGAAATCCACAAAGGATATAGCACAAAAGAAAGATGCAATCACGAAGTAACATCTGACTCGACTTAGGTATATGCCCATACATATACCTAAGTCCCCAATTCTAGCTCTGCTCACGAGCTCAAGAACAACTCAATCCACAAAGGAAAGCAAGACTCAAATCCACAAGGAGAGTAAACAGTAAATCCGCATAGGATAGTTCAACACAATCCACAAAGGAGAGTAACATAAGATTCAGCTCAACCATGTATACTTTTTCAGATGACGTCAAAGATGATCACTGATCCATCTAAGTCGTCGGACCCACGAAGGATCGATAGGTACTAACCCCCGCAAAAGACCCACATAGGATCGGGCTCACACACAACCTGTAGGCAGTGGCTCACACAGAACCGGTAGTAAGGACCCACATAGGATCGGGCTCACATAGAACCTGTAGCACTGATCCACGTAGGATCGCTGAGTGCAGTAGTCGACGCAGTCCACTGAGGATCTCTGCACAGTCGTCGCCGCAGTCCACGAAGGATCTCTGCTCTGCCGTCGCCGCAGTCCACGGAGGATCTCTGCTCTGCCGTCGTCGCAGTCCACGGAGGATCTCTGCTCTGCCGTCGTCGCAGTCCACGGAGGATCTCTGCTCTGTCGTCGAAGTCACAGCCAGCGCTAGGGTTCCCGCACGCAGCGAGCTCGTTTAGGAGGGTCCGCTCCACGAGCCGAGAGGCTGATACATCAACTGACACGTAGTCCGAAGTTTATGTATCCAAAAGTTCCGTATCGACAACAGGATCTCAACGCAACAGACGGCGCGTCAATCGGACGCCCGGTCTGAGAGTTATTGGCATTTTCGTCCCAGGGGCCCGGTTGGTTTTTAGGGCAAAACCAACCCGACCGTACTCCGCCTGTGTCCGATCCTTGGGCGGAGTATGCCAAAAGTTCCGTCTCACTTAGAGGAAACTACCACAGCTGACGGTACGTCGATCGGACGTCCGCAGCTCAAGTTATGAGCGTTTCCGCTCCGAGGGCCCGGTTGGTTTCGTGTACGAACCAACCCGGCCGAACCCAAAGTCTTCTGAAACCTTGAGTATAATATACCGAAACGACCGTATCGATCCAAGGATCGCGTAGCCACTTACGGTTCGTCAATCGGAGGTCCCAGGCCCAAGATATGGGTGAAAGACCGAAGAGGGCCCGAAACGGGGGTTCTGGGCCCGGGGCGACCCGGCCCGAACCCCCCCTGGGTCGGCCGAACCGGGTCGGCCCAAACCGGGTCGGCCCGACCCGGCCCGACCCGGCTAGGCCGGGTCCGGTCCGGCCTGGGCGCGGCCCGGCCGACCGGACCGGCCGGCTCGGCTTCGGCCGAGCGGCCGAAGCAACCGCCGCGGGTTTGACCCGCGGCTTGGAGGAAAACGCGGCCCCGCGGGGGGCCGCCTGTCACGCGGACGCGGCCGGGCCGCCGCGTCCCTCCCCGGTTCCGCGCGGCCGCGGAACCGGCCGCCGCCGCCGTGGCGGAACTCCTCCACGGCGGCGCGCCGGGCGCCGCCGCCTCCGGTCGCCGGCGCCGCCGCGCCGGCGACCCGCGCCGCCGCCGCCTTCCGCGGGCCGCCGGAGTTGCTCCGGTGGCCCGTTTTACCTCCCGTCTGCGCCATTGCTCCTCCCGGGGGCCGATCTTCACTGCGGGATCAACGGATCGCCCTTGCCGCACGGTTCGTCGTCGTCCGCCAAATCCGCACAACAAAAGATCGGCGGAGGGTTGCCGGGTCTTGTTCGTTAGACCCGCACCCTCCGCGTTAGTCATAAACTCAACGGGGAAAAGGAAAAACCAATCAACAATTTTAAATAAATTAAAATTGTTCCGTGATCGGGTTCTTTATTTCAACAGAATAAACACGGGAAAGAATCATCAAGGAAATAAACCCCTACCTTGTCGTCGTCGGACGTGAGGTCGTCGCGGAATCGCTCGTCGCGGAAGGGATGTTCGTCGCACCGCGGGAAAAACGTCGCGCCGACGATCTCCGGATCTAGAACAAACGGATTTAATTAATTAAATCCGTTGTTATTGAAAATAAAAAGGGAGAAATAAACGATTCGTTTCTCACCTTAATTGCCGAACGAGGATCGGCCGCGGAAGAAGAGGCGTCGCCGAAGAACGTCGCGGGTAGAGCTCGTCGACGTCGCAGATTACGGTGTGCGTCGTCGAATTCCGGTCGCCGACGTTCTTCGCGTTCTTCGCGTTCTTCGCGTTCTTCGCGTTCTTCGCGAGTAGGGGAGATGAAGAAACAAAGGTCCTCTCAAATCCTTTCAAAGGATTTTTAGGTTGGTCTTATTTTATAAACATGCCAACAAACGCAAAAGCGTAAGTAACGACCCATCAGTTCGTTGAATTAATTCAACGAGCGAAACAGCCCATTTAATTCACGAAATAAACCGCCCAATTAAATGGTCTGTTAAGAAATAAAGAAAACGCGTCGGTTGACTTTTCAGTTACTTTGACGGGTTTTCGCGGGTGCGTTACTTAGCGAAGAAACGGCGGGGCTCGTGCGGGCCCCATCGCACAAATATCCTAACAAGGGGTAGGATATTTCCGGATAGCACCCTATCCGCTTTAACTCAGTTCAAGTGGCTTCCAAGCGGCTTCCAAGCAGCTTAAGTGAAATAAAATAAAGTTGTCGCACAAATTTTATTTTATTTCTGACTTAAAGCCCCAAAATTTAAAAACCACGTCTGAGCAAACGCAACTCCGGAAGAGGCATTTCTAAGCAAATACCGGCGCTGCGATTTCATCGGTGCCCTCAGAATTCGATTCCGGGCACCGGTTCAAAAGATAGAAAAACCCGCTCGTCCGTTCACTGAACGTACCCGAGCCAAACTTCGGAAATTGATTCCGGGCACACCGGGCCTCGGAATCAGGTGCCGTCTGAAGCTGCGCTCTTGTAAAATTCCAAAGAAAATTAAGAAAAAAATTTCCTTGAAATTTGCGGGTCTTTACAAGGCCAGTGGTGGGATCTGTCAGATCTGTCGAGGGAAGACCGTCGGGAGGGGAGGCCGATGCTTCAACGATGAGGTGAGGTTCGACGGTGGTCGTGAGCAGGTCGACGCGGAGGCTGGGTAGGAGGTGCGACAACTGACAATGACGAGGGGTGGCTAGGACACAATCGTCTGGGTGGAGGCTAGTGGCGCGACACCAGCTAGTAGCGGCGAGACACACTGGAGGTACGGGAAGTCGGCTCCGACATGAGCTGGGTTGCAGGGCGGCGCGCCTATGGCATACCAAGGAGACAGGGGGTCCAACACGGACCCCCCGTTTTTGACTTTTTTTTTTAAAGTCTCCTCCATGCACCGCCCCACCCCTTTCCTTTTTTTGATTCCCTCCTTTTTTTCTTCATATGTGGAATTCCACATATAAAACCAAAAACCCAATTATTATTTTTTTAAGTCAAGTCTCCCCCTAAAAAACCAAACGCCCTTTTGGTTTTCCAAAGTCTAAATAGCCTTTAAATATAATAATACTAAATTATTATTTTAATAATAATAATTTATTATTATTATATTATTATAATAATAAAATAAATATTATTATAAAAAATAAAGTTATTATGAAAATTATTAAATTTTAAAATTTATAATTTGCATATAATTTTAATTATATCCGATGAACTGATCTAAACTTGATCGGTCCTTCAGAATGAATAAAATTTTATACCCGAGATCAAACCGCAAATTTGATCTAATCTGAAAATTTAAAATGACCATAACTTGGCCATTCGAAATCGGATCGATGTGTAGTTTGAATCATTGAGACCGATTTCATACCATCTACTTAATTTTAACACAAAATAATTTTTCTAGGCTCATAAAATCTACGCAATTTCTCCAATACCACCGAAAGGTTCCGTGGCCCGCAGCAAAAACCGATGGGCCGAAGATTTTAAAATTTTTCATCAAAGGGACAACATAACTTGTCGTCGCTAACGATATGAGCCCCGGTAAGGATCTGAGCCCCGATAAGGTTTGAGGATCTCGCATAAATTATAAACAGCACGAAATTAAAATGAATAACATACCTGTTTCAGATCTGAAGCTACGGTCGACTGCAACTCATTCCCAAAAATCGTCGCTTGAAGTATCCATAGCAGGATCCCTCTAGATCGTCCACACGTGATTCTAAAATCCCTAGAAGTGCCGATCGTTGAATTCTGGGTGCTAGCACGACGATCCAACGATGCCTTCGACGTCCCGATGATCACCGCATCGAGATGCCTTCGATGCATGAGGGAAATCTTGATTCGAGTTCTTGAACCGAGAGTTTCTATATCTAGAGAGCAGGAGGAGAGAGAGGCTCTGGTTTTTCATTCCATAAATGAATGAATAGTTACATGGAAAGAGAGCCTCACCTCTATTTATAGTGGAGTTGGCAAATACCCGATTGGGTTTCCTGACTCCCGTTTATTTCAATGTCCACTTAATAAATAATTATGATGAACTAAATCATGTCAATATTATTTATTATTTTACCACATGATTGTAATATATTTAAAATATATTACGTGATAAACCCGAGTCATTTAACTCGACTCGTTATCCCACGTAATATTAAACAAACCTTGAATATTAAAATAACATTCGTTCAATTAATATTTTTTTGTATTTATTAAACTTGTAAATAATTGAAATAAATTCAATCAAATTACTCATAATTTAAATAATAATGAATTTATTTATTTATCAGTGATCGATAACTTGGACAACACTCAGACCCCATGGTGGGGCCCACCATGCCCAATATACCTATTCATCTAAATAAAGTGGATTCTTGAATACGCTATTGTGTGTGACACTCTAGGCCCTTATCTTGATAGTAGTGGATAAAATCCACAGACTAAGAGCAGAGTCTAGAAACCCATGATGGACCCTAAAGTGATAAGGATTGTCAGAGCAACGACAACCAACCTACGAACACTAACTGTATACTATAATCTACTTATCATTAAATATCTTATAAAGAAGGACACACACTTGTGTCATCATACTTTTTCTTGATTTATTATTTTTTGATCTTTTTAGATGGATTTACCTTTCGACTACTTTGGACAAAAACTTATAAAGGTAACACCATCCTGATCAACTAGGCTTGAGATATAAAACTTCCAAAAATAGGAAGCGACAAATCATTTCTTTACCATTCAACCAAAATCATACCACCAACGACGCACCCAACACAAGCTACCTCACCACGATTTCAAAACCATGGTTTTTTCCTTGCATCAAAGTATAAAATCAAATGGTATACATTGGTAATGATCTCAAGTTTGGAGACCAATAGACATGTCCGTAGATAGGAACGTCTAATGACACCCAAAATATGTGGTGTTCCTATTAGCGGGTTAGTCCTCATGATCTCACTACTAGAGATCACCAAGTGTGAAATTCATGACAAGAAGTCTCAATGATTATGATCCCCCACCACCTACTAGTCATACATTTACTGTGTCTAGTCAGTAATCTGTAACTAGACGATAAGACATATTTAAGATTAATGTCATTATAGCTCAAGGTTATCATTATAGTATGGGATTTGCTATAACCTTTTTATACAAAAAATTAATATAGGAAATTACCATTAAATAGTGGATACAAAAGAGTCTACACTATAATGGTAAGAAAACATCATGTATAGTTAACTGTATACATGATATAACAATCAAAAGCACTGCATAGTTGGGTCTAGGACACCCACTATTTCAACATATATTGTGTACAATATGTGATCATGCACCAAATTTTATTTCATACCACAGAAATGGAATACATAGTGAATTATTATTACATATAACAATTTAATTGTAGTGGATTACATGTAATAGTGTAATAATAGTAGATTGCATACAGTGTACTTCATATATCAAAAACAGATAAAAAAACTGATTACATACACGCTATATGAAAAAACTGATTACATACACTACTATTGAGCAACAAGAAAACAAATTACATAAACTACTATAGCGCAATAGGAAAACAGATAAGACACTGCATGCAGAGATTACATATTGATTGTTGTAACAGAAAAACATACTATACATTGCAGTGTATGCACTAATCATAGATTGAAGACTACTATAGTAGACTACTATATTTTTGTAATAACAGTTTATATTTGCACACTGTATGAATAGATTACAGATTGAAGTCAAATACAGAAGACTATTATAGTTTTGTAATATCAATTTATTACACACAACAGTTTTTGTAGACTACTATAGTGTAATAGTAGTTTGCAGTTTACATATTGCAGACTAGTAATTTAAATAGTTCGTAGACTACTACAGTGTGGCCTATTGTGGACTACTATGACCCGAGCTTTTGCAGATTACTATATAGCATGTGGCCTATTATAGAAAGCTATTATCACTGATGTAAATACATATTACATATTGCAGACTGCTATATGACTTGTGGTCTACTGTAGAGTGCCATAGTAGTGTAATAGAAGTTCACTGAAATAGAAAAATAGATTACATATTTTTTCATTGTATGCACAAATTAGACAGTGTATGATGTATATTTGAATAGATAACTATTACACAGTGTAATAGAAAATTAAAAAACATACTATATGCATCATCGATCTATTGAAATATGTAATATGTGCTTTAAGTATTATATATTGATTTTCTAGTACTTCTCCCATGAAAACTTACATATCGCACACTGCATGAACAAATTACAGTGTTTGATTCATATTTGAATAGATAACTATTGCACAATGTAATAGGAAATAAAAAAACATATTTTATGTAGTTTTAATCTGTTGAAATATGTAATATGTGCTTCAAGGATTAAATATTGATTTGCTAGTACTTCACCCATTCGATGTTTCAACAAATTACCATTGTAGTGTATGATGCATATTTCAATAGATTACTATTTAACATTAATTTTTTGAAATATGTAATAGCAATTCAAAAAAATATACTGTAAACTGCATATTATAATCTATGTAGTTTATATAAAATATACATGGAAAATTAAAAAAAATTGAAAAAAACTACTGAAATATGAATAGCTGGAAACAATCTACTATGTAATCACAATAAAAAATTACAGTTTCAACATATTACTACTAAAATAGTAATTTTTATACATGATAATAATTTTTATACATGACAATAACCATAATACATGAATTTTTTTTGATATATGATAGTGATTTTGATACATAACTGGGATTTTGATACATGATAGTTTGTAATTATGGTCACTCATGTATTAATAGTAATATGCAATATGTAATAATCATAGATTACACTAAGTTTATAGAAAGTGTAACCACAGGTAATATAGTAGTCTGCAATATGTAATAATACACTATTGTTTATACATAATATTTAATAGCTAATAAAAAAACATACCGTAAGGACAAACTGTTGGTGGCCAGAAATTGATTCAAAAGTTCAGAGTATGAAGTAGAAATGTATACATAGTATATACAAAGCAATTTAGTTATTGTATGAAATATTGTTAACAATTTATAGGTAGTGTGTGCATTTTATACATAACATATGCATTAGTAGTGCATCTATGTATATTACAAAATTATTGCATCTATGATGCATACTGCAACATAAAATTTTTTCACATCACATATATAGTAGATGCATATAAAGTATAATAGCTTTATGAGTTCTGATTATTGATTCAGGGCATGAATTTATGATATGTACATGGAATATATTATGCAGCGTGAGCATGAAACTTGCATACTGTTAATGCTAATGAATAATTTGAAATCGAGGATTGAAGAAGATAGTTGAAGTTTACACCAGAGTTATTCCAGTTGATGAAGATGAATTAATGACTTCAACTTATCGATTATAAGTTCTTGAATCTGCATCGTGGACATGACCCTATGAAAAATTATTGAAAGGAATACTTATAATTGAAGAGTGTTTTTTAAGTTTAATTAACAAATGTTTAACTGTTATGAAGAGACTATATTACCTTGTAATTTTCAAAACATTTTTGGAACTGTTAGATTTCATCTTGATTATCTGAAATGAATAAAACTTTGTCAGTTTTTTGTTCATATGGTTGATGATGACTCCAAATGTTGTAATAAGTGATTTCCAAATCAAGCATAACCTTTTTTACTTCATAATATTTGGTTCAGACGGGAATACAAACTCGTCATTGATCTTTATTGAAAAAAAAGTTAAGGCCTGACATAAGATATTAAAAAATAAGATATAGTTTTGAAAATGACTAAAAATGTTAGTTGAATTAAGTTACCTTTGAGTTCAGAGATAGTTTTTGGTAAAAAATGAATCACTTTTTATCAAAGAGAGCCACTAAAATTTCTCTAATGTAAATTGTGACTTGCAGCTGCACTATAAACCTGGTAGTATAACAAAAATATTTTAGAGGTTTCCAAAACTAGATATTTTAAACAAAAATAAAGATAAGAAATGGTAATATCATTTAATAATATTAAATTTAAGTTAATTTTTTAAGTGAAACCTTGGATTTGTGATTCTCGGGGAGACGTTGTGATTGTTATACAAGAGGATAGCATTGATGTTTTGAACCTTTTTCATACACAAGTTGCATGACTCATAGAACCAATTTTAAATTCTTTGTGATGAGAACCATGTTGAAGGCACCGAGTCGATTTCATGGGAGGAGTTGTATTTGTAAGGCCCAATGATGCGATGGAGATTAAAGTGGTTAAATGCTACAATGAGAACCCATCTCGCTTCATTAAAGTACCAAGGTATCTTTCCTTACATGGATGGAGAAAATGAGCCTATAATATCACTTATTAAATCACAAACATGATGTTTAAATCTTGCCCCACATGGTTGCATGAATTTGGAAGCCTTGCCCACATGAAGAATTATAGAATGAAATATTTGGACACCAAAGTCAAATTTGGTGGGTTATGCACTCAAAGTCAAATCCAGTGGGCTATAGTTATAAAGTTATGTACTACTTTTCCCAAAAGTATTTGTTAGAATTTATATTATTGAATTTAAGGGAACAAATTAGGTTTAGCCTTTATGACTTTAGAGTATTAGACCCTTGACTACTATATCACCCCTTGGATATAAATAGCCACCCCCATGAAACCTGTATGAAATTCAAGATTGTAATAGAGAGCTTATGCTTTGTTTCTCACCATTGTGTGAGGATTGTTCCACTTTACCCCCTTGATCTTGTGCATTCTTTCCTTGTCAATTTATAAGTTAGATTGATTATCTAAGATCACAAAACCCACAATTCTGTGCCTCAACACAAGTGTGTTGTTGTGTGGATTGGCTATCACATCCCACCCTTGAGTGTGTTGTCTAAGTAGTAGGTCACACTCTTTATAGCGTTGATTGAATACTTTTATACACTATTCATACCCATCATCCACTACATAGCCCCGAACCACATCCTTCATCTTTCGCCCTATGCCGTGAAGATCGGGTCACCCTGAGCATCTCGCATCAGTTGGTATCAGAGCTCTGGTTGACATGGTAGACATCTATCCCTTCATTTACATTACTTTTACCCATTACCTTCCTTATCCTTCCATCTTATCCACCCATTCAAAAAAATCAATTTTCTTGAAAACCTCTTGAATTAGCCGAGTTTATGAAAGATTAAAATATTATACATTGATCCAAATATTCATCTCTCTTATTTTCATGTTTGATTTGCTATATGTGATTTTTATCTGAAAAAATAAAAAAAATACAAATCTCTCAACTCATCATTTTTTACTTTTCAAAATTAATCACATCATTTCTTTGAGAGATTTAAAAAAAATTGTCTTGCTCTCTATTCATCATTTTTTGCTTTAAAACTCCAAGCACAACAATTTTTGGGGAGATTTGACAAAAAAAGAAAATAAAATAAAAAATAGGATACAATTACTTCTTCATTGTGCTTTGCATTATTAGCACTTTTCATTTCCATACATCACTTTATCCATTATTTTACTTCATCTCCATATCATTTTTTCTTCATATTTTTATTAATTTTTATTTATCTTGAACAATCAGTAAAAACCCACATACCAACTTTCTACTCTTTTTTCACCTTTTACCCATTCTCTACCATCCTTTTCACCCTCTACCATTTTGTAACCCTTTACCACTCAAACGGGTTGTGTTAAACTACCCCCAACACAATCTTGATTTGGGAAGGATTGGTGGCACGTGATCACCCCAAACAAGATATCATTTTTTATAAGATCTTGGGATTTGAATTGAGTGTTGAGAGTGGAGATAAATAAGGGAAAAAAAACTCATGAGTGTGTATGCTTGTGTGAATGAGTGTATATTTCTTGTGTATGTGAGTATGTATCCTCATGTGAGTGAGTGTGTATATCTTGTGTGTGTGAGTGTCTACCTCTTGTGCATGTGCGTGCATGTCTTCATGTGTGTGAGTGTGTGTGTATCACTGTGTGAGTTTCTCCTCACGTGTGTTTGTGTTTGTGTAATATATCATGATCGAAGATAGTGGGAAGAAAATTGCTCATGCTAGTGACAAAGGAATCCAAATTAGGTCTCCCACATAGGGAGCTTCACAAATCCAAATGAAATATTTGGTGAGACATTTCGAGAAGCTTCTTGATAGGAAGTAGGAGGAGCTACATTAGAGGATTGATAGCTTGGAGAATCAACCAAGCCGAAGGACGATCCATGGTAACCCGCAATGCGCTCCGACACAACATCGCCCCCACATCTTGGAGGATGAGATGGATAACTTTGATGATGATTTTGAGGATGTACCGCAAAGGAAGAGGATGTTCCAACAACCTAGAGAAGGAAAATGGAGAATGCATGATGATGAAATCCTTGGAGTCATTAAGGTGAAGGTTCCCTCTTTTCAAAGAAAAATTGATCTGGAAGCATACTTGGAGTGAGAGATCCGGATTGATAAAGTGTTTTCATGCCATGCATATTCCGATGAGAAAAAGGTCAAACTTTATTCCCTTGAATTTTATGATTATGCTTTAATTTTTTGGGATCAAATACAAAAGGAGGGGGATGGATATGGTGGATGTCTCATCAACACTTTGGAAAACATGAAGTTTGCCACATGAAAGCGGTTTGTTCCCACAAATTACCATAGATATCTCCACAACTAACTTCAACACCTCACCCAAGGGAGTAAGAGTATTGAAGATTAATATAAGGAGATTCTAATTGCCATGATTTGAGTAAAAATTGAGGATGATTGAGAGGAAACCATGACATGATTTTTACACGGACTTAATCAGGAGATTGCCGATCAAGTGGAGATGTACCACCATGTGGAGATACAAGATATGATCCACAAAACCAACAAGATAGATAAAAAAATGGAGGATAAATCCGAGGAAACCCACTACCCCTTTCACTCCATGGAGAAATTCAAGAAGGATATTGGATAATCATCAAAGTCAAAACAGGTTGATCACAAAAGTGACAAGGTAAATTTTATACCTAAGAAACCTACTTTTGAGGCTAACCAAATAAGGAATCGGGATATTCATTGTTACAAATGTCAAGGAAGGGGTCACATTGCTAGAGAATGCCCAAATCGGCATACCATGACCATAAAAATTCATGGAGAATGGGATACCGATGGGGAGAGCTCAGAGGAGGAAGATGAAGAATCCCCCGAAATTTATAATGGAGAATTTATAGAAGATGGTGAGATTCTTGTCACCAGGAGAGTTCTAAGCACACAGATGACCATGTGAGAGAAGGATCAGTAGGATAACATTTTATATACACGGTGCAAGATCCATGGGAAGGTATGTAGTGTTATTATTGATGGAGAAAGCTGTAGAAATGCAGTGAGCACCAAGTTGGTGGAGAAGTTGGGACTTCCAACTTTGTGGTATCAATATCCATATCGTATTTAGTGGTTAAATGATTGTGGAGAGATGAAGGTTACCAAACAGGTGAAGGTATTGTTATCCATTGTAAAATAAAAGGATGAGGTATTATGTGACATTGTTCCTATGAAGGCATGCCACTTTTTTGGGGTCAACTATAGCAGTATGATCGACATGTTACTCATGATGGGTTCTTGAACTGTCACTCTTTTTTACTCTGAGGGGAACCTATAACCCTCAACCCCATGTCCCTAAGAAAACTTTGGATGATCAAATTATGATATAGAAGAAAAAAATGAGTGATGAAGAAAAAAATAGTGAAAATAAAAAAGGAGAGAATGAGGGAAAGATAGAAAATGAGAGAAGTAAATAAATGGAGAGAAAAAAAAAATCAAGAGAAAAAAATAATTTGAGAGAAGGAAAAAATGTGATGTTGGAAAAAAAGAGTGAGGTTAAGGAAGCTTTGTTTTCACAGAAAACCCTCCTAGTACTCATGTACAAATAGGTATTGATAAATACTAACAACTTTCCCCCTTTACCAAATGTTGTTGAGTCTTTGTTACATGATTATATTGATTTATTTATAGAAGAGGTGACACCAGGTTTGATGCCCATTAGAGGTATTGAGCATCAAATTGAACTCATACCTAGAGCATCACTTCGCAACCATCCTGCATATCGCACCAACCTGGAGGAGAAAAAATAAACTCAAAGGAAAGTTCAAGAGATGTTGGATGTGGGATATGTTAGAGAGATCCTTATTCCTTGTGCCGTACTGATGCTTCTAGTACCAAAGAAGGATGAAACATGGAGAATGTACATTGACTACAGAGCCATCAATAACATCATGGTAAAGTATAGTCATCCTCTCCCTTGGTTATATGATATTCTAGATAAATTAAATGGTTCAAATATTTTCTCAAAAATTGATTTAAGAAGTGGATACCATCAAATTAGGATGAAAGAAGGAGATGAGTGGAAAATTACATTTAAGACAAAACATGGACTTTATGAATGGTTAGTCATGCCATTTGGTCTCACCAATGAACCTAGCACATTTATGAGGTCAATGAATCACATATTACTTTATTGGAAAATTTTTGGTGTTTTACTTTGATGACATTTTGGCTGTACATCACTTAAGAAAAGTCTTATAGGTGTTAAGGAAGGAAAAATTGTTTGGAATCATAAATAAGTGTGAATTTTACCTCGATAAGATTGATTTCCTTGGATTCATTGTGATTAGAAATAGATTTCAATTAAACACTAAGAAAATCAAAGTGATACAAGAATGACAAACTCCAACCTCTGTTGGACAGGTAAGAAGTTTTCATGGGATTTCTAGTTTTTATAGGAGATTTTCGAAGGACTTCAGCACACTAGAAGAACCGCTGAATGAGTTGACAATGAATAATTTTCCTTTAAAATAGGGGAAGACTCAGGATAAGGCCTTCCATGCTCTTAAGGAGAGACTCACCCACACCTCTTTACTTTCACTTCCAGACTTCGATAAGACCTTTGAAATTGAATGTGATGCACGCGGAATTGGCATAGAAGGAGTCCTCATGCAAGAAAGAAAACCTGTTTCTTTCTTTAGTGAGAAGTTAATGGACCAACTCTAAACTATGCTATATATGATAAATAAACTACTAAAAAACACACCTTTAACAATTCTAGAATCTACCTTTATCAGTTCTAGAAAAGCGCTGACTACCTTAACGCAATTAAAAATCCATGACTTTTATCAGCGCTAAAAAAAACTGTTAAAGGGAACATTTATCAGCGCAAATAAAAGCATTGATAAAAGACCCCATTTATCAGTGATTTTATTTAGAACTGATAAGTAGACCCTATATCAGTGCTGAAAAAATTATGATTTATCAGCACTTTTAATTGCACTGATAAAAGTATGATTAATCAGTGCTTTTTAATATGTTGATAAAGATAGACTTTATCAGCACCTGTATAAGCACTGATAAAGGTGTATTTTATTAGTGTTTCTAAAAGATTTGATAAAGGATAGATTTATCAGTGCGTTTAGTAGCACTGATAAAGGTGAACACTATAGTGTAATACTGTAGCACACTGCATCACCAGAAATAGGTGCAATGTGCTGCGACAACACACTGCATCAGAAGAAAAAGCAACAAAAATTACCAAAATAAGATAAAAATACTGAATTTAAATGAAATAAAATTTATAATGCAAATATAGGAAAAATAAAACACTATAATAGAGTATGTCGTTTGTATTTTTTACTAAAATTAATGTAAATTTTGAATAAAAAGGCGCACTTGGAGTCATACCGGTCACACTGTGAGTTGAATTGAAGTGTGACTGATTACTACATGTCACAAATGAATTATAGATCATTTTCCTAAAGTACCAAAACAATCGGAACACATTTTATTAGTTTTGAGTATGTTAGTTGTTTTTTTGATTAAAATTAATGTCAGTTTTGAATAAAAAGATGCACTTGGAGTCATACCGGTCACACCGTGCATCATATTGAGGTGAAGATGATCCCTAAACCTCAAAAATTATGTATGGATTATTTTCCTAAAGTACCAAACAATCTGAATATGTTTTCTTGGTTTTGAGTATGTTAGTTGTTTTTTTCCACTAAAATTAATGTCAATTTTGAATAAAAAATGAACTTTGAGTCATACCGGTCACACCATGAATCAGATCGAGGAACGACTGAATTCTACACATCCCAAACAACGCATGGAGTGTTTTCCTAAAGTATCAAAAAATAGGAACACATTTCATCGGTTTTGATTAGGCCAGGTGTGGTTTTCACTAAAATATCATTTTAAACTGAAAAAATGAACTTTGAGCCATAGAGGTGGCATCGTGTGTGGGTTTGATATGAGAATGATTCATATATGTCAAAAATGAATTATGAATAATTTCCCTAAATTATCAAGATAATATGAGCATGTTTTCTCAGTTTTCAGTGAGTGACACCTTTTTGTATTAAAATGTCAATTTTAAACTGATAACGAACACTTGGTGTCATACTGGTCACACCGTATGTTGGATTGAGGTGAGGGTAATCCCTACACGTCATAAATGACATATGGATCATTTTACTAAGGTACCAAAATAATTTGAATGCATTTTCTTAGTTTTGAGTGTGGTAGTTGTTTTTTTCACTAAAATTAATGTCAATTTTGAATAAAAAAGATGCCGTTGCAGTCATACCGGTCACATTGTGTGTCAGATTTAAGTGCAATTGAATACTACACATCACAAATGACTCATGGATCATTTTCATAAAGAATCAAAATAATAAAAATGTGTTTCCTCTGTTTTGAGTACGCCATGTGTGTTTTTTACTAAAATGTCTTTTTAAACTCGAAACATGCACTTTGAGCCATACAGGTGGCACCGTGTGTGGGTTTTACATGATACTAATTTATACACATCAGACATAAATTATGAATCATTTTTCTAAATTATCAAGATAATCCGAGTGTGTTTTCTCAGTTTTCAGTGAGTGACACTTTTTTTGTATTAAAATGTCAATTTTAAACAGATAATGGAAATTTGGAGTAATACCGATCACACTGTGCATCAGATTGAGGTATGGGTGATCCATACACATCCCAAATGACATATGGATCATTGTATTAAAGTAAAAAAACAATTATAATGTGTTTTCTTGGTTTTGAGTATGCCATGTGTTTTTTTTACTAAAATGCCATTTTAAACTGGAAAGACTCACAATGGCTCTTATCTTAAGTGACAAGTGTTATGTGAACTTTTACTTTTTTTCTCAAACATAATAATGGTATGATACTTATTATAGTTCATTGCCCAATATTTTTATTGTTTTCAAGCCAACACTTCTTATCATCCTCCGCCTCAGTCTCCACCTTGGTCTTCACCTCTACCTCCTCCTCTACATCGGTCTCAGACTCTGACTTTGCCTCCACCTTCACCTCTGCCTTTGCCTTTGCCTCTGCCTCCACGATTGCCCAATAATTTTATTGTTTGTAGGTAAATGATTATAAACAAATTTATTCCCTCCATTACTCTTCTCCAAGAGAAAGAGATCAAAAATAATATTTAAGCATTCTGACACTAATGCTTCACACCCTAAATACCTTTTGAAGGTCATAACATGTACTAGATCAAAAGCATAACAGGTAATCACCTAAATTTGTTATCAGCATACATTATGACAAAAATTATGAATCCCACCCGCCTCTAAAAAAATTATTTCTTCTTTCATGTAACTCTTTTGTCGACAATCTTGATAATAATGAGAAAATATAGACAAGAAAATGATTATGAAATATATTTAATGAAATTATAATTACCTTCAGAAATTACTTGCTAGGGGATGTTGGTATTTTCATGCTTTATTATTTTTCTCATAAATGTTCAAACATAATATCCACAATCAATTACATTATCTTGTTTTAGACACTACATAAACATTGACCAAAATAAGTAAATTGTTTTGATAGTTAAATATTTCTATATATACATTAATTTGTTTCCATTTATAGTAATCCACAGGCTTTAGAATTTCAGAAATTGACTTCATACCATGATCTAGCCTATATTTAGCGACCTCCCTATCATAAAAAAATTCTCATTAAAACACATATCAAACATATAATTTGAAGTTTATCTATAAAATGTTGATTATAGTGAATTAAATATTCACTATACACATCATGTATGGTCGGTTGGTTTTAAATCCATGCATTGAATCCAAAAAATAAATATTTAGGGTGTCTATGTTGACTACTGTCAGCATCCAATGATTCTTAAAAAAACAAAATTAATTAAGTAATGAAAAAATTAAAAATATATTTTATGTGATTAGATTATAGAGTTTTACCCTTAAAGTGTAAGGATCAAAATTTTTTTGTTGTCTGATGATTCTTTATTAAAATCTTTGAGTAAATCATTGAAAGTGAGACTTATTATCGCCTATTGACCATTCATTGTTCCTATGTTCTTCTAATATGTATAGCAGCACTCGGGTCGAATCCTCTGCGATGATACTTTTTAATAGTCGAATGTTTTTAGTTGATTGTATTTTGATTGGGGGGTTTGTTTGCAGATCTTAATTGAAATGATTAATTTATTTAGACTGATTTAACAATTTTATAAATATTGGTATGGGTTCATCATTAGGTAGTTAAGCTTGTGATAACCATGATATTTGCTTTATATTGCATTAAATTAACACCCATGTCATAATTTGACGTTGATTGGAATTCCTAAGTGTTAAGGCTTTAATCAAAGACTTAACTTAAATAGGATTATAATCTCAATCATTAATTTATTGTGGTAGTGTACTTATGGTTCTAATAATCCATGTAATCCATACATTAAAAAAAATAAGTCATTAATCCACGACATGTTAAGTCCAACATACACAATGTTAATTTAAAGAATATTAATTGAGAAAAAGATCTCACTCAATTAACACACCTAAATTATAACTCACCCCAATGAGAGATTTAATCATCCATTTAAATGATTAGTAATGTGGTTATAATGATTATGATGATAAATTAAGAATATAAGAAAAAGAAAGGGATAATAAAAGAGTGGTGCGTCGAACACACACACAAACAATAAAGGGAATTAAATACTGACTTTAGATTGAATGAGAAAGAAAAAAATGGAAGGTGATTTAAATTGATTTAAAATATTTTAATAACATTAATATTAAACTATAGAATGCAGATGATAATAAAAGATATTGAAGAAGAAACTTTCATTAAAACAGAATTACAAAAAAAGACTTATAAGATTACAACAATGAAGAACAAAAAAGTAAATGAAAACAAAGAGAGGAGGAAGGGTCTCTCAATTGAAAAATTGAGAATGGAAGGTCATCCCAATACTTTTTCAAGGATTTTTTAGTTCCAATTGATTCTCCACTCTTCTTAAATTCCAACCCTTTTGAAATGAGACGAGGGGATGTATTTATAGCCCAAGGTGGTGGACTGTTTGCATTCCAAAACTACCCCTCCAATTGGCTCGAAGATTTAGACATCCATAAAGCTAAATCTTGAGATATCTTATGTATCAAAGTTTTAGATAATAATTTTGGAAGAATACTCTCAAAATTTTGGGGAATTTAGACTTATGGATCCAAAGATATGGTAGTTTTCAAAAACAATGTTAAACTGCCCATTTATATCCATTCTTTTTCAATGGCCAAAATGTGAATGGATTTTTGAATAGGAAGATGCCTTAAAATAAAAATTTTTTCTTCAAAAAAGCCGGCCGACTATATCTCATATTTCACACTGCAAAATATCAGCTTGATTTGATGACTAGATCACGAGAAATGTAATGAATTGTGTCTAGATTTTAATTCCTGGATAGAATTGTGGGCTAGAATTCAAAGCATTAGTTGGGCCCATTTTTTTTAGATTTGGGCCCTGAAATTTTTATCCGTGACTCTTTATATTTTCACCCAAAAATTTTAGGAGAATAAAGGAATTTGGAATTTTTGATTGAGCCCAATAATTCAATCTTCATAGCTGGTCCAGTTTCATCACAAATTCTTTGGGTTTTCTTGTGTGGTCCATATGACTCTTCAAATGGTAGAATTGGCCCATAATCCATTCTAATGAAATATTTTATATTGAAATAGGAATCCTACAAAACAATAACCATTAAATTTGGATCATTATGGTGATAGTTATTATTAAAAAATTACACATACTTGAATCTGGATGAATTCAAATAGTGATAAAAAAATATATTTAATATTTAAACATTAATATTTCACACAAATTATGAACATTTAATATAAAATCCATAAAGGGAGTATATAATAAGTTCTAAATAATTGAATAACATCAACTTCCCCACACTTATTCTTGTGCATGTCCTCATGCGCAACAAATATAAAAAATGACAACATCATTTTCACTCACCAAAAAATAGTAAAATTTTGTTTTCCCCAATCAGAAGAGGATTAGACAATTTCACTAATACATATTGAATTCCACCACAAATTGTTACAGAAATTTTTTTCCAAAAACAATTCATTTTTTCATGCTCAAATTTATAAATGGAAAATGGTGGCACACAAAACTTACTCCTGTCAAGATGATAAAATTAATTTTTGGAGTTTCACGCATTCACCAACCAAAAGTGAAAATCATAGAGTTTATAAGTGATCTCAGCTTCCACTCCATATCCTAAATTTCTCAAAAATCAAGAGGTCTTTTTAGGGGTTATTCTATGGCTATGGGACGGTAGGAAGATGATATCTAAAAGATAGAAAAAATGGGGTAAAACACCAACATGGAAAAAGAAATGCACATTTTTTTTTGAAATGAGACATGAAAGGAAATGGAAACACATATTTATAAGGAAATGAAAATGTAAAATAAGACAGAAAATAGGAAATAAATTTGAAGTGGATGAGAAGATGAAATATTTACAAACCACGAAACTTATTCCAATGACATAAGTGCTAATTTTTTTTCTTTTTTTTGTATTTTTTTGAAAGTTGAACTTGAAACAGATCTCACACACATCTCCAAACCCATGATTTATCTCCTCATGAAACTAATTGTAAAAGTTATAGCAAGATCAAAGGTTTCTGAAGAGTGATTTTTGACCCACCCAAGATACAACCCATTATTATTTTCATTTTTTTGATTTTTTTTTGATTTTTTTGATATTTTTTTGAACATTTTTTAATATAATTTGTACAAGATAAACATATATACATTCCTAGACCCTACTGAAGGACAACCTCTACCCTACACTTAAATTGATTCTTTCCCTCAAGAAAATGATAACATGGTTAAAATCAACAAAAGGGTACCCAAAATTAAATCCACCCCCACACTTAAATTTCAAAAATTTATGTAATGAAAATCCATGTTGATATTGGGTGGGATAAGGTATTGTTCTTGTAATGTGGATAAAAAAGAAAATGTTTTAATAAGATTGAATGGGATTTAAAAAAGGAGGATTAATATATGGTTAATAGGAGGCTATTTGGCTATTATAATTCTCATGGTGTTTATAAAATGCCTCCATCATATTAATGCACATTAAAGTCCGAAATTCAGCTCGAAGGTCTACAAACTCAAGACTCATAAATGGGGGTAAAAAACACATTTTTTAAAAGATGGCCATAGGTAGCCTTGGCATGAAATAAAATGTTGGTCCTTATGGGTGGATAAAATCATTTTCCAAATAAAAAATTGATCATTCAAAATTTGTTGGTTTTGACACAAGATTTTTTATCCAAAGTCATGATGAAACCATAAATTTTTTGATATGAAACCATGTATTTTGATTCCACAAAATGGTTGAAAAAAATTTGAAAATTGGAAGGTGAGTAAGTACGACTCTTTATTTTTCATATTTTTTTAAATGATTTTTTTAGTTTTTTAGTTTTTTTATTTTTTTATAAAGACACACCCACAAAAAATAGGAAGAGTAAATAAAAAAAAGTGTGATGGGGAAAGTGGTAAAAAAAAAGAGGAGGGAGGAATAAAAAGAAAGAGATAGATAAATAGAGAGAGAGAGAGAAGAGGATTTAAAGGTAAAGAGGAGCCCCCTAGTTTGGATTTGGTGGGTTTCTATCTCCATCAAGTTGTGGGTCAACTACAGAAGCTATGGATCCAATGGAAGTCGATGTGGTTCCAGGATTGTGTGTTCTATCATGGTGATACTTTAACTGATGTCCATTAACTATGATTTTCTTTTTGGAAGAGGGGTCTTTGACTTGCACTACACCAAATGGGTAAACATTAGTAATAATAAAAGGACCTTCCCAATGAGAATTAAGCTTACCTGGGTGAAGTCAAAATTGAGAATTGAAGAGCATTACCTTTTCAACTTCATGAAATACCTTTTGCAGGATGTGTTTGTTATGGAGTGTCGTGGATTTTTCTCTATAGAGATTAGAATTCTTATAAGAATCAAGTTGAAGCTCCTCCAATTCATCCAATTGCAACAATATTTCTTCACCAGATTTTTTACAATCAAAATTATAGGTTTTCACGGCCCAAAATGACTTTTGTTGGATTTTAACTAGAAAATGACATGCTTTACCAATACTAGCCTAAAAGGAGACAATGTTTTATAGGAAGTTCTATAAGCCCAAACTACTTCACCAAGTCTTTCAGGCCAGCCTTTTCTGGTGGATTTTACAATTCTCTCAAGTGCTCTTTTGACTTCCCTATTAGAAAGTTCAGCTGTGCCATTTGTTTGGGGGTGATATGCAGTTGAAGTTTTATGTACAACACCATTCTTTTTCAAAAAAGATTCCATGGTTTTATTACCAAAATGGGTTCCTAAGTCACTTATCAAGGCATGGGGTGTGCCAAATCAGTAGAAGATGTGTGTCTTTAGGAACTCACTAATAGTATTTAAATCATCCTTTCTAGTGGGTTTATCCTCGACCCACCTAGAAACATAATCAACCACAAGAAGAATGTATGAGAATCCATTTGAAGGGGGGAATGGTCCCATAAAATCGATTCCTCAAACATCGAAGATCTCATAGAATATTAAAGGCTTTTGGGGCATTTCATTTCTTTTGAAAATTGTGCCAAACTTTTGGAAAGTGGGACATGATTGACATAACTCATGTGAGTCCTTGAAGAGTGAAGTCTATAAGAATCCATAGTCTAGGACCTTTCTGGAGGTCCTTTGTGGTCCAAAGTTTCCACTTCCAGGAAGTGAGTGACATAATTCTAAGATGGAGGAATGTTCATATTCATCAACATATGTCCTAATTACCATGTCTTCCCCAGTTTTCCAAAGTTTATTTTCTTCCCAAAAATAGTATTTTGAATCATTTTTCAACTTCATTTTTTGTTCCTTTGAAAAAATTTCAAGAAAAACACCAGAAACCAAGTAGTTTACAATTGGGGCATACCATGGTAACTTTGGAATGATAGATGAGAGGTTCTCAGTTGAAAATTCAGGATCAATTATTTTAGAATGAGAAGAATTAGAAATTCTACTTAAGTGATCAGCAACAAGGTTTTCTTTTCCAGGTCTATCATTGATTTCAAGGTCAAACTCTTGGAGCATTTGGATCTATCTTATTAGCCTTGGTTTGGAATCACTTTTTTTGAGTAACAACTTAATAGAAAAATTATTTGTGAAGATTATGATTTTGGAACCTAAGAGATAGGGATGAAATTTATTTAAGGCAAAAACAACCGCTAAAAGTTCTTTTTCAGTGATAGTGTAGTGAGATTGAGTTTCATACAATGTTTTTAAAGAATAATGGATGACATGAGGAATCTTTTCTCTTCTTTGACCAAGAACAGTCCCAATGTCTCTATTAGAAGCATCACACATCAACTCAAAGGATAAGGACCAATCTGGGGGTTGGATTATCGGGGCAGATGTAATAGCAATTTTGAGTTCAACGAATGCTCTCTTGAAAACCTCATCTAAATGGGAAATGACGTAATTTTGGAGAAATCAAGTGAGTGGGAGGGAAATACTACTGAATTTATTAATGAATCTCCGATAGAAACCAGCATGACCGAGGAATAAAAAGATGTCTCAAACAGAGGTGGGTTCAGGAAGTGATTGGATCACTTTAATTTTGGCAGGATCAACTTCAATACTCTCTTTTGAAACAATGTTCCCTATAACAATCTCATTTTCAACCATGAAGTGACATTTTTAAAAATTTAACACAAGGTTACACTTGAAACACTTTTGGAGGAATAGAGAGAGTGAATTCAAGAAAGATTCAAACGACTCACCATAAATTGTAAATTCATCCATGAAGACTTCAATGTAGGGTTCAATGAATTCATAAAATATACTCATCATACACCTATGGAATGTTTTAGGATAATTTAAAAGGACAAAAGGCATTCTATTATATGAATATGTTCCAAAGGGGCAAGTGAAAGTAGCATTTTCTTGGTCCTGAGGTGCGATTGGGATTTGGAAGTAGCCGGTGTATCCATCAAGAAAGTAATAGTATGACTTTACGGCTAATTATTCTATAATTTGATCAAGGAATGGAAGAGGGTAGTGACATTTTCTTTTTTCAACATTCAATTTTCAGTAGTCTATGCACACACACCATTTATTCTTCACTTGAGTTGTGACTACCTCCCCATATTCATTTGTGACAATAGTTATCCCACCCTTCTTAGGTATAACTTTAATTGGACTAACCCATTAACTATAGGAAATTGGGTAGATAATACCATCTTGAAGAAGCTTGGTGATCTCTTCCCTAACTATCTCAAGTATGAGTGGATTGGGTCTTCTTTATGGTTGTTTAATTGGTTTGGATGATTCTTCAAGATGGATGTGATGCATGAAAAGATAAGGGTTGATTCCCAGTATGTCATCTAGGGTCTAGCCTAAGGCCTTTTTGTTTTCCTCTAACACCTGAACAAGTTTAGACTCTTCAGTTTCTGGAAGTGAAGCAGAGATAATGACGGGATAAGAGTGATCATGGAAAAGGAATTCATATTTCAGGTGTTCAGGAAGAGGTTTTAGATCAGTTTTATATTTCATTTGTGGGTTAGATAACTTAGGAATGGAGGAAGGGACTTTATTTTCTTTAGATTCATTTTCCTTGATATTGTCCAAGGTAAAGCAGTAGAGATCAGAGTTGATGTGGGATTCAGGAGAGTTTTCAAGTTCCTCTAGATTGATGGAGTCTATGAATGAAAGGTCCACATCAACTTTACCATTTATGAATTGGTTAGTCATGGTGAAAATTTCAGAAGATCCTTTTTCATTAGAACATGTAGAACATGATGGATTGGGGTTCAATTGACTCTTAGAAGTGTCCTCGGAAGCATGGATTGAGAATGCAGAGTGATCCTTATATGGGTATCACATGGCCTGGAAAATGTTGAACTTGACCAGTTGGTCATCGAAATCCATGGATAAGATTCCTGAATGGACATCAATCTTGGTTCTCACTGTCATTAGGAATGGTCTTCCTAGAATTAAGGGAGATCAAGAAGAGTTCATCTCACCTTCCATGTCAAGGACATAGAAATCAGAAGGGAAGATAAGATCATTCACACAAACAAGGAAATCCTCAATTATACCCTCAGGACTGGCTGTGCTTCGATTGGATAACTGAATTACAACACCCATTGGGTGCAAGGGACCTAGACTAAGTTTGTAGAAGATGGATTTGGTCATGAAATTAATTGAGGAACCTAGGTATATGAGTGCATCATTGAGGTTGTAACTTCCAATTTGGCATGGAACTGTAAAGGTCACTAGATATTTTCACTTTATAGGAATAAAATTCTGGGTGAAAATATTTTCTAAGGCCCTAAGTTTACTCTTGTGGGTGAAAAATTCCTTAATAAAATTGGCATACTTTTATATTTGTTTTATGACATCTAAGAGGGGAATGTTGACTTCAACACGTCTAAACATGTCGATCATTTATTGATCGGGTTCAAAGGAATTATTTGGCTTAGAAACAGCTTGAGGAAAAGGAATTGGACTCCCAAGTGGAATGGAAGGAGGTGAGGGAATGGATTTAGGTTCCTTTTCAAGTTTCTTTTTCTTTTCATTTTATAGTTCAACATTCAAAGGGGGGTTTGAGGACTTATCTTGAGGCATATATATTTTCTTTACCGATCTAAGTGTAATTTCCCTTACATTACCCTTGGGGTTGGGTAATGGTTGAGTTGAGAGTTGGGAATAATTTCTTTGTTTTTGATGGCTCAGGTGGGATGAAAGTTGACCAATTTGGGTTTCAATGTTCTTGAGGCTAGAACGGGTGAAGGAGGCAAGATCTTCCGCTGCACTTTCCCACAGTTGCTTGGAAGAAGAGGCTTGTCCCAGATTGGGCTTTGATTTTGGTTCTTGGGAAAGTGATTGTATTGGTTTTGGGAATTGGGAAGGATCACTAGGATCTTGGAATCTAAGAGGAGGATTGATCCTTTGAGGTTGAGAAATAAAAGGATAAGGTTGATGGAAGTTACCACCACCTTGACCATATTGAAATTGGTTTGGGTTTTGATGAGGGAATTGAGGGGGATTAGAAATGGGATTACCATACCTCAATCCTTTATTGAAGGTAGAAAAGAAGGGATCAGGGTGGGGTTGGTTGAAGTTTCTAACAAACTGACCTGATTGTTGAGGGTTGGGGTTCTATTGAGCATATGCTGCATTGAGATCCATTGGTCTAGATGAATTGGATTGATCCTCTTGAAGCTGTGGACATGTGTCAGTTGGATGAGATGGGGAGCTATAGATTCTATAGCTCTTGATAGGTCCAGGGAATAGAGATTGTGGAGAAGATGAGGTTGGGGATTTGGATGCCACAACTAGTTGTTGCACAAGACATGTGAGTTCACTCATCCACTCGATCATCTTGTTTGTCTCTATGGATTGATTATATTGGACTTGTTTAATTTGAGAATGTGCTCGATTATGGAATTTTTGTGTGTTTGCATCCATGTTTCTTATGAGATCTCTTACATCTATGGGAGTTTTGTCAACAAGAGCACCGCCACTTGCAGCATCAATGAGAGTTCTCTCCATAACCAATAAACCCTCATAGAAGTATCGGATCCAAATTTGGTTAGGGATTTGTTGGTTTGGGTAGGTTGCAAAAATATTTTTGAACCTCTACCAGTACTCATGGAGTGATTCATTTGGGAATTGATGGATACCACTTTTTTTATTTTGGATAGAATCAGTTCGAGAAGTAGGAAATAATTTCTCTGAGAAGTGTCGCTTCATGTCATTCCATGTGGTTATGGAACCAGGAGGGAGGTATTAATTCCATGACTTAGTAGTGTTATCTAGGGAGAAAGGGAATGCTCAGAGTTTTATTTTTTCATTATAAACCCCTTGAGGCTTCATGGTAGAGAACACCACTTTGAACCCTTTAAGGTGAAGATGTAGATCCTCACCAGCTAACCCATGGAAATAAAGGAGAAGATGAATCAAACCCGATTTGAGTTCAAAGTTAGCCTCTATGTTTGGATATTGAATACTAAGGGGTTGGTAATTCATATCAAGGGCACCAAGTTATTTAAGTGTTTGTTCCCTAGGATTGGACATATCTAATTCAACTTGTTGGACGAGGACTGGTTCTTGAATTATTTGATTATCTCTTATGTTCCTCATAAGTTGGTGAAGTGTTTGCTCAATTTTAGGGTCAAACAAATCTGAGGGATTGTTTGGGAGGCTACGGGGAATTTTGAGAGATTTTGGAAGAAATATGAAGATGAGTTTTTTTTTTTGTTTTTTTTCTATTTATGATTTTTATGAGAAGGTGGGTTTTTCATTGTGTTTTTTTTAAATTTTTTGTTTTTTATAATAACCAGAAACTAAGAACTAATTAATTGAACCATCCCTGTAAATGGAGCCATTATATTCGTGGCCAATTGTCACCTATCGACCATTCAAATTTCTGATACTATACTAATGTGTATAGCATCACTCGGGTCAAATCCTCTATGATGATACTTTTTAATAGTCGAATGTTTTTAGTTGATTGTATTTTGATTGGGGGGTTTGTTTGCAGAGCTTAATTGAAATGATTGATTGATTAAGAGTGATTTAGAAATTTTATAAATATTGGGACGAGTTCATCATTAGGTAGTTAAGCCTGTGATATCCTTGAGCTTTGCTTTATATTTCATTCAATTAACACCCATGTCACAAGTTGATTTTGATTGGAATTCCTAAATGTTAAGGCTTTAATCTAAGCCTTAACTTAACTAGGACTATAATATAAATCATTACTTGATTGTGGAAGTTTATTTATGGTTCCAATAATCCATGGAATCCATACATTAAACAAAACAAGTCATTAATCCATGACATGTTAAGTCCAACATACACAATATTAATTTAAAGAATATTAATCGAGAAAAATCTCTCAATCACTTAACATATCTAAATTATAACTCACCACAATGAGATATTTACTCATATATTGAAATGATTAGAAATCTGGTTATAATTATTATGATGATAAATTAAGAAGATAATAAAAATAAAGGGATAAGAAAAGAGTGGTGCGTCGAACACACACACAAACAATGAAGGGAATTAAATACTGACTTTAGATTGAATGAGAAAGAAAAAAAAGGAAGGGGTTTTAACTTGATTTAAAATTTTTTAAGAACATTAATATTAAAATACATAAGGTGTATGATAATAAGAGATATTAAAGAATAAAATTTCATTAAAACAAAATTACAAAAAAAAAGACTTACAAGATTACAACAATGAAGAACACAAAAGTAAATAAAAACGAAGAGAGGAGGAAGGGTATCTCAAGTGAAAACTTGAGTATAGAAGGTCCTCCCAATCCTTTTTCAAGGAATTGGTCATGCCAATTTATTAATATCTCTTCTTAAATGCCAACTGTTTTGAAATGAGAGGAGGGGATGTATTTATAGCCCAAGGTGGTGGACTATTAGCATTCCAAAACTACCCCTCCACTTGGCTCGATGATTTGGACCTTTAGAAAGCTGAATCTCAATATATCTCCTTCTTAAAAGTTGTATATAATATTTTTGGAAGACTACACTAAAAATTTGGAGGCATTTATACTTATGTATCCAAAGATATGGCAGTTTTCATAAACAATGTTAAAATTTCCATTTCTATCCATGCCTTTTCGATGGCCAAAATGTGAATGGATTTTTGAATAGGAAGATACCTTAAAATATGAATGTTTTCTTCAAAAAAGTCATCTTCCTTTATCTAATCTTTCAAAATTCAAAATATCATCTTGATTTGATGACTAGATCATGAGAAATGTCATGAATAGTGTACAGATTTTAATTCCTAGCCAGAATGGTGGGCTAGACTTTAAAGCATTAGTTGGGACCCTTTTTATTAGATTTGGACCCTGAAATTTTTATCTGTGACTCATTAAATTGTCCACAGAACATTGTATGAGAATAAAGTAATTTAGAATTTTGGATTGATCCTAGTAATTCAATCTTTATAGCTGATCCAGTTTCATCACAAATTCTTTGGGTCTTCTTGTGTGGTCCATATGACCCTTCCAATGAAATAATTGGACCATGATACCTTCTAATGTAATGTTGTATATTGAAATATGAATCCTAAAAAAAGAACAATTCATTTTTTATCATTATGGTGATAGTTTTTATCAAAAAATTAAACATACTTGAATCTGGATGAATTCAAATAGTGCTCAAAAATTATATTTAGTATTTAAATATTAATATTTCACACAAATTATGCACATTTCATATAAAATAAGTAAAGGGAGTATATAATAAGTTCTTAATAATTTAATAACATCAACTCCCCCACACTTATTCTTGTGAATGTACTCATGTACAATAATTATAAAAACATGACAAAATCATTTTCACTCCCCAACAAATATTAAAATTTTGGTTTCCCCAATCAGATGAGGTTTAGAAAATTTCACTCATCCATATTGAATTACACCAAAAGTTGTTATAGAAACAATGTTCCAAAAACAATTCATTTTTTCATGCTCAAATTTAGAAATGGAAAATGGTGGCACACGAAACCTACTCCTCTCAAGATGATAAAATTAATTTATAGAGTTTCACTCATTCACCAACCAAAAGTGAAAATATTAGAGTTTGTAAGAGCTATCATCTTCAAATCCCCATATTAAAGTTCTAAAAAATCAAGAGGTATTTTTAGGGGTTTTTCTGTGGCTATGGGACGGTAGGAAGATGATATCCAAAAGATAAGAAAAAGGGGGTAAAACACTAACATGGAAAAAACAATGCACATTTTTTTTGAAATGAGACAAGAAAGGAAATAGAAACACATATTTATGAGTAAATGAAAATGTGAAATAAGACACAAAAGAGGAAATAAATTTGAAGTGGATGAGAAGATGAAATATTTACAAACCACAAAACTTATCCCAATGACATAAGTGTTTTTTTTTCTTTTTCTTTTTTTTTTCGAAATTTGAACTTGAAACATATCTCAAACTCATATCCAAAACCATGATCGATGTCCTAATGACACTAATTGTAATAGTTATAACAAGATAAAAGGTTTAGGAAGAGTGATTTTTGACCCACCCAAGACACAACCCATTCTTATTTTCATTTTTTTGAGTTTTTTGATATTTTTTGAACACATTTAAATATCATTTGTACAAGATAAACATATATACATTCCCAAACCACACTGAAGGAAAATATCTCCCCCACACTTAAATCTATGATTTCCACCATGCATATGATAACATGGTTAAAATCAACAAAAGGGTACCCAAAATAAAATCCATCCCCCCCACACTTAAATTTAAAAAATTTATGCAATGAAAATCCATGTTGATATTGGGTGGGATAAGGTATTATGCTTGTAATGTGGATAACAAAGAAAAGTTTTTCATAGGCTTGAAGTGGCTTTCAAAAAAAAAAGGATTAATGTATGGTTAATGGGAGGCTATTTGGATATTATAATTCTCATGGGGTTCATAAAATTCCTCTATCATATTAATGCACACTAAAGTAGGAAATTAAGACCGAAGGTCCACAAACTCAAGACTCAAAAATGGGGGTAAAAAAACAAAATTTTGAAAATATGGAAATAGGTAGCCTTGGAATGAAAGCAAATGTTGGTCCTCATGGGTGGGGAAAATCATTTTATAAATAAAAAATTGAGCATTCAAAATTTGTTGGTTTTGACACAAGATTATTTATCCAAAGTCATGATGAAACCACAAAATTTTTGAGATGAAAACATGTATTTTGACTCCCCAAAATTGTTGGAAAAAATTTGAAAATTGTAAGGTGAGTAAGTATGACTCTTGATTTTTCATATTTTTTTAAATGATTTTTTAGTTTTTAGGTTTTTTTAGTTTTTTATAAAGACACACCCACACAAAATAGAAAGGGTAAATAAAAAAAGTGTGATGAGGAAAGTGGTAAAAAAAATGATGAGGGAGAAAGAAGAAGAATAAGAGAGAGAGATAAGATGAGTTAAAGGGAAAGAGGTGCCCCCTGGTTTGGATTTGGTGGGTTGCTATCTCCATCCAGTTGTGGGTCAACTGTAGAAGTTGGGGATCCTATGGAAGTCGATGTGGTTCTAGGATTGTGTGTCCTCTCATGGTGATTCTTTAACTAATGTCCATTAACCGTAAATTTCCTTTTGGAAGAGGGGTCTTGGAATTTCATTGCACCAAATGGGTAAACATTAGTAATAACAAAAGGATCTTCCCAAATAGAATTAAGATTACCTGGGTGAAGTGGAAATTGAGAATTGAAGATCATTACCTTTTCAACTTCTTGAAATACCTTTCGCAGGATGTGTTTGTCGTGGAGTGACTTGGATTTTTCTTTGTAGAGATTAGAATTCTCATAAGAGTCAAGTCAAAGCTCCTACAGTTCATCCATTTGAAACAATATTTCTTCACTGGATTTTTTATAATCAAAATTACAGGTTTTCACAGCCCAAAATGACTTATGTTGGATTTCAACTAGAAAATGACATACTTTACCAAAAACTAGCCTAAAATTAAACTTCCCAATGGGTGTTTTATAGGCAATTAGATAGTCCCAAAATGCTTCACAAAGTCTTTCAGGTTAGTATTTTCTGGTGGGTTTTACAATTCTCTCAAGCACTCTTTTGACTTCCCGATTAAAAGTTCATTCATGCCATTTGTTTGGGGGTGATGTGTAGTTGAAGTTTTATGTCAAAAACCATTATTTTTCAAAAGATATTCCATGGTTTTATTACCAAAATGGGTTCCTAGGTCACTTATCAAGGCACGAGGTGTGCCAAATTGGTGGAAGATGTGTGTCTTTAGGAACTCACTAATAGTATTTGAATCATCCTTTCTAGTGGGTTTCACCTTGACCCACCTAGGAACATAATCAACTACAAGAAAAATGTATGATAATCCATTGGAATGGGGGAATGGTCCAATAAAATCGATTCCCAAAACACTGAAGATCTCACATAATATTAAAGGATTTTGGGGAATTTCATTTCTTTTTGAAATTTTGAAAAACTTTTGGGAAGTGGGACATGATTGACAGAACTCTTGTGAGTCCTTGAAGAGTGAAGGCCAGAAGAATCCAGAGTCTAGGATCTTTTGGGAGGTACTTTGTGGTCCAAAGTGGCTACCTCTAGTAAGTGAGTGACAAAATTCTAAGATGGAGGAATGTTCATCTTCATTAACACATCTTCTAATTACCATGTCTGCCCCAATTTTCCAAAGTTTATTTTCTTCCCAAAAATAGTATTTTGAATCAATTTTCAACTAAATTTTTTGTTCTTTTGAAATATTTTTAGGAAAACACCATAAACCAAGTAATTTACAATTGGGACATACCATGGTAACTTTGGAATGATAGATGAGAGGTGCTTAGTTGGAAATTTTGGATCAATTATTTCATAATGAGAAGAATTATAAATTCTACTCAAGTGATCAGCCACATGGTTTTCTTTTCCAGGTCTATATTTGATTTCAAGGTCAAACTCTTGGAGCATTAGGATCCATCTTATTATCCTTGGTTTGGAATCAATTTTTTCAAGTAAGAACTTAATACCAGAATGATCTGTGAAGATGATGATTTTGGGACCTAAGAGACAGGGATGAAATTTATCTAAGGCAAAAAAAATGTTAAAAGTTTCTTTTCAGTGATAGTGAAGTGAGATTGAGTTTCATCCAATGTTTTTGAGGCATAATAGATGACATGAAGAATATTTTATCTTCTTTGACCAAGAACAATCCCAATGGATCTATCACAAGCATTACACATCAACTCAAAGGGTAAGGACCAATCTTAGGATTGGATTATTAGGGTAGATGTAAGATCATTTTTGAGTTCAATGAAGGCTCTCTTGCAAACCTCATCGAAATGGAAAGTGACATCATTTTGGAGAAACCGAGTGATTGGTAGGGAAATCCTACTGAAGTTATGGATGAATATCCAATAGAAACCAGCATGAATGAGGAATGAATGGATGTCTCAAATAGAGGTGGGTTCAGGAAGTGATTAGATCACTTCAATTTTGGTAGGATCAATATCAATACCCTATTTTGAAACTATGTTCCCTATAACAATCCCATTTTCAACCATGAAGTGACATTTTTCAAAATTTAACACAAGGTTACACTTGACACACTTTTAGATGACTAGAGAGAGTGAATTCAAGTAGGATTCAGATGAATCACCATAAATGGTAAAGTTATCCATGAAGGCTTCCATGCAGTGTTCAATGAATTCAGAAAAGATACTCATCATACACCTTTGGAATGTTGCAGGAGTATTAAAAATGACAAAAGGTATTATCCTATATGCATATGTTCTAAAGGGGAAATTGAAAGTAGTATTTTCTTGGTCTTGAGGTGCGATTGGGATTTGGAATTAGCTGGTGTATCCATAAAGAAAGAAATAGTGTGACTTTCCAGCTAATCATTTTAGCATTTGATCAAGGGATGGAAGAGGGTAGTGATCTTTTTGTGTTTCAACATTCAATTTTCAGTAGTCGATACACACACACCATTTGTTCTTCACTCGAGTTGTGACTAACTCCCCATGTTCATTTGTGACAACAGTTATCCCACCCTTCTTAAGTACAAATTGAATTGGATTAACCCACTCACTATTGGAAATTGGGTAGATAATACCATCTTGAAGAATATTGGTGATCTCTTCCCTGACTACCTCAAGGATGAGTGGATTGAGTCTTCATTGTGATTGTATAATTGGTTTGGATGATTTATCAAGATTGATGTGATGCATGAAAAGAAAAGGGTTGATTCCCAGTATGTCATCTAGGGTCTATCCTAAGGCCCTTTTTTCCTCTAACACCTGAACAAGTTTATACTCCCCAGTTTTGGTAAATTAATCGGAGATAATGATGGGATAAGAGTAATCATGGAAAAGGAATGAATATTTCAGGTGTTCAGGAAGAGGTTTCAAATCAGTTTCATCTTTCATTTGTGGGTTAGACAACTCAATAATGGATGAAGGGAATTTAGTTTATTCAGATACATTTTCCTAGATATTGTCCAAGGTGGAGCAGTAGAGATCAGAGTTGATGTGGGATTCAAGAGAGTTTTCAAGTTCCTCTATATTTATGGAGTCTATGAATGAAAGGTCCAAATCAACTTCACCATTTATGACTTGGTTAATCATGGTGAAGATTTCAAAAGATCCTTTGTCATTAGAACATGATGAACATGATGGATTGGGGTTCAATTGACTGTTAGAAGTGTCCTCGAAATCATGGATTGAGAATGAAAAGTGATCCTCAGATGGGTATTGCATGGCCTAGAAAATGTTGAACTTGGCCAGTTGGTCACCAAATTCCATGTATAAGATGCCTGAATGTACATCAATCTTGGTTCTCACTATCATTAGGAATGGTCTTCCTATAATTAAGAGATATTGATAAGATTTCATCTCACCTTTCATGTCAAGGACATATAAATCAACAGGGAAGATAAGATCATTCACACGAACAAGGACATCCTCGATTATACCCTCCAGACTGGATGTGCTTTGATTGGCTAACTGAATGACAACACCCATTGGGTTCAAGATACCTAGACCAAGGTTGGAGAAGATGTATTTGGGCATGAAATTGATTGAGGTGCCTAGGTCTATGAGTGCATCATCGAAGTTGGAACTTCCAATTTGGAATGAAATCGTAAAGGTCCCTAGATCTTTTCACTTTATGGGAATAGACTGCTGGGTGGAAACATTTTTGAAGGTCCAAAGTTTCCTCTTGTGTGTGAAAAATTCCTTAAGAAACTTGGAATACTTAGGGATTTTTTATGGAATCTAAGATGGGAATGTTGACTTCAACATGTCTAAACATGTTGAGAATTTCTATATCAGGTTTAAAGGACTTATTTGGATTAGAAATGGCTTGAGGAAAAATAATCGGATTCCTAATTGAAATGGAAGGAGGTGAAGGAATGGCTTCAGGTTACTTTTCAAGTTTATTTTTCTTTGAATTTTCTAGGTCAAGATTCAAAGTGGGGTTGGAGGACTTATCTTGAGGAATAACAATTTGCTTTCCCGATCTAAGTGAAATTGCACTTACATTACCCTTGGGATTGGGTAATGGTTGAGCTGGGAGTTGGGAGGAATTTGATTGTTGTTTCTAGTTTAGGTGGGATGCAATTTGACTAATTTGGGTTTCAATGTTCTTGAGGATTGAACAGGTGAAGGATTCAAGATCTTGTACTGCACTTTCCCACATTTTCTTGGAAGAAGAGTCTTGTCTCGGATTGGGATTACCTTGATTTTGGTTCTTGAGAAAGTGATTTTATTTGTTTGGGAATTGGGAAGGCTCACTAGGATAGTGGAATCTAGGAGGAGGATTATTCCTTTGAGGTTGAGGAAGAAAAGGATAAGGTTGATGGAAGTTACCACCACCTTGACCATATTGTAATTGGTTTGGGGTTCGATGAGGGAATTGAGGGGGATGAGAAATGGGATTACCATACCTCAATCCTTGGTTGAAGGTAGAAGAGAAGGGATCAGGGTGAGGTTGGATGAAGTTTCTAACAAACTGACCTGATTGTTGAGGGTTGGGGTTCCGCTGAGCATATGCTGCATTGAACTCCATTAGTCCGGATGAATCAGATTGATCCTCTTGAAGTTGTGGACATGTGTCCAATGGATGATATGGGGAGCTACAGATTCCATAGCTCTTGATAGGTCCAAGGAACAGAGATTGCGGAGAAGATGAGTTTGGGGTTTTGGGCTCTACAGTTAGTTATCCCAAAAGACCTGTAAGTTCACTCATCCACCTGGTCATCTTGCTCAGATCTATGGATTTAATCTCTTGGGATTTTTTGAATTTAGAATGTGCTCGAGTATGGTATTGTTGTGTGTTTTCATCCATATTTCTTATGATATCTCTTGTAGCTACAAGATTTTTATCAACAAGAGAACCGCCACTTGCAACATCAGTTAGAGTTCTCTCCATATCCAATAACCCCTCATAAAAGTATTGGATCAAAAGTTGGTCAGGGATCTGGTGGTGTGGGTAGATTGCAACAAGATTTTTGAACCTCTCCCAGTACTCATGGAGTGATTCATTTGGGAATTGAAGGATACCACTTATTTCCTTTCGGATAAAAGCACTTCGGGAAGTAGGAAATAATTTCTCTAAGAAGAGACACTTCATGTCATTCCATGTGGTTATGGAACCAGGAGGGATGTAGTAAATACACGACTTAGAAGTGTAATCTAGGGAGAAAGGGAATGCTCAGAGTTTTATTTTTTCATCTGAAACCCCTTGAGGTTTCATGGTAGCGCACACCACTTGGAACTCTTTAAGGTGAAGATGTGGATCCTCACCAGCTAGCCCATAGAAATGAGGGAGAAGATGAATCAAACCCGATTTGAGTTCGAAGTAATACTCTATGTTTTGATATTGAATACCAAGGGGTTGGTAATTCATATCTGGGGCATCATATTTTTTAAGTGTTTGTTCCCTAGGATTGGCTATATCTAATTCAACTAGTTGGACGAGGACTGGTTCTTGAATTATTTGATTATCTCTTATGTTCCTCCTAATTTGGTGAAGTGTTTTCTCAATTTTAGGGTCAAACAAATCCGAGTGATTTTTTGGGAGGCTACGAGGAATTTAGAGAGATTTTGGAAGAAATAGAAAGATGAGTTTTTTTTCTGTTTATGATTTTTATGAGAAGGTGAGTTTTTATTTGTGTTTTTTTCCATTTTTTTTAAATTTTGTGTTTTTTTTAAAATAACCAGAAACTAAAGACTACTTAATTGCACTATCCTTGGAAACAAAACCATTTTAAAGCACGACCGATTGTCTCCTATCAACTTTTCAAAGTTTTGATACTCTGTTAATGTGTATAGCAGCACTCAGGTCGAATCGTCGGCGATGATACTTTTTAATAGTCAAATGTTTTTAGTTGATTGTTTTTAGGTTGGGGGTTTTGTTTGTAGATATTAATTGAAATTATTGATTGATTAAGATTGATTTAACAATTTGATAAATATTTTGATGATTTCATCATTAGGTAGTTGATCTTGTGATATCCTTGAGCTTTGCTTTATATTGCATTAAATTAACACCCATGTCACAAGTTGATGTTGATTGGAATTCATAAGTGTTAAGGCTTTAATCCAAGACTTAACTTAACTAGGATTATAATCTCAATAATTAATTGATTGTGGTAGTGTATTTATGGTTCCAATAATCCATGGAATCCATATGTTGAACAAAACAAGTGATTAATCCATGACATGTCAAGTCCAACATACACAATGTTAATTTAAAGAATATTAATAAAGAAAAAGCTCTCAATCACTTAACATACCTAAATTATAACTCAACCCAATGATATATTAACTCATCCATTGAAATGATTAGTAATCTGGTTATAATTATTATGATGATAAATTAAGAAGATAAGAAAAATAAAGGGATAAGAAAAGAGTGGTGAGTCGAACACACACACACACACACGATGAAGGGAATTAAATACTGACTTTAGATTGAATGAGAAAGAAAAATAAGGGAAGAAGTTTTAACTTGATTTAAAATATTTTAAGAAAATTAATATTAAACAATAGAAGGTGGATTATAATAAGAGATATTGAAGAATAAACTTTCATTAAAATAATATTACAAAAAAATACTTACAAGATTTCAACATTGAAGAACACAAAACTAAATGAAAACAAAGATCAGAGGAAGGGTATCTCAAGTAAAAAATTGAGTATGGAAGGTCCTCCCAAGCCTTTGGAAAGGCTTTGGTCATTCCAATTTATGCTCCTCTTTTCTGAAATACCAACCCTTTTGAAATGAGAGGAGGGGATGTATTTATAGCCCAAGGTGGTGGACTGTTTGCATTCCAAAACTACCTTTCCACTTGTATCATAGATTTGGACGTCCATACAGCTGAATATCGAGATATCTCCTTCTTCAAAGTTTTAGATAATAATTTTTTACGACCACTCTAAAAATTTTGAGGCATTTGGACTTATGGATCCAAATATATGGCAGTTTTATAAACAATGTTAAACTATCCATTTCTATCCATGCTTTTCCGATGACCAAAATGTGAATAGATTTTTTAATAGGAAGATACCTTAAAATCCAAATTATTTCTTCGAAAAAGTCATCCACCTATATATACTCTTCCACAATACAAAATATAATCCTGATTTGATGACTAGATCATGATCAATGTCATGAATAGTGTCTGGATTTTAATTCTCGGTCAGAATGGTGGGCTAGAATTCAAAGCATCATTTGGGCCCCTTTTTATTGGATTTGGACCATGAAATTTTTATCCATGACTCCTTACATTGTCCCCTGAACATTTTAGGAGAATAAAGGAATTTGAAATTTTTTATTGAGCCCAGTAATTCAATCTTCATATCTAGTCCAGTTTCATCCCAAATTCTTTGGGTCTTCTTGTATGGTCCATATGACCCTTCAAATGGCAGAATTGGCCCATGATCCCTTCTAATGAAATATTTTATATTTAAATAATAATAGTAAAAAACAAGAACCATTCAATTTTAATCATTATAGTGGTAGTTATTATTAAAACATTAAACATACTTGAATCTGGATGAATTCAAATAGTGCTCAAAAATTAATATCTTACACAAATTATGCACATTTCATATAAAATCAGTAAAGGGAGTATATAATAAGTTCTAAATAATTTAATAACATCACTCATATTTTTTTTCTTGTTAATTTATTCCTCATTCCAAGTAATTTATGATGTAGAAATGATACAAGGATTAATGAATCCAAATCGTGCTTCGAACGATCTTCCCTTTATATAGTTGTAATATAAATGCCTGTACAAAATATGAATAGTTATTAAATTTAATAAACATATTTATCTCACTATTTTGAATGAAATATTATGAAAAATTTCCTTATGTATGTATTCATAACTGAGATGCCTATCCATTCATGCTTGAGAATCTCATTTAGAGTCTTAAGACCAATTCCATCTGTCAAGGAATCTCTATATATTTCTTCTTCATATTCAATGTAAGTCATAAATTTATCTTTAAATGTGGTCTATACATGATGTTTTAATGATAATAAATATATATTTGGAACTGGCGGGGATAAGGTACTCTTGAAAGGTCTTTTTTTTTCTTGGTTGGTTTATTAGATTTTCTTAATTAGACCTTTTGTTTCTCTACCACTTTATCCATATGTAATATCATACCTCACTTCAGACCTTTTATCATAAACTATTAAATGTTTTTCATATGAAAAAATTTGTTAAATACCTACCTCATGTATCTTTATAATATTATACAACCATGCTATGAAAGCTCCAATAGAAGATTCAACCATTATAATATCCAGACCATCAAGTGGAACAAACAACTCAACAGTCAGTTCATATGCTATCTCAATACCCACTCTCATGTGATTTTTGGGAGGGGTTGATTGTGTAGCTGGTCTCCCGGGATATTATACACTATACCCATCACAACATGGTGGTACATGGGTGTTAACATATAAAAATCACATACAACTATACCCTACAGAATTTTAGTAATATAAAGTTATTAGAAGTTATTAGATTCATATTTAGGATAAAGAGTAATGAAAAAATTGATTACCTCAGGTAGGGTATGTTTTTGGGGGGAATGACTAGCCTCAAAGCAATTGGGATCATTTGGTTCATGTGTGTATCTTTTCTCCACTTCTAGTTCTCTTTGATTCTTTCTTATACATTGGTCTGCCAAACCAGACCGCAAAATAATATCTTGCAGAGAGTCTATTTTTGTCTTCATTTGTCTCATTATATTATATGTATCTTCACGTGGTTTTATCTTCTTGAAATATGTTAAAGGATAGACTCTAAAACCTAATCCTATAACACAACCATATTTTTCAGGCCTCTTCTAAGATACTGAAAGTTGTTATTCTTCTCTTACGGCCATTGCCAATTCTTGTATCTAAATCATATAAAAAAATATGAACATATTAATTTTTATGTAATATTGTTATAAGTCATAATGAATTAAAATTATGTCATAATTACACATGCTTCCCATATTACTTTTGTGTTTTCATCAACTAATATACCATTATTATTTACATGAGCCTCCTTCTATAGCACATGACATGGGATGAAAGTGACTTCAGATTTTGATTCATAAATCTACATATAAAAAAAGGAACATATGTTGTTTCATATTACATAATTAAACTTTTATTATTGATTTTAAATACATACCCGTTTCTTCTCTAATGAAGCATACCCCATCCTTCCTTTGTGATAGGGCTACACTGGTTTTGATGCACATTCTTTATTTTCAACACTCTTTTTTTGTTTCATAAATTAACAATTTTGAATAAAGTTTGATAAAATAAATAATGAAAAACAATATATTATTGACCACAATGCACCTGAGATGATTTCTCATTGTGATAATTTCTAAAAGAAGTCCTTGTTTCCTGCTTTATAATGTTTGTATAACTAAGTGGTGGGTGGGGCTTTATTTTCCCCTCAGCATCCCTAAGATGTAACTTCATTAGAAGAGTTCGAAAGCCTATATGGGATTTTATAGTGTCCATTAAGAAAAATTTCTTATGCTAATCTTATAAAATAAATGATGTCTACAAGGAATAATGAAAACTAAATCAATGTTTCATTATATAAATTTTCAGTAAAATAGAGAAAGTATATTGTAACATTACCGTTATATCTTTCTAAAGGATTCAATTCATTATAGGTTGGAAATAGCACCATGAGTCAATATAAATCAACATATTCATCCTCATTGTGACCCCAAGATAAATAATGAACATTGACTTGTTGGGGTCAATATGTTGGCTGTGTTGATTCCAACCAACCTAAAATTTTATATACAAACTTATTACATTGATTATTTTATTCAAAACTATGATGCTACGTAATTCTTGTTTTTTTTCATTTTTTTCATAAATATATTATTAATAACCTAACAATTCTATAGTTTCATCATCAATAGTCTGTTCTTGCTTGGTATTCTAAACACTATCATTTTTAGAAGACATTGTCAGCATGAGTAGTCAAACATTTAATTTATCTTGAATAAAACAATGAAATACACTTCAGTATAAAAATAAACAATTGCATGTATATTGAATGAAAATTGTTACTGTATTGAACAAAGATATAATACTTCAATAATATAGTAAAACTGACCTTCACTAACTTTATTTAACCCATCCTCATATGCTTGATTTTCTTCCATCTCTCGATGATGGATTTGAGACTGCTCATTCCCTCTTTCAAACTAGTCTTGCTGCCATCACTATTCGGGAGGTATGTCATCAGTGAAATTTAGAACCACAATGATGGGATGAAGTCTAGTTTTAAAGAGGGAGTACAATTCATCATCAAGAGATGGAAGAAAATCAAGCATCTAAGGATTAAACTGTCATAGGAACTTACACCAATAGAATCACTCAAAAAGTCTCTTAAATTGAAGAGGAATTGTAATACCTCCACTCTAATGGTCTTGAAGAAATGAATCTCACCCCACCTACATTAGAAATCACTTATATCTACTCAAGGATTCCTCACCTTCCAATTTTGGATATTTTTTTAATACACCATAGGATCCCTCTAGTATACATCCCTTTAAAGGGTGAATTTTTCAGCTTAGGCTCAGTATTGATCTAGAATTTTTTTACCCTTATAAATGAAATGAATCTATTCAATGCAATCCCAAATTTATTATTATCATATATTACTATAAAATCTTAGAGGAACCATAGATACTTACCATCATTGAAAATTATACCACATAGCTTGAAGTAGATCTACAATCACCTATAAGAATGTCTTACTTTTTGAATGATAATGATATTATTGGCTGTAAAATATAATTTTGGATAGAGGTATACCCACAACAAATTATTCTATCCTTTGAGGATATTACACTATCCTTCAATCATATAAATATTCTTGAGGACCCTCGATCACCGAAGGAGTGCTATAATCTTAACCTAGTGATAAATAGTGATCAAATAAGAAGAGATATTTGGATATAGAATGAAACAAAGGGTTAATTACAATAGGGGGATTGTATCCCTTTATAGGGAATATACATTTAATAAAGAGTCCCTTGAGAATTAACCACAATCTCATGGAAACTAATAATTTCATCACATCAGAGCACTTCTTTCATTGAGTGTTTAAATAAATGTTTCAAGCCATCTATGATGATTATTATGATTTATAATTGATGAGAAATAATTTGGGAGAAGTAGCCAAATTCATTAATATAATATCATATATTTAATGCGCCACCAAAATCTACATTGGGAATACGTCACAACCTCTAATAAAAGTATATATAAGATTAAATTTCCATTTATGATTCAAGGATATCAGGAAATACGATATCTATATTTCGTGCATTTTGGACATGGATAAAAAATTACATGAATTACAGGACATAAAGATCCAAACCATCAAAAGTATATTTTAATCAATTTATGTTCTCTCTATGGTTATTCACCATATTAGATGACTTTTCAAATTATTTTTTATTCTATGAATTAATTATCTCTCTATTTTTATTAGTAAATATATTAATAAATCACATATCATGGTTTTCTTGATCAACTATCCAACCATGGATAACTCACTTACTTTTGGGAAATACACTCTTTATATGTTGTTGTGTATTTATAAGTCCATTTACCCAATTATTTCTCAACTCTATCCAATCTAGGGAATTTTTTTAAAAAATTTGAGCATACTTTTCTTACCAAATAAATTCCCCATCACTCTTTATAACCCATGGTTAAAGTTTAATAATAATATTGAATTAATTTAAAAAAAAAACTCTCACAACATGCATCACTAAAATAATTTTTGGAACGTGACTAATTAATTCAATATTTTTTTGAATTAAATAAAAAATTATTCATCAAAATCATAATTCTATAAAACCCATTCCATGGTTTAACAATTTATATGAATAACCAAAATCAAAAAAACATGTTTTAATGATTTTTACACTTACCTTGGTCCTTATATGTTTATCACCCATAAATGAAGGCCAAAACTTGGTATCACCTAATCCTTAAAAAACCCTCATAATTAAGCCTTTATAATATATAATTTAGTATATAAGATAAATTCAATTTGAGAAACTACCTAGATTTTGAAATCCTATATTATTCAAATGAAGAGAAAACCATGGGGGGATGAGAGGTCTCTTTGTTAATTTCAAGAGGAGAGTAAACCATTTATGTGTGTATCTAGGAAAAAATGGGTTAGAAACTCAAATACATATTAAATAAGAAAAATAATGAAATAGAACCACACTCGCTGTATTTCAGTAGCGACGAGAAGAGATGTAGGGTTCGTCATGTTTAAGACCAGTGAAAAAACACAAAACGTGGAACCCAAAACATAGAACAATGATAGAGGAAGAGGAAAAAATAACATATTTTGGATTCTAACCTTGATTAATTTGAAGGAACATAGAGGAGTCATGTAACATCCCGGTTTTGGAAGCCACCTAGAGGCACCCCGTACCCGGTTGGTCATATGGCCTCAAGCGCATTTCCCTGAATGCCAGAGGCTGCCGACTAGCAGTGAGGGCCTTGGGTATGATAGTGGGAAAACTAAGACCTCATTGGTAGAGTACACAGTGGAAGTAAACAAATACATACAAGAGCGGAAGCAATAATGATGAGATACAATAGTAGCAGCAAAAAACTGAAAGTAAAAAATGGAGAACATATATAAAATGATGCATGATACATGTGTATAGGAAAACAACAAAATAAGTCAAAATGATGGAATACAATAGTTCTAAACCAAAGTGAAAAAGAAAGCATATAAACTCCTAAGTTTCATAATCCATAGCTTTGTCCCATGCTCTCTAGCTCTACAACAAATCAAGTACCAGAAGTAGAAGGGAACTTGCCCTTATATATACCTGCAACAATATAATCTGTTTGGGCCCAAAAGCATGACCCAAATAGGGTGTGAGACTAAATCCCAGAAGGCAACCACCCGAAGATCTGTTCCTAACAGCCAGTGAATATATGGAAGGTAAAAGTACAGAAAATAGTAAATAGGAAAGTGCTCAGCAGTAAACAATCCACCGTTTCAATATCAAGCAACAGTGAAACAAACAGCTAAACCTCAAATAGGTAAACCTCTGGGAAGTACTCACAGCCATCCCCTCTGGTCCTACCTAAGAATTACAAGCAATACTCTGTGCAATGAACTTAGCCTAAACCCTCTAGTTCAGTCATAAGAATATAATAAGACTCTCTAAGGAAGTGCTCACAGTCAATTCTTCTTATAGTCAAAGGAAAATCAAGACTCAATGAGGATTCTCACACAGTCAATTCCTTATATAGTATAAGGTAGTCAAGGACTCTCTGAGGAAGCTCACATGGTCAATTCACCTTATATCCCCAAGGTCTAGGACTCTCCGAGGAAGCTCACTCGGTCAATTCTCCTTATAGCCCAGGTCGTTTAATTAAAACAAAGACTCTTTGAGGAAGCTCACTCGGTCAATTCCCCTTATAGTTTAAAGAAATCAAGGACTCTCTGAGGAATCTCACATGGTCAATTACCCTTATATCCCCATGTGGTTCTAGGCTCTCTAAGGATGCTCAATCGGTTAATCCCCCTTATAGCCTAAAGTGCTCAAAGACTCTCTAAGGAATCTCACTCGGTCAATTCCACTTATAGTCGACTACACCAGGTTCTAACAGCCCTGTGTAGGTCAACAAGAATAGCAGTTCAATATGGCCAAAGTAAACCTACAAATCTAATTGGATAAACAGTCTATAACATAACAAGAATGTCAGAATACAAACTCTTCATCCTACAGAAATAGGTATGGAAAACAGGCAAGGCAGCCAAACTGGCTAAACAGGAATAATCGGTCATAACAGAACATGCAAGGGAAACACATACAAAGCATAGAAATTATCCCTATTCATATCCAATTTACCTATACACAGGAATACAAGCATGACAGGTAAACAACAGGGGTAAAAAAGTAAACATACAATACCCCATTCAAGGGTATTGATGGAATTTGCACATAATACTCAAAGACTTCGAACGGAAAGGAACAAACCACCTACCTCAGGGTTAGGAGATTTCTATATGGGAACCTCGAATCTTGAATCTCCTTAGAACGCCGTAGATCTAAGAAAACGTTTAAAACATTCAACCCATGATAACTTGGAAACGAAGAGGAATTATGAAACGAGGCTCAAGCATGAGAGAGAACTCACCGATGTGATTCTAATGCAACTAACAGTGTTCAAATCAGAGTACGGATGGAGGCTCACGGGTTCGTTGAAGATCCATGGCCGTACGAATTCTGTCAGATGAATGAGACTTAGAAGAAGGTCATTCTGTCCGTTAGACGCGACCCCAGTGCGTTTAATGAAAAAAAATACACGACATATACTTTTGGAGTACACGACATGTACTTGAAGTTTCTGTACTCTGCATTAGGCAGCCTCCAGGTCACCTCCACATGGCCGTGTGTGTGGCTACTACACCGCCAATACACGACCTCCTGCGACAAGGCAGTACATGGTGTATACTCATAAAGTACACGACGTGTACTTAGAAAATTTCCAGATTTTTCTTTTTTTTTCTCTAAAAAATGACCAGAAAAGGAAAAACATACCTGAAAAGAAGATCATAGTTCTTACAAGTCACACTAGTAGTAGAGGAGTTCCATAAGATCTTGAGGATTGTTAGTGACTAAGTCGTGGTTAGAGTTTTTTTAAATAAATCAGAGACACTTTTAACAATGCTTTCAGAAAAGCACTAACAAAGATCCCTTTTATCAGTGTTAAATTTATAAGTGCTGATGAAATGAATATTTATCAGCACTTTTTTAGCACTGATAAATCTCAAGCTTTATTAGTGCTAACGTTTTAGCACCGATAAATATATCTTTTAGCAACGCTTTTTTAGCACTGATAAAAGTTTTATAATTATAATTATTTAAATATCTTTATTATAATTTTATAATTATTTAAATAAATTTATTATAATTTTATAATTATTTAAATAAATTTATTATAATTTTATAATTATTTAAATAAATTTATTATTATTTTATAATTACTTAAATATATATACTTATTTATTAATAATTATATAAATAATTATTTAAAAAATATTAATAATTTATTTATGATAATTATAAATATAGTAAATATACATTTATAGATATATTTATTTATAAATATTTATTTATAAATATATTTTTAACATTATTAAAGGATATATAATCTTAAATACATGCATTTTAAAAATGAGTGAAATTGAATAATTCAAAATGAGTACACATTAAAAATATTGAAAAATAGATAAGTTTTATCAATTAAATATAAGTTATTAAAAAAATATGGATATATATATATATATGTTGAAGTGGATAAATACATATTGAAAATACTAAAACATAGTAAATAAATATATATAAATAAATAATAGAAAATGACCAAATTCAAAAATAAAATAAAAAATAAAAAACCATTTAAATAAATACCCTAACTCTAGCATTAAAAATAAATAAATAAAATTGACATATTAGAAACATAATATATATTAAATATATCATTTTATTATGAAATTCTAAAATATACTAAAATTTTAATAAATTACATAAATGTTAGGTGTATGTGTTTCTATATAATGCATAAATATATTGGTGTGTGCGTTTGTGTATAAAAATGCATTAACACACACCCACACACACATATGTGAAATAAATGCAACACACGATGTTTGACATAGGTTAAATTAAAAAATCAATCAATATTAATAATGAATAAGACATTAATATATTTTTAATTAATATTTTATATATATTATACTTATTCATTTTATATATCTATATTTAATATATATTATTTATTAATATTTATAATCTATATATATGTAAATTAAATTTATTCATTTTTATCAATAATTATTTAATTAAAAAAAGTTTCATATTTTTCTTAATTTACTCATTTTATTTTTATTTGTTTAATTTTTCATTTTATTCTGGATCTTTATCATCACTAAAAAATCACTAATAAAGGGAAAATTTTATCAGTGCTATAAACACATTGATAAAGGGAACCTTTTATTAGTGCTAAAAATAAAGCACTGATAAAAGTTTCCTTTATTAGCACTAAAATAAAGCGCTGATAATGGTTACCTTTTATCAGCACTAAAAAAACACTGATAAAGGGATCCCTTTATTAGTGCTTATTTTCATGCGAATAAAGATGAACTTTATCAGTGAATTTTTCTAGTTATGAAAAATGCTAGCGCTGCTATAAGCATGTTTTGCAGTAGTGAGAGTTGTATGTATTGTTTAGATTACTAGAAATTTGGAAACATTATCTTTGGCCAAAAAAATATGTAATCCATTCTGATCACAAGGCTCTTAAATACTTTATAATCCAACATAAAATAAATATGAGACATGCTAGATGGTTGGAATTCATCGAATCATTTCTATATGTCATCAAGCATAAAAAGGGTAAAGAAAATACTATGGTTGATGCACTTTTCTGTAGATATTCTCTTTTATCCTTATTGGATTCAAAAATCCATGGTTTTGAATTCATTAATGATTTATATGCTACAAATAGTGATTTTAGTGAACCATATGTACATTTTAAACCTAAAGTTAGTTGGTAAAAGTTCTATTTACATGATGGATTCTTATTCTAGACTAATAAGCTTTGCATTCCCAATTGCTCTATTAGTTTAATTTTATTAAAGGAGTCACATTCTGGTGAGTTAATGCAATATTTTGGTGCTACAAAAACTTTAATCATTCTTAGTGAGTATTTTTATTGGCCTAGGATATCTAAATATATTGAAAATTTTATGGGAAAGTGCATTGTATTCTATAAATCCAAATCAAAACTAAACCCACATATACTATTTTCTTCTCCCAATCCCCAACAACCCTTGGGAGGACTTATCAATGGAATTTATTATGGGTTTACCATAGACCAAGAGGGGAGAGATTCCAATTTTTTTTATGGTGGACCAGTTTTAAAAAATGGAACATTTTATTCCTTTTCAAAAAATAGATTATTCCACTAACATTACAACACTTTTATTTTATAAAGTAGTCAAAATCCTTGGAATTCCAAGGATGATTATGTCAGACCGAGACACAAAATTCATCAATTAATTTTGGAAGACATTGTGAAGAAAACTGGGTACAAAGTTACTATTTTCCACTACTTGTCATCCGCAAACCGATGGGAAAACAGAGGTGATGAATTAGACACTATCATCCCTTCTACGAACAATTACCAAGAAGAATATCAATAATTGGTAGGAGTGTCTACCACATGTGGAATTTGCATATAATAGGGCCAAGAAATCCACTACTCAATACTCTCTATTTAAAATTGTTTAAGATTTTAACCCCCTTTCTCACATTGATCTAGTTCTTTTTCCATTATATGAAGCAACTAATATGTATGTGAAAGGGTGTGAAAAATTCATCAAACACCTCCATGAAAAGGAAAGGAAAAATATTGAGTGTATGAACAATAAATCCATTTATTATGGAAACAAGGGTTGCATGAAAATGTCGTTCGATCTCGGTGACTTAGTATGGGTTCATATGTGAAAGGAAAGATTTCCCAACAAGAAAAAATCAAAACTCATTCCATGAGGAGACAAACCTTTCCAAGTACTTGATAAGATTAGAAAAAATGCTTACAAGATGGATTTTATGGGTGTGTATAGTGAAAGTTACACTTTCAATGATTCTAATCTTTCTCCTTTTTGGGTGTAAAGGATTAAGAGTTGAGGAAGAATTGTTTTCAATAGGGGGAGGATGATGAGAACCATATTGAAGTAACTGAGTCAATTTCATGAGTGGAGAAGTTTGATTTTCAAGGCATGATGAGGCAAGGGAGATTAAAGAGGTTGAATGCTAAAATGGGTGCCCATCTCACTTCATTAAAGGACCAATGGATATTTCATTGCATGTATAGAGAAAATTGGCCTATAATATCACTTATTCAAGACCAAAAATGATATTGAAATCTTGACCCATATGGTTGCATGAATTTGGAAGCCTTTCCCACATGGAGAATTCTAGAATGACATCTTTGTACACCAAAGTCAAATTTAGTGGACTATGCACTCAAAGTAAAATCTGGTGGGCTATAGTTAGAAAGTTATGTGATACTTTTCCCAAAAGGGTTTGTTAGAATTTATTTTTTGAATTTAAGGGAACAAAGTAGGTTTAATGTTTCTGACTTTAGGGCATTAGACCCTTGACTATTGTATCACCCTTTGGCTATAAATATCCACCCCATGGAAATTGTATGTAATTCAAGATTATAATAGAGAGATTATGATTTATTTCTCTCCGTTGTGTGAGGATTGTTCCAGTTCCCCCCCTTGATCTTGTGCATTATTACCTTGTCAATCTATAAGTTAGATTCGTGATCCAAGATCACAAATCCCCCAATTCCATGCCTTAACCCAAGTACGATGTTGTGTGGATTGGATATCTCATCACACCCTTGAGTGTATTTTCTAAGTAGTTGGTTGTACTCTTTATAGTGTTGATTGACTACTTTCATCCACTGTCCATACCCATCATCTCCCACTTAGCCCCAAACTGCATCCTTCATCTGCCACCCTACATCGTGAAGATCAGTCCACCCTGAGCATATTACATCACTTTGAATCTTATGTATTATTGCTATGGTATAACATCATAATGGTTAAGAAAGATAAGAAAAAAAATGATTAATATAGAAATTGTTTTAAATAACAATAGTCCATTAATGTTTAATGAACTATTGAAATAACAAAAATTAATAATCATAATCTACCTATCAACTATCAATGATTTCTTATAAAAAAATTACCACTCCAGAAAACCCAATGGGTTGAAAAAATGGCGTATGATTTTCTAGATTATGTAATGTTAATCTATGTTGACTTGGCTAGTGTGAAGCTGAAACATATAAAATTTTAAAGTAAAAAAAATTTTAGTGTAGAAACTACTACTGTTGACTTGGATGATTTGAGTAGTGCTAGGGTAATGTTTCTACTAACAGTACCAGTGTAAGCATTGATAATATAAGCATTGATAGTGTAAGAACTTCTTCCATAATGATGTTAGTATAAACATTGCTATTGTGAATACTACTCCTATAATAAAATCTAGTGCAATGTTTCTACTAATGAAGCCAAATGTGTAAACATGTAATCTATGCTAGTGTAAGAATTTCTGTTAATATGAGTTTCTATCGAAATCACTCATAATATAATGGTTATAGTATAATGTGTGCTAATGGAAGCAATTATACTTAACCACTACTAGTCTAATTCTAGTACTAGTAATATAAATCAGTATTTGAGCATGTTTTTGATGGTTTACAATATTGGAATATTGGGATTGATAATCAATTTCATTGCATTTAATGCTACTATTAAAAATAATAGAAGATTCATAATAGGATAGGTAAAATCATTAAATTTCTTATGTTATAGAAATTAAAATTTTAAATAATAAATCTAGGAGTAATAAATTCCTAATGTTTTAGATCTCACAAGTTTCAAAAACAAAAAAATAGATGGCTCTATCATTTCTATAAAAAATGTTCTCATTTGTTTTGCAGAATCATCCCAAAGCATGCAATTAATTTTGGAACCTCTGAAAAAACCAGCAGTATCAAATTTCGTGCACAATTCATTTAATGTACCTGCAACATGAATCTAATAAAGAATTGTGATAACCTATCATCTCGTAACACAATTTTCATTAGAAAGGTCATATCAGATGATAATGTTGCAGATATCCAATAATATCTATGGAATACATGTAAAAAATTATATCTTTCATAATTTTTTTGTATAAAGAATATACACAACATATAGATAACGGTATGCATACGCAAAGAATAGTACCAACAACTAAATAAGGATATCAAAGGAATTTAGTTATACTTAAAATGAAAGACCTAAAACAGTTATTCAAATTGGATAAGGTAGATGACAATGGAGAATAAGGATATCAATGGAATTTAGTTGTACTTAAAATGAAAGACATAATTAAATTTGTAAAGAATATTCCAAATAAAAGTATCAATAACTAAATAAGGATATCAATGAAATTTAGTTGTACATAAAATGCAAGACATAAAACAGTTATTCAAATTGGATAAGGTAGATGAAAATGGAGAATATATAATGAATATAACAGTTACATGAATGACATAATACATGTATGCATGTAAAAGAAATAGAGTAAATAGAGTTTCGTACCTTCATATGAAGTTACAATATCATACATATGTTTGTCAATTCAATTGTTCTATAGAAACAAATTAAACTTTTGAATAATATTCCTCACAAAACAGTTTTAGGTATATAATAATGAATCAATAATGAATAAATAATGAGATAAATATATAATTTTATGCATGTAATATACCTAACAGAATATGAATAACATGGATGATGCGTTTATAATAATTTTTTATGGTGTGTATCATAAGTTGTAGGTGTTCCCACAATTATGGTTGAACTATTATTAGGATCACTTCATTTAGAAGAACCTAAAATGAATACAAAAAATAAATGTAATTCATGATTAAAATTCGAATGGATTAGAGAATATAAAATAAATTTAATACATGAAATTTGGTAGAACATTCTTTGAAAACCCCTTAATGAATGTACTCGATACAATATATATATATATATATATAGAATTCCTTGAAGCTAGAATGATAAATAAAGAAAAATTCAATGAGTGAATACACACAAGTCTTATATATGCATCAAAGTTTTTATTATAATATAATAACTTCATACATACAATTTGAAAGACCATGTTGTAACATGATATCTATCCTCTGTTTTTGATTGTTTTAGATATGGTTGAAAAATTATCACATTATTTAGTCACTTCCAATTAAAGGGAAGTACAACTTTATCATTTTATATTAATTGATATTACATGATAAATGAAAAAATATATATATGGGTAAACTTAAAATAAATAAACCATTACAAGATATAGTTGATAATGTCATGCATGTTACTCTCTGCATGATGTTATTTAGTGAAATTATTTCATGTATAGGATTATATAACATTCCATTAATTACAATCAAAGAATTTGTAAGAGAGACCGAACCTGTAATTTTTAGAAATAAAATAAATCCATATTGAAAATGAATCAAAAATTATGAAATAATTTCAAGTAAAGATTCTGACAACTTGTTTGATGTTATTTCCTTTGCAATCTCCTACAAAACCTTGCTTCTCTAGAACTCGATAAAGATTTCATATTTATTTTGTTTATATTTTTAATGTATCATCAAGGAGTTCAAAAAATTCATGGTATGTAGCTTTATGTGATTGAAAAATTTAATATAATTTGTAATAACAAACATAAATTATGATATTAATGTACTACAACACCTTTATACAAATAATTAATCAAGAGTACAAGCAATTTTCTAGATATAAAGTAGTTGTAGTGAAATGAATAAATCAATAAGTCAAAAAAATGAACATTTTTTGGTTAATCAGCTGAAGAATAAATGGATAAACCTATATAAGAATGTAATAATTAGTCAATAATTTTAGTTAGGGTTACCTAAACTGCAATAGGATTTGTTGTGTTAGAATAATTAAGGGTTTACCTTGAAAAAATGAATAGGTAAATAAATCATTGACTAATGAAGTAGATGTTGTAATTTCTAAATGACAAAAAGAGTTTTACTTTATTAACATAAGAAAAAAAATTTAAGATAAGAAAAATAGTAAAAATATCAGAACAAATGTGAAATCAGTACAAAAGGTATGAAGGAGAATGAACCGTAGGGGGGTCGATGGAAATTTCCTGGATTTTCATGGATGAATAATGAAATATGAAAGTTACAGAAGTCATGTAGAGGTAGGAATTGGTCTATTGAATTTTCATAACTGGATGAGGGTAACTAAATAATGATAGTTATAGAATGCACTGAATGAGAGAAGAATATCATTGATGAGTCTTTCATAGCTAGATTAGGGTAGCTGATGAAAATTCTGTAAGGGAATAAGTTGAGGTGTCATGGAGTTTTGAGAAGGAAGACAAAGATATATACTTGGTGTTAGAGGTAACCGATGTAGGAAGAATGGAGACTTTTATGGATATCGAGTAAATCAAAAGAGACTGTATTTACAAGAAGTATAGGGTAGTTGGGATCTAGAGAGGTGGGAGGCATGAGTAGAATGCTATAACGTCAAGAATGGGGGATAGGAAGGAGATGCGAGAGCTGAACATCGATCAAGGATAAGAGCAGGAAAGAGCGATAATGCTAAAACCCTAGGGTACTCAGGATCCAGAGAGGTTGGAGTCATGAGTAGAATGTCAGGAATGGTGGAGAGTAGTGAGGGTGTAATTTTTTGGTGGGAAATCACACATGGAAAGGAATACTCAAATTTAATAGATATAGTAGATAAAAGTGTTTTTTCTTTATTTCTAAACTTTAATTCTATGTATTTATTAAAAAATATTTATGTCACGTGTATTTACAATGATATGTGTTTATGCATAAAATTCATGTTTTGTGTTTTTCATAATATTTATGTTTTACATGTGTTATAAGGTATTTATGTTATGTTCGTTACAAAACACTCATATTTTTTATCTCATAATTTTCAAATTCATGTTCTGTGTTTATACATAACATTTTTATTATGACTGATTTATGTGCATGTTATGAAATTTATACATGTATTTTGTATTATAAAAGGTTGAATATATGTTTTTTAATTCAATATTTAATTTTAGAAACGTTTATTATAGTTTTAAAGAACAAAAATTTATTTTTTGTGCATTTTGTTTTATTAATATTTTTTTATAATTTGAGTTTTTTGTGTATTTAGAAAACATTTATATATTGAGTTTTTTTTATCAAATTTGTGTGATATATGTTCATGACAGTTTATGAATTTAATTTTTATATTTATAAAACAAAAATGATAGCTTGTATATCATTTAATGGTATATTTATAATTCATCTTCTCTGTAATTATTATCATTTATTATAATAAATTTTAAAAAGTAAATGTTTTTTATTTAGTTTTCTAAAAAATCAATTACATTTAAATTCTTAACAAAGTACTCAAATACTTGATGCAAACAAATTTCAATAAAAAATTTATAAACACTCACACTTTACTATAATCATTTTGATTTGTGCGAGTTGTGACCTATGAAAAATGGTAAATCATTAATCAGTCTAGTCATAAAGTGTTCATTTATGAATATAAGAAACTCTTAACAATTATGAAACGTCAAATTTTAAATAATTATTCATTTATTTAAAATAATTTATTAGATACTTTAATGATAATTAAGTGACGAATAAGAACTTATATGAATAATAACTTTTTTAACAAAATTTATAGAAAATGCATATATTATTTATAAGGGAAATGTTGATAAATTAAAAAAATATAATTGACCAAAAATGACTCCAAAAATATATTTTATTCATTTTTTAATACTATCCTTTATTAATGTATTTTAAAAAAACATAAAATAAAACTGCACAGGTTGAAAAACTAATTTATCTAGATTCAAAAAAAATTTAAAGAAAAAAATTCCAAAATAAAAGATAAGAAGATCATGCTAAATCTATTTTGAAATATTGAAGAAACAAATAACATATCATCAATTTTTTTTCCTAAAGGTATGTTCAATCAAGATACCACTATTAAATATTCCTATTTTATTCATTTTATTTTTAAAAGACAATAGATTATAATCTTAAAAAACATCAAATACAAAAACATGATTTTCTAAAATTTGTAGAATATAAAATAGTTCTCAGAAGAAAAATAGGCAACTAAAGAAACAAAATTTTCAAAACTAAGCACAAAGAAAAAATATGTTATAATGCATAAATTTTTTTAATGAAGCAATGTTATTTACTCTAAAAATAAAAATTGCATGATTTTTTCACAAAACATATCATAAATAAATTTTTTTATATGTTTCAAAGTGTTACATGTTTAAAAAAATAACAAAATTTATCTTAAAGAAAATATATTTATTTTTTTTGTGTTTCAAAACATATTATGTGTCTAAAATCTAACAATATTAATTTAAAATATTCCATGTGTTTCAAATTAAAGTGAAAAAGTCAGTTAATGTACCACTGAGAAGGGGGGTGGGGATGAATTATTGATACAATTTTATAACTTATTTATTGTAATTAGTGCAACCATAATGAAAAATGCACAACACATAGTTTTTTTACAAGATTCGGTCCCAATATGGGAACCTAAACCTTGTAGGTTTGGATTGAGTTCTAAGACCTAGATCATAACTATAATTTTTAAGTGATTACAAGAGAGACATTTTTCTTCCTTCACTATTACAAGGCTTTCTATGCTAGTAAAAGATAAGGAAATTATCCCTCCTTGGATATTTATAGAGTGAAAAAAACAATAAGGGTATTTTTTATATTAGAACCAACAATATTCAACATGTTCCTCTACTCTTGAGTGTGAACAAGATCTTAAATGCATTTCAAGATGTATTTTCATATGAGAGAAATATTTTATTCCTAAAGCTAGATCTTTATCCACTAGATAAATATCACTACAACATCTTTCATGTAGGTATTCCTCCTTAAGCTTTCGGAATGATTGAACTATGCATGAGAGTGTGAACACACACATCAATCTTCACCCTCATAGAAAAAAATCCATTAGATGATCAACTTCAAAACTAGATTATAACGACCTGACCTAAATAACCCATCTATCTAGACTCTGAACCAGATTGTGGAAAGACCCAAAGGTCATTACCTATTCCTACTAGTTGACGATTAGCACCCAATAATCCAATAAAAACCAGATGAAATGATTTTCCCAATATAAAACAAGATACATGACATATGTACAAAAATATAACCGGAAAGGAAATATTCCATAAACAAAAGAGTGTCCACAATAACTGTAAACAAAAGTAACATAATAAAATCCCATGCTACATGTCCAAATATAACCAAAAAGGACAATAAATAAAACTATCAAGAAACTACTCCATGTTATATATAGGAAACATCCCTCTATCTCAACACCAGCTACCTATACCCTACCGACATAAACCTCTCCTCCTTACTTTGGTGCTCTTCCCTTTCCCATAATAGATAAAATAATGTTTAAAAACCCCCAAGAGAGTGTGTAAAGTGTGAGTTAAACAAGCTTAGCTGGATCTCACCCATGTGTTCCATAACAAGTCTATTTACAATAATCTCAATATGATCAATTTTTAAAGAAAACATGACATGATAAGCAGTTAAACATCTTTATAACAAAATCATGGTAAGAAATTTTCAATTTTCATAGTTCTAAATCTAAATTTGGGTAATACCATTTCAAAGTATAATTTCAATAAACCATTTACATTTATCAAAGTATGCATCATATCATCTCAAAGTCAAAATAGTACAAAGCCAAATTAGAATGGTAAACACCCCTAGGATAACAAAGGCCATGCTAGCTATGTTAGTTGTACCTAAATAACAATAAATGACTAGTGAAAAATCAAGTCTATAGAGTCAATACATCCATAAACTAAGGATAGACGAACACCTCAAAAAGTGTACCCCCTACAATGTCAATATCAAGTTCCTAGAGACAATGTATCTACGATCTAGAAATAGAAGAACACCCCCAAAAGTGACCCTCCTTACAATTACAATGGAAAAGGACCCCAATAATAAACCCTATAATAAGGTACCCAATTTTCACATTTCTAGCATATAACAAACCAATTTCAAAGGGCTTATCACATTTCCCAAATCATTCCAAACAACCCTTTATTAAAAAAATTATTTGAAAATTAGTTTCATAATCCATTTCAAAATGATTCAAAAAAACCTTTCTTTTAATAAAACAAGGGGAAACACATCTTTTATCAATAACCAATTCACACACACAAATCAATTAGTGCAAGTTTTATGTTAATTCATTTAGAAAATCATTTATAAAACCACGATCATTCCTGGTTCATAGAACATAAACTAGAGATTGAACCACCTACCTCAAACCTGAGTCACACACCACCCACAACGGGATCCACACATTGAAATGAAAGGGAACACAACCCTAAATAATGACTACAAAATCTTAGAATCATGTTTCCATAAGAAAAAGTGTTGAAAGATAAGGAATATCAACACATACATCAAGAATCTTACGCACTACACCACAACCTTCAAGAGAACCAGCCTATAGAAGATAGGGATCTAGAAGATATTGGAGAAAGATCATAAAATGATCAATATATCCTAGAAATGTAGCCCAAAACTGCTACCAAATCCAAGAGAAACAAAGAATGAGAATATATCGATCACACTTACCAAAAGGGGAGAAACCAATCAACTAGATATCAATGCACCAAGTGAAGGAGGTGGAGAGAGCTCAAGATAACCCTATAGAGTCCCTATATTCATTCAAGATGAATTTGGATTGAAGGGAGTGTTTAATAAAGTTAAAATGGGTTTTTAGGGGGTTAAATGACTAAGAAACCCCTCATTAACTCAGTCCAGCTTAAGGCCACTGGCCAGCCAGTGGAAATAGATATACTGTCTGCACCACTGGAAGTCTCAGTGGCCGGTTGATGACCCTCTATAGTGACGAAATAGCCTCCAAAGGCCTCCCCACTCCTCCAAACACATAACCACAATTCTCAAAACCGCATACAAGTTTCAAAACATTAGTAAATAGGTATAAATAGTATACTTTAAAAATAGAATCATACCTGAGGTAAGGGGGGATGTTACAATTCTCCCCATTATAAGACTTTTTGTCCTCATAAAATCATATGGAGGATAGAAACTATGGAAAGAGGTGAGACCACTACTCCCTCACCAATGATTCACACTCCCACATCTCATGAAAATCTGATTTTTTTCTACTATAGCACTTTGAAAAAAAGTAGACTTCCCACACAATAATTTCATATGAGAATAAACGATCTCCACTTGTTGCTCTATAAAAGTAATATCTGGTTCCAACTCAATCTCAACCCAACTCAAAATATGAGACAAATCAGGGTGGTAATTTTTGAGATGAGATATGTGGAAAACATCATGAATACCTATCAATTAAGATAGTAATTCCAAATGATAAGAAACCTATCCAAATTGATCAGTGATCTCAAATGGTCTAACATATCTCAAATCCAACTTCCCCTGTTTCCCAAGTCGAAAGTGACCCAACATAGAAAAAACTTTCAAAAAGACTCATTCACTAATGGAAAACTAAAATGGAATATGATGAATATCTGTATATGATTTATTCTGACTATGAGTTGTAACCAAGAATTGACGTATATCTTGGATCCTTGTTGATGTATCCTGAATGAGTTTCTTTGGTGATAGAAAATTTTAGTTTGAAATATTTTGTAGATAAACTCAGCTATAATGTGCTACAATTCAATCACTCAAAGAACTATCTTGGACTTCCCCCTGATGTTTTGGCCTCTGAGTTTCTGAAATTTCTCAGGTTTGAAAATGGGAAAGCGCTAGAAAATATCTAGTTTGATTTGGTCATATCAAATATCAGAGTAGGGGAAAGTGATAAAAAAGATGAGATGGTCATGAATAATTTTCAATATATTAACCACTTAGTTGGTGAGGTAATGGAATTAGCTCAATTAGGTTTAGAAATTGGTTCCTAGACCCACCTATCAGTTTTGATGAGCCATGGAGATTTCTTGAATGAGGACGAGTCATAATTATCAATTTAAATGGATCAAAATAAGTATAAACCCATTCTGCTTCCCCTTATTCTCGATAGATCTACATGATGAAACGTAGTAGAGCGCAGTGAAAGGTCAGTTTTGTAAAAACTATGGTTACCTTTCATTGGTATTGAAATAAGTCATGGTTGTTAGTTTGAATCCACAGGGAGTTCTATGCTATGATAATTTCATAGTGATAGGATGTTATAACCCACAAGGACATGACATAACTTTTTTCATTCAAAGATTTTAAGAAGGAAATTTTCATGAGTATCACTCAGCTTAACCTTGATAATTAATTTATCTTTGTAAAATATAGTAATTTTCCATTGAATACTTTAGGTGGGTGTTTACATTTTGAATTTCATCATTAATTAGAATTTATTTTGACACATTTGAAGCTAATTTTTTTTGGCTTTATCGGTTGAGGTTGTTTTTTTGTTGAAATATTTTATTTTTTTGTAATTTTTTTCTGTTTTCCCCATTTCCATGAAATATAGTGAAAATATTACAATACCAGCTAATCAGTTTCTACATGAGGTAGCATTAAAGCTTTGGAAATCTCCCCAAGTATGGCGCTTGAATTATGTTCTTCCTATGGGTGCTTTTATTTATAATAAATTTTTTTATAAGAATGAATATCAAGATGGAATGTGTAATTTTCATTTAATTCTTGGTTTGTGTTTGGTTTTAATGCATTGAAAGGTATTGGAAAATATTTTTAATGTTGGAAGTAAATAAGAAAGTATGTGATTGGTTCTTTCATTCATTTATATTTTTCAATAAATATAAATTCCCATCAAAATGTATCATTTTTTTTAAAAACATTTTTCATTGACATAGTTGAATAGATTTTATGATATATTTTCATAATAATGAAATAAGAATTTTTTTTCAAAACAAATGCAGTTTTAGCTGCATTTGGCATTATCAAATTATTGATAAGTAGTTATAATAATCAGGGGAAATTAAAATAGACATAAATTTTCAATGAATTTTGATTTAAATTTAATTATAACATTTTAATTTAGATATTTTTTTTGATTTGATATTTTTTTGTTTTTTAGAACACATAACATATATAAAATTTAGTATATATGAAATGGAGAACATATGTATAATTTTTTATAAAATACATGATGTTATAAATGAAACAAAACATTTATAAATATAAATCACATAATATATAAATAATCGGGAACATATAAAATAAAAAACATAAATAAATAAATAAATGAATATAAAAGATAAGATGCTTGATGCACATAATATAATAAAAAATATAATATATGAGACATAACATAAATGAAAAAACATGGAATTCGTGTTTAATGTTTATTATTGAGTATAAATGTTCTATGTTTATATATATATATATATAATAAATTTTCTTTTTCATCATGGAGCTTAAATATTATGTGTTTATACAAGATCGAACATAAATATCCTATGTTTATATATAACTAGTACTTCTCTTATACATCACTATTTATTTTTTATAAAATAATCATATTTTGTAAAGTTAATAATTCACATAATTATTAAAAAAATTTAAATAAAAAATAAATGATACGTAATAATGGAATATAAGATATTGTTGTGACATCATAAATTGATATGAATGAAGTAATATTTGATGGAAAAGAGTTTTTACATTTTTTCGATCTTCATTTTCTTCATAATGAAATCCAATGGAAGGACACATCGAATATCCTTTATTTAAAAGGAACCAAAATCCAAATAAATTATGTTGTTTCCAGTTTCAGAGGCCTCTTCACCATCAAAATCTTGCAGCGTATTTTTCTACAATAAAGAATGTAACAATATATTAAACAATTATTTATGCTATAATTTTATTCAAAGCATAAGAAATTTCATATTCTTATTTAATTATATATTCAAAACAACTTACATTTTGAATTACTAAGCCATATCATAGTGTAAAAACAATGTATTGAATCACATTTTTTAATATGTAATCTCATAGCCAAAAATGTAATATCAGTTTATTATAGTGTAATAGTATCTTACAGGTGTATTAAAGTGTGTAATATCTAATTATGCACCAAATTTTATTGCATATTGCTGAAATGAAATACATAGTAAATTACCATTACATATAACAATTTAATTATAGTGGATTTCATGTAATAGTGTAATAGTAGTAGATTACATATAATGTAGTTAATATATAAAAACATATAAAAAAATGATTACATACACACTGTATGAAAAAAATGATTACATAAACTAATATAGCATAACAGGAAAACATATTACATACAATACTATAGTGCAATAGGAAAATAGATAATACATTGTATGTGGAGATTATATATTGATTACTATAATAGAAAAATATTTTATATATTGTATAGTATGAACATATTACAGATTTAAGACTACTATAATAGACTACTATATTTTTGTAATAATATTTTATTACAGTTTATATTTCACACAATATACACACATTATAGATTGAAGACTAATACAATAGACCATTATAGTTTTGTAATAATTTTTTTTTCAGACAACTGTGTTTGTAGACTACTATTATGTAATAGTTGTTTTCAGTTTATATATTATAGACTAATAATTTAAATATTTTTCACACTACTACAATGTGGCCTATTGCATACTACTATACGAACCGAGGGCTCTTACAAATTACTATATAGCATGTGGCCTATAATTGACTACTATTATGGAAGAATATGCTATAAACACATATTACATATTTTAGATTTCTATATGACTTGTGGTCTACCACAGATTTCCATAGTAGTGTAATATAAGTGTACTCAAATAGAAAAATAGATTACATATTTTGAAATATATGCACAAATTAGGCAGTGTATGACACATATTTAAACAGATAATTATTACACAGTGTAATATAAAATAAAAAAACATACTATATATAGTAGCAATCTATTTAAATCTGTAATCCATGCTTCAAGGATTACATATTGATTTTCTAGTAGTTTGACCATGTAGACTACATATTTCACACTATATGCACAAATTACAGTGTGATTCATATTTGAACAGATAACCATTTCATAGTGTAATAGAAAATAATAAACATATTGCATTCAATTTTAATATATTGAAATATTTAAGATGTGCTTCAAGGATTACATATTGATTTTCTAGTACTTCGCCCATTCTATGTTTCAACAGATTACTATTGTAGTGTATGATTTATATTTTAATATATTACCATTTAAGAGTAATTTGTTGAAATATGAAATAAAAATTCCAAAAAATATACTGTAAACTACATATTATAATATATGTGGTTTATATAAAATATATCTAGAAAATTAAAATAAAAATTAAAAAAACTATTGAAATATGAATAGTTAGTGGTAGACTACTATGTAATCATAATAATAAATTACAATTACAACATATTACTACTGAAATAGTAATTTTTATACATAAAAGTAATTTTGATACATGACCATAACCACAACACATGAAAGAGTTTGATATATGATAGTGATTTTGATACATAACATTGATTTTGATACATGAAAATTTGCAATTATGGTCTTTCATATATTAATAATAATAAGAAATATGAAATCATCACAAATTAAACTAAGTTTATAGATTGTGTAACCATGAGAATATATTAGTCTATAATATGTAAGAATACACTATGTTTTTTATACATAATATTTAATAGCTAATAAAAAAACATACTATAAGAAAAAACTGTTGGTGGTCGACAACTGATTCAAAAGTTCAGAGTATGAATTAGCAATGTATAAATCATGTATCAAAAGAAATTTAGTTATTGTATGAAATACTATTAATAGTTTATAGATAGTGTGTGTAGTTTATACATAATGTATGAAGTAGGAGTGCATCTATGTATATTACAAAATTATCGGGTCTATGATGCATACTACAACCCAAACATTTTTCACATCATAGATAAAGTAAATGTATATGAAGTATAATGTATTTATAAGTTATTATTGTTGGATTCAAGGAATGCCTTTATGATATATACATAGAATATATTATGCAGTGTGAGCATGAATGTTGCATACTGCTAATGCTAATGAATAATTTGAAATCATGGATTGAAAAAGATAATAGAAGATTGTACCAGAGTTATTCTAGTCGAAGAAGATGAATTAACGAATTCAACTTATCAATTATAAGTGATTGAATCTTCATCATGGACATGATCCTATGATTTTTTAAGGGAATACTTATAATTGAAGAGTTTTTTTAAGTTTAATTGACAAATTTTTAATTTTTAGAAAGATATTTTATTACCTTGGAATTTTCAAAACATTTTTGGAACTGTGAGATTTCATATTAATTATTTGAAATGAATAATTTTTTTTCAGTGTTTTGTTTATATGGTCAATGATGGCTCCAAATATTATAAATAGTGATTTCCAAACCAAGTAGTATAATTTTTTACTTCATAATATTCAGTTCAGATGGGAACCCGAACTCATCATAGTTCTTAATTAGAAAAAAATTTATGGTGGGTGTAATCTTTTAACAAATAAGATACAGTTTTGAAACTAACTAAAAATTTTAGATCAATTAAGTTAAATTTTAATTTAAAGGTAGTTTTTTCTCACCAACTTCATCTCTTGTTTATCAAGGAGAGCCACTAAAATTGATCTACTACAATCTGTGACCTATATTTTCACTCTAAATTTCATAGTATAGGAAAAAAAATCTAGAGGTTACTAAAATTAGATATGTTATATAGAAATAAAACATAATAAATGGTAATATCATTTAATGAGATGAAAGTTAAGATATTTTTGGAGAAAAACCTTGGATTTTTTCTTTTTGGGGAGAAATTTCATTTGTTATGCTATAGGATAACATTGAAGTTTTGAACCTTTTTCATACACGAGTTGCATGACTCGTAAAAATAACCATATATTCTTTGAAACTTATGTATTGTTGCTATGGTAAAACATCACATTGGATAAGAAAGAGAATCAAAAAATGATTAAGTAAGAGAGATTTTTTTTTCAAATAGTAATAGTCCATTAATGTTTAATGAACTATTGAAAGCACAAAAATAATAATCATAATCTACCTGTCAACAATCAATGATTTATTATAAAAAAATTAACACTAGAGAAAACCCATTAGGTTTCACAAATGGTGTATGATGTTATAGATGATGGTATATTAATCTATGTTGACTTGGCTGGAGTGAAGTTGAAACATAAAAAATTTAAATGTAAAACAAATGTTAGTGTAAAAACCGTTGCTATTGACTAGGTTGGTTTGAGAAATGCTAGGGTAATTTTGCTACTAATAGTGTCGATATAAGCTTTTCTAATCTAAGAACTGCTAATATAATTACTGCTACTATAATGATGTCAGTATAAACATTTATAGTGTGAATAATATTGAACTAATAAATGTTTATGTAATGTTTCTACTAATGAATCCAAATATGTAAATATGCAAGATCTTTCAGTATAAGCATTATTGTTAGTATGGGTTACTAGTGTAAGCACTCCCAATATAAATGTTAGAGTATAATCTGTACTAATGTAAGCAATTCTAATTAACCACCGGTAGTCTATTTCTAGTACTAATAATATAAATCTGTATTAGAACCTATTTTCTAAGGCGTGTAATATTGGAATATTGGTATTGATCATTAATTTTGTTGAATTTAATGTTTCTACTAAAAATAAAAGAGCCTTCATAATAGGATAGAAAAAATTATTAGATGTTTTATGTTATAGAAATTAAAATATTAAATAATAAAGGTATGTGTAATAAATACCTAATATTTTATCTCTCACAAGTTTCAACACCAAAAAAAGGACGACTGTTGTTTATGTAAAAAATGTGCTCAATTTTCTTATGGAATGTAATTAATTTTAGAACATCTAAAACAAATTAATAATAAAATTGTGAATTCTGTGAAAAATTTATTTAATGTATATGAAAAATTAATCTCATAGATAATAGTGATTAACTTTCATCCTGTGACACAATTTATATTCAAAAGTTCATATAAGATATTAATGTTATAGATATGAAATAATATCTGTGGAATACAGGTAAAAAATTACATCTTTCATAATAATTTTTTTGTATAACTAATATACACAACATATAGAGCATATTATTTATTCCAAAAGAATATAGTTCTAATAACTACATAAGGATATCAATGGAATTTAGTTGTACTTAAAATTCAAGACATAAAATAGTTATTCAAATTAGATAAGGTAGATGAAAATGGAGGATATCTAATGAATATAACAGTTACATGAATGAAATAATACATGTATTCATGTAAAATAAGTATATTAAATATAGTTTCATACCTTCAATATGAAGTTATGATATCATACATATGTTTTTCAATTCAACTATTCTATAGAAACAGAATTAAATTTGTGAATAAGGTTCCTTGCAAAACAATTTTAGGTATATAATAATGAATCAATAATGATTAAATAGTTAGATAAATATATAGTAGTATGTGTGTAATATACCTAAAAAATATGAAGAACATGGATGATGTGTTAATAATAAATTTGTGTGATTGGTATCATAAGTTTCATGTGTTCCCACAATAATGGTTGGAATATTATTTTGAATTTAGAAGAACCTAAAATGAATACCAATAATAAATGTAATTCATGATTAAAATATGAATTGAGTTGAAAATATAAAATAAATTTAATACATACAATTTGGTGGAACATTATCCAACAACACCTTACTGAAATGTTCTCAATACAGTATATCTGCACCATTCCTTGAATCTAGTGTGAGCAATAAAGAAACATTCAGTGAGTGCATACAAGAAAGTCTTATATATGCACCAAAGTTTCCATCACAATACAGTAACGTCATACTTACAATTTGAAAGACCATTTTGCAACATGGTATCTATTATTTTCTTTTACTTGTTTGATCCAACATATATGGTTGAAAAATTATCGCATTATTTATTCACTTTAAATTAAAGGGAAGTGAAACTTTATAATTTTATAATAATTGAGATTACATGATAAATGAAAAAAATTGTATTGGTAAAATTTAAATAAATGAACCATTGAAATATATAGTTGATAATGACACACATGTTCCTCTCCACATACAGTCATTAGGCGACATTGTTTCACGTATAAGAGCATGTTACATTACATTAATTGTGATGAAATAATTTGAAATATAGGTTGAACCTGTAATTTTTAGAAATAAAATAAATTCATATAGTGAAAGAATAGTAATTTACAAAATAATTTCAGGTAAAGATAAATAACTATCTAACAACCTGTTTGATGTTGTCACCATAGTAATCTCCCACATAACCTTTCTTCTATAGAACTTGATATAGATTTCATATTCATGTTGTTTATCTTTGTAATGTATTATCAAGTAGTTAAAAAAAATCATGGTATGAAACTTTATGTGAAAAAAAAATTTAATATAATTTGCAATGATAAACAAAAATTACTATATGCATGTACTAAAACACCTTTATACAAACAATTAATTAAGATTAAAAACAAATTACCAAAGATAAAGCAGTTTTAGTGAAATGAATAAATCAACAAGTCAATGAAATGAACATTTTATAGTTAACCAATCGAAGAAAAAATGGATAAACTTAAATAATAAAATAGTTTATATATAGGAATTAGTCAATAATTTTATTCAGGGTTACATAAAATGCAATAGGTTTTACTATGTTGGAATAATGAAGGGTCGAACCTAAAAAATTAACTGGTAAATAAACCATTGACTAACAGAGTGAATTAGATGTTGCAATTATTGATTGAAAAAGGTGTAATTTATTAACATAAGGAAAAAATTAAGATAAAAAAAATAGGAAAAAAATATCAGAACATAGGTGAAATTTTTATAAAAGGTATGAAAGAGAATAAACCATAGGGGTATTGATGGAGGAATCCTAGAGTTGTGAAGATTTAGTATGAAATAATATAGTTGTGGAAGGCACACAAAGGTATGAAGTTGTACATTGATTCTTTTGTATCCAGATGAGGGTAATTAAAGAACGACAGTTTCATAATGCACTGAATGAGGCAGAAATATCATTGATGAATATTTCATAGATTTATTAGGGTATATAATGAAAATTCTATAATGGAATCAGTTGAGGCATCATGGAGTTCCACGAAGGAAGATAGAGATATGGCCTTTCTGTTAGAGGTAACCGACGTGTGAGGAATGAAGACTAATAGCTATCAAGTAGATCAAAATAGACTATATTTGTAGGAAGCATAGGGTAGTCAGGATCTAGAGATGAGGGAGGCATGAGAAAAATTCCAAAAAATTGAGAATGGATGAGAGGAAAGAGATATGAGAGCCGGAAATAGATCATAGAGGATAACGGGGAAGAGAGATAATGTCGAAACCCTATTCTAGTCAGGATCCTGAGAGGAGAGAGGCATGAGCGGAATGTTGGTAATGGATGGGTCATGTGTAGTAGGATCCATGATAGGTGGAGGGTTGGTCAAGGATGGAAGAGGCTTAGTAATTTTGGGTTTTAGAACTTACTATGGAACAAGTAACTCTCTTCTAGCGGAGGTAAGGGCTTTGATCAGTGGCCACCAATTGTGCAAATTATATAACATCAGTCTCAAGGAAGTAGAAAATGATTCCAATGTTCTAGTTTGGATGATGAAAGGAAGAGAGCAGGCCCCATGGGATTTGGAATATTTCATTAGGAAGGGGAGGAGATTGTTGGATCATGGAGCAAAGATCAGACACACTTGGAGAGAAGGAAACTTTACTGCTGATGCTTTAGCTAGTAAAGATAGACCTGATGATACTTTCATATTATTATTTAGTATGGTATCTATTAAAAAAGATTGCAATCTCATTGTTAGAGGTGATTCCCTGGGCCTACACTATTTTCGACCGCCTTGACTTGTAACGTATATAGTAGATAAAAGTGATTTGTGTTTATTACTAAAATTTAATGCTATGTATTTATTAAAAAATATTTATTTCATGTGATTATAAAATGATATGTGTTTATGCATAACATTAATGTTTTGTGTTTATACATAATATTTATGTTTTTCATGTGTTACAAGGTATTTATTTTATGCTTGTTACAAAACATTCATATTTTTTTTTGTCTCAATTCACATTTATGTTATGTGTTTATATATAAAATTTTTTTATGTGTGATTTATATGTATGTTATGCGATTTATACATATATTTTTCAATATAAAAGGAATAATATATGTTTTTTTTTTAAATTCAATATTTAATTTTTGAAACATTTTTATAGTTTTAAAGCACAAAACATGTGTTTTGTGTCGTATTTTGTTTTTTTATTAATTTTTTATAATTTTATTTTATTTTTTATTTTAAAAAACATTTATATATTGAGTTTTTTTTATCAAATTTGAGTTTCTATATATGTTCATGAGAATTTATGCATTTAAATGTTATATTTATATATAAAAAATGACAGGCTATATATAATTTAATGAGATGAATATCATTTATTGTCTCTATAATAATTATCATTTATTATAATTATTTTTTAAAAGTAAATTATATTTATTTAGTTTTCTAAAAAACCAATTAAATTTAAATTCTTAAATATGTACTAAAATAATTAATGAAAAAAAATTAAATAAAAAAATTATAAACACTCACACTTATCTATAATCATTTTGATTTGTACGAGTTGTGACTGGTGAAAATGGTAAATCATTAATCAGTCTAATAAAAAAGTGTTAATTTATGAATATAAGAAACTCTTAACAATTATGAGTAGTCAATTTTTAAATAATAATTCATTGATTTAAAATCAATTATTATAGTTTTTAATAACGATTCAGTGATGAATAATCACTTATATAAATAATAAGTTATTTAACAAAATTTATAAAAAATGGATATATTATTTATAAGGGAAATGTTGATAAATCTAAAAAATATACAATTCACCAAAAATGACTCCCAAAATAGATTTTATTCATTTTTCAAAACTATCCTTCATTAATATATTTTTAAAAATCATAAAAAAACACATAAGCTGAAAAAATAATTTTCCAAATTCAAACAAAACTTTAAAGAAAAAAAATTCCAAAATCAAATACAAAAAGATCAAGCTAAATCATTTTTGATATATAGAAGAGAAAAAGAACATATCATTAAAAATATTTACTAAAGGAATTTTCAATTAACATTCCACTCTTAAGTCTTCAAATTTTGTTCATTTTCTTTGTAAACAACATTAGCTCATAACTTTATAAAACTTCAAACACAAAAACATGAATTTATAAAATTTGTATAATAATAAAAGGTTCTCACATGAAAAATTATCAACTAAAGAAAAAAACTTTTCAACAAAAACAAATATCATAAAGCACAAATATGTTATAAAACATTCAGTTTTTAAACGAATAAAAGTTATTTACTATAAAAAGAAAAGTTTCATAATTTGTTTTCACTAAACATATTAGAAAAAAAATTTGTTATATGTTTCAAAGTATTACATGTTTAAAAAAATTGAAAAATTTATCATAGAGAAAAATGTATTTAATATATTTTGTGTTTCAAAATATAACATGTGTCTAAAATCTAACCTTATTAATTGAACATATGTAATGTGTTTCGAATTAAAGTAACCAAGTTAGTTAATGTACCTCTAATAAGGTTGTTGGGGATGAATCATTGGTATAGTTTTATAGTTTCTTTAGTGAAATTAACCTCTATGGATTTTTAAGGTCTGGATCCACTCACTTTAAACACTCACTCACATGGTATGAAACATTAATGAAAAATGCACTGTAGACATGGGTTTTTTAAAATATTCGTTCCCAATGTGGGTACCTGTCACGAACCAACCCGGGTTGACCCTGAACTGGTCACTCGAGCCGGCCCGCAACATGGCCCGAGGGGCGTTCCCGATCCCCACGGGCTGACAACTAGTTCCAGGCATCAATATTTAACAGGTGGGAATGATTTGGCCCAAAAGAAAATAAACTAAGCAGCAGAAAAAAATAGCACAAAAGCAAATAAATAAAGAGAAACCACCAAAGCTACTAACCTGACCACGACCAAAACTCCACATGACCCCGTGTGTCACTCTCCAATACTACAACCAACGTCGCTCAAGGCGAACAACTGAAGCAGGAACCTGCAACAGAACTAAAAACAAGAAAACACTATAGGCGTGAGTATTAAAACTCAGTAGGCTTGCCCGATAAATCTATTCCCAATGCACTACTTTTAAAATAAAAGGAACACTATTTCAAGTTTGAACTACAATATATAAAAGTAGGTTTTTTTCTAAATGTTTTACTTAAAAACAAAGTATGAACCATTTCCCTTAATAATTTCCAAACTTGGGTTCATTTCATTAGTGTCAATGGATTTTTATAAAGGGAAAGTGATGTTTACATTTTCAAATTTGCACAAAGAGGATTAAACACTTTCATTTGAAAACCATTTTTAGAAACCTATTCAAAATCAATTTCCCACTTTCCAAGGAAAACAATACACCAGAAATGCACAAAGTAAAACACACAGTAAGGGAAATGTAGGTATACTAATGAGCATCATAATCACTACTACAAGCAACAAAATCCGAATAGACAGGGGTGAACCTAGGAGATCGAGAATAAACTAGAAGACACCAATACATGCAAAATCATCCTTGTTGACATGTCACAATGAAATCAAAACGCACAATACGCTCGACCATCCTCTCTCGGGCAGGTTGAGGGAAAATCCCATAGTAATAAACCCAATATATCCACCTACTATGCACCATTGGTCAGTACCATAACCTACTAGTGCAGCAATAATTCTTAGATTATTCTCTCAATATACTAGATTCCCATGACTCAGGTGTTTGGAAAGGGGGTGATCCAACCTATTCCAACCGAGCATCCAATCATGTATATATATAAAGCACAACAAGCATCACCCCTAGACACTCCATAGAACAATATCTTTCCTTTAAACTACTCAAGTACCCGGGAGCCTCTAAACGCGGCCTCCCAAAAAATCAATTGCAACCAAGGCATGAGAGTTGTCCTAGGAGGGTCTTAATGAAAACATTTTCATCGCTTTCCATAAAGTGTCAAATGGTTATTAAATACATTTCACAATCACTACTCTAAAAAGAACCAAAAAACTTGTTAATGCTTGAGAATAAATCATTTATCATTAAAACCAGAACTACATTTGAAATTACGTGAATTATGTTTAAAGGCCAAACAGGCAGTCTTTCAATACTGGGTGTCCGCTCATCGAGAAAATGTTTGAAGTGTCCTGTATAAAATAAACGGCTCTTTATTACACCAAATAATCATTTAAAGATTAATTGTCTTATATTAAAAATTAATTATATTATATTATCTCACATATTTTAAAATTAATAAAATATTTAATTTGAACAATTAGTGTGCACGAACAACAAGAAATAATGTAACTTAAATTTTAAAAAGCAGTGCAATGGGGAACCTACCTCGAGTCGCATCTTGGACACGACAACACAATACACCTCACATTGGTGCACAATCACGTGCAAGCCGATGATCGCAGTGTCACGGGGTTACCTTGCCAACATGTTGAAACAAACACACGATAACTAAGAACACATAGCCACTGACTTAGAACAAACCAAACGAACAACCAACGCAAAAGAACCAGCTCTACATAACTTCAAAACACAACTTGCACCATCAGACTTATTTATTAAACCACTTTAAAATCCAAAAAGTATTTGTAAAAACCACATAACACCAAAACAACTCACTAATTATTTTAAAGTGCCACCAGGTTATTTCAAGGAAACACTAGAGTACGAAATCAGAAAAAAGCGCACAACATGATGAAATTGACCTTTAAAAGAACGTGCACCTAAACAAGTTTTCTAAAACCAAATTCTCAACATCCAAAAAACTTAATAAATCATTTAAAATTTTTATAAAACAATTTTGAAAAACACACCACAGCTTTAAACACACGGAACCAACTTAAACACCTTAAAAAACACTTTCATGATCAAACGCACACAACACCACATTGACGTCACACCAAAACCCAACTGCAACCCTTTCACATTTTAATAAACCAACAACACAATTTATAAAACACTAAAAATGTCAAAAAAATAAATTTTCAGCCCATGCGAACCATGAAAAACAACAACACAGTTTAGGAAACACTGCGAATGGCTCAACAAAAGTTTTCATAAAATCAAAACATTTATAACACATAAAAACGTTTCTAAACCCATCAAAATCCTATTAAACATAAAGCAACACTATATTCTCACCAATAAGACTAGTAAAATAACATACTAATTTGATCAAACAAGCAAATTAAAACACCACAAAAAGTTTATGCACGGAACAACTTACATAGGGTGTCGAAAATTCCCGAAAATTGGTGTCAAACACCAATCGCACCATAATAGAACCACGTGGGATCCCAATTAGATCCTAAATCAAGAATACGAACCAAAATGAATCCAAAACGAACACTAAAAAGAACATCATACCCGTTGTAAACCAAAAAGGTCAAGGAATAATAGGGGAAACCTTCCCGGGGGAGTTGCGCTGGAGGTTGCGGGTCATCGCCGAAGGTTGCGGGATGGTGAAGATCGCGTGGCCAGGGGTTTCCACTGCTGGCCGGAGGTGGAGTTCACCGGAGCTCAGTCGGAGTTCACTAGAGGGGGCCGGAGGTTGCTGGCCGGCGGCGGAGCTCAGTGGAGCTTGGCCGGAGGTCGCTGGAGGGGGCCAGAGGCTGCTGGCCAGCGGCGGAGCTCACCGGAGCTCGGCCGAAAGGGCTGGCAGAGGGAAAGGTGGAGCCGAGGTGGTCGCACGGAGTAGGGCGAGGCGGAGTCAGGAAGCAGTGAGCGTCGGAGATGGGAGGTCGGCTGGCGGGTGGAGGCGCGACAGAGGCAAAGGGAGAAACCGGGGGCAGCTGGTTCGCGCAGAAGGACGCTGTAATGGGGGCAGTGCTGGACAACGAAGGGGGAGAGGTGCCTCAGGATCTTGTGGGTGGAGGGAGGTGGAAAACAGGCGGAGGCCGGGGTGAAGGGGGCTGGGGCGCAGACGAGGCGCCTAGTGGGTTGTGCGCCGAACCGAAGAGGCGCAGGGGGAGTTGGGGCGGCGCTGCAAAGAGGGGAAAAGGGGGGGGGGCTTCGGGTAGCTAGGGTTTTCTATATATATATATATTTTCATTCCTAATAATTATAATATTATTACAATACTAATAATAACAATAAAAATAATAATAATAATACAAATAATAACAATAAAAATACAAATGATAATAATAATAATAATAATAATAAAACCAAAAATAATAATAATAAAATTAACCATAACAAAGATAATATTAATAAAATTTATTAACAATAAAAATAATAATAAAAAATAAAATAAAATATAAATAACAATTTAAAAAATAATAATGATAATTTAACGACCCTAATAACAAATTATTTTATTTATTTTAAATATCGATCAACTGCACGACTCGTGTGCCGCCGAGCGCGCGGTTGGGTGAGCCGCGCTCGGACTGTGTCACTCGGCACTGACCACATATAGGGTTAAGGTGCATGCCTGACACGCTGTTTTATAACTCTCGCGCAAGTCGCATATCAGCTAGGTTGGGGTGTGACAATTCTCCCCACCACAGACACTTTCTGCCTCCATAAAGTGACCCAGTTGAACGATAGACAAAATAAGAATCCATGCCCAAATAAGACCAGAAGAAACCACAACATAAGAGAATGAGAGAACACGAGAGGGTTCTCCCCACCACAAGAACACAACTAGTGTAGAAATTCTACAGCCAAACATACCATCCCAGGAAGGGGAGATGACACAAGAACTCCCAACCGATCCAGACTAACCTTTATAGCACTAGCGAAACAACACCTCCGCTAAAACTTGGAACTCTCGACATAGACCAAAATCCCCAAAAACTAGAGAGAAACCTCCAAGAAGAACTTAACCCATGAATTAAACTCGAGCATTACCACAAACGTCGATCCTTCCATAGGCACTTACATCTCCAGACAAACACAGCCAGACTGAGACTAACCCATACAAGGTTCAAACACACTTTTAAGAAAAACGCACGATCCAGAACACCATAATCAGACAAACGAGACTGTTTGGATTAAAAATGAACACTTTTATCCTAAACTCATGACGACACAATGAACCTACAACAATGCCAAAACTTTAACAGTGGAAGGATGAGAATGAAAGGACTTTAAATGTTCTGTCGCCAACACGGAACATGAAACCCAAACTGAGGCGTCACACCCCCGACAACTCCTGACTGCGCGCGAGCTTCACCCCAAGAACTATGGTTGGGGCTTTGATGGTTGAAGCATCTCCTGCCTCACATTCAGGCACTAGAATCTTCTGGTCACAATGTCTTCCTCAGGCGATGTTTCCTATAAAGCTTCTTTAGATGACCTAGACACCTGCAATAATGGCACGTCCTCGGTGGGGTGTGACATAATGGCTTTGCATGCCCTAAACATACACACTGATGGCACACCATTAGATGGTCCGACGAACTGGAAGTTAGAGCCACTGAAAAGAACTCTTTAGAAAAAAATTTACCTAACACACTCTGCTCGTTAGATGGGGGACCTTCACGAGCAACCAGATACGGTGGATTGCCAACCATTTTCACTCCGGAAACCAACTCAAATAAGAACACCTCATGCACCAACTTCTCAAAAGTGATGCTCCCAAAAAGGGAGGACTCGATCCTTGATCTTTGTATAAAGACCCCTGATGAAGGGAGAAGTCTTCATCCATTCCTGCGACACTACCCCCGGAAAAAGAGACACAAGATCCTTGAAATGGTCAACATATGCTTCCACCATCTTCTGGCCATGTTGAACACGCAAGAGATCTTCCATTTTCTTCATCTTCACCTCCACAAGTATAATCCATCGAATGAAGATGACTTTAAATACATACCACATCATCCCAACTTGCAGTGATGGCAGGGCGAACAACTCCTACTCATCCAGAGCTGGACCTTCGATCAGACCCAAAACGACGTGCACTCTAACAGCTTTAGGAGTTCCCAATACCCTGAAGACGCGCTCGACCTCTTCAAGCCACTGCACTATCTCTAACAGACCCCAATCACCATGAAGGACAGACAACGTCTGAGAAGGACCAAAAACTGGGCATGACTCATCAAAACTCTGGGGACCTTTCTGGGCGGCATTTCTGAACAACATATATAACACCAAGACGAAACCGACATCAATTGAAGCAACATCAATAAAGCACCCCCATCCAAAAACAACCAGCTCAAAAAAAAACCAAACAACCACAAACACAACCCAAAATTCCCTGTCTAAGATTCCCGTTCCATTTTAGATTCCAAAACCACCTTTTTTTTAATTTCGAAATCGCTTTCTTTCAAGGAAACTTTTTAAATACCAAGTCCACTTTTCAAACCAAAATCACTTTCCAAAACCATTTTCCTCTTTAAAATCCAATCTAGAAAACAAGGCCAATCCTTTAATTTCAAACACACCCAGGTAATCTCATGAACCGTTGCACATGTCTTCATCCACTTTCATTCATACGCACCAACACACACTTTCCATGCATCCTCTCACACGTGCAAACGTTCATAAGGAGTACCTGAGGTTTCACCCCAAACCATTCTTGACCAATTTCCAAGAAAACACCAGTTTTCCAAACCAAAGTCTTTCAGTTTTAAAACCCATTTCATAAATTTAAAGTCATTTAAAAGAAATCAGTCCCATTTTAAAAAACCTTTTTTTTCAAAAATTCACATACACCAACCAGAATGAAAATGACACTCAACTTGCATCAAACCACTAGAGTGAGGGACTAGTAGTCATGCTTAACCTAGAGACATGGTAGTGGGCCATGCCCCAAGTGAGCGTAAATGACTAGGAAGAATTCAAACCATGTACTCGGACTCCACATGGGTCACTACTCCATGTGAGATCACGATGTAACATCGGTTTACCTCTGTTGTAATCCCTCAAACCAAAACAAATCATAATGAGACAAGAACTCAATTCCCAGACTACCCCTGGCGACTCGAGGTTCGGAACGAGCGAGGGTTCATGATGTCCTTCTCGTACCTACCTCTTGAGTCCCGAAAGTCCTAATCTCCATCTACCGAACATCCCAAATAACAAGGCTCTGATACCATTTTGTCACGAACCAACCAGGGTCGACCCTGAACCGGTCACCCGAGCCGGCCCGCGACATGGCCTGAGGGGCGTTCCCGATCCCCATGGGCTAGAAACTAGTGCCGGGCATCAAGATTTAACAGGTGGGAATGATTTGGCCCAAAAGAAAATAAACTAAGCAGTGGAAAAAAAATAGCACAAAAGAAAATAAATAAAGAGAAACCACCAACGCTACTAACCTGACCACGACCAAAACTCCACGTGACCCCGTGGTTCACTCTCCAATACTACAACCAACGTTGCTCAAGGCGAAAAACTGAAGCTGGAACCTGCAACAGAACTAAAAACAAGAAAACACTATAGGTGTGAGTATTAAAACTCAGTAGGCTAGCCTGATAAATCTATTCCCAATGCACTACTTCTAAAATAAAAGGAACACCATTTCAAGTTTGAACTACAATATATAAAAGTAGGTTTTTTTTCTAAATGTTTTACTTAAAAACAAAGTACGAACCATTTCCCTTAACCATTTCCAAACTTGGGTTCATTTCATTAGTGTTAATGGATTTTTAGAAAGGGAAAGTGGTGTTTAAATTTTTAAATTTGCACAAATAGGGTTAAACACTTTCATTTGAAAACCATTTTTAGAAACCTATTCAAAAGCAATTTCCCACTTTCCAAGGAAAACAATACACCAGAAATGCACAAAGTAAAACCCACATCAAGGGAAATGTAGGTATACATATGAGCATCATAATCGCTACTACAAGCAACAAAATCTGAATAGACATGGGTGAACCTAAGAGATCGAGAATAAACCAGAAGACACCAATACATGCAAAATCATCCTTGTTGACATGTCACGATGAAATCAAAATGCACAATACACTCGACCATCCTCTCTCGGGAAGTTCAAGGGAAAATCCCATAGAAATAAACCCAATATATCCACCTACTATGGGCCACAGGTCAGTACCATAACCTACCAGTGCAACAATCATTCTTAGAATATTCTCTCAATATGCCATATTCTCATGTCTCACATGTTTGGAAAGGGGGTGAGCCAACCTATGCCAACCGAGAATCCAATCATATATATATATAAAGCACAAAAGGAATCACCCCGAGCCACTCCATGGAACAACCTATTGCCTTTAAACTACTCAAGTACCCGAGAGCCTCTAAGTGCGGCCTCCTAAACAATCAATTGCAACCAAGGCATGAGAGTTGTCCAAGGAGGGTTTTTATCAAAACATTTTCATCGCTTTCCATAAAGTGTCAAACGGGCATTAAATACATTTCACAATCACTACTCTAAAAAGAACCAAAATACTTGTTCATGCTTGAGAAGAAATAATTTATCATTAAAACCAGAACTACATTTGAAATTCTGTGAATTATGTTTAAAGGCCAAACATCCAGTCTTTCAATACTGGGTGTCCACTCATCGAGAAAATGTTTCAAGTGTCGTGTATAAAATAAACGGCTCTTTTTTACACCAAATAATAATTTAAAAATTAATTTTATTATATTAAAAATTAATTATCTTATATTATCTCACATATATTAAAATTAATAAAATATTTAATTTGAACAATTAGTGTGCACAAACAGCAAGAAATAATGTAACTTAAATTTTAAAAAGCAGTGCAATGGGGAACCTATCTCGAGTCGCAGCTCGGACATGACGACACAATACACCTCACACTAGTGCACAAGCACGCGCAAGCCGATGATCGTGGTGTCACAGGGTTACCTTGCCAACACACTGAAACAAACACATGATAACTAAGAACACATAGCCACTGACTTAGAAAAAACCAAATGAACAACCAACGCAAAAGAACCAGCTCCACATAACTTCAAAACACAACTTGCACCATCAACCTTATTTATTAAACCACTTTAAAATACACAAAGTGTTTGTAAAAACTACATAATACCAAAACAACTCACTAATTATTTTAAAGTGCCACCAGGTTATTTCAAGGTAACAACATAGTACGAAATCAGACAAAAGCGCACGACATGATGAAATTGAACTTTAAAAGCAAGTGCACCTAAACACATTTTCCAAAACCAAATTCTCAACATCCATGCAACTTAATAAATCATTTAAAATTTTGATAAATTTTTTTTGAAAAACACACCGCGGCTTTAAACACACGAAACCAACTTAAACCCCTTAAAAACACTTTCATGATCAAACGCACACAACACCACATTGACGTCACACCAAAACCCAACTGAAACCCTTGCACATTTTAATAAACCAACAAAATAGTTGATAAAACACTACAAATGTCAAAAACAGAAATTTTCAGCCCATGTGCACCATGCAAAACAACATCATAGTTTAGGAAACATTGCCAATGGCTCAACAAAAGTTTTCATAAAATCAAAACATTTATAACACATAAACACGTTTCTAAACCCATCCAAATCCTATTAAACATCAAGAAACACTATATTCTCACCAAGAAGACTAGTCAAATAACATACTAATTTGATCAAACAAGAAAATTAAAACACCACAAAAATTTATGCATGGAACAACTAACATCGGGTGTCAAAAATTCCCAAAAATTGGTGTCAAACACGAATCACACCACAATCACACCACATGGGGTCCCAATTAGATCCTAAATCAAGAATGAGAACCAAAATGAATCCAAAACGAACACTAAAAAGAACCTCATACCTGTTAGAAACCAAAAAGGTCAAGGAATAATAGGGAAAACCTTCCCATGGGAGTTGCACCGGAGGTTGTAGGTCATCGCCGAAGGTTGCGGGCTGGTGGAGATCACACAGCCAGGGGTTGCCGCTGCTGGCTGGAGGCGGTGCTCGCCGGAGCTCGGTTGGAGGTCGCTGGAGGGTACAGAGGTTTCTGACCGGCGGTGGAGCTCGTCGGAGCTTGGTCGGAGGTAGCTGGAGGGGGACGAAGGCTGCTGGCCAGCGGCAGGGCTCGACGGAGCTCAGCCGGAAGGGCTGGAAGAGGGCAAGGTGGAGCCGAGGTGGTCACACGGAGTAGGGCGAGGTGGAGCCGAGAAGCATTGAGCGCCGGAGAGGGGAGGTCGCCTGGCGGGTGGAGGCGCGACGGAGGCAGAGGGAGAAACTGGGGGCGGCTGGTTTGTGCAGAAGGAGGCTATAATGGGGGCAGTGTTGGACAACGAAGGGGGAGAGGCGCCATAGGAGCTTGCGGGCAGAGGGAGGCGGAAAATAGGTGGAGGCCGGGGTGAAGGGGGCTGAGGTGCAGACAAGGTTTCTGGTGGGTTTTGCGCCGAATCGAAGAGGCGCAGGGGGGGTTAGGGCGGCGCTGCAAAGAGGGGAGGGGGGGGGGGGGCTTCGGGTAGCTAGGGTTTGCTATATATATATATATTTTTATTCCTAATAATTATAATATTACTAAAATATTAATAATAACAATAAAAATAAAAATAATAATAAAAATAATAAAAATAAAAATACAAATGATAATAATAATAATAATAAAACCAATAATAATAATAATAAAATTAACCATAACAAAGATAATATTAATAAAATTTATTAACAATAAAAATAATAATAACAATAAAAATCAAATATAAATAAAAATCTAAAAAAGAATAATGATAACTTAATGACCCTAATAACAAATTATTTTATTTATTTTAAACTTCGCTCAACTGCACGACTCGTGTGCCACCGAGCACGCGGTTGGGTGAGCCGCACTCGGACCGTGTCACTTGGCACTGACCGCATACAGGGTTAAGGTGCGTGCCTGACGTGCTATTTTATAACTGTCGCACAAGTCGCATATCAGCTAGGTCGGGGTGTGACAGTACCTAATCCTTTCTAGGTTCAAGTCAAGTTCTGAGACCTCGATTATCACTATAATTTTCTAGTGATTACAAGAGATAGACATTTTTCTTCCTTGAATATTACGAGGTTGTTTATGCTTGTAAAATATATGGTCAGTATCCATCCTTGAATATTTATAGATAAACAAAAACAATAAGGGGATTTTTTATACTAGAACCTCCAATATTAAATAAGACCCTTTTCTCCTGACTGTGAACAAGATCTTCAATGCATTTCAAGACGTATTTGTATCTCAGAGTAAGCTTTTCTTCCTTGATCTAGGCCTTAGAATCCTAGAGAAATATCACTAGAGTAGCATTCATGTCATCCTTAATCCTCAAGCTTTTAGAATTATTAAACTATTAATGAGAGTATGCACGTACATCTCAGTCATCTAACTTCTAAAAAACAAGCCACTAGATGATCATCTTCAGAACTGGATTGTCACGACTTGACCTAGATAACCCATTCAACTAGACTCTGAACCTGACCATGGAAAGACTCAAAGGGAATTCCCAATCCCCATGGGCTGATGACTAGCACCCAGACATAAAAAAAACTAGATTAAATGATTTTCCCAACCCAAAATAAGATACATATCATATATACAAAAAATATAATGAGAAATGAAATGTGTCATAAACAAAAGAGTTCCAACGACAGCGGTATAACCAAAAGTAACACGATTAAAACCCAAGGTACATGTCCAAATATAACAAAAAATGATAATCAAGAAAACTTCCAAGAAAATACTCCAGGTGATATCTGGGCATCATCCCACCAACTCACCACTAGATACCCATACCTAGCTGATATAAAACTTTCTTCCTAATTGTGACACTCTTCCATTTCCTATATCATATAAAACAAGGTCTGCACACCCCAAGATAGTGTGCATGACATGAGATAAACAATCTCATTAGGATCCTAACCAGGTTTTACTTAATAAGTCTCTATAAAATAATCCCAATATTCTTAAATTTTAAAGAAAAAATGTCATGATAAGTAGTTACACAGTTTTATATCAAAATAATTCCAAATAATTCCCTTTTTTCATAGTTCTAAAACAAAATCTAGATAATACCACTTAAAAGCATAATTTCAATAAACCATTTACATTTATCAAAGAATAAATCATATCGTATCAAGTCAAAATAGTACAAAGATAAAATACTATGGTAAAAAAACCCTAGGATAACAAGGTTCATACTAGTTAGGCCACTTGTACCTCAATAAAAAAACAAAATCTAGTGTGTAATCAAGTCCCTAGAGTCAATGAATCCATAAAATAGGTAAAAAGGAACACCCCATAAAGTGTACCCCCTATAATGTCAATATAAATTTCCTAAATCCAATGTATCTATGATCTAGGAATGAAATAACACAATGTTGGTTAGTAAATCAAAAGGGGGTGAATTGAGTTCCCAATAAATTTTTTTGTTAGAAAAATTTAAAAAAAATCCACCATGTTAATTAAAAATTATTATTTAATCAAAATAGTAGAATTATATAAGTTTTATCTTTCATAAAATTTATCAAAGTGGGATTAGGGTTCAGTTAAAACAATATTTGAAATCAATTTAACTTTTGAGTCTATATTACTTAATCAAAACCTTTATATAAATATAGGTTAAGAATAACTATCAAAGTAATTTTTTTTCCATAATTTAATAAGATATACCATTTTAACTTTGAAATATAGAAAAAAATAATAACACAAAGTGGAATAAAATGAGGGGTTCAGTATCAAGATGAGACTTAATTCCCTTCACTTGGAAATCACCTACTACTAAGAAGATTATTATAAAAATAATTATATCCATAATTTGAATTGAGTTTTACAAACAACAACACATAGCCTATCCAAACTCAAATCCTCTTCCACATTTATACATGGGAAGAATAACAATATATGCCATGAAGGACCTCTTCCAAAGTTTCCATGGGAATAAAAATAAATAAATTTGAGAGATAATGTCTACAAAACTCCAGTTTAAAACATGATATAGTGTGTACAAATAAATAGATTCATACAAAACACTGCTCAAATGTAAATAAAAAACAAAGAGAGAAAAAGAGAAGAGATAAGAAAAGATGATGCTACTTGATCTATGATGCTTCAATTGTTAATGGTTCCTTGAATATGTTTTAGAAATGGGATCAAATAGGTTCTTCAAAAAGTGCAGGAAAATAGAGTGTCATATAGTCTGGATGGAACTACTACTTTTAGTATGTTGATGTTTAGAAAAACTTCCAAATAGGACTCTTGATTCAGTGTATGAAAGGTTCTTGTCCTTTTATAAATTATAAACTTTCACACTCAGATGTATATCAGCTCAACTATCAGCTATCATCTATCCAATAACATGCATGAGGGAGTTATATAAAATAAATAGCTCTTTAGATCCAATTATCTATTGAAGAATAATAATAATGATATATTGGATCCTCTTACTAAGAACTAAATCAAGAAAATTTGAATTTTGTCTTCAATGAATCTCTGGATTGGTTTAGGAATATTGATTAATAAAACCACTTGATACCAACTACATTTAATTACTTAAAATATCCCTTGGAGGAATTAAATTCAAAGGAGTGAAAAAACACCAATGTTATCATATTAAAAATAGTTCTTTTATAGTAGCATAAACCAATAATAGATTAGACTAATGGTAACATACAATGGTAGAAATATCAATGGTAGATCATCTGAACTATCAATTTATTTGAACAATGGTAGATCTAATATGAAAGTAGATTTAGTTTGGTGAAAGCACAACTTGGGAAATAGAACAACTCTGGAAGTATCACAACTCCGACTCTAGAGTCTGACGGTAGATCGGTCAGTGGTAGATGAAGTTCACTAATAGATCTAGTTTGAACTAATAGTGGATTTGTTGAAATAAAAATGAATGTGCACAATGGAAGATCCATAGATTATAGAGTATGGAGGTAGATGTAATCTACCAGTAGATTGAATTGAACTAATGGTAGATCATTATATCCAATAGTAGATCTTCATAACTAACGATAGATCTTTACTAATCCAAATTTCTTCAAAATATAATATACTATCATAAAACATTAACCTTATTAGAAACATAATAATCAAGATTTGTGAGCATTAAAATAAAAATTTTCTAACAATCTCATCCTTTTTTATGATAAAAAATAATGAAATTTTATAACTATCTATATAAAACAACTATAGATGAATTTGAAAAGTAATGGTATACTTAACATTTCAAATTACTAATATGAGATACAAAGGTTAAATTTTGATACAAAATTACAAAATTAAATTCCATAAAAAAATATCTCCCCCTTTTGGGATTATAAAAACAATAATACTATAATAGAAAATACAAATAAAGTAAATACAATCAAAGAGATAAAGAGAAAGAAAAGATAATCTTCAATAGATACAAATTCATTTGATTACAACTCAAAAATAAATACAAGGGAAAATACAATACCTATCAAATATTAATCCTAATCATAATCACTCTCTGCCCTATGGGATGCAGGATCAACTAGATCATTTAATTTTCTAAAGATAGAAGGAATAAAGGTAAAAACTGAGGGTGAATATGTATAAGTAGGAAGCTCACATACCACCACTAACCTGAGATGTCAAACAACTTCAACTGGTGAAATGATAAAGTGATGATACTGAGAAGGTAGGGGTGCGGAAGATGGGAGAGGTTAAGGATGACATAGAAATGGATTATGCTGCCACAACTACTATCCTAGAGACCTATAAAAATGGTTTCATCACATTCAAAATATCCATTATGATGTTTCAACCTTTATCCATCATAGTGAAGAAGTCCTTCTTATCTTATACAAATAGTTTGAGTAGAGGGGACAAGACTTTGTTTCACTTATTCCATGAAGGCCCTATTCACAAGAGGCATCATTAAGTTCTCAGCAGAAAATTTAAAATGATAATTTATCTCATTATTGGTATAAACTTAGAAAAGGTAGTATTTTATTTCCCCAGTGATAATCTCTTTATTACTTCAGGATTCATTCAAACACTCCTTAACCAGTTTATATATATGCTCACCATGCTACCTAATTTTCTAAAGGTCCTCCTGATGAGATGAAATGAGGTCTCCCAAGATAGAAAGAAACTACTCCCTCACAATTTTCCTAATCATATCAGAATCAACATAAGATTTAGGAGGTGGAGTAGTGGATGTAGAGGCAATAGCTGGATGATAGGTTTCCAACCTCTTCTAAAGGGATTTCTAACCTTGAAAAAATTGGATCTTATATTCTCTATGATAGACTTAAAATATTCTATTTCATTATTCAATATTCTATTGATTCAATAAGGTTTCTTTATGAATTTTCCATTTATTTATGTTTTGAAAATCATAAACACTCTATATCAAGGAAAATTTTATTTCCCCATAGATTTATCTTAATAAGAAAATTTTCATTTCCCAAGGAAATTTTCTCCTTACCTTTTTTTTTCATTATTCATGTTATAGTTTCTCTAAATCTAACTCTTTTTATTTCTAAGTGTAAAATTCAGTTTCATATCTAAAACTTCAAAATCTTAAAAATACTTAGATATAGAGTATTATGTTTTCAGGTTCTGAATTCAGATTCTGAATTCCTCTAAATTTAGATTCCAAATTCTCTGAATTCAGATTCCAAATTCTCTAAAATTCAGACTCTGAATTCTATGAAATTTAGATTCTGAATTCTCTGAAATTCATATTCTGAATTCCTTAGAATTCAGACTTATAATTCCCTAGAATTCAGTCTCAAATTTCCTTAGAATTCAGACTCCGAATTTCTTAGAATTCAGACTCTGAATTCCTTATAATTCAGACTCTAAAATCTATAGAATTCAGGTTTCAAATTCCTTGAAAATAGAATCCAAATATGCATATAATATAGACTCCAAATTTTTATTTTCTTAGACTCTGAACTTTATTTTCCTTAGACTCTTAAAAATGGATTTGATTAAGAAACCATATTTTTATTACTCTTGTTTTAGTTATGAAATGATGTCGTTCAATCTGTTTCTAACTAACCATTGTTTGAGTGACACATGTATAGGTCCCTCCGAGATTTAAGGAAAAATATGACCGTTGGAGGAGGGAGCCGACCGTTAGAGAAATTCCTATAAATAGGATCTCTTTTGAATGAGCTCAATAATAACTGAGAACCAATCTATCAATTTAGAGATAACATGCTACTGAAGTGATTTCTAGATAGAGAGACTCTCATACTTTTTGCGTATTGAACATCTTGTTTATCTTGCTTCGTGCGACTTCAATTTTTGCTGTGTACAATCGAGGATTTCCGGGGATAGGAAGATAGAGGTGATGACTACCTAAAAGTTTAAGGATTTCTAGGGATATGAAGAAAAAGATGTTGACTAACTTAAAGTTTGCAGACTTCCTTGATAAGGAAGACATAGGTTCCAACTACCTTGAAGTTCGAGGGCTTGCGGGGATAACAAGATAGAATCCGATATTCCTATCAAGGGATTACCCTGGTGTGGGTAAGACAGACTTTCTTGAAAGTATAAATCAAGGGACCTTTATACAAGGTTGTTGGATACCCTTCTCTTTGGTTTAAAAGATTTCATACTTTTTACTTTTATTGTTTCAAGTTTATTTTCCACTGCATTTTGATTAATAAGGAAAGTATAAATATATTATAATTTATTTTACTTTTATACTTTGATTAGTAATATTCTATACTCTTTAAGGTAGAATCTTTTTCCCTATAAAATTTTCTTCAGTTTCATTTCTGGAACTATATTTCCAAAACCTATCAATTTTGTAGAACTAAGAGGTCTTGTGAATTTACCTTGTTTAACTTTGTTAAACATAGTTTTCCTAAAGGTTAAAAATGAAAGTTTTATACCAACTTTAAAGGTTCTAAATAAATTTTTAAAGTATACAATTCTCCCCCTCTTGTATATTGAGCATCTACATTTATATTTTGATCCTATAATTGGTATCATAGGTGGTATATGAAATAATTATATTCACATATAAGTTTTTTTTCTCAAGTTTTCATTGTTCTAAATATTTTCCTTGCTTATGATTTTTATCCTTGTCTACAAACTTTACTATTAAAAAGTTTATGTGGAAAGATAGTTTCTTTTAGATGGCAGGAATTAATGTTGGTTCGATTGACAATCTAAATCCTACTAGACCACCTATTTTTTATGGGAATGATTATGAATACTAGAGAGATAATATGAATACTTTTTTTATTAATACTTGAGTGGAAAACTTTGTTATTCTTATTGGAGATTACAAGATTCCTGATAAAGAAGTCAGAACTTTTACTAATCAAGAAAAATCCTAATATCAACTAAACTATAAGGTACACAATACTTTGTTTTTTTCCATTAATAGGAATATATATAGTTAGATTTCTTCTTGTGGAGCTGCAAATTGTATTTAGAAGAAATTGGAGGTTACTAATTTTGATACATCCAAGGTTATAGAAACTAGAATAGCTATGCTTAGAGTAGAATATCTTGGTTTTCTATTTCCTTATGGAGAACCAGTATGCAAGGTACAACAATGATTCATGACTATTTTTAACAGCTTACAATCCATGGGTGAGAAAGGTTTATATGATGAGGAACTTGTAGAAAAGATTATAGATATCATGCCTAATGAGTGGGAATCTAAGAGAACAATTATTGATAATAATAGGAAAGTATCTTAGATTACTCTTGATGAGATTTTTGGAACTATTCTTCAACATGAGACAAGAATGAAAAGAGATGCTTATTTGAATAAGAATAAGAATGGAAATGGAAGTGTAGCCTTTACTACTACTAAAGTAAAGACTCCATAAAGGGTTACAAGGTTCAAATCAAATAAAGTCATTGTTTTATCTGAATCTAGTGAAAGTGAACATTCTAAGAATAAGCTATCTAATCTTTCTCAAAGGATGAACATGATAGTTGGAAAGAAAGACTTCTAGTATAGATTTAAGAATAAATAAATAAAGGACAAGAAAGACTCTGAAGTTACGTGTTATGAATGAAAAAGAGAAGGACATATAAGGCCGGATTGTCCTATGCTTATGATAAAGGATAGAAAGGAAAATAATTCTAAGAAGAATAGAAATAAGTACTACAAAGATAAATCAAAGAAATTTTTGAAAGCTAATGACATCTGGAGTGCTAGTGGTGGAGACTATTATGGTGAATCCTTGGAATATGAATCTTCTAATCAGAAGAATCATGGTTTACTAGCCAGACTACCTATTGAAAATCATTGTCTAATGGCTAAGGTACACAATGCTGAATCTATAACCAATGTTTCCTTAAATGAAAATTATAGTGATAATAGATATTATGAATCTTTGGATGAATAATCTTATTCTGATAAAGATAATAATTTACCTACTTATGAACAAGTTTCTAGGTTTTCTAAGCTTCTTGAGAATAAAAATTCTAAAGTGAATAAAAAGCTTGATAAGGAAAATTATAGAATTTCTTTTCTTACTAAAGAAGTATCAGATATTTCTAAAGATCTTGATAAGAAAATTTATGATTTTGAAAGTGTTTCAAAAAACCTTTAGGAAGTTAATTATAATAAGGATAGACTTTCTAAGGATCTAAAAAAATTAATTTCAAAGAAAATTGTTTTAGAGACTAACTCTAGTGCTAAAACTGACGTTTTTGAGGATAAAAACTTAGTTATTAAACTAAATTCAGAAATATTTTCCTTGAGGAATGTTTGTCAAACATTAAATTAGGTATATAAAACTTTGATAAGATGTATTCATAAATTCAACCTCTAAGGTATAATTCTAGTTTTGGCTATACTTATTCTAAACCAGTCATTAGTAATAATTATTTTGTTCCTCAAAGTGCTCTATTCTGCACTAAATGTCAGTGTGGTGGACATTGGGTGAAAAATTGTTCCTTAAACAAAACTCAGTCTTTAAGTTTTCATAAATATTATTTTTCTAAGAAAATGTGGATTCCTAAAATTTTTCTTTTCGAAGTTTCTGGATCCAAGAAAGTTTGGGTTCCTAAAGTCTAACTCTCTTATTTTCAGGAAAGTAAAGATAGTACCAACATCAATACTTAGTACATGGATAGTGGATTTTCCTAGCACATGACTGGTAACAAAAAAGTATTTGAAAATATTATCAATATGAAAGGAGGAAAAGTAACTTTTAGGGATAATGCTCAGGGAGAAATTATTGGTATAGGTAACATTGTTCTTTTTGGAAAAACGTTGATTTCAAATGTTTTATTTGTTAAGGGTCTTAAGAAAAACATTATTAGAATAAGTTAGTTATGTGATGAAGGTTATATTTTGAATTTTAGGAATGATAAATGTTTAGCACACAATTCCAAGGAAGATTTTATTCTTTCTACCCATAGGCAAGAGAATGTATACACACTAAACTTATAAGACCTTAGGAGCTAAGACCTACCTTGTCTTAGTGAAGTGAAAGATCATTATTGGTTATGGAATAGAAGGTTAGGACACTGTAACCTTAGGAACCTATGTAAAATATCTAAGAAAAGACTTGTTAAGGATCTACTAGAGCTTAGATTTGATTATTCAAAAGTTTGTGATCCTTGTCAATATGGAAAGTAACATAAATCAAGTTTTAAATCAATTGGTGAAGTCTCAACTACTGATGCATTATAGTTGGCGCATATGGATATTTTTGGTCCAACACAAATTGTAAGCATTGGAGGAAAATATTATGTATTTGTCCTAGTTGATGATTAAACTAGATTTACATGGGCCTATTTTCTAGAAAAGAAATTTGAAGCCTTTTCTTATTTTAAAAACTTTAGAGACCAATTTAAAAATGAGAAAAACCTTCCTTTGATAACTATTCATAGTGATCATGGAGGAGAATTTCAAAATTATGATTTTGAAACTTGTTTTAGTTGAAAAGGCATTACACATAACTTCTCAGCACCAAGAAATCCTAAATAGAATGGTGTTGTTGAAAGAAGAAACCAAATTATTCAAGAAATAACAAGAACCATGTTAAGTGAATATTCTATAGCCAAAAATATTTGGGTTGAAATTGTAAGTACTGCATGTTATACTATAAATCGAGTTTTGATTAGACCCTTTCTTAAAAAAACCCCTTATGAGTTATGGAATGGTAGAAAACCTAGATTTTCCTACTTCATGGTATTTGGTTGTAAAGTATTTATTCTGAATACTAAAGATAATTTACATAAATTATCACCCAAATCTGATGAAGGAATTTTCTTAGGATACCCCACAACTTCTAAGGCTTATAGAGTTTTTAATAAAAAGACATGTATTGTTGAAGAAACAATACATGTCAAATTTGATGAAACTGATCCCTTTGTTTTTAAAAAACCTCAACCTACATCTTCAGATGTGTTTTCAAAAATTGATTATCAAACCTTGATAGAAGATACTTATGATAAGGAAAATGTTCAAGAAAATTTTTCTGAGACATTTACCCCATAAGATTTCCTACCATATGTTGATGAACATGTTTTACAAAACCCAAATCAGTTATTTCTCAAGAATGACCCCAGTGATAGTATCATTTGTGATGTAAATCAACCTATAAGGACAAGAAGTTCCTTAAGAAATGAAGTAGAAAATCTAGAATTCCTTTCTCAATTAGAACCTAAAAGCACTTATGGAGATTTAGGTGATGATTATTGGATAAAATCTATGCAAGTTGAGCTAAATGAATTCGAAAGGAATAAAGTCTGGACCTTGGTTGAAAGACCTAAGGAAACTTCTATTATTGGAGTAAAATGGGTCTTCAGAAATAAGTGTGATGAAAATGGAATCCTAGTAAGAAATAAATCTAGATTAGTTTCTAAAGGCTATAGTAAATAAGAAGGAATAGACTATAAATAAACCTATGCTCCAGTAGCTAGACTTGAATCTATTCATATTTTACTTGCCTTTGCAACATTGTTTAACTTTAAACTTTTTCAAATGGATGTTAAACGTGATTTCCTTAATGGTTATGTTCAAGAGGAAGATTTTTTGAACAAACTCCTGGTTTTGAAGATAAATAATACCCTAAACATGTTTTCAAACTTACCAAAGCTTTATATGGACTCAAAAAATCCCCGAGAGCCTGGTATGATAGACTTACACGATTTTTGTTACAATACAATTATGTTAAGAAAAATGATGATCCAACCCTTTTTATAAATAAAGATAAGAAAATTGTTTTTATTTTTCAAATTTATGTTGATGAAATTATATTTGGTTCAACTCAGTAATCTTTAACTGATTCGTTTTCAAATCTAATGAAATGTGATTTTGAAATGAGTATGATGGGTGAGTTAACATTTTTCCTTGGTTTTCAAATTTCTCAAAAACTAGAAGGAATCTATATATCCCTACATAAGTATATTAAATATCTTCTTAAAAATTATGTATATGAAAACACTAATAGTATTAGTACTCCCATTGGTACCTCAAATTCACTTGAGAAGCCAGAAAACCAGTAGTTCAAACATCTTTTAGAGGTACGATAGGAAGTTTACTATACTTGACATCTAGTCATCCAAAATTGATGTTTTCAGTATGATTATGTGCAAGATATCAATCCAATATTAAGGAATCTCATATAAATGCAGTGGAAATAATTTTTTCGCTACTTAAAGGGAACCATGGATTTAATACTCTTTTATACTTTTGGAAATGATTTTGTCTTAAAAAGATTTTCGGATGATGACTTTGGTGGATGTGGAATGGATAGGAAAAGTACATTTGGAACTTGTCATTTCTTAAAATATTCATTAGTTTCTTGGTCATGTAAAAAGAAACACTCAGTAGCACTTTCCACTACTGAAACTAAATATGTAGAAGCTGGAAGTTATTGCGCTCAAGTATTGTGAATGCATCACACACTCACAGAATATGGTATGAGTTTTACTAAAACATAAATATTGTGTGATAATAATAGTGCCATTTCCTTAAGTAAAAACCCTACACATCACTATCATGCAAAACACATAGATATTAGGCATCACTTTTTTAGGGATCACACACAAAAGGAGATATCATTCTTCAATTTATCAAAATGAAAGATCAACTTGCTGATATTTTCACAAAATAATTACCCTCCGATAGATTTGAATTCATTAAATAGAAGTTATGATTGATAACTATGAGGTAATCTTCAATATTAACTTCTTTTTTAAATCTATCTCCTTACAGTAAGAAACTCTTTTTCATAGGAGGAGTACATTTACTTTGAAGTCAAGTTTTTTCGTAGTCAAAATTTTTCATAGTCAAATTTTTCATAGTCAAAATTTTCATAGTCAAAATTTTCATAGTAAAATTTTTCGTAATCAAATTTTTTGTAGTTATTTTATAGAATCTAAAGTTCTTCTAGAAGAATTATCCTCATTACAAATAATTTTCCCTAAGTAATCCGAAAGGTATGTTTCCTTTCCTAAGTTTTCATAATTAATTTTTACTTGTTGGTATTTTCATTTTTTTTAGATTCACTTTTACTTAAATCCGATTTTTTTCTTAAAAACTTTAAAAGATCGGAACCTATCAAAATCCTTCTTTGGTTTTCATCTCATCCGTCAGATCTGATCAGAATTATTTCAACCACTGGATCAAGTAAGGAAGCTTAACCTTCACTTCAATCGCTTATATAAAGCCCCTCTAATGATTTCCCCACATCATTTTTTCAAGATTTCACATGTTGAAGCTCTGTATTTGTACTTAAGGCCGTTTTGAATCTTTAAAAGTTTCCCTAGTTCCGAATGTCTGCTGAAGCCTCTCCTCAGAAAGAAATTTCGACTGTTAAAGAAATATATGAGTGGCAGATATATAGAGAAAGGTTGTTCAATCCAAAGTTTTATGGTAAGTATGACCCTATCATATCTAAGAATTTCAAGCTGAATGGTTGGGAGAGTGTATGTGTTTCAAAACCAAAGGTATAGGATCCAGTGTATCTAGACTTGTTGATTGAGTTCTATGAGACAACATGTTTCTTCAAGGAAGAAGGCAGAGAAAAGTTCTATTTTAAGTTTTATGTAAAGACCTAATCTCTTTCTTACAGCAAGGCAATAAGTCTGATTGGAATTCCTTATGAAGGAGAAGAAGAATTATGTATTCACAAATTACCTGATGTGTTAGGATCCTTTGATAAGGAAAAGGATATAGAGTATCTTGGCATGAAAGGAGTAAAGACTCCGAAGATTGTTCATCTGTCTATGAAATTATAGATTCTTGAATTATGGGTTCAAGGCTTTATAATTACAAGGAAATGGGATAAGGATACTCTGAAAAATAGTGATATCTATATATTGGATTTCCCGGTGAACCTCAGGAAGATAAACACGGTTAAATATATATTGATGACAATTAATAATATCAAGAATAGAAATATGAAATCTCAAATAATCATGTATCCAGATATTCTATCAAATATTATAGCTATTTGTTTATAATATTTAAAAATTCCATGAAATTCTAAGCTGAGGAATTACAAGTTAATGTTGTTGAGTGAGGATACCTTAAGGAGGATGAAGGCTGGCTTCTCTAATGAATCCCGAATTTTTTTTGATCTATCTGAAGAAGTATTAGAAGATTTTTCAAAGAAGTCAGAAGTGGTTGAAACCTCTAAGAAAGGCAGAAGGAAGATAAAGACTAAGGAACCATAATAGAAAAGAAAAACCCATATGGATAAGGAAACTCAGTCAGCACCACTGAAGCCAATGAAGTAAAAAACCTACCCAGATTAAGTAGTGGCCAAGTGAAGAGAGGATAAGAAAAATAGGAAGGAGAGACTAAGTTTGTCTTGGACCTAGCTGAGGCAAAATCCTTAAAAATTAAGGCTAATGAAGAGCTTGAGAAGAAACAGACAGAGAAGAATCAAAAGATGAAGATGTCTGAGACTGAGATAGTACAATCTCTTCTTAAAGATTCTGAGTAAGCATCTGAACAAATTCCAATGCCAAAATATTTTTTTCTAGAATAACTTCCTGTGACTTCAGGAAAGAAAGTGGTGATTCCAGAATCACATCATGAAGAAGAAATAGTTGAAGAAGAAGAAGTGGAAGAAGAAGAAGAATAAGAAGTAAGTGGTGATACTGAGGATGTAATAAGGCCAATAGAGGATTATTATGAGAAGGAAAGTCTTTCTGAGAAATTATCAATCCAAAATTCTGAAGCCAAGTCTTCAAAACTTGCTACTCCAGGAAAAGATGAGAAGGTTGAGAAAGAAGTGAATAAATTGTCTGAAGAGGAAAGTAGAAATCATGATTTTATTCAGCTAGAGGATATTTTGGTAGGATCCAAGAAAGAAGAAGTAGATGAAGATAAGATTGTTCAGCTATCAGATAGTGAACAAAAATATCCCAAAGCTCAAGACATCATTCTGAAATATGATAAGGGAGAGCAGGTGATAGTAGATACTCCTAGTAAATCTATGGTGAAGAAGAAAGCAGTTGGTGCTTCATCAAAGAGGAAAGCTGAAAATATAGAAGAAGAATCCTTACCAACCAAACACTCGGATTCAGAATCATCTTCCATTGGACATGATTTTTTTGTTCAGTCATTGAAAAGGATGGTTAGTACTATTCCCTTATTCCCAAGCATAAACTCATGGTGCCAGATGCTTCAGCATACAATAAATCAGAAATCAGATTCAGTTTCCATGGTTATGGAAAAATGTGTCAGACTATAGGTAGATTTTAAAACCTTCCTCATTGGTTATGAGGATCATAAAAGATATTTCAATAAGATTACAAGTTGGTAAAAAAATACAATCGAAGATATGAGAATATTCTATGAATTTCATGAAATTTTCAAGGATACTTTTGACACCAAAGATGGGAAGATCAAGGATCTTACAAATAGTTTTGAGGAAAAGTTAAGCCTAGAACAGACTACTCGGAAGCAGGAAGTTAAGGATCTGAATGGAAATCTTAATTCTGTGGCCATGAATTGGAAGAGGGAAATGGATCTCAGAATTGAGATTGAAGAGAATCTTGTTAAGTAAGAAGAAGTGTTGAAATCTCAAGAAGAATGTCTTAAGGACCAGGAATAAAATATTAAAGCCTTGGAGAAGAAAAATGAAGATCTGGATCAGCTGATCAAGCGTATGGAAGAATATCACAAGTATCTCAAGAATCTAAAAACCATTGTGAATAAGCTGATGCCGAAGGAGAAATAAGGATAATTTATTTTTATTCTGATATTTTTTTTGTACTTTTCCTTGTACAAATTCTTTCAACATTAATGAAAATTTGGTTGTTATTTATATATTTTGTTTGTGGTTGTTTAGTTCTAATTTTTAAGGTACCAATTTTTTTCCATTCCCTCTATTTCTTTTTGAAAATTAAAAATGGGGATAAAGGAATGATAAAAAGAATATTAAGAAATAATGTATTTCCCTAAGGGGGAGTTCATCTAAGGGGAAGTTCTTATTAAAGAATATTTTCATATGAAAGAAAATGAAAAATATTATTAAGGTAATCAGTAATACGATCTTTAGTGATTCCAAACCTAAGGGGGAGTTAGTCATATTCACTTTTATCCATAAGTAAAGGGAGATAAGTTTTTATTTTCAATTCCATAATAGTTCTAAGTCCTTATATTCTTTTTAGTAAGGATGTTTATGCTTTACAAAAAGGGGGATATTTTTGAGTCAATAAGGTTTCCTTATGACTTTTCCATTCCTTTATGTTTTGAAAATAACAAACACTCTATCTCAAGGAAAATTTTATTTTCCCAAAGATTTATCTTAATAAGGAAATTTTCCTTTCCCAATGAAATTTTATCTTTACCTTTGTTTTCATATTTCATGTTATAGTTTCTCTAAATCTGACTAAAATTCGTTTTTATATCTAAAACCTTGGAATCCTATAAATACTTAGATATAGAGCATTCTGTTTTTAGGTTTTGAATTCAGATTCCGAATTCCTCTGAATTCAGATTCTTAATTATCTGAATTCAGACTCTAAATTATTTGAAATTCAAATTCCGAATTCTCTAAAATTCAAATTCTAAATTCTATGAAATTTAGATTCCGAATTCCTCATAATTCATACTTCTAATTCCTTAGAATTCAGACTCTAAATTCCTTAGAATTTAGACTCTGAATTCCTTATAATTTAGACTCCGAATTCCATAGAATTTAGACTCTGAATTCCTTAGAATCCAGACTCCGAAATCTATATAATTCAGGTTCTGAATTCTTTGAAAAACAGAATCTGAATATCCATGTAATATAAACTCTGAATGTTTATTTGCTTAGACTCCGAACTTTATTTTTCATTAGACTCTGAAAAATGGATTTGATTAAGAAACCATATTTTTCTTACTCTTGTTTTAGTTATGAAATGATGTTGTACACTCTGTTTCTAAATAACCGTTGTTTGAGTGACACATGTATAGGTCCCTCCTAGATTCAAGAAAAAATATGACCATTGGAGGAGGGAGCCAACCGTTGGATAAATGCCTATAAATAGAAGATCTTTTTAATGAGCTCAATAATAACTGAGAACCGATCTATCAATCTAGAGATTACATGCTTCTGAAGTGATTTCTTGAGAGATAGACTCTCATGCTTTGTGCATACTAAACATCTTGTACAACTTTCTTCATGCGACTCTGATTGTTTCTGTGTATAATCGAGGAATTTTGGGGATAGGAAGACAGAGGCTCCGACTACCTTAAAGTTCGAGGACTTATGGGTATAGGAAGATAGAGGTGCCAACTACCTTAAAGTTCAAGGACTTCCTTGATAAGAAAGACAGAGGTGCCAAATACCTTGAAGTTCGAGGGACTGTGGGGATAGAAATACAGAATCCGATATTCCTATCGAGGTCTTACCCTGGTGTGGGTAAGACAGACTTTCTTGAAAGTATAAATCAAGGGACCTTTATCCAAGGTTGTTGGATACCCTTCTCTTTGGGTTAAAGGATTTCATACATGTTACTTGTATTGTTTCAAGTTTATTTTCCACTGCATTTTGATTAATAAGGAAATTATAATTATATTATACTTTCTTCTACTTGTATACTCTAATTAGTAAGATTCTATATGCTTTAAGGTATAATCTATTTCCTTGTAAACTTTTCTTAAGTTTCATTTCTAGAACCATATTTCTGGAATCTAGCAAGTTTGTAGAACTAAGAGGTCTTGTGAATTTACCTTGTTTAACTTTGTTAAACAAAGTTTTCCTCAAGGTTAAAAATGAAAGTTTTATACCAACTATAAAGGTTCCAAAGGAATTTTTAAAGTATAAAATTCACCCCCTCTTGTATATTGAGCATATACATTCTTTTTGCAATCCTACATATTCAATTCTCAATATAAGCCTCTTAAATCATAAAAATAATCTTAGTATGAATAGGGAAGATGAATAGCTCAAAGATGTGCCTCGTATTAGCTTCATTGAGTTGAGTTACTATAGAAGTTTTGAGATATAATAAATCCACTTAAATAAAAAAGAAACCTCTAAATATTATAAATCATCTCTAAAGGTATATAAAGAGTAGAAGGTAGAGGTGATGGAACCCTATCTAAACTAGGTAAGAAAGATTCTACATGTTCAGATCTATTAGCAAGAGTATTAGAAGAAAAAACTTGAAACTGGACAAATTCATCAATTTTATCCACTAGATATCCATTTGGATATTTTACACCAGTAGGAATGTAAGTTAAACCATGCTCAAGTGGACTTCCATGGTAATCATAATCACTATCACCCTCACCATCTGGATTAGGGTAAGAAATACCTAGCAGCCTAGAACTAGGAGATGACTCCCCCTTGGATGGTTTATCATCCTCAGTAGAGGTAGCTAGATTATCTATATGAAATTAATTATGGATGGTAGAACTTGGGGATTCCTCCCCCCAGAAAAGATGCTCTTAGCTCACCTCTAATAGGGGTAGAATCATCATTAGGATAAACATAACCTTGTATTTTGTCATTTACAAACATAACTAAAATTGAAATAGAAGAAGATAGATGTGGCTGTTCCCTCTCAATATAATAATAATAATAATAATCATCATAATCATCATCATAATCATCATCACCATCATGACCTTATAATTTATAAGGTCTATCACCATTCCCATCCTCAGAACCATAAAAAACTTCAACTATTTATTTTCTAGGTCCCAGAAGAACTATCAACTTGTTATTATCATGATACTTCAGTATCCTATTATTTTACTTCACTCAACATTCTCTCTCTAGAAGGGAGATAAATAAAATAACTAACAACACCAAAGGAAGAATATGGACTCTTGACCACATCTATGTCACTCCCTTCCTCAACTGAAACAAGAACCTCTTCTTCAACCTCATCTACTTCTTCTTCCACTTCCTCATCAGAATAAAACACAAATTTATCTATATTCAAGCCAGGTTCAACTATATTCTTAGGCCTTGTAGGGTGTTCCACAAGGTTACACTACTTATAAATATTTTCATTATCTTCCACCCATTTCTTCATCCATGGATTCTAGGTGACCATTATTATTTTATAGGTAAATTGGATTAAACAAAAACCACCAAATTTTACCTCTTCTTCTTCATTCTCATCAACCAATCCATTGGATTCCTGTATACCTGATATCATCTTAGGGTAGATCAAATAATTTAATCTAGATGAGGAATTAATAATCTCCATTATATGAATCATAATATATCTACAAGTATTTATTTTATCCCATATTTTCATAAGGAATAAAATAAATACATCATGGAACCTCATCGTGATAAAATTACATTTCCCGGGACATAGTATATGCTGAATAAATTTGAACAGAAGCCGAAATTCACCATAAAGTTCTGTAGCAGCTGGTCTTCTCACTGTACCATTTTTATTTAGTTCCAGCAATGCATTCTCATATAAAAACATATCACTATCACTTGTTATAGATACTCGATAGTCATAAGATACACCTTAGTGATGTACATTGATACATCTATCCCATTTTTTTAAAGAAAATATTACATTTTTTTCCATCGATAATACTTCAAATGATATATTTATTCTTACCAAATATATACTCTACAAATTGGTGAAACTGGTAAACTAAACTCTGATAAAATGGTTGATTATTCTTTGAAAACCACTCAATCAATACCTGGTTCTAAATCACCTTGATCACTAATGACTTTCTTGACATCAACCATTCCACATCTATTTCTTTCTTTGCAACAAACACTCAAGTCACAAGATAAGGATTCTTTGGTTAGAATGCATCACAACTCGATTCTCCATGAGATCTCTTCATAGGTCATGATAATACCTAAGATAACACTAATGGGTGCTTCACTCTCACAATTATACTGAATCAAAAAGTGAATGAAGATTGCGAGGAAGGTTGAAGGTCAGGAGATAAGGGAAGTTGAAACGTTTGAAAGGTAGAAGTAAGAAAAAGAGTTCCAAAATCAAATTCAAGTTCAATTTTATCATTTTGGTATTTTATATTTAAAAAATTTAATGTAAAATAAATAAATAAATCAAATAAAAATTTAAAAATAAATAATAAAAATTGTAGTAGATAAAAATAGAGACTCAAACGGTAGATCACCAATGGTGGATCTCCAAACAGTGGACTGACCAATGGTGGATCACCCAATACTGGATCTTCCAATGGTGGATCTTACAATAGTGGATCTTCCGATGGTGTATCTTCCAACAGTTGTTCTTATAATGGTGTAAATTTGAATATAAAGGATTAACAAAAGTTTATCATTCCTATTTTATGTTTCATATAGTTTTATCTCTTAGAATTTAAGGTATTTATAAAAATATCAGCAAGCTGATGTTCAGTTCCTATGAACTTAAGAGTTATATCACCTTTTTGGAAATTATATCTCAAAAAGTGATGTCTTATATCAATATCTTTTGTACTATAATGAGATACATGATTCTTGGAAATATTTATCATACTTATGTTGTAATAATTTGTAGGTACAGTTCTAAATTGATAACAACAGTCTATAAATGCGTGTTTCAACCACAAAATATTTTCACAACAAATTTCTACAATTATGTATTCATCTTCAGTAGTGGATAGTGCAAATTTTTTCTTTTAAGTACACCAAGATACTAGTGACTTTCCCAAAGGGTGACATGTTTTAGAGGTTCTTATTCAATATAACTTACAACCACAAACTTCTACATCTAAATAACTTACTAAATCAAATACTTGTCCTCTAGAATAGAATAGTCCTAAACTGGTTGTATAGTTGAGGTATTTGAAAATTATTTTAAAAGAAAGTAAATGAGATTATTTTGGATATGTTTGAAAGCGATCATAAATACACACACTAAACATAATAACCGATCATCTAGTATCTAAGTATAACAAGATTCCAATCACACCTCTATAATTGGTTTGATCTACTAACTTTCGAGTTTCATTGAGATCCATATTACAAGTTGTACTCATAGAAGTATCACTACTTTTAGTTCTATCCAAACCAAAAGGTTTTAGATGGTCTTTAATGTACTTATATTGATTTAAAATAATTCTATATTTATTTTGAAAATTTTGAAAACCATGAAAGAATTTAAGTTCTACCATTAAACTCATTTCAAATTCACTTTAAATAATTTTTGAAAAATTAGTACATAAATAATTTATGGAATATCCAAAAATAATATCATCAAAAAAAATTTATTACTAAAACATCTTTTGAATTTTTTTTTATAAATTGAGTAGGATCAGCTATGTATTTTGAAAATTATTTAGAAATTAGAAAAGATTTGGGTCTATCATACCAAGATCTAAGAGATTGTTTTAAACCATATAAAGCTTTAGTTAATTTAAAAAAATGATTTGAAAAATGAGGATTTTGAAATCTAGGGGGTTTTTCAACAGAAACTTACTCAACTATATAACCATTTAATAATGCAGTCTTGAAATCCATTTGATATAGTTTGAAATTAAAATGTGTTTCATAGTAAAGAAACATTCTAATGGATTAAAGTATATCCACTAGTGAAAAGGTTTTCTCGTAGTCAATACCCTCTTCCTGACTATATCCTTGTGCAAACAATCTAGCTTTTTTTTTTTCTGACTACAGTGCCTGAATCATCAACTTTGTTTCTAAACACCCACTTATTGCCAATAGTCAAAGTGTACTTAGTTTTATCTACTAGTTCTAAAAATTTATTACTTTAAAACTGATTAAGTTCTTCTTGTTTTTCCATTACCCATAATTCATCATTAATTATATCATTTATGTTCTTAGGTTCAAGCAGTGAAAAGAATTCATGATGTTTAACTTGATTTATAAGAGAATCACTAGTTTTTTTCCTTTATCTAGATCTCAAACTATATATTCTAGAGGATGGTATATATGAGTCTGAACTGTTCTAGGAAAAGAAGGTCTATTTATATCATTGTATTCTATAGGTTTAAGTTCAGGTTTAGGTTGTTCCTTAGAACTAAATGATTTTTCTACCAGTTTCATAGAACTATTAGAAGGTTTCTCATTGATATTTAGATTTTAAAGATCATATTCAAGGTTTTCTAAAGGGATATTAGGTTCATGTGGATCTATTTCATCAAATTTTACATGAACAGATTCTTCTATAATCTTTGTTCTTTTCTTAAATACCCTATATGACTTACTGGATTTTGAATATCTATGTAAAATTCTTTCATCACTCTTGGTAGAAATGTTTTTCAGATTATCCTTATTATTAAGAATAAAAAATTTGCAACCAAAAACTCTAAAGTAATTAACCTTTGGTTTTTTCCATTCCATAATTCATATGGGTTTATCTTTAAAAGTGATCTAATTAAAACTCTATTGATTATATAACAAGATTTATTCATAAATTCTTCCTAAAAATAAACTGGAAAATCATACTCATTGAGATTTTCCAGGCGATTTCTTGAAGGGTTATATTTCTCCTTTCCACTACATTATTTTTCCATGGGGTCCTAGGAGTAGAATTTTTTTGATTATATCCATTTTGTGAGAAAAATGTTTCAAAATATTAATTTTAAAACTCATGGACATGATCACTTCTTATGGAATTAATTCCAAGTCAACTAATATTTTCTATAGATTTAGCGTACTTGGTAAAATAAGAACAATATTCACTTTTGTGAGCTATAAATAATAACCAAGTATATCTAGAAAATTCATCCACAAGAACATAACCATCGTGCTTCCCATTTAAGATAGAAACTATATAAATTTCAAAAAATTCCATGTGAACCAACTTTAAGGGTTGAGAAGTTGAAAATTATTTCTTTGATTTGAAAGAGATTTTGTGTCGTTTCCATTTTTGACATGGGTTACAACCTTTATTATTTGGGAATTATATTTTAGGTAGATACTTGAATAACCCATTCCTAGTGTGATTTACAAGTGAATTAATATTTTAATATCATAGTCTCATATGTTAAATCCAATATTCTTTATGACAATCACTTAGACATGATATGTTTTTAGAAAACAAGGAATCTAAATTAATAGCATAAATATTAGAATTTATTATAGTAGTAAAAACTAAATCATTATTAAAATTAAAAACCTTATAGAAATTATTTTCAAACTTAATATGGATTCTATCATAACATAGCTGTGATATGCTAAAAATATTATACTTTAATCCATTTACAAATAAAACTTTCGAAATTAAAATAGTGTTAGAGCTACCGTTTTTTCCAAGACCAATAATTGTTCCCTTGTAATTTTCACCAAAAGCGACATGTCCACCATAAACCATGATCAGGTTATTAAAACTTGAATATTCCATAATCATGTGTTTATAATATCCACTACCCAGATAATATAAGTTCTTACTAGATCTTTTCAAGAAGGTTTCCTGCAAAACAAATTTTACACCAAAAATGACTTTGGTGCCAAAATATTCTTGGGTCTAGTAATGTTAGTAATAAAAGACTTTAGAATACATAATTTATTAATAGGTTTCATAAAAATTGATTTTAGAATTTATAAATAAAAACCTTGTTAAGTATAGAAGAATAAAAACTAGTCACATATTTTGCAGAACTGGAACTAGGAATAAAAATATTTTAATGATCCTTCTCTGTCTAAGTTGATACTCTATTCCAGTAGTACATTTAGGTTATATTTTCTTTCTAATATTTTTACTAAGGGTATTTATTACATTTATAAATATTTCCATATATTTCTTTAGTTTCTCGTTAGATAATTTTAACTCATTGTTCTCTTTTAGCTGTTTAGGATTTTCGCCCTTCTTAATAGTAAGATTAGTCTTAAAAATAGAAGTCAAGGAATGATGTTTCTATAAAATCTTATATATATCCTTGAGTTTATTAAAATTATATTACAAAATATAATATTATTCAAAAATTTATTTATTAGACATGTTTTGTTCATTTTTTTCATTCTAGATTCATTATAATTATGATCATGAGAAGTAGGAAAAACATTTTTTTACCTCAGATGTGTTTTTTATAAAACACATGTTGGATATACCATGATTATCCTATTAGGTTGAGTCTAAGTCACTCAAGTTATATTATGAATAAATCAACGTTTCTTTCAAGGTTTTATCATACCTCTCACCCTTATCATCATATTTATTCTTGAATTTAACTTAGGAAAATCAGCTCTGACATGACCTGTCCTCCTACAGTCATAGAAAACTATCTCATTCATAGTATTATCCTTTTTCCAGTCCTTTATCCAATTAACTATATTGTCATAATTTCCTTTAAAAATAGGTTTCCTCAAGAACTTCATCCTTTTATATAACTTTTTGAATCTTTTAGCCAAGTGGTCCATCTCTTCATCACTGTCAGTAGGTTAATCTTTATCACATGAGATATCAGATTTCATCTTCTATTTTTGTTTTGAAGTAGTAGTTTTTAAGGATATAGATTTCTTATTTGGTTAATCTTCTTCTTATATTTTTTCCCTTGATTTCCTCCTCATAAATCACAATCTTTCCTATCACCCCCTTAGTATGAATCTTTCTTACATCATATGAATCTAGAATCGACACTGAAGTTCCTCTATATTTATTTAGTAAACATCAAAACAGGCACATAACTTTATCTTTTTCATGAATTGGTTTTCCTAGTGAATTAATTATGTTTAAGATATCATTAAACCAGAGTTATATATCATAAATAGTTTCATCAGGGTTTCATCTTAAAAGTATCTTATTTAATAATATAAGTATTTAAGAACATTTCTTTAACATTAGATGTTGTTTCATGAGAAATAGTTAAAGTATCCCAACTTTAAAAAGAAGTAGTACATGAATAAATTCTATTAATTTATCCATCTCAAAAAGAAAAGTATAAATATTTCATGGATTTAAAATTATTATTATAAGATGCTTTATTATGATCACTCCATTAAGCTCTAACAGTTTTGGGTAACTCATATTTGTCTTTAATGATAGTCCATATTTCAAAACCCATGATTTCAATATGAATCTTCATTTTAATCTTCCACTAAGAATATTTTGTGCCATTAAAATAAGGAGTCCTATCATTATTAGATCTCTATTTTATATTATTGTCTATAAAATTTATAAATAATAGAAATTTAAGATTTTTAAAAGAAAACTAAATCATAGTTAAAAATATATTTTAAAAACCTTTTGATACCAAATGTTGGTCGGAGTAACTTAAGAGGGGGGGGGGGTGAATTAAGTTCCCAATATAAATTTCTATTAAAATAATTTAAAACAAAATCCCCCAATTTAATTAAAAAATTCCTAGTTAATCAAAATAGTAGAATTATATAATTTCGATCTTTCATAAAATTTATCAAAAAAGGATTAGGTATTAATTAAAACAATATTTAAAATCAATTTAAATTTTGAAACTATATTACTTAATAAAAAACTATATATAAAAAAATGTAAATACTTACTATAAAATTAATGTTTTTCTTCTATATTTTAATAATAGATTCAATTTAAACATTGAAATATAGAAAAGAAAAACTAAAACACACAATGGAATAAAATAACCGGTTAAATATCAAGACGAGACTTAATACCCTATACTTTGAAATCACCTACCACCTAGAATATTATTATAAAAATTATTAAATCAAAAACCTAGATTGATTTTTGAAATAAACAACACATAGGCTATTTAGGCTCAAAGATTCTTCCATAGTTATATATGGGGAGAATAACAATATAGGTCACACAAGACATTTTCCATAGTTTCCATGGGTATAAAAATAAATAAAGTTGAGAGAGTGTATTTAGCACACTCCATTTTAAGCAAAGGAGACAGTGTGTACAAATAAATAGAGTAATACATCATGCTTCTCAAATATAAAGAAAAAACAGATATAAAAAAGAGTAGAGATAATAAAAGATGATGATACTCGATCTATGATGCTTCAGTTATTTAGAGGTCCTCAAATATGTCTTGGAAAATAGATCTAATAGGTTCTTCAAAAAGTGTAGAAAAATAGAGTATTGTAGATTCTGGAAGGAAATTTTATTTTTAGTCTGTTGATGTTCATAAAAATAACACACACGTCTCTTAATTAAGTGTATGAAAGGTTCTTTTTCGTCTGTATATTCAATACTTTTCCTATTGCATGTATATCAACTTAACTATTGGATATCAACTCCCCAACAATGCATATGAGGGATTTATCCAGAAAAAATAACTCTTCATATTCAATTATCCATTAAAGAATAATAATAAAGGTATCCTAGATCCTCATACTGAGCACTAAATCATAAAAATTTGAATTTTGTCTTTAATTCATCCATTGATTGGTTTAGGAATAATGATTAATAAAGCCACATGAGACTGTCTACATTTAATTTCTTAAACTAGACATTGGAGGAATTAAAATCAAAAGAGTAGTTTGAGAACAATGATAGAATACTGATAGTAATTCTTTGATGGTAACATATACCAATGGTATATTAGACTAATGATATCACAATCCAATGATAGAGATGTTAACGGTAGATCATATGAACAAGTGGTGGATTTTATTAGTGGTAGATCTAGTTTGACATAGATCTGGTCTGGCGGTATCACAACTCTAGCAGTAGAACAACTACGATAGTAGTATAACTCTAGAAGTAGCACAACTCTGGTGGTTTCAAAAATCTAGATATAGAGTTTGATGGTATATCAATCAGTGGTAGATGAAGTTCTCCGATAGATCTGGTATAAACTAACAGTAGTTTTGTTGAACTGATGGTGGATGTCTACAATGGTATATCTATCAACAATAGAGTTTGAAGGTAGATGCAATCCACCGGTAGATCTAATTGAACTAATGGAAGATCATTACAACCAGCATTGGATCTTCATAATTAACAGTAGATCTATTATCCAAATTTCTTCAAAAAATAAGGAACTATAATAAAACATTAACCTTATTAGAAACATAATAATCACGATTTGTGAGCATTAAAATAATGAGGTTCCAACACACACCATAAGGTGAACCCTCTTACAATTTCAACAGAAAAGGGACAATACTAAACCTTCCACCTAGGTACCCAAGGTTCCCATGTGCATCATATATAAAATCAATTTAAAAGGTCTTATCACATTTCACAAATCATTACAAACAACCCTTTATGCAAAAACATTCTTTTAAAATGAATTTCAAAATCCATTTCACAATGCTTTGAAAATAAATTTCTTTTACCAAAATGAGGGGTAAACCATATTTTATCAAAAAACTGTTTACACACATATATCAATCAATTCAAGATGCTTGCTAATTAATTTCTAAAACCATTTATAAAACCAATAACATTAATTGTTCAAAGAATATAGGCTAGAGATGAAACCACCTACCTCAAACTTGGGTTACACACCACCCACAATGGGATATACACACTGGAAGGAAAAGGGAAAAAATAAAAATTGAGATTATAGCATAAAAAATTATTCCAAAATCTTATAATCATGTTTCTATAAGAAAAAGGGTCAACATATAAGGAATATCAACACATACCTCAAGAATCTCATGTGTTGCACCACTAATATCATGAGAACTAGACTCTAGAAGGAAAACTTATAAGGTATCTAGAATATATTGGATAAGGATCATAACATGATCAATAAATCCTAGAAACACAACCCAACACCACTTTCAAATCCAATAGGAATAGAGAAAATGAGAAGATAACAATCAAACTTACCAAAATAGGAGCAACTAACCAACCATAGATCAAAGTGCCAAGTGAAGGAGGTAAAGAGAGATCACACCAACCCTAGAGTGTCCCTGTATTTATTTAAGATAGATTACGGTTTAAAGGAGTCTTTAAGAAGAATAAATAGAGTTTTTGGTGGGTTTAAGGACTAAAAAAACCCTCATTAACTTATCCCATACTGAGTCCAATGGCTAGCTTGTGGTATCAGCCAAAATTTCTACACTACTGGAAGAACCAATAGTTGTCCGGTGGCCCAATGTAGACACCAAACAGCCTTCAAAGGCCTCCCCACTCCTTAAAATACATAATCACTATTATTAAACCTCCATAAAAGTTTCAAATCATTTTTAAAGAGGTACAAATAGTAATTTTAAAAGGGACTCATACTTGAGGCAATGAGGGGTGTTACAATTCTCCCCACCATAAAACCTTTTATCCTCATAAAGTCATATAAAAGATGGAAGCATTGAATAGTGGTGATACTGCCACTCCCTCACCAATGATCTGCACTCCCACATCTCATGATAATCCTATCTATGAAACAATAACACTTTTACCACCGAAATATACTTCCCACTCAAGGATTTCATCTAATAATCAATGATCTCCATGATTGATTTGAAACATAAACATTTGGATCCAAATCAATATCCTCCCAAATCAAAACATGGGGAAAATTGCGGTGGTACTTCTTGAGTTAATATATATGGAAAAAATCCTAAATAACTATTAACTGAGCTAGTAATGGTAACTAATAAGAATGATATCCAACCTGACTAGTGATCTAAAATGATACAAAATATCTCAGAGCCATCTTCCCTTGTTTCCCAAGATTATAGTGACCCAACTGAGGAGAAACTTTCAAAAATACTTGGTCACTAATGGAAAACTCCAAAGTATGGTTATGATGATATGCATATGATTTCTTCGGACTATGATCTATAACCAAGTGTTTACATATATCTTAGACCTTACTGATGTATCTTGAATGAGACTTGGTACCATGATAGAGGCCTCACCCACCTTTGACCAACAAAGAGGCGACCTATATAGGAAACTATAAAAAGCATCAAAGGGATCTATTCTAATTAAAAACTGGTAATTATTATTATAAGAAAAATTGAAATATCCTAGATAGATATCCCATGATCCATATAAATTCAAGACATAGGCGCAACAAATATCGTATAGAATTTTTATAGTATGCTCTGTATAACCATATGTTTGTGGATGGTAAGATGTAATAAGTCATTACTAAGTCCCCATCTCCTCTTTGAGACTCTTAAAAAATGGTAAGTGAACCTGGGATCAATGTTTGAGACAATATTGGAGGGGATCCGATGTATCCTTATAATCTCATATATGAACAACTTACCCATATCTTTATCCTTGGTGGTGTCCCAGATCAGAATGAAATGATTTTATTTCATAAACCGATCGATCACCACCCAAATAACATTATTTCCTCAGGGAGTTTGTGGTAATTTAATAATAAATTCTATGGACTCCTTATACCCTTTCAATACCAACACCAAAAGAGGATGGATCATACCAAAATTCTTCAAGTTATCTATCATATTCTTCTATCTAGTATAACATTAGGACACATAATCATTGACGTCGTGCTTCATAAGCAACCACAAGAAACTCCATATCATGTCATAATAAATTTTCATAGTTCTAGGATAAATGAACCATGAATAACTATGAAAATCATTCAACACTATGTTCTTGATAGATAATAGGATATAAAATTTATTCCTAAAGTAAAGAATTCCATTAGAGGGGATAGACTAACTAAGAATAGTATCCCCACTATATAAGGATTTTATGACTCATCTAAACTTATCATCCGGCTGATGGTTCTAAAGAATAGACTCAAGGAGTGATTATGATAACTTAACATAGGCTACAGTCATACCTGAATCATCCTCATATGAGTTTATATGAAACTGAGTAAAAATCCACATAAAGTTCCATTCCTCTTTTGATTCCAAGACATCTCAAGAAGGAATCTTCCTACTGATATAATCAGTAATGATGTACCCCTTCCTAAGGGTGTTGGATATTTCAATGTCATACATCTGAAGGTACTCAACCCATCATATCTTCCCAAGTTTTAGGTACTTATAGGAAAAGATATATCTTAGACTCTTGTGATCAGAAAAGACCATGAACATCTCTCCAAAGAGATAGTATCACCAACACTTTTGCACATGAATAATGGAGGTGAGATCCAAATCACGAGTGGGGTAATTATTCTCATATGCCTAGAGATGAAAAGTTTTTTATTACATAACATTATCATCTTGCATAAGCGCACAACCTACAATAGCACCAGAAGCATCATAATATACCACATACCCCTTATCAGGATTGAGAAAGATCAAAATAAGAGTCGATGTCATAAGTTTTTTCAACTCCTCAAAAGAGGTATGACACCTAAAATCCCATAGTAATTTCAACCTTTTATTGGTTAGAGTAGTCAAAGGTAATTATAGATTTAAGAAATCTTTTACGAAATTCCAATAATATCCAGCTAGACCTAGGAAGCTCTGTATCTCAAAGACATTATGCGGTTCTTCCCATGACAAGACAACCTTCACCTTTTCAATATTGACTGATAGACCATGTTACAAAACCACATTTCTTAAGAAATTCACTTCTTGGATCTAGAAATTTTATTTTTATAGCTTCCTATAAATGCAGAGACTCTTTAGGATTTCCAAAACAAAATTTTGGTGGTGCTCATGCTCACAGTCAGATCTCTAATAAACCATAATATCATCCACAAATACCATGAAAAAGGTGTTGAGATACTGATGGAATATCCAGTTTATGAAATACATAAAAATTATTAGAGAATTAGTTAGTACAAATGACATTATAAGATATTCATAATGGCCATACCTACTCTTAGAAGTGGTTTATGGGATATCTGACTCTCAATCCTTAAGCTGGTGATAACCTAAAAAAAGATCGATTTTCAAAAACCAATTTCCCCCTTTTAACTGATCAAACAAGTCATCCACATGGGGAAAAGGGTATTTATTCTTAATAGTTACTCACTTCAATTTTCTATATTATAAACAAAGAAGAAAATAACCATAAGACTTATTAGAAATAAGAATGGAGGATGCCTACAATGAAACACAAGGATGAATAAATCCCTTTTATAGTAGATCATCCAGCTAGATCTTGAGATCTTTTAGATTAGAAGGTTCTATATAATAAGAGGGTATAAAAATTATCTATATCTCTAGCACTAGATCAATCATGAACTTTACCTCCCTTTTTGGGGGAAGACCAAAAAAGTCATCTGGGAAAAATCAGGCACATCCCCAAAAACCAAGGGAAGATTTAAAAGAGAGGTAACATCATTGGGATTAACTATAATGACAAAAAATAGACTCTTGAGATCTAGGTGGGAAGATCCTTCATGAATGGATCTTGATCCACACTCTCCCTGAAACACCTGAGATCGCCCATCGATAATAGGGAATGAAACATGATGATGGTAACAATAAATCCCAACATGATGAGAAACTAAAAAATCCATCCCAATTATGACATAAAAAATATCTGTATCAATAACCAATAAATCTTAGACTAACTCCGCATTAGCTATCGAAAGAGAACACATAGGTTAATGGAACCCCTACTCCTTTCTATTTCTAATAGGCATCTCCATCTCCATAATAAAGGACACGAACTCCATAAAAAGTTTCAACACATCAACAAAAAGGGTATATATAAAAGAGTGTGCGACACCTGTATCAAACAAAGTAGTTTTTATTTAAGATTCAATAAAGATGGTACCTCTCATGGTAACTAGGCCGACATCAACCTCTACTGAAAACTCATCCACTATATAAAGGTGAAACACCCCCGAGTACTATGAATAGATCCCTATGGAATTTGAATATTTTTATTGTTCCATAGTGGAATTTGGAGCTAAAGATCCCTCACTATATCAGGGAATAAATAAGGCCTGGAAGAACCTCTATAGATGGAATCAACAACCACAAGAACTAAAAACCTTTGTGGGTGTAGAATAAGATCATAGGGTGTGACCTACCTTTCCACACTGATAGTAAGTCAAGGGAACACTAATAGATACTATTGATAGTGTAGAGGAATCCCGCTTCTAAGAATCACCTCCACCACCCTTAAAATTATTGTTCCACTTCCTCTTATTTCTTAGTGCACCACTAGAATTGCCACTGAGTGAAAGAAAGGGGACAAAAAAGTTAATCCTATCCTCTATATCCATTATTTCCATCATAGCTCTATTGAACGTGTCATAATAGGTGGTAAGATTCATCATATATACCTGTGATCATATTTTAGGTTGCAAAACCTATAGGTATTTTTGAGCATTCAACTGGTCATACATTACCACCTTTGGAAAAAAATGAACCAGCTCTGCAAGATGGTTGGTGTACTCCAACACTGAACTCTATAACTACTATAAGAAAATAAACTATAATAAATTAACTATATTCAAATATTATATGCTTAAATTTTGAAAGAAAAGGATATTAATGACATTACACTCCAAGACCACATGCCGATTTTTCCGAACCATGAAATATCACCACCGCTTACTAAGAACCTCAACCTTGAATGTTTCACATTTTACCTTGATAGACCTAGGTGTCTCTAGGAATTAGAAGGCCCATTTGATCTTCTCCAGTCAATCCTATGTCAATTGAGGTTCATTCATACCCTAAAAGGATAGAGGCTTATCATGTATAAAATCTCATGTTTGATCCTTGTCTGCACCATCTCTTTTTTTTACCTCAACAACTTGGTTTTGAACATGCGGTACATTCTAGTACATAAGATGAAATACCTATATGATATCCTCTAATAGATATTGATCCAAAGGAGGATTCCCTTGATGAGTATCTCTTGATGCATCCTCCCGAGGAACCCATGTAATGAATCTCAGAGGCTTGTTTATATAAACCAAAAGAAGAAAGAAAATACTAGAAAGAAAAAAAATATCAATTTAAATAAGAAGAATACAAGAAGGAATTGATATTTAGAATACAACCCAATACATGAGACACAAAAACCAACATACCATGGTTAATTGAGGTTATTTAGGAAAATAGATAACTAAACACTCATCAAAACCTACCTCTCAAGCCCTGAAAATCTTATCTCCTATTTATCAACTTCCAAAGACCAAGAATAACCATGTTATGATACCAAATTTTTACAGCCCTACTTGGATAAACCATCTAAACAAGATATGAACCCGATCACAGTAAGGAATTAAGTGCATTCCCAATCCCCACAGGTTGGTGACTAGCACCTGTGAATCTAACAATAGTCAGAGGGAACAATTTTTCCAACTTGAAATAAGATACATAGAATATATACAGAAAGATAATCCTAATGGAAATATTCCATAAACAAAAGAGTTCCACTGGTAGCAATACAACCACAAGTAACATGATAAAAACCCAAGGTACATGTCTAAAGATAAACAAAAAGGAAAACTAAGAAAACTACCAAGAAAATACTCCATGTGATATGTGAGAAATATCCTTCCATATCACCACCAGATAACCATACCACACTGACATAAACTTCACTGCCACAATGAGGAACCCTTACCTTTCCTGATTTAGATAAAACAAGACCTCCAAACCCCAAGGGAGTGTTGATTATGTGAGATGAATAGGATTAGTAAGATCCCACCCAAGTGTTCCATAATAATTCTATACATAATAATCCCAATATTATCAATTTGTAAAGAAAAAACGACATGATAAACATTTACATGATTTTATATCAAAAGCATAGTAAAAAATTTACCCTTTTTATAGTTCGAAAAAAAATCCAAGTAATACCATTTCAAAGAATAATTTCAATAATCCATTTACATTTATCAAAGCATACATCATATAATATCAAATATAAAATAGTAAAAATAAAAAACACAATGGTAAACATCCCTAGGATAAAAAATATCGGACTAGATAGGTAAATAATACCTTAATAAAAAAAATCAGAGCACACTCAAGTCCATAGAGTCAATGTATCCATACACCTAGGAAGGAATAACACTTCAGAAAGAGTACTCCCTACAATTTCAATATCAAGCTCTTAGAGATAATGCATCTATTATATAGGAATGGAAGAACACCCCAGAAAGTGACCCCCCTTATAATTTCAATAGACAAGACCCATTAATAAACCCCCCATATAGGTACCCAAGGCTCCCATGTGTGGTATATAACAAACAAATTTCAAATTCCTTATCACGTTTCATTAATCATTTCAAATAACCTTTTATTCAAAACAATTCTTTGAAAACCAATTTAAAAATCCATTTCAAAATTATTTGAAAATACATTTATTTTAATAAAATGAGGGGAAAACCATATTTTTTCATAAAACCATTTACAAACACATATCAATAAATTCAAGGTTTATGCCAGTTCATTTAGAAAACCATTTATAAAACCAAGATCATTCATTTTTCCTATAACATAGACCAGAGATAAAACCAACCTCCTCAAACTCAAGTCGCATGCCACCGACAATAGTATATACACAATATAAGGAAGGTAAAACAATAAAAAATTATAAGAGTCCATAAATAATAATTCCCAAATATTATAATATTTTCCATAATCAAAAGGGTTGAAAGAGAAGGAAGATCAACATATACCTCAAGAATCTCATGCACCACATACTAAACATCAAGATAACAGTCCTTCAAAAGGAAAACCAATATGGTATCTAGAAGAGATTGGATAAGGATAATAACATGATAAATAGATCCCATAAATATAACCTAAAACCACTATTAAATCAAAGAGAAATGTAAAAAATAATAAGAGAATAATCACACTTACCAAAAGAGGAGAAACCAACTAACCAGAGATCAAAGCACCAAGTGAAGTAGGTGGAGATATCTCACACCAACCCTAGAGAGTCCCAATATTTTTCAAGATGAATTATGGTCTAAGGGAGTGTTTAAGAAGGTTACACAAGGTGGGAGGGGGGGGGGGTTAATGAATAAAAAACCCATCATTAATTTGTCCCATCCGTAGCCACTAACTACCCAATGGTAAAAGATAGAATATATATTCCAATAGAAGTCCCACTGACAGGCTGGTGAAAATTATTTTGGAATTCCATTCTTCTAGGATTCCACTTGTTGAATAGTGTCACCCACTAGCTGGATGGTGTCCCAACAACCAATCAACCTCCAAAGGCCTCCCCAATCCTCTAAATACCTGAACCTCATTCTCAAACCTCCATAAAAATTTAAAAACATATGTAAAGATGTATAAATATCAATTTAAAAAGGGACTCATACCCGAGTTAATGAGGAATGTTACATAGATTTACTTGATACCAAAATTCAATAACAGTGGTAAGAATTTGTCTATATTCTCTTATTATTCCTCTTTTTATGATACAATAGTTTTGAAAGACTATGCACAACATCATATCCTTAATTCTCAATTCTCAATACTGATATTTTTTTTTCTGTTTTTCCTTTTCTTCATTTTATATTCATAGAATTATGTGAATAATATTTCCATATTAAAAATGGAAAAACCCCATGATTTTTGGAAGCATGATATTATGGCCAATAGTTCTTGAAAAATACTCCACTTTGACCATGATGATGAATTTAAAATATTTCCATTTAAAAATTTCTACAAATATCACTCCATAAACTTCTCATTGAACTATCCACAATTCTTATATTGAATCATGACTTGACAAACAACCTATGAAATTTTAAGATTTGAAGTCTAGTTAACCATCATTAGATTTATGTTCTAGAATAATATTATGGAAAGCCATATTCCCCTCAAAATTCTATTAAGGAGATGGACCTTACAAAACTCCTTGTAAAAATATTTTCATAAGAGTAAAAATATTCTCACATATTTCTCTATAATCCTCTTCCTTTGTCAATTTTTTCATTTAGATGATATTTCATAAGAGTAAAAAACTCTTATGAACTTTATAGAATGGTTCTTATGGATTTATATGTGACTATTACAAAAATATTAGAATGACTCTTATGCATTCTCAATTAACTCATATGATTTCATCATGACTCTTACAAAATTTCAAACGAACCTTACAAAAATTCCAAAAGACTCTTATGGTTTACATTTAAAACTTATGAATATGTCAATGAACCTTACGTTTGTATGAATTTTTTGATTCTCCATTTTAGAGTTAAAAGGAATCTTATGAATTTTGGAATGACTCTTGTGATCTATAGGAGTATTTACACATTTATTAAATCCATTACTCATCAATAATAAAAAAACTCTTACGAAAGAGTTATAATGAATATTAAAAAATTAGAATTAGGCAATTTACACTAATCTATAGTTTTTAGAATAGGTCCAAATATTCTCAAACTAACTTAAAACATCTCCATCAAGTCCAGGATAACTCAAAAACCTATTTAATTACCTTCCAATTATTTTTTACTCATGGTTGACAATAAGAACATTCTTCAATAATTCCATTGGTTACTTCAATCCCCCCATATTTGGATTTTTTTTCATACTCAACATCTTATTCAAAGAAACACCAAGCCATAACATGGATCAAAGATAATAATCTTGACAATACACCACTAATAAATTTTTTTTTGAGGGAATTTTATCCCTTTATGATAAGAATTTTTTTCCAAGTGGTTTGGATGATCTCCCTCTCAATCCAAACACTCATTGAACCTTTTATCCATCTTTTTGAAATAATAATAGCTTTGGATTCACAAAAGAAAAACCAAAAAGTTGTATACTTTTTCTCCCCATTTGAAAAAAATATATGCATAGTGGGGGTTTACCCCAAGGTAATTCAAGTTAGAGGGATGAGATGAACCTTCATGTTCAACCTCAAAATCTCAAATTTTTCATTGGAAATTGTTTTGGTGAAAATATCAGTAAGTTGATCTCTAGTGGGATTAAAATCTTGATTTATATACCCATTGGTGTCCTTATATTTTATGAAGTGAAATATGTTATCAATGTTCTTATACTATGAGTTTTTCACTATATTTTTAGAGATATCAATTTCTCTTTGATTATCACATGAAATTTTGAGTGGTTTATCAATATCCACTCTCAAATCTTCAAGTTGTTCTTTCATCCAGATCATCTGGGTATAAACACTTATAGAAACCACATATTAAGATTCTATGGTGCTTGATATAACCAGTTTATGTTTCTTATAGTGATAGATTATAAAACTTCCTCCTAGAAGAAATATCCCACCTGAAGTGGACTTCCTATCATCACAACCACCAATACAATAAATATCAGTAAATCTAGACCAATTCAACTGATCAACTTTTTTGTACATTAGCCCAAAATTAAAGGTTCCTTTTATGTACTTGAGAAAACTTTTATAATCCATTAAATGAGACTTATTAGGATCAATTTGGTACCAAACATAAAGAGTCACTACATAGATTATATCATTTCTAGATGCAGTGAGATAAATTAAATATCCAATTAGTTTTCTAAACTCCTTTTGATTCACACTTTCTCCTTCAACATCCTTATTGAGATTCATTCACACTTTTATAGGTGTATACACAAGTTTTGAGTCTTTCATTCCAAAATTATTTAATAATTCCCTTGTAAAATTTTATTGGGAAAGAAAAATATACCCTTCTTTTAAAGAAATTATAAACCCATAAAATATCTCATTTCTCCTAGTATATACATCTCAAATAGATTCTTAATTTTTTAAGAAAAATATTCACAAACACTATCTGTTTCACTTGTAAAAATAATATCATCAACACAAACCATTACGATAAGAGTGTTTTCTTCTACCTCATTCCCATAAATGTTGTTGTCAACATTTATTTTAATATATTTCATCTCTTTCAATGAACTATCCAACTTTTAGTACCAAGATCTAGGGGCCTTTTTTATCCCATAAATAATCTTTTTCATATTGAAAACCTTTTTTTATATAACTTTTAAGGATAAATCCATTAGGTTATTCAATGTAGACTTCTTCTCTTAGATCTCTTTTCAAGAAGGAATATTTTATATCCATTTGATATATTTTTTTACATATTGTGAGTTAAAAATTATAGAAAAATTATTATGGAATTCAGTATTGAAATAGGTGTAATGGTATCTTAAAAATAAAGTCCTTAAACCTTTGAATATCCCTTGCATACAAGTTTGAACCTTTTCTTTGAGACTCTCCATTTATCATTAAATTTTTTCAAATATCCACTTAGATCCAATAAAATTTTTATCTTTTGGTCTAGGGATAAAATACCAAGTGAAATTTCTTTCAATATGATCTAGTTTATCATTCATATAATTGAACCATTCCCTATGTTTAATAACCTTAATAACTGAATGTGGATGAATCTATGAGATAAGAGCTATTTGATTATCAAGCCTCAATATCCTATTTTATGAACTGGAGAATTATGATATCCCATTATATTCTATATTTAAACATGTTTATTTAGCTTTTGGTACTTCTGCTTCTCAACTTCAGCAACCTATTATTCATCATCGGTTTGATTAGAGTTTATTTTTTCAACATACAATTTATTTTCATCTTATTCCTCACTATTTTTCATAGGAACCTAATCATTATATTAATTAGATTATTAAAAAAATACTTCATTTGAAACATTAACATTGGATTTATTTTCAATTATTTTCTCCTCATAACAGTCTACCACTTTATAAAGTCTTTATTTCTATCATTTTTAGCCTTTTTGATGGTGCCAGGTAGGCAATGAAAGCCCAAAATAGAAGGAATTTAAAACTTTTACACTCTGATTAACATCGTGACATCACTGCCAACTTAACTATAACCCAACAACCACCTAAGGATCCTATGTAATTAAATTAAGAATAAAAAATTAAATCTAAACCATACCTGGTTTGATTTCCAATGGAAAAAAATTTCACTCATTGTCGATGATCATTTCTTGGAAAAACAAAACTTGGAACCCTTTAGATCATCTATCACAAACCAAAACAGGTACCCCGGTAACCCGATAACTAATTTGACCCTAACATAGTTCGAAGGGTGTTCCTGATCCGCACAGGTTGGAGACTAGCACTTGGAATCACACAACATGCAAGTGGTAACAAATTTTCCACCAAAAATGCGGAAGAAAATAAATAAGACAGTATGCATAACAAAAGAAACTCCATTATGAGTAATGTACCATAAGTCAAGAAGGCATAAACCAGCCCAAAGCACTACAACCAAAGTATCAAAGTACGGAAAACATTCCAAGGTCCTGAGAAACACAACTCACCAAGCCCAATTCTTAATAGCTAGATCCAACTCTAAGAGATCCTTTCCCCTTGCTCAGACCTTGAAGGAGAAATTCCATAAACACCCGAAGGAAAAAGTAGGGTGCGAGCTAAAAATCCCAATAGTGTCTCACCAAAAATTCCATAATATATGTTAAAAATTGATTAACCAAATTAATGCTTTCAATTTTTAATGATAAATAGTTTTGAGATTTAAAAGCATAATTAAACAAATCATGCTATATAATTCAAATGATAGAAAAATACTTTAAGAAATGATTTTAAAAATGATAGAATATTTATAAAATAATGGATTATGTAAAAAATTTATATAAAATAGTTTATATAAATTCATCAGGCATGTAAGTAGTTAAAACAAACATTGGCATACATTTATATGTCAAATATAAATAAACAAGCGAGCAACATGGTCATCTACCAAAAGGTATGATAGTATTAACTAGCTATAAGATTTCACACTCTATGTGAACTCAGAAAAATCTGTATACACACACCCCTATGACACTATCTAAAGGAGACTCGTCACCAACCTTTCGTGGATGTGGCCCACTTAAAGTATGTTTTAGAACATTGTCATAGTGTAGAGTGCATCCAAATAACTCACTAACTACCTAAGGCTTGGATGCTCGCTTACATGATGGGTGAACTATTTTAAGACTTCTTAAAATATGTTCAATCTCATTATTCCATTTAAAAAATGAAAATTTCATTTCATTTAAAACCAAAATAGGTTTTATTCAAAATCATTCCTTTTTCACAAGATAAAACCACTAGTTTTCTATCAAATCATTTTAATCCATTTTCACCTGTTTGAAATCTATTCAAAACCAACTCCATCATTAAAAAATTTATTTTCACAATTAAATTCAACAATTTAATAGAATTAATTTCCATCAAATCTATAATTTAAATTAAAAAATTTAAATAATCCAACTTCCATAAACATACCCAATTAAATGGAATTGGGGGGTTTTCAAATTTCCATGACAAAACCATTTCAAATATCTCGATTCACTGGAATCAGGTTTTTATCAATTTAATTGAAATAAAATTTGAGAAATTGAATGTAAATCAAAAATTGAAATAAATCAAGAAATACAAGGATATTAAATTTTTCTAATCAGAATAGGACCACCTACCTCAAGGTCACTGATGTCAACAGAAACGATAATCCACTCAGTGTGGTTCAATACACCTCCTCACAACATTTTTATCATAAGCATTGACACACAAAATGCTCAATGCTCATCAAGGGTTATTAGAACAAAAAAATCTATTTTATTTCACAAGGAAGTAAATAAATCACATGCGATTACATTTTCTCTCTCTTGGATAAAATCTGGATTAAATTTTTATGTCAATGCATGAAATCACAAGAAATATCCATAAGAATAATTATAAACCTCCTTCGATAATTATATCCATCTATTTTATTTCACAAGGAAATAAAATATTACATGCGATTACATTTTCTCTCTCCTGGATAATATTAGGATTATCATTTTACGTCAATGCATGTGTTTGAAATTATACATCAATATTTCATGCAATTACATGTTAATAATTTTATATTTAATAAAATTATCCTTAACTTCCAAATTAATTATCAAAAAATATATATCTAACTAACTATATATATATATATATATATTAATAACCAAAATAAATAACATTAGACAATTTTAATAAATTATCCCAAGTGTGTTTATTTATATATATATATATATACTGATAATTCATTATCTTTTGGTAATAAAAATAATTATCATTTGATAATTTTAAACAATTATCCATTCAATAATTTCCTTCCAATAATCACGCTCATTTAATCTTTGATAATTCATCATTATTATCATCTGATAATTATTAAAAATAATTGTTTTGATAAAAATACAATATTTATCTTTTGATAATTTAATAACTCATCATTTGATAAAATTTATTAAGAATTATCCTCGATAATTTCATTAAAATTATTCATTGATAAGTTGTTGAAATTATCATTAGATAATTATTAACAATTATCTTTTTATAAAATTATTTTAAAAAAACATTTACAATGTGAAAAATCGGATCAAGGAATACCTTGATGCCTTCGAAACAAAAATATGATTTAGGTTCTTCTCGTAGATACGAGTCCAACGACACTGACCGTGTGTAATTCCGACCAATAACAGAGAAGTTATTGAATTTATAATAATAGATAAGTAATAATAAAAATAATACACAAAAAATAAAAGAAGAGAAAAACTTATTGTCACAATGCACAAGGGAAGAGAAAAATCTCCCCACTCCATCGCCAGAAGAACACCCATGAGCCAAGGATTCCAAACCGAAGGCAATGAAAATCTCCCCACTGTAATTAGTCCTGGGGTCGCATGGTTTTTATAGGACTGATAAAAAAACCAAAGGTGATCAACTATGAAAACCTCAATGCATTTGTCTTCAACATTACATTCAAACTCCCATTTTAAACACTGATTCAATCTAAAAAATATGATGGATTAATTGATTTCCATTTATTAGGCCATTTTTAAATTAATTTTAGTCAAAAAAATGGTAAAACAGATGTTTTGAAAACCTCTAACGGTTAAAAAATGGTGCTTATTCATTTAAGAAGATGATTGAAAAGTGAAATTCATTTTTTTATAATTAATATTTTAATTATTTAACATAAAAATTAAATTACACAAAATGGAAGTTGCACATAAAAGTTATACCCCATATAGGGTAAACACTCTATTTCAGACACAACAGTGGTCTCAGATTTTTCAAATGATGAATGGTTTGATATATATTAATGATTTACTAATAAAAAATAGGAATAATTAATTAATTAAAATGAAAAGGTTTATTTTTGTGAGTGAAGCGTCCAAACACCTGATGCATACAAATCTAATACCCTGTCTAAGGTAAACCCCTAGTTTTGGACCCATCAGTGGTCTCATATTTCCCATACGATGCAACATTTGAGAGATATTTAATTTTTTTAATAAATAATATATTAAATATTATTTAATCACTTTATCTCCTGAGCGAGACATCCAAATGTTCGGCGCCTTCAAATATTATACCTTTCCTAGGGTAAACGCCATATTTAGGACATATCAGAGGTCTCAGATTTCTTAAACAACAAATCATTTTGGAGTTATTTAAATATTTTGAATAGAAAGTTCACACTTTATATATTTTTATTTAATAAATTTATTCCATATTTTCCGAGCTTTTTCAGGCCTCAAAAACTCACACTTACTCATTGTTTAACTCAGAAAACATTTAATTGAATATTATATAGTGTTAATTAGGCATTTTATCATTTCACGACTTGTTTAACAAAAACACAACATTTCACTGATAAACGATTTTTCCCATTTAACGTAATAATAAATTAACCCAAGAAGATTTAGGAATATCTGAATAGTAATGAGATGTTGCAATCTCCCCACCATAAGAACTTTATATCCCCATAAAGCCTATGAATAAGCCTCCATATCATATGAACCATAGGTATCTTCCTCCCACAAAGTACGTTGGTCTTAGAATAAACAACCATGAATGGTCGTATAGTTACTGATAAAACAAGTTTCACTTCAAGATCATGCCCACTCAGAACATGAGATAGGTTAAATAAAAGATTTTGAAGATGAGATACCTAAAAAATGTTATGTATCGACGTCAGTTGCGGTGGTAGTTCTAAATGCTAAAAAACTTTCCCCACCTAATTAACAACCTCAAAATATCCCACAAAACAAGGAGCAAGTTTCCCTTGCCTCTAAAGCCGTCGATCACCCAACCGGGGTGAAGCCTTCAAGAATACATGGTCACCAAAACTTGTACTTTAAGTCATAGAAAATATTAGGGCTTCTTGGGTGAAAACCCATTAGAAATTATGGCAATCCTCCATTATAGCCTTCCTTATCACTAACGGTGAAACATAATGGTTCTGATAACACAGAATACCCTCTTTGGAGAACGACCACTAGGTTCAGTCTCCCCACCATAAAGAGAGTCTTCAATGCTTATATAATTCGTCAACAAGTTTTTATTTCTGAAGAATCATCTCTAGAAGAGAAAATATCCGAGAACCATCAGCTTTCATGGTAGATAGAACTGACGTCACACAAGGCAACACACTTGGGTGAATAAAGGATTTCTCAAGAAGATCATATAACTAGGACATTGGTTATTTCAGTTTAGTTGGATTCATTTGGTAAGAGGGAAAATAAACCGGTTGAGTACCAAGAATAAAGTCAATGGAAAACTCAACCTCTCTTGCCAGTGGTAAACCAGAAAGATCATAAGGAAACACGATTAGAAACTCGAAGAAAACTTGAGGGTGATCACTACTTTAAATTAGAAGAAAAAACTAATATTACCATCCCTTAATCTAGATAAGAAGGTTTGGACCTACTCGACCTTTGGTCCATTCTCCTTGAAAGAAAAGAGACACACCACTAGGTGTGGTAAGGTAGACCCATAAAAGATAACAATCAATCCAGGCTTTATTGGTAATGATCCAATCCATATTGAATATAACATCAATATATTTCATGTCGAGTACTAGAAAACTCTAAGAAAGTTTGACATCTGATAGATATAAGACACAATCAAGACTATAGATACCCTGCTCTCTCGTCACGCCAAGGGGTGTTGTATTATCCATTGCACAAGATAAAATCTTCATAGGATGATTAATAAGATTAACGATATGGGATGAAAAAAAAGAGTTAGGTGCACCAGTATAAAATAGAGAAATCAATAAAGAAGAAGATATAGTAATGATACCTATTATGGTGGATGGACCTATGTCATATTCCTCTAGAGACTTTTTCACTGCGTGAGGAAGCTTCATTCCTGATGCCTGCGGCTAGAACCTTTTTGTACGTGAAGAATTTGATTGCCCCGTAGTTTTTGAAGATCTTGATGATATCACCTCAACTAGATTCATATCCACAATAGGATTTTCTCATTGAGGTTCAGCCGTAGCCTCCTCTTGGATTCAAATCACACATCTTCTTGGGGACATTTAGTTACACAACATCAACATTCAATAGGAAGACATTAGATTAACACTCAGACTGAGTAACGAGAGAAATTATTATCAACATAAGGAACAAAAAAGATTTATATTTCACTCTATCCAAATCAAAATAGGGAAAATACTAGAACTACACCACAAGACATCTTTCCATAACCACCCCTGATGACTTAAGGTTCATTGCGGTGAGAGTTGTCGAGGCACTCAATCACAACTACCTCCTATGTCCCTACAAGATTTCAAAAATGCACACTGACTTCAAGACAAAGGCTCAACCTCCCTTTGATACCATTTTATCACAACTGGGTCTTAGTGACATCACAAACATATCCCGAAGGGTGTTCCCAATCCCCATGGGTCAGAAAATAGCACCTGACATCACACAAAATGCAAGTGAGAACAATTTTGCCACCAAAAATGTGGAAGAAAATAAATAAGATAGTATGTATAAAAAAAGAAACTCCACTAGGAGTAATGTACTAGAAGTTAAGAAGGCATAAACCACCCCAAAGAACTATAAACAAAGTATCAAAAATAGAGAAACCATCCCAAGGTCCTGAGGAATGCAACTCACCAAGCCCAATGCTCAACAGCAGGATCCACCTCCAAGAGATCCTTTCCCCTTGCTCAGGAAAAAGTAGGGTGTGAGCTAAAAATTCCAATAGTTTCTTACCACATATTTCATAATATATTTAAATAATTGATTAACCATAGAAATTATTTCAATTTTTAAAGATAAACAGTTTTCACATTTTAAAGCATAATTAAACAAATCATGATATAAAATTCAAATAATGGAAAAATAATTTAAGAAATGATTTTATAAATGATGGAATATTTATAAAACAATGGATTATGTAAAAAATTTATATAAATTAGTTTATATAAATTCAGTAGGCATGTAATAAGTTCAAACAAACATTGGAATATATTTATATCTCAAATATAAATAAACAAGCGAGCAACACGGTCATCTGCCAAAAGGCACGATAATATTAACCAGCTATAGGATTCCACACTCTCTATGTGAACTCAGCAAAATGTGTATACACATGGCCCTATGACACTGGAAAAAGGACACTTATCACCAACCCTTCGAGGATGTGACCCACCACAAATATGTTTTTATAATGTTGTCGTAGCATAGAGTGTATCCAAATAAATCACTAACTACCTAAGGATTGCATGCACTCTTACATTATGGGTAAAATATTTTAAAACTACTTAAAATATAATCAATCCCATTCTTCCATTTCAAAAATTACAATTTATTTTGATTTAAAACTAAAACAGGTTTTATTCAAAAACATTCCTTTTTCACAAGATAAAACCACTGGGTTTCTATCAAATCATTTTATTCAATTTTCACCAATTTGAAATCCATTCAAAACTAATTCCATCATTAAACAATTTATTTCCAAAATTAAATTCAACAATTTAATTGAAATCATTTCCATCAAATCCACAATTTAAATTAAACAATTCAAATAATCTAATTTCCATAAACACACCCAATTCAATGGAATTGGGGGTTTTCTAAATTTTCATGCCAAAACCATTTCAAATGTCTCGATTCACTGAAATCAGTTTTTTATCAATTTAATTTGAAGTATATTTGATCAATTGAATTTAAATCAACAATTTAAATAAATCAAAAAATACAAGGATAATCAATTTGGCTAATCGGAATGGAACCACCTACCTCAAGGTCACTGATGTCAGCGGAAACGATAATCCAATCAGTGTGGTTCAATAAACCTCCTCAAGAAATTTTTATCGTAAGAGTCAACACACTAATTTTGGAGGCTCATCAAGGGTTCCTAGAAGCAAAAAATCTATTTTATTTCACAAGGAAGTACATAAATTACATGTGATTATATTTTCTCTATACTGGATAATATCTAGATTTTTGTTTGATGTCAACGCATGCAATAGAAAGAAATATCCATAAGAATAATTATAAACCTCATTTGATAATTATATCCATATATTTAATTTCACAAGGAAATAAACTATTACATGCAATTACATTTTCTCTCTCCTGGATAATCTCTGGATTATTATTTTATGTCAATGCATGTGTTTGAAATTATACATCAATATTTCATGCAATTACATGTTGATAATTTTATATTTAATAAAATTATCCTTAACTTCCAAATTAATTATAAAAAAATATATATCTAACTATATATATATCTTTTAATAACCAAAATAAATAACATTAGATAATTTTAATAAATTATCCCATGTGTATTTATCAATATATATATATATATATTGATAATTCATTATCTTTTGATATTCCAAATAATAATCATTTGATAATTTTAAAAAATTATCCATTCAATAATTTTATTTCAATAATCATGCACATTTAATATTTTATAATTCATCATTATTATCATTTGATAATTATTAACAATATTTTTTTTTGAAAAAAAGACAATATTTATCTTTTGATAATTTAATAACTCATCATTTGATAAAAATTTTTAAGAATTATCCTTGATAATTTCATTAAAATTATTTATTGATAAGTTGTTGCAATTATAATTAGATAATTATTAACAATTATATTTTGATAAAATTATTTTAAAAGAACCATTTAAAATGTGAAAAACCGGATCAAGGAATACCTTACTGCCTTTAAAACAAAAATATGATTTAGGTTCTTCTCGTCGAGACGAGTCCACCAGCACTGAAAGTGCATAATTACAACCAATAACATAGAAGTTATTGAATTTAGAATAATGGATAAGTAATAATAAAAATAATAAACAAAAAATAAAAGAAGAGAAAACCTTGTTCTGGCAGTGCATAAGGGAAGAGAAAAATCTCACTACTCCATCGCCGAAAGAACACCCACGAGCCAAGGATTCAAAACCGATGGAAAAGAAGATTGTCCCACTACAATCAGTCTTGGGGTCACATGGTTTTGATAGGATTGATCAAAAAATCAAAGGTGATCGACCATGAAAATCTTAATGGATGTGTCTCCAGTGTTACATTCAAACTCCCATTTTAAACACCAATTCAATCTAAAAATTATTATAGACTAATTTATTTCCATTTATCAGGTGTTTCTAAATTAGTTTTTGTCAAAATGATGGTAAAATGGATTTTTTAAAACATCAAATGGTTCAAAAATGGTGTTATCCATTTAAGAAGATGATTGAACAGTGAATTTCATTTTTTATAGTTAATATTTTAATTATTTAACATAAAAAGTAAATTACACTAAATGGTAGTTGCGTGGAAAAGTTATTCCCCATCTAGGGTAAACACCCCGTTCTGAATATAGTGGTGGTCTCATATTTCTCAAGTGATAAACAGTTTGAGAGATATTAATGATTTATTAATGAAAAATTGGAATAATTAATTAATTAAAATAATAGGTTTATTTTTGCAAGCGAAGCATCCAAACACCCGATGATTACAAATCTTATAGGCAATATAAGGTAAAACCCTCATTCTGGATCCATCGGTGGTCTCAGATTTCTCATACGAGACATTGTTTGAGAGATATTTAATTATTTTTAATAAATAATATATTAAATATTATTTAATAACTTTACCTCACACGCGAGACATCCAAATATCCGACTCCTTCAAATGTTATACCCCTACTAGGGTAAACGCCATATTTTGGACATAATAGAGGTCTCAGATTTCTCAAACAACACATAGTTTTAGAGTTATTTAAATATTTTGAATTAAAAAGAGCACACTTAATGTATTCTATTTAATAATTTTATTATGTCTTCGCTAAGATTTTGTGGGACTCGAAAACTCATACTTACTCATTGTTTAACATAGAAAATAATTAATTGTATATTATGGAGTGTTAATTGTCCATTTTACCATTCCGTGACTTGTTTAACAAAAATGAAAATTTTCACTAATAAACCATTTTTCCTATTTAACGTAATAATAAATTAACCCAAGAAGGTTTAGGAATACCTAAAACAATAACAGGATGTTACATCATCCACATGTGAACCTAAAGTTTTTTAACGATCATTATTCAAATTCCAGGTGCTAGTGTGGATAAAAACAGATCTCTTTGACATCAGAATGATCGTAGGTTCACCATATCTTTGATCTGAGAATAAATCTTGGATCGGGGTGACTTATATCTCTATTTATTTCTCTAGAACTTGATAGAGAGGGGAGAGAGTCTCTAAAATTGAAGTGAATGAATAGTCCCTCTAATTTGGGCTTATTTTGGAATTTATAGTTATATTTAAACTTATTAAAATTGCACTTAATACCTTTAATAAATTAAACCTTCCTTAAAATCCCAAACTAACACTTAAAACCTCACAAACATGTCACAATGATCATAATTAATTTATCACTTGAAATAATAAAACTTTGTTACATTATAAATTATGAGTCATTAACTTGACTATTCTACCCATGAATATTCAACAAACCTTGAATAATAAATAGTAAATATTCTTTTAAAAAACATTTTACTTTATATTCACTATATTACTTGTGAATACAATAAGTAAATAAATTCAACAGTTATTATTCTAAAATCAAATAATATTGAATTTTTTTATTTTCATTAGGATCATATAAACTCAGATATTACTTGGCCCCCACTTTAGGGTCCATCATGTCCTAAACTCCAATTCACTATAATTGTTCAAGCTTATGAATAAAATTTGTGTGTAACCCTCTATGACCTTATCTTGATAGCGATGATTAATAATCACATACCATGAGAAAATTCTAACAACCCATCAAGGCCCCTTAGGAGATAAGGTTTAGTCATAGTAATGAAAATCACCTACAAACACACTTCATGTAATATAATCTTTTTGTCTTGTGATATCTCATAAAGCAAGATGCACACTTCATGTCACCATCCTTTCTTCATTAATTATTTTATGACCTTACTAGATGAACTTACCTTCTTCTACCATAACTATGGATTTAGTAAAGGTATTATCATCCTGGTCAATTTGGCTTGAGATATCACTTTCTTTATGGAAGTGGAAAATCTTATCTTGACCATTCAATCAATACCATACCACCAATGATGCATCCAATGAAAGATACCTCACCACAACAAAAATTTTATAGTTTTTTGTATTGAATCAAAGTATGTAATAAAATGATACACACTAGTAATAATCTAAATTCAAGATTCCAATACACATGCTCATAAATAGGAACAACCAATGACCCCCGAATGATGTGGTGTTATTATTGGAGGGTCAGTCCTCATGATCTTCTTTACTCAAGATCACAAAGTGAAAAATTCATAAGAATAAGTCTCAATGCTTATGATTACCCATCACATGATAGCCAAAAATTATCTATATCCCATCAGTATGATGTATCTAGACCAAAGAACATATATTTAATATTGTTATCATTGTATCTTGAGGTTCTCATTATTGTTGAGAACTATTATAATATATTGATACAATAAATATTCTATGGAAATTATCATGTTAATAGTGGACATATAAGTATCAACACTATTATGGTAAGTATACATCACACATAACTATATGTATACATGATATGTTAATCTCAAAGTACTACTCAAGTTGGGTCAAAGGAAACCACTTTTACAACAGTTCCACTTTCACTAGATCCATGTTTCTAATGATCAAACTATTGGATCTCACATGATAAGATCATGTCTCTAATGAGTTATGGATTTAGTCACCAGGTCTTCCATATTTCTTTACATGACCACTCTACTATCTGTCACTTCAACTCCTTGATTAAAATCCCCAAATATATGATATCCCCATGTATATTCTTTTTTTACTCTGTGAAAATCATGACATATTGGATAGTACCTTTGGTACAATTTCAAAAACTATAAAAAATTGTTACATATTTTACACTTATTTAATTGCATCATAAGCTATAACATACTCGATATTTGTAGATATGTCTACCACTATCTTTAATGAGATTTCTTTTCTCATTTCCTTAACCAAACTATGATATTAGATCAATAGATCCATATGAATACTAGTTTTCAATCCATTTTAACTAGTTTTCCTACCTCTCCAAGGACTAGGTACATATCCCTTTGGACTATCTCAAGTACTATTGGGTAGCTCTAGCTACTTCCCATGTAGTTCTCTTGGATTTAACTGATATTTTATCACCATAATATATGTTTTATCAATATAATGTCTATTACATAGCATGACACATGTAATAGGTTTATTCATGAAGTATATGAAATTATAATCACCTTTATAATCTCCTCATATGTCTTAAATATGTTTTATTGGAGATATTTATACCATGTTACATTAGAAACAATTTCCTCTTGAATTTTTCAAACAAGTATTCTTCAATACCTTTTAAGTATATATACTTTGAACTGGTTTTAGAAACCCTTATTTCTACCTTAGTAGACATTGTTCCCTAGAACTTGGGTTATTACTTCAATTAAATCCTTGTAGAGTTAATTTCAATATAGTCTTGACTAATTATAAGACTGATCAATTGTTTTCTGTATGTTATCAACATATTTTTCTTAGAAAACAATGACACCCCCAACCTTTTATATACACCTACCATACTTCTATTCTAAATGAATATTCTGTGATCATTATGTTTATTCCGAACCATAAATAGACCCTTGGAATTTTCATCCTGTATTTTCTTTATTTGATATCATCGATCATTTTTGGTCATATCATATAGACTTGTTCAATAGGATTGCCTCCAATGGAGGCGACCTTGACATACATTTCTTAATACAATGATCATAGACATCTTCTATGAAAATTGGAATTCAAATAGATTTAATCATGAAGACTTGGTATGACCAATCAAGCCTTATTAATACCATTCTTATACCACCCATGTAAAGATTCCATTTAATACCCACCAATTAATTTACATCAATTAGAGAAACAACCAAAATAAAAACTTGTTTTGGGAACATGTAATTCATTTTTTATGAATTTATATAAAAATTTCAATCATAGTACATTTACATTTATTTTTCCTTATAGGATAAATTATTCTTAATGAATAATATATCACCCACCATGGTGAATATAAAACCAACTGATTTGTTCAATTCATCCTACTAAGTATGTGTCTTTAGAATAAATTATCTTCCATGAGCTCTTGTGGATCTTGTTCTTATGACAATTACTTATCTTTATCCTTGGAATTACCCAATCCAATATTTCTCTCACTATCTCTAATAGGTATATACACCTTTTTATAGAAATATATTATATCCCTTGACTATAACATTTCTATTTTAGATATTTATGTAATATCCTATATAAAATTTAGGATAATTACCTTAGACACACTTTTTCATTTTTTTAATGACTGTTTGTTTATTGAATAAGACTTAACAAAATATTTGCATCTAAACACAAGTTTTGTGACATAATATATTTATTTCATACTATAACTTATATGATATCCATTTTTCATTATAATTAGAAAATGGTTATTTATTAACAAATATATTTTTGAATCATGTCTCAAAAAGATAGTAGAATATTTTGAATGAATTATCAAATTCATCAATGATCATCCTTTTACTAGAATCTTGGATCTGATGTCTAAAATGAAACACAAGTTTAGGAATAAATACACTCTACATTTTAATGATAAATGACTGCTTATAAGAATCATCATCAATCCTCATTTTTTTAATATCATGGTTTTGATGTGTACATGGAAATGTGAGTTTAGTAATAGAACCAGTCTACATTTTTAATTATTGATGAATGTGTGGTTAAGATAGTATTTGTCTCATGATCCCAAAGCAACTCATATCTTATAATCATTCATGTAATTTTCTTCACTTTTACATTCATTAAATTTCTTAAAGTAATCTCTTGAAACATATGAATTTACCTTTTAATTTTACATAAAATAGTTCACATATATCTCGATGAACTAGTTTTGGATGTTTTATGGAATTATCACCTTTAATGTCAAAAGGTTACTTGGTTAATTTTAACCTAACAAGTAATAATTTAAAATACTAAAGAGTTTTATCTCATAAAGAGTATAAACATACTTCTTGGCATTACCTTTAAATTTTCTTCTAGATGTACTTGACTAAGAATCAACTTTCTAGAATAGGTTATTATTGAGTCTTATATTATATATTCATAATTTATTGTAAATGATTCAAGTATTATCAAACTATTAATTAAGTATGAAACACCATAAAAAATATTCATTCTATAAGGAATAATCTCTCATTGTGTCTTAAAGAAAACATAGATAATTTTTTTGTTAAATTTCAATACACAATCATAGTTTTTCAAGAATCAATCCACAATGAAGTAAAAAGTCATGTGAGTCTCACTACTGAGGTAGGAATCACCCTTTATCAGCCACTTGGAGAATTCAACTTGACTTATATTAATGTTTTTTTTACTTTCTTGGTTCTTGTATTTAAATAAAAATATATGAGATGCATATTGTATTTAATACCCAATAATTATAATGGAGATATTTATTTTAATTGATGAATATTCATGAAGTACAAGCATCTACTTTTTTCTGAAATTTATTTCGTTATAATTTATCTTTTAGTGACCTTTCTTTTCCACATTAAATGAAAATAAACTATTATTAGATTATCACTTTATCTCTGGATTATTTAAAGGATGTTTCAAAGGTACCTTTGACATCATACTTTCCACTAGACTTTTCACCTTGTATTTTCAACTTGTTCACCATTAGAACTAATGATTAATATTTCCTTAAGTTATTATATTCTTAGAGAAACACACCTAAAATATATTGAATAAACTTATAAATTCTATTAAAATTAAAATTATAAAGAAAACTGGAGAAAGTGGGTGATAAATATGTAAGAATAAGATGAAATCATTTCTTTCTTTCTTTAATTTCTCCTCACAAACTCCTTAGAGATGATACAACATGTGTAAATATCCATGAAATCATTAATGTGTCTCCTATAAACTTATTTTTCACCCTCACATCCTGAGGTAGATAAATAGGTAGTGGGGACTCTAACACCTAGAATATATTTTTTATATAATAGTGATTTTCATAAGCACATTTATTAATCTTGGAAATTAATTTCAGTTAGAACATATTCTTTGTACAAAAAATATTGCAGTGAACTTATGGTAGCACTATCCATTTTTATACAAAAAAACTTTAGTATATTAGTACTTTTATCTTTATTAATAATTATTAGAAATTATAGATTTATTAATCTTAAATTTACCCCACTATTTTATCAAACCCTCTACTACTAGATTCAGAATACCCAGTCACTTGATTATTCTAGTGGAAAGGATCCTTAAAACCTCTCCTCATAGTCCAAGATATGACTACACCACTACTTAGAGAGTATCATGATAGGATTTTAGATAAAAAAACATATTAATTCATAGATCCTTGATCTAGTGAGTGAATCCTCATATCCCATAATGTTTACCTTTCATTACTCAATTATTTTCCTCCAAAATTTCACTATGTTGGATTTGGATATTTCTTTGATGCTGATTTTAGTTAAGTCAACCCACCAATCTAATAATAATTCCCCAGTAGTAAGAGTCACCATAAAATAGGACCAATAATAACCTCAAAAATATAGTTTTTTTTTAAATTCAAGTGATAGAAGATGTTTAAGTTCTTAATATTTACTCTAGATATAGATCTTATGATGCAAACCTTCTTAGCACTGTTCTGATGGCATAATTCTTAACTACCGGTGAGAATATTTCTATGAAATATAATCCTTCATTATATTGAAACCAATTCACTATTATTTGTGATTTTTATCTTTTATTTCTATCATAATCACCCTTAATATGGTAAATACAATTATTTTCAAGTGATTCTTTACCCTTTGGTAGTTCAACTATCTTCGAAATTTTGTTAAACTTCAATGAATCCATCTCCAAATTCATAGAAAAATATCACTGTTTAGATCCATTAAGTGAAGCTACCTTCTATGGGTTTTTAGGTTCTCCTAAATCCATTATAAGTAGAAAATTAATTCCATCCCGATACCTATGTATTGATCTCCTCAATTGAATCAAATCAACTAAACTACTTGTCTCTACTCTTTCTGTTGATACTTGAACTTTTAGCACTCAAACATATGGTGCACATAATTTAAGTGATCCCACCTAAGCTTCAAATACTCTTGAAAATTTTGGTATTTATAATGGTCTTAAATCTAGAATTTTTATGTCTTTAACACCTGAATTTGAGTTCTCCAATTTTTATGAACTATCGATATTCTGATCAACCAGGATTTCTATAATTGATTTTTCTCTAACTTCGCAATCTACCAAGTTCCGAACCTTCCACAAAATCTTCTCATTGAATACAACATCCCTGCTTTTGATGATCTATTTTATATCACTATACCATAAGCGATATCCAAAATTTTCATCTCCATATCCAATGAAAAAACATATTTTGGATTTGAATTCATGTTTTTTTGTATCCTTATAATTTACACATGCATATGACAAACTACTGAAGACTCTATGATGTTGAACTTACAATCATTTTCTAGACCATAGATTCTTTTGAAGTTCCTTCCCAATTACCAATGATGGACTTTTATAGGTGATACAAGACTCTGTATTGAGTGACTCTTCCCAAATCACCTTAGGCATTTCTGAGTGTATCCTCATACTTATGATTTTCTATATTAAAGTTGGATTAATTATTTTGGATAATTTATTCTACTATATATTTTTAGGAACCATATTATCAGGTCTTATCCCATACTTCTTGAAGAAATTATAGAAGTTTCATTTGGTGTACTAACTATTGTTGTCTATTCGTACGCACTTCAACTTTTGACCACAATTACTTTCTGCCAATTCTTTCCATTGAATAAAAACCTAAAATACATGAGACCTATAATTAAATAATTAAATACATACTTTACTTATAGAATTATCAATTAAATAACGAAATTAAAGGAAACCACCATATGATTAAATAAGGGAAGGTCCCTAAACACTAATTATACAAGATCCAACTTCCATTCCTTGGTCTTCTGACTATCTAAGTTGAAAGACACTCTATTATGTTTTCCTAGAATACAACTCTCACACTTTATAATTTATACATTATCATGATTCAATATTTCCTTAGCCTTTGGAACCTTTTTTTCTCCTCAATGAGGTGACCAAACCTATAATACCATAAATTTGGTTCATTGGAAGTTATACTTCAAATGAATGTACCACCATCTGAATTTCCAATCATGTAAAGGGTCCTATCCTTTACACCCTTTTAAATAACCATGGATACATGGGTAACCTTCTATAACCTATTTTCAAAGCTATTTACATAGACAACATTAACCAATTTCTTAATAGAAATTAGATTCATCCTAAGGCCATAGATGCAACAAGATTTTGATAGTTTCAATAATACTCTGTCATGAATTAATATATTGACATATGCTTTTCCAACAACCTCAAGGGCTTCACCATACTTCAGATGGACTTTCCCAAATTTCCTAGATACATAGTTTGACATGAATCTTTTATCTTTAGAAGAATGGAAAGATTCTAAAGATTCAACCACCCTAGATTCTACCAGTGCGTCTATACTTAGTAGACACTAATTTTGAACTTTTGTTTCAGTGACAGAGTCTATACTTCTAGAGGATGATGTATTTACAATGTTATCCTTGTTCATTTTTCAGTCCATATCGAGATTTAATTTCTTACCACACTTCTATTAGGTAGGAATTGTACTATCTAACTTACCTAATATCTTCTCCCATTGTATTTCTTGGTACTTATCTTCCAATGGGTTATTTCAATAAACCATCTTTTGATAGGGTGAATTTTACCTTCCATTAGTTTTAAGTGAACCACCATATGGTTTCTGAACATACCTCTTCCAAAGATCTTCATTAAGTATCAGATTTATGATTTCATCAAATACCAAATCAATTTTTTCCGATGGAGTTACTTATTATAGTAACAATTAAATCTCATCTCTCAAGATGCAATGATAAGAATAAAAATTCCTATACATCATTAGAAAACATTACCTTTATTGATTAGAGTTTCCCAAGAATCATGTTAAAGTCATTAATATTATCTGCATATTATATTACTTCTGATAACCTTAAACCAAATAACCATCAAAATATAAAAACTTTGTTTAAGGATTTAATTTTTTCATACATGTCCATCAATGTGTTTAGAACATCAATTATAGTCTTTTGTTCTCAAATATTGAAAGAAACATTTCTTTCTAGATACATTCTTACAAGTTCAAGCGCTTTTCAATTCAAGTGATCCCATTCATATTTATCTATCAACACTGGATTTACTCCTAATAAGGGAACCTCAAAGTCTTTCCTAATCATATAGATTTAGACATGTATTCTCTATAATCCAAAATTCAATACATTGAACTTATTGATACAAATAAATCATTCATTTGATTCAATTATTGAATGACTAATGATGTGTTGAACCTCAAGCATGAAACCTTATATAATAACACTTATAGGGGACCTGATCTATGAACTGAAAAATGAAAAATTGACTACCTAGATTATTGATAGACTGTTGGAAGTATGATCAAAAAATCCACTATAAATTCATATGTTTCAGGAGCGTAACTAAAAAATGAATCTCTAAAATTTCTCTACCCCTTGATTGAGTGTACCAAAAGTATGTAGTCACTGAAATATACTCACTTCATAAATATTTACTTGTCAAAACACCTCATTACAAACAAAAAATGTACAAAAAAAACATCCAATGGTAAAACATGAAATGAAAATACAAGAAAGAAGAGGAAAAACACAAAGTTTAATGTGATTCAGACCTTTATACTGCATGCATAGGGGAAATCACATCGCTAATTTTTTTTTATAACAACTGAAATATTACAGGAGAAAAATTGATTACATAGATAAGTAATCCTCACATACTTTTCATCTCTCTAATAAATTCTTATTTTAACCACTATTTTCACTTTTTTTCTACACCTTTCACTAAAGGACCATGTACATAAATAATAAGCATAATTGAGAAAACAATTTAAACCTAATCTCTTGAAAACCTAGATCATAATATATGACCACATAAGTAATTTTTCCAACCTGATGACCTATAAAATTTTCTGAACTTTCAAACCTACCAGTGCTCCATTATAGAACCATCAGTATATGTGAACTTCCTATGGACTTACTACCATTGAATAATATCTACTAACACTACCTTCGGATTGAATCTTGATTCCTACAACTAAAAAAAATACATGTGAATGTAATTCTGATTCTTTAACTCCCAATGCTCTGAACATTTGATGGTTTAAATAAGGCTTCACATCCCAATAGGTTTGTGTATTTCATGGGCGCGTGTGTTTATTCCATAGGTGTAATTTTAGTGTGAGTTATTTCAATTCTTTTATTATTATCACTATTTATAATTGGATTTATAATACTTTAATATTTTATATAAATTTGATAACTTATTCGGATCCTAGTAGTGTGTGTGGGAAGTATGAGGGTTTTCCTACTGATTCAATATACTCAACCCCTGTATATGCACCATGTTGAAAATGTAAAAACTATTTTCCACGATACAAGTAAAAATAATATTTTATACTTATATAGCGGAGAATAATGATGTTGTAGTCATTAGTGGATGGAGCTTGGAGTTGGTAAAGCGTTAGAGTTCGATGTAGCTCCACCTTAGTACTCAAGAATTATCTTATTTGGGATTTTTAGACTTGTATATTTTGTTATTTTACTACCGTGTCTCTTATTATGATTCAGTCATTGTATTGGTTGGTTTTAGTATCATCCATAATATTTTTTTTATTATTGAGTTATATGTTGTAGGTTATATAGTTTTAGGGTAAATCATCCCCAAATGATTACATATACCTTTGGAATTTATTTCCAGTATTTGATGTCTTGAGGATATTACCTAAGATCAATATCATTTTGATACTTCCCAAGAAAATGAGTTGGGTTAGGATGTTACAATATGGGTTTCCACTCCAATACACATTGAGTGACATGCTTGAGAACCACATGTCATGTGGACCTAGGGCACACTATGTGTGATATTCAAATAAATCCTTCCACTAGTTGTAATGCTATACATGAAGTGTATTATATAAATAAAATTTTATGTGTAACACCCCTATATTTTATGAAATATATATTTCAAATAAATTTAATTTCTTTGATAGGCTGCGTTACATGCAACACCAAGTTTTAATGAACCACAATATACTATTAATATTTTTATTTAAACATTACCATCATAACCTAGCTATTAAAATTTATAGTATGAATAGGAAAAAATAATTTTTAAAAATTAATTATAATTGTTTTAGATAAAGAAAATATATTTATAAATAATTAATTGATTTTTGGAAATGTATTTATATACTTTGAAAATACATTTCTTCTCAAAAATGATTTTCATTATTTTTTGCGAGAAAATAATAAAATTAATTTTTTCCACTTTTATAAAATATATTTTAAACATTTACTTAATTTTTTTAATAAAAATTTTAAACTTATTAAGGTTTAATTTTTTGGTATTTTTCAAAAAAGTTTAATTTTTTAATGAATAGTGAGAAATGATGTCTTTTTACTGAAAACCGTCTTTTCTTTTAAATAATTTAAAAAATTATATTTTGTTTTAAAATGTTCTAAAAGTAAAATTTATTCAATTATTTTATTATTAATCCAATTTAGGTAATTATAATAAATTTTATATTCAATTTTTATATAAAAACTTCTTATACTTATTAATGTTTTTTCTTTAAAAAAGTGCTTTTTCATCGCGTCCACGGGTTTAATTTTAAATTAAATTATGCCAATTCTATGAATTGAATTTGAAAAAATAGATTCTATTTTTATAATTATAATAATTAATATTATATAATAATTTCAGTATTTTTCATAATTAATATTAAAAAAATTAAAAATTAATTACCATAGTTAAGGTTAAAACAGGTTTACTGGGGGGGTTAAATTAAAAAGATAAGGGCTATCCTATTTTATGGATATTTTTTGATCTTATATAATCTAAGTTTATATAATTATCTATTATATAACCTCATGTCATGTTTAAAAATGGGAATACATTTTTATTTTCAAAAATTCAAAGTGTGTTCTCTCCCCCACTTATACAGGGACACCCCCTATCCCCCTATTAACACTTAAAAATCATTTTAGTTATGCCAATACCTACCTAAATTACTTAATTAATTCCCTAAACACATATTATATGACATATATTTGTTATTAAATCCTCATAAGAATGATTTAGGTTCACACCTAAAGAGGTTCTTTGAAGAAGATGTATAGTTCTTAACTGACTATTTTTATTTTATTTATTATTCCACCTCCTTAAAATATTATTCAATAATTATGATATTATAACATAAGTATATAAAATATAATAATATGTTATTATTCTAATATAATAACCTATATCAATCTCCTCTTCCATCAAATGGGGAATGAAACCATCAATCATGTGTACGACGTACTACCGCCTTGCGAACCGTTATAGTTCGTTTTGCATCACCACTTCTCACAGATTGATATAATGATGTATTTAAAGTATATATGTGATATTTTTGACCTAAAAATATTTATATAATTATAAAACCATATCTAAATTCTTACCTTCCAACTCATTAAAAAACAATAATGTTGCTCGTGTGTACGGTGGACAACCGCCTTAGGAACCGATGTGAGGTGTTTTTATTTTACATTTTAATTGATTAGTAATAAGGATATATTTATAGAATATATAATATATTTATGATATAATAATTATTCTATAAGTTTGAATTATTATTTACATTTCTTGTGTTTCATAATTTGAGAAAATGGAAACATTGTTCATGCGTACATACGACCTATCGTCTCTATAAAAGGTATAATTCATTTTCTATATATAAATTTAATGGATTATTATAAACACATATATAATGAATATATATGATATTTATATCATGTTTAAAATAATTTATATTATTTAATAATGTCCAAATTATAAGTACCAAAACTACTAAACTAGAACATACATGAAAAATGAACCAGTTATCACCCAAAAGAGTGATTTAAATAAAGAATTGTTAATGAATGGGTGATTAAATTGTATAATTAAATAATATTTGGTATGATATATATGAGTATGATTATTTAATATATTTATAATAGATATATATTTATTATAAAATAGGTTTTAACATGCACAAATAAAGTTGATACTTGAGGTAAATTATTTTTTTCTCAAATTGTCTCCTTTGTGACATATGTTATGTTATGAACCTATATAATTTTATGAGGTTTATATACATAAAATTTTATGTTTTATATAATGAATTTATTTATTCTCATGATATTTATGTTTTATTTAAATTTATTCTTTCTTGGGACTTACAATTCAGATGTTACCAAAGTGGTAAGGGTTTTATGTTACAATCTCATTATTTATCAGATTTTTTTATGATTAAGTTTATGATGATGAGATATTATGATATAATTCTAAATAAAATATAAAATTTATTATTCTCTATTTATTATTTTTATAATACATTTTTTACTTTCATTTTACTATCTTTAATAACTCAATAGACCAAAATAATGTTCTAAAGAAAAATCATCTTTATTTCTCTCTTTAGCTGAAAATACGTTTTCTTCCATGTCCATGTATTGTAATTTTTTTTCAAGAATGTTTTTAATATTATAAAAATATTTTTTAAATAAATTTTAACCATGATTTAGTTTTTACAAAATAGTTTAAAAGTATTCTTCTTTTCATTTTCCAAATGAGATACTTTTAACTTTTGATTGAAAATGTGAAAGGAATATTTATTTTACCATACATGACATGAATAGAATTTATCATTAGAATGAACATTAAATTATTTTAATCTTAACTTATAGTTCTACAAAGTTATTTTTAGATAAAATATTTTCTTTAATATTTGGAAATTTTTTAAATTTTATAAAGTTATTTTGAAAGTGGAAAGGGTATTTTCCTCCTGAATGTTTTAATGATCTTTTCATGGTAATTTTATTTATCAATGAAAACAAACTTTGGGATTTCTTATGTTTTACTAAGGATATGATCCAATGGTTTTTTAATTATTACTTATCTATTTGGTTTATGTTTATGATGACAAAATTTTTATGAAACCCATTTATTTTCATGGGTTATTCTATAAGGAATTGATGACATGTTTATAAAACTGATTCAATTTTCACGGGTTATGATATAATTACATGATGAATATTTTATTATATTGTGGAACAAATATATATGGTTTTTCATTATGTGATGAGTGGTTCCATTATAAACCAAGGATGGTGGTTACCTTATAACTAAGGATGGTGGTTATGTTATAACCAAGTATGAGTTGTTACATTATAAACTAAGATGGGTGGGGCCAAAATTATATTACCCTCCAATGCATTGAGTAATAATGGATATCTCATGATATAAATAGGATTGGAATGGGGGGGGGGAGGTGAACCTAGTTCAGTAAGGGACTTTTTCCACTATGATAGTATTGGGAGTGAACCTTGACTACTACTACAGTTTGGGGAGTGAACCTATTTCACTATGACACTCTTGGGAATGAGTCTTGACTACTAAGGAAATAATTTTCTATGTTTATTCCAAAAATTTAGGTCTTATTATAATGTTATTCTCTCATGAATAATGTTATTTTAATTCCTTATGATTCATGTCTTATGAACTTCTAATATTTATACCATAATTCAACATTTTGAACTATGATATATAGGGTCTGGTTTTCAAATGTTAATATTATGTTCAAATACCCTTATGATTATGTTATGTTTAAGTTATAATTGATAACGCAATTTTTTACCCTTACTAATAATCTAATCTCACCTTTTCTTATATTTAATTTTGCCTAGGTTATAAATAAAGGCTATAATTAGGTTATGTCTATTAAGTGTATAATGTGGGGAGATCCTTATGGGAGATGTTGAAGATCTTTTTATGAAATAAAAAGATTTTGAATATAGTATCCAAATAAACTAAACCATTATGAGCCTTGAGTGTGTATTTATGGAACACATTGAATATTATTATAAAAATATGTGATATTTCAGTATAAAAATCTTGGGTTTCTATAGTTGGTATTAGAGGAAAGGTTTAGTTAACCTTTAGAGATCAGGATTAAAGAGCTTTGTTAAAAACCCTAGGGATATGTCTAAGTATAACAACTTAAAGTTTTGGTAAGGAAGAGATTATATTATTTTACTATAAGCACAACCCTGTTTGGATATTATAAGTGGATGTATCTCTAGTATAGTTGTACCTAGGGGTAACAACTCCAAAAAGGTTCATTGGGCTTTAAATTGATCGTCACTTGGTGCACCATAATGGGCCTTACTACACAACTTATTTGACACACCTAGGGGATATGATTTGGTTAATCCAAATTTTATTTAAAAAACATTATAAAAGATTTTAGTATAAGATAATCACATAGTAATAATGTTAAACCTATGGTGTTATATATTTAAAATAATGTGTCATGATTAAGAAATATTATAAATGATTTTTCATGACTATGTTTTCCCACTATGATTCATGTTTCTCACACTATTATTTTCGATTTTATTAAATGGATAGAACCCAAAGGAATCATGTTAATGATGAATGAAATATATAATGAAATGTTTTTCCTCCAAAGAAACTAATTATTTTGGGATATAGAATGAAAAATATCATTGCTATGCTTGCACAAATTTCTCAAGCTATGGATCATATAGAACTTCCAAATCAGAAAAGGAAGGAATGTAATTATATTGAGTCCTTCATGAGGAAACATAAACCTTATTTTAATGGATCCACCAATCTAATAGTCACCAAGAAATGAATCAGTACCGTTAAAAATATATTTTCTATTCTCTAGTATTCGAGCAAGAAAAATTCATTTTAGATGTCTATAATTTGGAAGGTGAAGTAGATAAATGGCAGAATATTATTAAGAATACAATTCAATAGGAAGAAATTTAAATTTTAATGGGTTGAGTATAAGAAGAAATTTTTTAGTAAGAAATTACCTCATATTCTACATACAAGGATGAAGAAGGAATTTCTTCAGCTCAAGAAGAAGGATAATGAATCTATTGATACATATGAATCAATTTTTACAAGATTTTCAAGGAAAAATTATGGTTTAATCATCAGGTCTAAAATAAAAATTGATCAATTATTTGGTGTCTTAAAACTAATTACTCAAAAGGAATTATCTATAATATAATTTAGTAGCTATAAATAAATTATTTTATGTTCACTCAAGGTAAAAATGGAAATCAAAGATTCCGACTATTACCATAGTTTTGACATGAAAAGGAAGTTTGAGTCTCATGATATATTGAATAAATCACATGGTGGAATGAAATTACAGTCACCTACATGCTATAAATGTGGGAAGAAACATCATGGGAATTGATTTATTTGAACCAAGAAGTTCTTTAACTATGGGAAGGTTGGTCATAAAGCTAGTGAATATCAAAAGGTAGTAAAAACACAAGATAATGTATTGGAGGAAAGGAAGATTCCAATCAATGCACCACCTATAATATAATGCTTAAAATGTAAGTAGTATGTGAATTATTCAAAATACTGTTCAAATTAGCAGGGTTTTAATGATCAACATCAATAACCTCTTATGATCAAAGAAAAATGGAAATATCTTATGACCACTACTTTCAAAGTGGGTTATGAGAATGATGTGGTAAAAGGTAGATTTATCTTCCACTCTAGAATAGTTAATGTCTTATTTGATTTTTGGATCTATAAACTATTTCATATATATGTAATTTTCAAAGGTTATTGAATCAACAGATCAATAATGAGATATTCAATTAGTGATGAAAACTTCTTATGGTACGATGGTCACATCTCAAGTTTATAGTTACTCTCTAATTGAAGTTTGTGGAAAAGTGATTCTTTAAAATATTTTGGTTCTCCATATAGTTTCATTTTATGTGATATTAGGCATGGATTTTATTTATTTATATGGATCCCATATCAATTATCAAGTGAGGTAAGTTACATTTTGTATTCCAAATAAAACCACGATCATTAATCAATGCAATGATAAATATAAAATTCTGATGGAAATCACATCCATTGTATGGGTCTTGATTCACATTAAAAAGGGTTTTTTTCTCAAATGGTTTGGTAGAAAATCAACATCTATGTTATGCCTATTGTGTGGGAGTTTTTTGATGTCCTCTCAAAAGAGATTCCTAGTCTTCCACCCAATCGAGAGGTTGAGTTCTTAGTAAAACTCATACCTGGTGCTAAACCTATTTCAAAGACTCCCTATAGAATGACCCAATTTAATTTAAAAGATTTAAAGGCTAAAATCCAAGAGAATCTTGAAAAGGGATTTATTTATCCAAGTATGCCACCTTAAAGTGCACCTGTTCTTTTTTTTTTCAATAAATGGATGTATCAATGTGACATTTCATTGATTATCAGGAACTAAGCAAGATCATAATCCAGAAAAAATACCATCTAACCCATATTGATGGATTATTTGAAAAACTATGTGGAGATCAATACTTTTCATATATTTACCTTCATTCTAGATATCATCAATTGAGGGTAAAAAATAAGGGTATACCCAAGATAGAATTTCGTACAAGCTATGGATACTATGAATATATAGTGATGCCATTTGGTTATACTAATGCACCAACTGTCTTCATGGATTTAATAAATATATTGTTTATAGATTGACTCAGTTAGTTTTTGATAGTCTTTATAGATGATATTATTATCTATTAAAAGGTCATGGAAGATCATGAAGACCACCTTAGGATTGTTCTAAAGACCCTAATGAAGGAGAAACTATATAAAAAATTTAAAAATTTTGAATTTTGGATATAAAAGGTTTAATTTTTGGGTCATATAATCTCAATAGAGGGTATATACATGGATTAATAATGGAATGAAGTAATTATATGTTGGAATAGACTAACCATAGTGACATATATCCATAGTTTTCTTGGTTTGGATAGATATTATTGATTCATTTTAGAATATTTCTTATGGCTGTTCGATCCACTCATTAAGTTAACTCAAAAGAGATACAATTTTCTATGGATAGATGAATGTGAGGAAAATTTCAAGGAACTAAATAAAAGTTTAGTCAGTGAACCTGTGATTAATTATATTAGTTCTGGGGTGGGGGTATAAAGGTAATAAATCGCAGACACGGAGGTTCAAAACCTGGACCTCCTCAACTCACCGCCATAGGCACAACTGGGGTGAAACCACTAAATTGAACCCCATGGGTCAAGTCAGCACACCTATTATTACATTAACCTATAATGGACAAGGTTTTATAATCTATAGTGATGAATCAAATAATGGTTTAGAATTTGTTCTCATGCAGAACGATATGGTGATAGATTTTACCTAATTAAAATCAAATTTTCATGAGAAAAATTACCTAACTCACAATTTAGAGTTTTCTATAGTATTTTTATCTTTAAAGAAATAGGGAAATTGTCTTTATGGATAAAGGTGTGATTTATATACTAATAATAAACGTTTTAAGTATATTTTCACATTGAAATATTTGAATATTCACCTGAGAAGATGGTTGAAGATGATTAAAGATTATGAATTATCAATACATTACTACCCTGGGAAATCGAACAATGTGGCAGCTTCTTTAAGTCAAAAGGATCATGATATATTATCTATGATGAGGAGAAAAAAATATACAGTATTTATAAATTTTCAAATGTTGGATCTTGAAATCTTGAAGGAAGGGGAGAAGTCTTATCTTTCTTAAATGAGTATTGAACCATCTATCCAAGTGAAGATTAAATTGGCACAAAAGGAAGACGTAGAACTGCAGAGGAAGGTGAGAAATATTCACGAGTTTAACCTTGATTATGATGAAATTATAATATTTAGGAACCATGTATGTATTAAATCCATAAAATTTTTTAAGGAGTTGTTGGATGAGGCTCATAGATCTTAATTCTCTATTCATCCTGGAAGTACACAGATTTATAGAGATCTAAAAGAGTATTTTAGGTGGGATGAAATTAAGAGAGATATTGTAGAGTTTGCATCTCGGTTCGTGGTATATTTATAAGTTATGTAAGAGAGAAAACAATATAAGGGGATGTTACAACCATTACCTATACTATAATGGAAATGAGAAAACATCACCATGGATTTTTTTATTGGAATCCCCAAAGTATCTAAAAGGAATTGTGATATATGGGTTATAGTTGATAGACTTATAAAGTTATAACACTTCATAAATATCATAGAAGATTTATCTTTAGATCATATTTTCAAGATATACATTCATGAAGTGGTAAAGTTGCATAGAGTACCACATTCTATTGTATATAATTGGGATATAAGGTTTACCTAAAAGTTCTGGTAAAGTATTCAACAAGAACTTGATACAGAGTTAAGTTTTAGCGCTACATGTCATCCTTGAAAAGATGGTTAGTTTGAGAGAATAATTCAAACTTTATAGGATATTATGATATCCTGTTATATGGATTTTAAAGGTAGATGAGATCAATACTTTCCTCTAGTCATGCTTTCTTATAACAACAACTTTCACTTGAGCATTTGGATGGCTCTTTATGAAGCCCTCTATGGAAAGAAGTGTATAACTCCAATGTGATGGGATTAAGTTAAAGAAATAAATATATTTTGACCCTATCTAACTGAGGAAATTTTATAAAAATCTGGAACCATTAAACAACACATCAAGGTAGCTTAGATTTGATAGAAAAATAATGCTAATAATCATCATTGTGATATAGAATTCGAAGCTAGTTTGAATTTTTTTTATGAATATCTCAATGGAAGAAGGTTATGAGATTGAGGAATAAATAAAATATGAGATTTGGTTATATTTTCCCTTTCTATATTCTTGATCGAGTAGGGATGATTTCTTATCACCTGGTGCTACCACTAAACCTCTCTGAAGTCTATGATGTGTTCCATCTATCTCTCTTGAGAAAGTATATACATAATCCTTTAAATGTACTAAAATCAGAGGTTATACCAATGGATCATGATATTTACCATGAATAATAACCTATGGAGATTTTGGAACGTAGAGATAAATTACTATGAAACAAGACCACTCGCTTGGTCAAAGTTTTATGCCAAACCACCAACTTAAATAAGCTACCTGGGATCCTAAGGATATGATGAGTCAAAAGTATGCTCATTTGTTTATATCAAAGTGATGGAATTTTTAGGGTGAAATTCATTTTAATAGGGGTGTAATTTTACATCTTTATATTTTATGAAAAATTTTTTTTCCAGATAAATTTAATTTCTTTGATAACTTGTGTTACATACAACACTGAGCTTTAACAAATTATAATATTCTATTAATATTTTTATTTAAACATGAACATTATAACATATCTGTTAAAATTATTGGTATGAATAGAAATAAACACATTTTTAAAATTAATTATAATGTCTTTATAAAAATAAAATATATTGATAAATAAGTACTCACTTTTTGGTAGTCTTTATATACTATGGAAATATATTTCTTCTCAAAAATTATTTTCATTGATTTTTGTTAAAAAATAATAAATTTAATTTTTGAAACTTTTAGAAAATTTATTTTTAAAAATTAACTTAATTTTTTGAATCAAAATATCAAAATTATCTTAGAGGGAATTTTTGAGATTTTTCATAATAATTTAATTTTTTAATGAATAGTGAAAATACCGATTTTTATTGAAAACTATGTTTTAATTTAAATAATTCACAAAGTTATATTTTGTTTTAAAATTGTTTAAAAGTAAAATTAGTTAAAATACCTTATTATTAATCCAATTTTGGTCATTAGAATCAATTTTATTTTCTAATTTTTATATAAAAAATTATTATAATTATGAAATATTTTATTTAGAAAATTACATTTCCATCGCATCTATGGGTTTAATTTTAAATTAAATTATACCATTTCTATTAATTTAATTTTTTAAAATGGATTCCATATTTATAATCATAAAAATTAATATTATATTATAATATCAACTGAATTTTTTCTCATAAGTAATAGTAAAAATAGTTATAATTAATTACCACGGTTAAGGCTAAAACGGGTTTACCGGGGGGTTAAACTAAAAAGAAAAGGGTTAAAATGAACCAAAAACTTTTTAAATTCCTATCTTATGTCAATATTTAAACCTTATATCATATAAGGTTCAATAATGATCTATTTTTTAACCTTATGACATGTGAAAAATGTGGGTATACCTTTTTGTTTTCAAAAAATCCAAGCGTGTCCTCTCCCGCACTTATAAAATGGAACCCACTATCCTATCATATTCACACCTAAAAAGACTTTTTTTCTATAAATAACTATACAAATTAATTTTTTACTTACATAAAAATGTCCTAGAGACATTATATTAGTTATTAAACCATCATAATATGGATTTAGCTACAAACCTTAAGAGGTTCTCTGAAGAATAGGTATCGTTCTTAACCAATCATTTTTATTTTATTTCTTCTTCCACATAATTAAAATATTATTAAACAATGATGATATAATAAAACAATTATATAAAATATAATTATATGTAATTATGTTAATATCATAACCTATATCCATCTCCTCTTCTATCAAATGAGAATCTAAACCGTCGATCATGTGTATGGTGGACTACTACCTCCGGAACCAATGTAGTTTTTTTCCATCACTACTTTTCACAGATTGATATATTTATGGATTTAAAGAATATATGTGATATTTATTATCCAAAAACACTTTTTAAATTATAATATCACATATAACTTCTCACCTTCTAATCCATTGGAAAATAACAACGTCGCTCGTGTGTACGACGAGATACCGCCACATGAACTGATGTGATGTGTTTTTCATTTTATTTTTACTTTTATGGTAATAAGGATATATTTAAAAAATATATATTATATAAATCATATAATTATTATTATACAATGGTTACTTATTAATTAAATTTGTTTCATTCTATCCATCGAGAAAATGGAAACATCGTTCATGTGTACGTACCACCTAATGTCTCCACAAACAGTGTAATTTATTTTCTATCTCTACCTTTTATGTATTATTATAAATAAATATATAATTAATATGTATGATATTTATATCATTATTATCATACTTCATATTATGGAAATATGATCAAAGTACAAGTACTAAAATTACCGAACCGGAACATATATGAAAAACGAATCATTTATCACCATAAATAGAGATTTGAATAAAGAATTGTTAATGAACCGGTAATAAAAGGATATAAGTAATTAATATATGGTATGATATATATTAGTATGGTTCTATAATTTATATATAATATATCTATATTTATTATACAATATTCTTGAATGTTTAAAAATAAATTTGAGACTTGAGGTAAGGGATTTTTCCTCAAATTATCTTCTTTGGGACATATGTTATGTTATGAGCCTATCTATTTTATAAGGTATATATATATATATAAACTTAGACATGTTATATCATGAATTTATTTATTATAATTATATTTAATGTTTCTTTTAAATTTATTCTTTCATGGGGCGTATGATTCAAAAGTTACCAAAGTGGTAAGAGTTTTATGTTACAATCTCATTGTTTATAGGGATTGTTTATAATTAAGTTTCCGATGATGAAATATTAATATATAACTCACAATAAAATCATAAATTTTATTATCCTTTGGTTATTACTTTATAATAAATGTTTTCCCGTCATTTAACTTTATTTAATAACTCATGATAATGAAATAATGTTTTTAATAAAAATCGCCTTTATTTCTCTCTTTGGTCAAAAATCCTTTTTCTTTCATGTATATGTTTTCTAAAAATATTTTAAAAAATGTTTTTACTATTATAAAAATATTTTTTAAATAAATTTTTACACATGATTTAATTTTTATTAAATTTTTTAATATGAATATTCTTTTTGTTTTTTGAATGAGGTATTTTTGAATTTTTACTGAGAATGTGAAAGGAATATTTATTTTACCATACACGACATGAATTTTTTTACCATCACAGCCAATCAATTATTTGAATATTTCATTATAATTTTACAAGGTTATTTTAAAATAAAATGTTTTATTTAATATTTGTAAATTTTTATATTTTAGAAAGTGATTTTTAAAGTGGAAAATGTATTTTCTTTAGGAATGTTTTAATGATATTTTATTGGTAATTTTATTCATAAATAAAAACAACTTTAGTATTTCTTATGCTTTAGTGGTTATATAATCCAATGGTTCCATACTTATTCTTTCTCTATATGGTTTATGTTAGTGATGATAAAATGTTTATGAAACACATTTATTTTCATGGGTTATTCTATGATGAATTGATGAAATGTTTATGAAACCTGTTTAGTTTCCATAGGTTATGATGTGATGATATGATGAATATTTAATAATCTTGTGGAATACATATGTATGATTTTTCATTATATGATGGGTGGTTCTATTATAAAATAAAGACCATGGTTACATTATAACCAAGGATAGTAGTTACTTTATAACCAAGTATGGGTGGTTTCATTATAAACTGATATGGGTAGGTCCAGAATTATATATCCCTCTAATGTATTGGGTAATGATAGATATCTCATGAGATAAATAGGAATGGAATGGGGAATGAACCTAGTTCAGTAAGAAACTTTTTTCCATTATTATAGTCTTGTAAATAAACCTTGACTACTATAATGGTTTGGGGAGTGATCACTTTCCATTATAATAGTCTTGGCAATGAGGCTTGACTACAAAGGAAATGCTTTTCTATGTTTATGGAATAAATTTATGTATTATTTCAGTGTTATGCTCTCAGATATAATTATCTTTGAATTCCTTATTATTAATGTATTTTGAAATAACAAAATTTGTGCCGTGACTCTAGATTTTGAACAATGATATGCAGGGTATGGTTTTCAAGGGTTAAGATAATATTAAAATACCCTTATGCTTATGAAATGTTTAAGTTATCATTGATATATTCCTTATTTACCCTTACTAAGAATCTAAGCTCACCCTTTATTATGATTCCTTTCCCTAGGTTATGAGGAAAGGTTATAAGTAGTATATGTCTATGAAGGGTACTATGTGGGAAGATATTTATGGGAGATGTCAACCCTGACCTCAGACGCCCTTTTTATTTTATTCTTCCCACAGTCTCACATTGTTTGGACCAAGTTTGGTGTAGGGTCCCAGTTTAATTTTTTTGAAGTTTAATAATATTGATGGGTTCTGACCTGGTGCAAAGACACCACATCATTAATGGTGACTGTGCATTCTGCTCGGGTGACTGTGTGGTTTCTTGATGCTTAAAATAATAATATTTTGTGTAGATAATAACATTCTCATTATTACTAATTATTATTAATATTATTTTTATTTAAAATGAAATGAAACAAATTTATTATTGTGATTTTTATTATTGAGTTGTTATGTTATTATTTTTATTATTATTAGAATTATCATTATTATATAATTATTATTAATATTTCTTTTATTGATTTAACTATTTATTTTATTTTATTTTAATTCATTTTTTGGGTGAAAACCTAAAGGGAACCCCCTTTCCCTTTTACGGCACAACTGACCCCCTTCCCCTAGTTTCTTACGCGCAGTGCCCGACCAGCCCCCCTTCTATCCTGTCACCCCCTTCCACTCGCTTCCCCCTGTGCCAGATGTTCCGTTTAGCCCGTCGCCCCGCCCACTCGCCACCGTCTCGCAACGCCACCCTCCTCCTATGTCGGCCAACCGCAACACCGCCCCCTTCCACTCACCGGCCTCCATCCCACTCATCACCTGACTCCCTACAATAGAATCCACATCCGGTCGACCTCTGACTACCACCCTACTCCCGGAAAACCGACCTTCTAGAGATCTCCCTTCTCGGACACCATAGATACTCCTGGAAGCCCACCCTCATTATTCTCAACCTGTAGCGCACCTGTAGACCCTCCCCCAGCTCCTTATGTCTGCCCATCTCTCGTTCCAGTGACCCACTACTCTATCACGAATCCCTTGTCGGTTTTTAGATCATCTCTGCCATTCATGGTGAGAGTTTTATTATCACCTTTGGGTTGCGCATATTTAATTTAGTGTCGTAATTGTGTTTTGAAGTCCTGGTATTTTATTTGTAGTGCAGATAATTATTTGGTAGGTAATCTCGTCTAGCCACTGATGTTTTGGAAAATTTTATTGCACTTTTTTTTGTTTCACATCATCTAATTCAATGTATTTTGGATTACGTGAGTCCCTAGTACTTTTTTGGTTGTGATTTAGTCCTTGACATGCTAAAATTTGGGTATCGGGAGTTGTTTCAGGGTGTTGATATCAATTCCAGGTGCGCACACTCATTTTCTCCAGGTATGAATATATATATATATATATGTGTGTGTGTGTGTGTGTTTGTTTGTGTGTGTGTGTGTATCTTCTGTGTGCGTGTTCCCTCATGGAATGGGGAAAACATGATTCAGTTTAAAGGTGTATATATATATGGAAGTGCGTGCGTGCGATCAGGATGTTTCTTGAGTTAGAAAGCTTTGGCTAGGACATTCTTTGAGGCAAGTTTTTCCATTCCCTTATCCCAATTTTAATCCATGCGGTGCTTGAGTTTTGTTATTAAATTTCTAAAACATGTTTCTCACTTTTATTTCATGATTAGATGATTTGAAGTAGTGATTTAGTGTTGGTTGAATTGATCACAATTAGGTTTCTGGATGCTTTTCTTTTATTCACATGTAAATTCCTTGCCTTTTTGTTTTGAATAATAGTCATATGATTTCAAGTGGTCTTGTTGGATATCATGGGTGGTGTTTATTGGTAGAAATGTTTTTCTAGAAAATTGTTTTTTTAATGGGTGGATTTATGAAAATTGGAACTTGGTGGAATGTTTTAATTATTTAGTGGATGATGTGTGTGTGTAGTCCCTTAAAATTGGTTGGGAAGGGGTCTGTTTTCATATGGAGAGGTTCTTTCCTCAAACTTGGTTTTCTAAAAAGAATTCCTTCCTCTCCCCTTTATCCCTTCTTTTGATAAATAGTTTCATTATTTTCAAAGTGACTTAAGGTTATTTCAAAATTGTGGAAATTCATGACATGTTTAGTGTTGATTAAAATGCCATTGTTTCCTCAAAGGGTTGAAGGATTGTTTGGAACCTTCGAGTATCTTGTCCATGGTTTTAACTTAGTTTGGTAAATCAGTTTTGAAATAAAGGCCCGTTTCAAAATTGTAATGTGTTAGGGTGTGCGTTTAAAAATTAAAGGCTGAATGGAATGGGAGTTGTGAATATGGGATCTCTATTTGATTGAAATGTTTTTCTTAAAGTGTTTTTGTAAATGTACCTTGGATGGTTAAAGCTAAGGGCTCGATTGAAACTTTTGGTATAGTTACTTGGAAAGGGTTTGATGTGTGAAACTGGATATGGCCCATTTGTCACATTTAAAATGTTTTTTTCATGAACCCTCTTAAGTTAGGTATTTTTCCTCATTGGTTGATCGTGAGATGAAAGGGTCCTCGGTATGGGATTTCTTTGGATGATAATTATTTTGAGGCAAGATACGAACCCTTGAGGTGGACGGGGTGGTGCTGGTTTGTGTGAGGTGTTTGATTATATGTATGTGTATTGTTGTTTGAATTGAATTCCACACTCCCTTATGAAATATATATGGGGACCTATCATAGAAATAAGGATTACTAAGAACCATTGCTACACTTGTTTAGATTACGTACTAGCTAGTGGCCCATAACAAAGAGATGTTTTGTTATTATTTCTATTGGATTGGGCCCCTCGACCAGGCCAGGTAGAGCGACAGTTAGGAATTAGGGTGTTATAAAGTCATTGAGTAGGGAATTCATTTAGCATGAGTCACATGTATAGTACGTTCTAGTCTTCCTCTGAGTTCCTATGATTTCCCGTGTTTCCCCATTACAAGTATTACTAGTGTTGTTTCCCTTGTTGTGTATAATTATATTCCTTGTACCTAGTTTTGGTTTTTATTTGGAACATTGCAAATGTGTGGATATTTTAAAAAGGATTTATAAGAAGATGTTTTAGAATAAAAATCACAACCTCCTTGTTCCCTTTTTGATTTTTGGTTTTAAAATTATGAGGGAAAAGGATCATATTGTTGTTTTAAATTGATTACATGTATAAAAATCTATTTCTATAAATGTATTTCAAACTGGTACCAATGGAATGTTTTTGGGAAAAGAATGGCATGGACTCTATGATGATTTCATACTGAGAATTTTGGTGCTCACCCCTACTTTATCATTTAAGTTTCATATTCCATTGGTGGTGGATCGCTCTCGGAGAAAACTTGGTTCTTAGTTGGATGGTGACCCAGGAGGTCACACAAAGGTATGTGCAGTTTAATATCTTTCTGCTTATAGTTTTCATTTTTACTATCATTATTATTTATTTACTTGTTTTTATTTATGGGTAAAATCATTCCCACTTTTTTAGTTTTGATACCCCACACTATTTTCCAGCCTATGAGGATCAGGAACGCCCCTCAGGACATGTCGCGGATCGGCTCAGGTGACCTGTTCAGGGTTAAACTAGGATGGTTCGAGACAAAATGGTATTAGAGGAGGTTCTTTTTATTTGGGGTTTCTGGTAGAAGGATATTAGGACTGTCAGCACTCGGGAGGTAGGTGCGAGAAGAGCGTCACGAACTCTTGATTGCACTGATCCTTGAGTTACCAAGGGTAGTCCAGGATTTGAGTCTTTTGTCTTGAGTTGTTTTGGATCGAGGGATGACAATGGAGGTGAACCAGTTTATGTTCTGTCCTCACGTGGGGTGATGAAACACATGGAGTCCAAGTTCCTGGTCAAATTTTCTATTAGTGTTATGACTTATTTGGTTCATGGATCACCACCATGTCACTGAGTTAGTCATAGACACTAGTTTCTCATTCTGATGGTTTATCATTGGCTGTGTTTTGTTTTGATTTCAGTTGATGTGGGTGTGTGTTGAAATTGAAATAGGAATTGTAAAGTGAAAATGGTTTTGGAATGTGAGTGATTTCCTCAAATTGTTTTATATGGGTAAAGCGGGGTTTTAAAACGGGAAGTGTTTTGATTTGTAAGGTTTGGTATGTGTTTGGATTTGATAAGTAAAAGAGATGATTGTACCTTGATGTTTTTTATGGAGGGTCACTTGTGCATGGGTATGTACGATGAGTGCATGGGGGAACTTTTCCATGGATGATGTAAGAGGGATTGGATGAATGTACATGTGACAATTCATAAGGGACTACAAGTGAGTTTTTAAAATAAAAAGGGAAATGAAATTTTGGAAATTGAATTTAGTTTAAAATCAAGGTTTCAATATTTTTAAAGTTGTTTGGAAATGTGGTCATTTTGAAAATTTATATGAAATGGGATTTTTGAAAAGATGTTTTTGGTTGCCCTCAAGTTCGTCTGGATTATGAACCAGTTTTTTCGAGTACAAGGTGTTTCTTTTGAATGATTTTTGGCTTGATGCTAGTTTTGATTGTGTTTTTCATGTTATTCTGAATATTCCACCTAGAAAGTTCCCCAAAGTTTCTAATAAGTCATTCCCCGTTTCTGATTCTTTTTGAGTGATTTTTTATCGAGGTAAGAGAAGTTCATTAAAGGTAATTGTGTGGTTTTTGGAGATTGTGTGATTTTGGGTTGTTGGGAACTACCGAGGGTGTTAAGGTTTGTGCTGTATCAGGTCTATTTGAGGGTCTAATTTGGTTCCAATGGAGATTGGTCGTCTCATATTCATTAGAGTTTGGGGTGTAGTTGGTGGTGGTTGACTTTCGTAAGGGTTCGCTATCTGGCGAGGGGTGCCTACCAGAGGAACCTATTTCTGAAAAATCTTCTTCAATAGTACCAAACCCCAGTTTTTCAAAACATTCTCTTGTGTGACACCAGTGTGGAAAGTTTGGGCATTCTAATACATCATCTTTCATCCCTTTTAAAATGTTCCACCATTGTAGTCATTTGAATCATCAGGAGGAAGAATGAGATGGGGACTGGAGGATGCGAATGTGTGACTATGAGGCAAGAGATGCTTCAGCCATTAGGTACCCAACTAAAGGTCTCAGGGTGAAGCTCATGCATAGTCAGGAGTTATCGAGGATGTGTGGAACTTCAGTTCAGATCATGTTTTCAGCTTTGGGAGATAAATATCCAAATCTTTCTTATTCTATTATTTCCATCATTTTAAGATCATCCTTGTTGCAGTGGTGTGATGATATCATTCTACCACAATCTAAGTGGTCACATATGCTCTAAATGTGGATTTTAAATTATTTGTATTCCTTCAGGAGTGTTGGGACCGTGAATAAGTAATCCCATTCTGATTCTGAGTTTTGTATCAGTTGCATTCATTAAGAGAATGTTTGGTTTCATGAATTAATGGGTTGTGTTTCTAGGCCCCTTCTTAGTTCGGGGACCTCTCTATGTGTTTTCCTCTAGCGTTTTTCGATTTTGTAGAGAATTTCTCCATCCTAGTGTCCCAGTGTGTTATTTTTCCCCGTAATAGTCTTAATCCTAGTGGTGGAGTTGTCCCATTAGTTCTGAGGAAGTGAGTTGAGTTCGGGCGAGGAATTACCTAGTATCTAATTGTGGTGAGGATTTAATTCGGTTAGTGGTAGAGGTGTTGAGTAAATTTCTCATCCTCAGGTTGCTGGGTCACTTCATAGTAACCTTTCCATTTAAGTATATGGGTTTTTGTTCGATCCACATGGAGAAATTGAATGAGTTCGGTTTGTGACTTCCCGCATTGGCCCCCTATGGGGGTAGTGTGTTCAGATTTCAGGGTTCCCATGTTAGTAGAATTCTTATGGTGTGGAGAACCCTCACATTTTCTCCTCTCAACATTAGATAAAGGTTTTTATTTTTGATTTGGTCGGGTGTGATGTGTGTTGGGAATAGTTACCTCAAGGCTCTCGTTTTCCTTTTCTTTTGTCTGTTAATGGACTCTAGTTGTGTTAATTGTTGGATTTGTGGATTTCTAGTGGCAGAAAGTGTCTATAGTGGGGAGAATTATCACACCCCAACCTTAGATTCCCTTTTTATTTTATTCTTCTCATGGTCTCTCATCGTTTGGACCAAGTTTGGTGTAGGGTCTTAGTTTGAAAATTTTGAAGTTTAATAATATTGATGGGTTTTGGGCTGGTGTGGATACACTGCATTGTTAGTAGTGACCATGTGTTCCACCCAGGTGACTATGCGGTTTCTTGATGCTTAAAATAATAATATTTTGTGTACATAATAACATTATTGTTATTACTAAATTGTTATTAATATTATTGTTATTTAAAATGAAATGAAACAAATTTATTATTGTGATTTTTATTATTGAGTTGTTATATTATTATTATTATTATTGTTATTATTATTATTATTATTAGAATTATAATTAATATATAATTAGTATTAATATATATATATATATATATCGAGTTTACATTTTGTTTTATTTTTTTAATTATTTTTTTGGGTGGAACCCTAAAGGGCTCCCCCCTTTCCCTTCTATGATGCGACTGACCCCCTTCTCCCTGGTTTCTTGCACGCAGCGCCTGACCAACCCTCCTCCTATCCCGTCACCCCCTTCCGCTTTCCACCCCCTGTGCCGACAGCTCCATCTAGCCCCCCGTCCCACACGCTAGCCACTGTCCCGTGGTGCCACCCTCCTCCTACTATGGATACCCGTAGTGTCAACCCCCTTCTACTTACCGACAGCCGTCCCGCTCGTCCCCTGCTTCCCTGTGCCGGCAGCCGCGTTCGGTCGAGCTCCAACTACTACCCAACTCCCGACAAACCAACCTCTTGAAAATATCCCTTCCTAGCCACTGTAGATGCTCCCGAAATCCCCCCTCCTTCCGCTCAACCTATATCACACCTATAGCCCTGCCTCGACCACCTTCTATCCGGCCGTCTCCCGTTTCGGTGACCTGCTACTCCGGCCCGAACCCTCGTCAATTTTCAGACTATTTCCACTATTCAAGGTGAGATTTTTATAATCACCACTGGGTTTCACACATTTAATTTAGTGTTATAATTGTGTTTTGAAGTCCTTGTATTTTATTTTTATTATGGATAATTATTTAGTATGAAATCTCACCTTACCGCCGATGTTTTGGGTAATGTTATTGCACCTTCTATTTTATTTCGTGTTATCCAATTCGAAGTATTTTGGTTTATGCGAGTCCTTGGTACTTTTTTGGTTGTGCGTTGGTCCTTGTCGCATGAAAAATTTGGGTGTCAGGAATTGTTGTAGGGTGTTGAGATCAATTCTATGTGTATGCACACATTTTTTCCAAGTATTAATATATATATATATATATATATGTGTGTGTGTGTGTGTGTGTTTGTGTGTGTGTGTGTGTATCTTCTAAGTGCATGTTCCCTCATGGAGTGGGGAAAAAATGATTCAGTTTAATGGTGTGTGTGTCTCTCTCTCTCTCTCTATATATATATATATATGGAAGTGCGTGCGTGCGAGCAAGCTGTTGCTTGAGTTAGAAAGCTTTTTCTTGGCCATTATTTTAGGAAGGTGTTTCCATTCCCTTTACTCCCAATTTCAATTCATGTGGTGCTTGAGTTTTGTTATTATATTTATAAAACATGTTTCTCACTTTTATTACATGCTTATTTGATTTGTAGTAGTGATTTAGTGTTAGTTAAATTGATCACAATTATTTTTCGGGATTCTTTTCTTTTATGCACTTGTAAATGCCTTGCCTTTTGGTTTTGAATAATCATCATCTGCTTTCAAATGGTCTTATTAGATATCTTGGGTGGTTTTCATTGGTTGAAATTTTTTTATGGAAAATTGTTTGTTTATAATGGGTGGATTTATGAAAATCAGCACTTAGTGGAATGTTTTAATGCTTTAGTGGATTATGTGTGTGTGTAGTCACTTAAAATTTTCTAGGAAGGGGACACTTGTCATTTGGAGAGGTAATTTCCTTGAACTTGGTTTTCTAAAAAGAATTATTTCCTCTAATCTTCCTCCTTTCTTTTGATAAATGGTTTCATTATTTTCAAAGCGACTTAATGTGATTTCAAAGGTGTGGAGAGTCATGACATGTTTGGTTTTGATTAAAATGATATTGTTTCTTTAAATGGTGGAAGGCCTGTTTGGAACCTTCAAGTATCTTGTTCTTGGTTTTAACTTAGTTCGGTAATGTAGATTTGAAATAAAGGTTCATTTGGAAAGTGTAACGTGTTAGGGTGTGCGTTTGAAACTTAAAGGCCGATTGGAAAGGGAATAGTGAATATGGGATCTCTATTTGTTGGGATTTTTTTCTTAAAGTGTTGTGGTAAATGTACCTTGGATTGTTAAAGATAAGGGCCCATTTGGCACTTTTTTTTATGGTTACATGGAAAGGGTTTGATGTGTGAAACTGGATGAGGTGCATTTGGCATCTTTAAAATGTTTTTTTTGAAAACCCATCTTGAGTTAGGTCTTTTTCCTCGTTGGTAGATCGTGAGATGAAAGGGTCCTCAGTATGGGACTTCTTTGAAAGATAATTATTTTGAGTCGAGAGATGAACCCTTGAGGTGGCCAGGGTGGTGCCATTTTGTGTGGTGTGTTTGGTTATATGCATGAGTATTGTTGTTTGAATTTCATGGCACACCCCCTTATGAAATATACATGAGAACCTAGCATCGCAAAGAGGATTACTGAGAACGATTACCACACTATTTTAGATTATGCACTGGATAGTGGCCCATAACAAGGATATGTTTTGTTATTATTTCTATGGGATTGGGCCCCTCGACTAGGCCAAGTAGAGTGACAGTTGAGCATTAGAGAATTATGAAATCATAGAGCAGGTCATGCCTTTAGGATGAGTCACATGTATAGTACGTTCTGGTCTTCCTCTGAGTTCCTAGGATTTTCCATGTTTCCCTATTATGTGTATTAATAGTGTTGTTTCCCTCATCATGTATAATTCTATTCCTTGTACCTGGTTCTGGTTTTTATTTAGAACACTATGAATGTGTGGCTGTTTTAAAAAGGGTTTCTAAGAAGTTGTTTTGGAAGAAAAAGCCCAAACTCCTTATTCCATTTTTGGTATTTGGTTTTAAAATTATGAGGTAAACTGATCATGTTGTTGTTTTAAATTTCCAACATGTATGAAGATATATTTTTATAAATGTATTTCAAACTAGTACCAATGGAATGTTTTTGGGAGAAGAATGGAATGGACTTTTTGATGGTTTCCTACTGAGCATTTTAGTGATCACCCCTAATTTATCATTTCAGTTTCAGGTTCTGTTGGTGCTGGATCACTCTCAGAGCGAACTTGGTTCTGAGTATGATGGTGACCCAGAAGGTCACACAGAGGTATGTGCAGTTTAATTTCTTTTTCCAGCTAGTTTTTGTTTTTACTATTAGTCTTATTTATTTACTTGTTTTTATTTATGGGTAAAATCATTCCCATTTGTTTAGTTTTGATACCCAACACTAGTTCCTAGCCCATGGGGATCAGGAACACCCCTCAAGACATGTCACAGACCAGCTCGAGTGACTGGTTCAGGGTTGAACTGAGATGGTTTGTGATAGGAGATGTTTAATAACTTTCATGAAATAAGAAGATTGTGTATCTAGTCTTCAAAGACACTAAACCATTACGGTCCTCAGGAGTGTATTTATGAAATTTATTGAATATTAATCTAAAAATATTTGATATATATTTATGAAAATCCTTGGAATCTATATAATGTGTTCATAATTTAAATTTTGAATAAGATTCAATAGCTCAAAAAGTTCACCACCCCCATTGATCTCTCTCCCCTCCTTGCCCAAAACGTCGCTACCAACCTCCAGCGTCGCCGCCATGCCTTAAATATACATCACTATCCTTTTTAAAAGTTCCACTAGAAATACATCACTAAAAACCAGAGAAAATTAATTCCCTAATGCTTCACCTCACCACTAGTTACTCAGATACATACCGCCCCTCCATTGCTTGTTGGATCTCATGCTGCCCAAACTTCTATCACCCTGTCACAATTCACTTCCCACCACTGGCCACCATGAGGACTGATGGTCCCTTTACAACTTTATTTTCCATAATAATGAAGGGTGGGGGATTTTTGGTAGCTAAAAATCCATCAACCATGTATTACGACTGCCAACTATGGACACAACCTCATGAAGTGTTGAGAGGTACTCGATAAAGTGAGGGTTTTCCACATAGGGATTAGTTTAGGAGATACAGATAAATTTCCCTAATCACATGTGTGGATGGACTAAAATCAATATATTATATTTACTAATAATATTTAAAATTTTAAAAGAAAATATTCCATTTTCTATATATTAAAAAATTTAAGTTTTGTGATTAAAATGTGTTATGTGTTTCAATAACACATGTTTTATATTTAAAAAAAATACATAGGATATTTCATAAAGAAAATTATATTTATTAGGTAATTTGTTTTAAAACATATTATGTGTTCAGAACTCATAAATAAATTTTTTTACAAAAAAACTATATACTGATATAAAAAGATATTATGAGATATATAAAACATGTTATGTGTATCATAACCACATTAAAATATTAGAAATAATAGTCATTTTAGATGTCCAAAAATTATTTGTTATTAACTTTATGAATTTTAAAGTTTTTAGAGAAGGAATAAGTAAATTCATAATCAGGTTGTGGAAGAACAATGAGAAATTTCATGTTTTATGGAAAAAATATTCCACGATTATTTCCTTATTATGTCCTAGTTTTGTGTAATTTATCTCATTTCATAACGGTTTAGGAATTCCATCATGGTTTAAATCCATGGTATAAAATAAAATTCTTGAGGTACTTGATGGGTTCCGTGGTGTAACACCATGAGATTTTAAAAGAATAAAATTATGTTTGATAGCGTAAAAGACACAAAACACTAAGCTTAGATGAGAATATAAAACCCTAAGATATTACGATATATTTATTTTTAAATAAATTTAACCTCTTAGATATATTTTAGTACTTGAAACCCTAATATTTTATCTTCAATAGTGTATCAAATATGAAATATTGAGCTTAAATGATCCATGATATATATAACCATTATAACCCAACCATTAAGTTGGTGGATATGAATAATATTAATGTAAAGACCCAGAAATTCCATGTAATTTTTTTCATTAAATGAGAATTTTACGAGTCTGCGAAAATTAATGGCACGTGATTCTGAGGCCCGGTGTGCTCGGAATAAATTTCTGAACTTTTTTTCAGGTACGTCCAGTAAACGTGCGAGTGAGTTTTTGTAACTATTGAATGGGTTCTCGGAATTGAAATCCGAGGATATTGTTGAACTCGCAGCTTCAGTATTCACTTAAGGATACTTTCACCTCGACGACAGTTAGTTCAGGGTGAAATTTAGTTTTTGTGTTTTTTCATGTAGGGATAAAATAAAAATATTTTTTTTAACATTTTTATTTGTTGAAACCTCCCACATGGTTTATGGAGGTGGGGACCACCCAAGCCTTAACCCCCAATTTGAATTCCTAAAGGTGGGGACCACCCGAACCCTCATAATGGGAGAAACCCTTAAACACCCTCTTAAATGTGGAAAAGCCTCTTGAACTTCCCTCACTTTAATTGTGCCACCCCCTTTGATTAATTATACCAACTCATCAATTAATTAATTAAGAAAATTTGAAATTATTCCAACAAACCAATTAGATAACATATTCAATTATGTTGTCTATTTGATTTTTGGTGGGGATTGAGGGAAAGTATTTGGAAAAGGAGAAGGGGAGAGCTTTTGGGAGGATTACACTTCCCCAACGAAGAACTTCTTCTACGAAGAATGATTCTCCAAATGAAGAACGCCGACATTCTCCAACATCTTCGATTCCTTCCTCGTGACATCCTCCAATGGTGGACATCTTCAACAAGGAAAAACCACCTCCATCGAAGAGCGTTTATCCGACGAATGAGCTCGAGATCAGAGGCATGTTGTGGGTGTGACGAACATCGACATCTTAGACTTCTCTCTCTCAACACAATAAAAAAACTTCAAGGTAGGGGTGTGTTTTAAATTGATTAATGTTAATTTTTCTCCTCACATTGAATCATCCCCCTGGAGCCACTTGCTACCGCTCTAACGTGGAGGATGCAGGCTAAATAAACATGACCCAAACCCTTCACCGTTCTTCATGAATGGTGTGTTATTTGAGATGGAAGAAGGTGGATTTGTGTCACGACGATGAATGAAGAGAAGTCGGCCGAATCGGCCACGGGCAAAGGCGCGGCGCACGGCCGTGCCTCGCGGAGAGGATGGCTGGCCATCCGGCCAGCCACGATTGCCCCTCCGAACCACGACTTCTGCAGTGCCTCCCGTTGATGCGTGGCCTCCGCGGCCTCCACGACCTTACTGCCCCATGACTCTCTGTGGCCCCCGCAACCTTCTTTACCCCGCGGACCTCCGCGGCCCCCGCGACCTCACTGCCCAGCGGACCTTCGCTACCCCGCGGCCTTGCCGCCTCGCGGACCTCTACGGCCCCCACGGACTCGGTGCCCAACCATTCTCCACATTCCCCATAGCCTCGCCGCCCCACAAACCTATGCAGCCCCTGTGGCCTTCGCCGACCTACAGCCCTAGTGGCCTCCGTGCCGCCCTCACGTCCTCGCGCTGCTCCGTAGCCCTCGCGCCGCCCAGTGAGTTCCGGGCCAGACCTAGTGGGCTGAGCTAGACCCAGTGCATGATGGGCCGAACCCAGCATGTGTCAGGCCGAACTCAGTGGGCCAGGTCGACCCAAACCTGGTTGGGTCAGCCCAGGCCAGGTCGGTCCGACCGGATCGTACCGGACCCAGACCAGCTACGAGCTTTACGCTCTTTCAGCCATAACTTTAGCACCAGACGTCCTTTTTAAAAACCATCAACGACGTTGTAAAACTTGGAGCAAGATAGTCCCTTTGGTATACCCCAATTGAGATTTGGATAAAGTCGGGATACGATTGGGTTGGATTGAGCACAAATCTAACCTGGCCTTTGGTACTAAAAGGCTAATAACTTACAGACCGGGCGTCCGATTGACGTACCGTTTGTTGCGTTGAGACCCTTATGATGTGGTAGTCTTTTGGAATACTTATTCATGGGACTTATTTATATTTATAGTATCAACCAGTGCTTGAGTATCAGACCCTCCCGGAGACGAGAAATCTTAGAGCGGGAACCCAGTAGCAGGCTGTGACGTGAAGAATGAGTAGCAATCCTATATGGATCAACACCGAGTGATCCTATATGGGCCAGCACTAAGTGATTCTGTGTGGGTCAACACCGAGTGATCCTGTGTGGGTCAACACCTAGCGATCCTATGGGGGTCAACATTGAGCGATCCTTTGTGGGTCAGCACCGAGCGATCCTGTGTGGGTCAGCACCAAGCGATCCTCTGTGGGTAAGCACCTAGAGATCCTATATGGTTCTGACAGTGTACTATGATCCTCCATGGGTCTGATGATGATTAGGGATCCTTCGTGGGTATGAATATTAATAGAGTAAAATGATTCAATAGTTACATATGATCATCTCTACTCCTATACCTTAGAAATACCTGGTGTGAGATGAGTCAATATCTTTGTGGTATTCTTCTATGTGACGTACGTATGTGGTAATTAACTTCATGGTATTCCTTCATTTGTGGAATAGTTGAGCTTTGGGATTTTGAGTTGGACTATGTGATTACTCCTGATTGAGATGGGTATACTTGATATCTTAGGTATATGTATGGGCATATACCTAAGTTGGGTTGTTAGTTGATTTCATGCTTTTTGGTTTATCCTTTGTGGATTTTGTGAGACCTTGAGGGTCTCGGGGTCCCTAATAAGTATTTTTATACTGACCCCTACATGGGTTATGCCCGCACCTCGTTGTTCTTGGTGGAGATGATGGACAATGCTGACTGAGGACAAGAGTACCAGGACTGGAGGTAGCTCGGAGGTGGACCTTAGGTGAGGCGTACCACAGAGAATATCGTTCGAGTGTTGTACCTACCCTTTAGGTAGGATCCTTATCGGGTGATCAAAGGAGATGTTCCAGTTTACTTATACTTTCAGTTTCTTGTACTTTTCAGTTGGTCTTGTATTCTTTCCCATTTTACTTACTGTACTCACTCTGTTTACTATTCAGTTTACTTTAGTTCGTATCTTGTTGTGTTCTTGGTTGTGTGTGTTTATAGGTTATAAAGGAAATGCCTTCCCAGTTTTAGGGAATATGCCTTCGGTGATAGTCTCCAGCCCCTAGAATATGGAATGTGGGCTTGGGGTAGTCACGACATGAGCCCCGGAGGACGGGTCGTGACAAATTGGTATCAGAGGGAGAGTCTACCATAGAAAATTGGACTATAATATTTTAACGGAAATAGTGTTAAGTGTAGTGAGTGTGGTTATCAGTTTAGGGAATCCAGTGTTGGTGTAGTGGCTGACGTATCCATACACCAAGACCCTGACTTCTGATTTTTGACTTAGTGCATGAAAACACTGATTGAGTGTTTTTTTCAAGAGTTTTCTTCGTGATCTATTTGTGTCAGCTCACCAGGTATACCTTTTTCTTATTGTAGCACACCTATTTCTTTTTAGGATGCCACCACACAGACAACCATCTAGGGTTCTAGATATAGTATGTACTGATAGCCCACCAAGCAACGAGGCCTCAGTACAGGACCCTCTTCCAGCGGAGGCACGAGCGGTACCATTACCCATTGGGACACCGATGCCACCAGCCCCAGAAGTAGAGGGTGCATGCCTCTTGAGCGCGTAGCACGAGTTCTAGTGCTAGAGGCCACCTAGGTTCAGGGGAGAGACAGACCGACAGATGGATGAGGATTGGATGGAGGCCTTGGTTAGAGTCTTTCGACTAGTAGGGACACCAGCCAATCTCATGGTGATCCTTACTGTCAGTCTTCTACAGGTAGCAGTAGGAAGATGGTGGATATTGATGCTTCAGGCTCATGATGAGGCAAAGCTTCTCTGGGTAGAATTTGAGAGCCTATATTGGGCATAGTTTGTTCCAGTGACTCTTCGCACAATGCGCATATATGAGATTTTTCATCTACAGAAGGGCACCATGACTATGGATCAGTACTCAATGAGGTTCACTAACCTCTCACACTACTCTGCTGATATGGTGCGGGACCTATTCTTCAGGGCCTGAACCTTTGAGCAGGGACTTAGGCGGGAGATCAGGGCTTCAATGATTTCTCTTAGCATCCTGACACAGGTATGGGTGTTAGAGAGAGCCCTCTTAGTGGAGAGTTTCCTTGCTGAGCAGTCACCCGCAATGAGACCCACCACCAGTCATCACGTAGTGGAGTCTTCTATAGCTAAAAGCAGACAAATGTCACAGAGGTCCAAAAGGACCAAACCTATAGGTGGACGATCGTAGGATTTAGGGTCAGTTTTATGGGGCACCTGAGGCAGAGCCAGTCATGTCAGGAGTAGGCAATGTTATGCATGCGGCGGGCAAGGTCACATGGATCGTGACTATCCGACCCGCTGTATGTATGATCCGAAGATGATCAAAGGAGCACCCAGGTAGAGACAGAGGTTCGACCGAGGAGGTCTGTAGGGAACAAGCAGATGTGGCAGAGGAGATATCTGTGCAACTGGTGGTGGGAGACGACTCGAGATGTTACCTCCACCACCACCAGGTGGTCCACCCCGACCACAGGGAGTAGGAGGATAGGGGAGATCTCAGCTTCAGGTAGCTGAGGCATTCAACCATGGCACTCCAGAGATGATATGAGGTATGATCTATGTCTAATACACCTTAGTTGCAGTACTTATAGACACAGGTTCCACTCATTTTACTATTTCCATTGCCCTCGTTCAGAGCTTTGAGATTCTGACGGAGTCTTTGGCTTGATACTTAAAGATAGTGACTCTTACAGGAGTGGATTCGACGATTAAGCACTGGTGCCGGTAGTGAGAGCTTACTCTAGGAGGCGAGAGCTTTAGTTGGGATCTTCTAGTAGTGCTTTCATGGCCTTAGGATGTCATTTTAGGTATGGACTAGTTATCTACAGTCCATGTTCATATTGACTATATTAGGCGCAAAGTGCGGTGTGTCCTCACTGATGAGACTAGGATTAACTTTATCGACGAGAAGGGAGCCTTTGAAGAACAAGATGGACTTACCCAGAGGAGAGTGCAGCTGATCACTCATCAGTTGGCTAGACTTACCCTCAGAGCAGTTTATGGGGAGAGTCCGAGTTATCCTGTAGTGGTGGACCAGTACGCGGATGCCTTCCCTGATGATGTTCCAGATCTAGCTCCTCATAGAGAGGTGGAATTTTACACTAACTTGTACCCTGTGACTTCAACAATATCTACATCAGCGTATCAGATGGCTCCCGCGGAGCTTTGTGAGCTGTGGGTATAGCAGGAGGACTTACAGGGGAAAGGGTTCATTTGACCTAGTGTTTCTCACTAGGCAACCCTGATTTTGTTCACCAAGAAGGTGGATGTGAGCTTGAGACTTTGTGTTGACTATCGGTGCCTGAACCAGGTGACCGTGAAGAACAAGTACCCACTTCCGAGGATTGATGACCTCTTTGATCAGCCTAAGGGATCACGATGGTTCTCGAATATAGACCTCAGATCAGGCAATCACTAGCTCAGAGTACGAGACGTGGATGCGCAGAATATGTCTTTCAGATGTCGGTACGACCATTATGAGTTCTTGGTTATGTCATTCGGTGTAAATAATGCTCCAACAGTTTTCATGGTACTCATGAACAAGATCTTTCAGCCATACATTGATCACTTTATAGTAGTATTCATCGACGACATTCTGATCTACTCGGCTACTGAGGAGGAGCATGCCTATCATTTGCAGGTAGTACTAGACACACTCTAAGAGAACCAACTTTATGGTAAGCTCTCTAAGTTTTAGTTTTGGATCCGAGAGGTTCACTTTATGGGACACGTCATCTCAGAGGCTGGATTTGTAGTGGATCTAGAAAATATTGAGGCGGTACTTGCTTGGGAGCCACCTAGTATTGTGACGGAGATACAAAGTTTCCTAGGTTTGGATGGATACTACCAGAGATTTGTGCTAGATTTCTGTAGATTTGCAACACCTTTATCAGCATTGAAGAAGAAGGGGAAACCATTCGTGTGGTCAGAGAGATTCTAGAGGAGTTTTCAGGAGTTAAGGCAGAGGCTGACTAGTGCCCCCATTTTGAGGCTTGCAGAGGAGGGAATAGGGTACGTAATCAACTGCGTGCATCAGGGACCGAGCTCGGATGTGTCCTGATGCAGGAGCGAGCAGTGATCGCATACGATTATAGACATCTGAGACAAAATGAGCAGAACTATTCTACCCATGACCTGGAGTTAGTAGAATTGGTCTTTACCTTGAAGATGTGGCGACATTAATTGATGGGCGAGCATTTTACAGTGTACTCTGATCACAAGAGTCTCAGGTATATCTTCTCTCAGAAGGACCTGAACCTGAGACAAGAACTTCGGCTTGAGTTTCTCTAGGACTATGACTCGAGATAGTCTATACTCTTGGGAAGGTGAACGTTGTAGAAGATTCACTCAGCTGGAGATCTGGTATACGACTACTAGGTGAGGTGATAGAGCAGTTGGCCACTTTTCAGATATCCTTTGTGGATCAGAATGGATTAGTTTTTCTTTAGTCTCTTACAATCACTCCCCCACTTCTTCAGTGATCCAGGGAGGAACAATGTTGGGATGATGATTGTGAGGCTCGACGTGCTCAGATATCCACATGGTGGGAACCTGATGGATTTTATGAAGGTGGGGAGAATGTCATCCTCTTTAGAGGACATACCATGGTACCCATGTCACTTTGGAAGGAAGTGATGAGGGAGTTCCACACATCCCCTCTAGAGGTACATCCAGGAGTGGCGAAGATATACCGGGATCTCTGAAAACAACACTGGTGTCCGGGAATGAATAAAGCAGCAGTAGAGTTTGTCTCTAGGTGCCTCACTTGTTAGCAAGTGAAGGTGGAGCATCAGGTACCAGCAGGCTTGGTTCAGCCTTTAGAGGTCCTAGAGTGGAAGTGGGACAGGATATCCATGGAATTTGTGACAGGACTTCCACGTACATCTAGGGGTCATGACTCAATTTGGGTGATCATCGACCGACTCACCAAGTCGTCCCACTTCCTACTGATCAGAGACTAGGGTTCAGTAGAGAGCTTGGAACGCCTCTATGTGCAGAATATTGTGCCGCTACATGGAGTACCCTCAAAAATTTTCTCTGATCGTGATGCACATTTTAATTCCCGGCTATGGAAGGGGTTGCAGGAGGCTTTCGGGATGCATCTTCGTTTGAGCACCACCCTCCATCTGCAGACGGATGGCCAGACTAAGTAGACTATTCAGACCCTCGAGGACATACTGCGTGCTTGCGTCCTTGACTTCAGTCGCAACTAGAAGTACCATTTAACTTTGGTGGATTTTTCATACAATAACAGATATCACTCCACCATTGGGATGACACCTTTTGAGGCGTTGTACGGGTGACCTTGAAAATCACCTTTGTGATGGACTAACTCAGGGGAGTCAGCACTAGTGGGACTAGAGATGGTACGAGCTACCACAGAGAATGTGAATATCATATAGGAGTGGATGAAGAATGCACAGAGCAGGCATAATTCTTATGCCGATAGGAGAAGGAGACCTCTAGAGTTCGAGGATAGTGACCACATCTTTTTACGGGTCTCACCCCAATGAGGTTTGTGGAGATTTGACTGAGATGAAAAGTTATTTCCAAGGTTCATTGGACCCTTTCAGGTTCTCAGCAGAGTTGGTGAGGTGGCTTACCACTTAGCTCTTCCACCTCAGTTGCACCGAGTGCACGACATCTTCCACGTGTCCCAGCTGAGGAGATACGTGCACGACTCTTCCCATGTCATCGACCACTGAGAGTTGGACGTCGACGATGGGGAAATTTTTTTAGAGGTTCTAGTTGAGATTGAGGATCGACATGAGTGGGTCCTTCATGGGAGTTTGATACCTCTGGTGTGCGTTCTCTTGTAGCACGGGAACCTCCAGGAGAGTACATGGGAGCGGGAGGCTCAGATACGTGCCCAGTACCCCCACTTGTTTTCCTAGTTTTATGATGTGTATTATGAGGATGTAAAGCCCTGAGGTGGGGAGAATGTAAAGACCCAGAAATTCTATGTAATTTTTTTAATTAAATATGAATTTTACGAGTCCGTGAAAATTGACAGCGCGTGATTCTAAGGCCCGGTGTGCCCAGAATGAATTTCTGAACTTTTTTTCAGGTACGTTCAGTAAACGTGTGAGTGGGTTTTTGTAACTATTGAACTGGTGCTCAGAATTGAAATCTGAGGATACCGTTGAATTCACAGTGCTGATATTTTCTTAAGAAGACTTTTACCTTGATGACGGTTGGTCGAGGGTGAAAGTTAGTTTTTGTGTTTGTCGTGTAGGAATAAAATAAAAATAAAAATGTTTAAATTTTTTATTTGTTGAAACCCCCCACATGGGTTATGGTGGTGGGGACCACCCGATCCTAAACCCCCCAATTTGAATTCCTAAAGGTGGGGACCACCCAAACCCTCATAATGGGAGAAACCCTTAAACTCCCTCTTAAATGTGGGGAAGCCTCTAGAACTTCCCCCACTTTAATTGTACCACCCCCTTTGATTAATTATACCAACTCATCAATTAATTAATTAATCCATTTTGAAATTATTCCAAAAAACTAATTAGATAGCACATTCTATTATGTTGGCTATTTAATTTTTTGTGGGGATTGAGGGAAAGTATTTGGCAATGGAGAATGGAAGAGGTTTTGGGAGGATTACACTTATCTAATGAAGAACTTCTTCCACGAAGAATGCTTATCCAAACGAAGAATGCCGACGTTCTACAACATCTTTGACTCCTTCCTCGTGATATCCTCTAATGATGGACATCTTCAAAAATGATGAACCACCTCCATCAAAGAGAATTTATCTGACGAATGAGCTTGGGATCAGAGGCATGTGGCGGGTGTGACAAACATCGACATCTTCAAATTCTCTCTCTCAACACAACAAAAAACCTTCGAGTTAGGGGTGTGTTTTAAATTGATAAATGTTAATTTTTACCCTCACATTGAATCATCCCCCTTGAGCCACTTGTTACTGCTCTAACGCAGAGGGTGAAGGCCAAACAAACATGCCTCAACCCCTCTGATGTTCTTCATGAATGGTGTGTTCTTCGTGATGGAAGAAGGAGAATTTGTGTCATGATGATGAACAAAGAGCAGTCGGCCAAACCGGCTGCAGACAAAGGCGTGATGCGCAACCGCGCCATGCGGAGAGAATAGTAGCCACAACCACCCCACTGGACTGCGGACTCTGTGCCGCCTCGAGCCACCCCATGACCTTCGCGGCGCTCGTAGCCTCGCCTCCCCGCAACTCTCTGTGGCCCCCGCAGACTTCTACACCCCATGGACTGACCACCTCGTGGCCCTCTATGACCCTCGTGGCCTCACCACCCAGTTCCCTTCCGCGGCCCCTGCGGCCTCGCTGCCTCGCGACCCTCCGCGGCCCCCGTGGCCTTCGCCGCCCCGCGGCCCTTGCGACCTTCGCCCCACCCTCACTGCCTCGCACCACTTCATGACCCCTGTGCCGCCCAGAACAGGCCGGGCTGGACCCAGCGAACTGGGTCGACCCAAACCAGGTTGGGTCAGCCCAGGCCGGGTCGGGCCGGGTCAATTCGACCGGGTCATACTGGACTCAGACCAGCTACGAGATTTACGCTCTTTCAGCCATAACTTTTTCACCAAGTGTCCGTTTTACAAACCGTAAATGGCACTGTAAACCTTGGAGAGAGATAGTCCCTTTGGTATACCCCACTTGAGATTTGGATAAAGTTGGGATAAATTTAGGTTGGACTGAGCATGAATCCAACCGGGCCCTCAGGACTAATAGGCCAATAACTTACAGACCGGATGTTCGATTGACACACCGTCTATTGCGTTGATACCCCTATGACATGGAGATACTTTGGGATACTTCTTAGTGGGACTTTGTGATAGTTAGAGTATTGAATAGTGCTTGAGGAGAAGAACCTCTCGGAGACGAGAAATCTTAGCTCGGGAACCCAGTAAATGGCTGTGACGTGAAGAATGTGTAGCGATCCTGTGTGGGTCAACACCGAGCGATCCTGTGTGGGTCAACACCAAGAGATCATGTGTGGTTCAGCACCGAGAAATCCTGTGTGGGTCAACACCAAGAGATACTGTGTGGGTCTTCACCTAGTGATCCTGTGTGGGTCAACACCAAGCGATCCTGTGTGGGTCAGCACCAAGTGATCCTGTGTGGGTCAACACCGAGCAATCCTGTGTGGGTCAGCACCTAGAGATCTTATGTAGGTCTGACGATGTACTATGATACTCCATGGGTCTAATGATGATTAGGGATCCTTCGTGGGTCTTCCTCTTAACAGAGTAAGATGATTCAGTAGTTACATATAATCATCTCTACTACTGTACTTAAGAAATACCTGGTGTGAGCTGAGTCAGTACCTTTGTGGTATTCTTCTGTGTGGCATACTTGTGTATTAATTACCTTCATGGTAATCCTTACTTTTTGGAATAGTTGATATTTGGGCTTTTGGGTTGGATTTTGTGATTCCTCATGATTGAGATGGGTATACTTGATAACTTAGGTATATGTATGGTCATATACCTAAGTTGGGTTGACGATTGATTTCATGCTTTGTGGTATATCCTTTGTGGATTTTGTGAGACCTTGAGGGTCTCGGGGTCCCTACTGAGTATTTTTATACTCAAACCTACACGGGCTATGCCCACACCTCGTTGTGCTTGGTGCAGACGACGAACAACATTGACTGAGGAAGAGAGTACCAGGTCAGGAGGTAGCTCAGAGGTGGACCTTAGATGAGGCGTACCACAGAGATGACCGTTCGAGAGATGTACCTACCATTCAGGTAGGATCCTTAGAGGGTGATCACTGGAGCTGTTCCAGTTTACTTGTACTTTTAGTTTCTTGTACTTTCCAGTTGGGCTTGCATTCTGGCCCCTTTTACTAACTGTACTCACTCTATTTACTATTCAGTTTACTTGAGTTCATATCTTGCTGTGTGCTTGGTTGCATGTGTTTACAGGTTATAAAGGTAATTCCCTCCCATTTTTAGGGAATATGCCTTCAGTGGTAGTCGCCAACCCCTAGCCTATGGAAGGTGGGCTTGGGGTAGTCACAACACGGGCCCCGGGTGATGGGCTGTGACAATTAAATACTTTGTGATATATATATATATATATAAATTTCATACTTTATACAAATTATTGATATTTTTTTAGTAAATAATCTATCAATTTTTAGTAAATTAATTTTATTCCTAAAAAATATGTTTTCTTCAAAAATGATTTTTATTGTTTTTAATGAAAAAATATTATAATTAATTTTTTGAAAATTTATAAATTTTAATTGATAAAGTTAAATTAATTTTTTAAATTAAAATATCAAAATTTATTTGGGTGAAATTTTTGGATTTTTCGGAAAATATTGATTTTATGTGAATAGTGAAAATTACCGATTTTTTAAATTGTCATTTATTTTCAATAAATTATGTAATTTAAAAGTAAAATTATGTTTTTAATATGATTTAAAAGAACATAATTATTCTTTAGTTACATTAAAACCATTTACAACATTTTAATCATCATTATATTGTATTTCAGTATAAGTTTGTTTTTGGGTTTAAATGAGGTTTTCTTGATAACTATTTTATTGTGCATAATGTTTCTCTATTTTAATTAATTAAAATAATTACTAATGAGAAATGTTTTAAATTAAATTTAAATATTATATATTAGTAAATTTTAGTTTATATTCAAATAATTATACACAGAGTTAATATAAAACCATATTGCGCTTGAAAAAAATACACTTATCAAAAGCCCACTTTTTTCGTTGCGTCTGTAGATTTTGGTTTAAATTTAATTTTTTAAACTTTTAGAAAATTAATTATAAAAAATAAACATAATTTTATAAATCATCATCTAAAAATTTTATTATTTTTTAAAATTTTTTTTTGAAAAGATTAATTTTTTCAATGAATAGTGAAAAAATACCAAATTTTAATCGAAAATTCATTTTTGTTTAAATTATTTATAAAGTTAATTTATATTTTAAATTGTTTTTAAAGTAAAATTAGTAAAATTATATATCTATTAATCCAATTTATATAATTTAAATCATTTTTATATTGAAGTTTTATATAAAAACATTGTAAAAGTTTGAACCTTTTCTCTTGGAAAACCTGTTTTCTCATCACATATGTGGGACTAATTTTAAATTAAAATTTTCCACTTATGTGAATTTAATTTTTTAAAATGGATTAAATATTTTGAATAATAATAATTTATTTTATGTAATAATTTTAACTTAATTTTTTTCCAAAATTAGTAGTGAAAACAGTAAAAATTAATTACAACGGTTAAGGTAAAAAAGAGTTTATAGGGGGTTAAACTAAAAAGAGAAGGATTAAAATGACCAAAAAACTCGTCTAAAATATATTTTATGTACATATTTACAAATTTTATCTTATATTATATATAATTTACCATTATTAGATCTTTTTTACATGGAAAGTATCAGGGTGGAATTCATTCTATTAAAAAATTACAAGTGTGCCACTCATCTCATTTATAAAAGGCCAAATCCTCTCCTCCTCTCTTAACACCTTCAAAAACCATTTTATTATAAAATAAATGAAAAAAATAACTTCTATAATTCCATTATATAATATTATAATCCTTGTTTTGGTATAAATCCACCCAAGGAAGGCCTTTGGTGCAAACCAAAAGAAGTTACTCGAAGAAGAGGTAAAGTTCTTCAAAAAGCATTTTTTATTTTATTTCTTTGTCAACCTACTTAAATTATTATTAAAGCATGATTATATAATAAAACAAGTATCATAAATATAATGAGATGTTATTATATTAATTTAATAACCTTAATCCTTCTATCAATCCACCAAATGAGTTACAAAATCATTATTCATGTGTACGGTGGACTACCACCTCACAAACCAATGTCATCCGTTTTTCCATTACCACCTCACACAATTGGGTATGATGATGGGTATAAATTATATATATAATATTTATAAAATAATTATAAATATTAATTTATTATATCATATATAATTTTTTAATTTCCATTTCTTATAGGATACAATAATGTCGCTTGTGTGTACAACAAACTGCTGCCTCACGAAGCGATGTGCTACATTTTTCACTAACACTTAACAAGAAAGGTAATAGGTATAAATATAATAAATATATGTGATATAAATTACATAATTATTATACTAATGAAATATTTATCATTATAAAAATACAATAAATCATTCTCTTTCTTACCTTTTCACTCACTGAATTATAATAATGTCATTCATGTATGTTTGGACTATTGCCTTCACGAGGTGATACGACTCTATCTTTTAACAACACACCACATGGATAATATATATAAGTATATTTAAAAAAATAATGTTTTATTTATGATATTATGATCATTATATAAAGATAAAACATCATTTACCTCCTTCCCATAATTATCATTGAAAAATTGAAACGTTACTCATGCGTACATACGACCTACCGTCTCCATGATCAAAACATACTTCATTTTAAAAAAAATATTTTATAATTGGTATTAAAAAGTATAAATGATATATAAACATGATAATTATTTCATTATTTTTATTTTGGATATGATAGAACTAAATTATATGCCCAATAATCAGAACTTTCATAATAAAGAATGAATGAGAAAACAAGGCAATTAAAACCAGAAATAATGAAAATAAGGACATATTATTAAAAAACAAGTGATATGATATTATAAAAGGATAATATATGATATTATAAATATTAAAATTTTTCTTTAATAATTTAATAAAAATTTTAAAACTACTATACATGAGGTAAAATCATGTTCAACCAAAAGGAAGTCTGAGGTAAGGGATTTCTTAACTTAATTTTAATTCATTGGGTTAAACATCTAATTCACTGATTATGTCATGTGAAGAGTATGTATGTAATGAACTTAATTATTTTATGTTGTATTTCCACTTTTTTATTTGGATTTAAATTTTATTCATATAATAAATTCACTTATTAATTCCCACTTCAATAGCATGATCTCTGTAAGGGATTTTTGTCTCAATTTTCCTTCTTTGAGACTTATGCCATGTTATGGAACCTATCTTATTTTATGAGGTGTATAAAAATCCCATTTGACATGTAATAAAATGAATTTATTCATTCTCATTATATTTTAAGTTTACTTTAATATTATCCTTTTATGGTGCTTATGATTCAAAGTTAATAAAGTGATAAGAGTTTTATGTTACAATCTCATCGATTATCAAGATTATTTACGATTAAGTCTCCAATTTTTAAATATTATGATCTACCTCTCAAGGATTCTCATTATTTTTCTTCTCCTATAGTTTTAATGAAATTTTCAACTAATAGTAAAATTTTCCCACTCTTTGACACTTCAAATAATTAAGAATTATTTTTTAAGAAAACTCATCTTTATTTTTCTCTTTGATTAAAAGACCCTTTTCTTCCAAAACCATGTTTCCTAAAAATGTTTTCAAAACTTATTTTTTTATTCTTAAAATGATTTATAAAATATATTGTTACCCATTTTTGACTTTTTAATTTTTTTTGAAAAGAATCTTCATGTCATTTTCAAAATAATTCACGTTTTTCTTTTACTGAAAATGTGAAATGAATATTTTTTTACATGAATGGAATGAAGGAAATTTTCCACCTTCATGAACATTATTTTATTTGAATATTTCTTTATAAAATTTCAAGGTTATTTTAAAATAAAAGTATTAGTTTTTTTTAAAAAGTTTTTTTTAAAAATGGAAAGAAAATTTTCCTCAAGATATGTTTTAAATGATTTTTAAAGTTTACATTATATATTTCAAAAGTTGTTTTAAAAGAAACATATTTTTTTAATATCTTGTGAATTTTTAATTTTCTAAAAATTTAATTTTCAAAAGAAAAGGGTTATTTTACTCAAAATGTATTTAATTATATTTTAATGGTGTTTCCATTCATCAATGTCAATACCCCCTATTTTTACTTATGCTTCAATGGGGATATTTTTTATTTATATCATCCTTATTATTATTTTGGATGGATTATGATTGTTTTAAAGAGATTTTTATAGAACCCATTTCCTTTCTAGAGGTTAATAATGTTTCAAATATATTTTTGTGGAACCTAATGATTTTCTATTTCTTAATCATGTTTCAAAGATATTTTCGTGGAACTATTATATTTTTCATGGGTAAATCAAGTTCTAAAAATAATAATGGTTGTTTTATGAGTTTTATAATAAAACGAAAGATCTATGTACCTTATTCATGCTGTAGTTATTGAAAATTATGTACTATGGTTGTGCCTTGATAGAACTGAGTGATACCGATATAGCTTATTTTATGGGTGTACCGATATTTCTCTCCAATGCATTGGGTAATGATTATGTTATTTGAATAATTATAGTGGAAATTGACCATGTGGTTATTCAATTTTTAAGGTTTCTATAAGGGTTATGTTAGTATTCTATGAAGACGATGTTTCAAGATACCAACAAACTTTATCTTTGTTTGATATGAGTTTATAGTGTTTACTTTTATCAATATTAATATAACATGGATCATGATTGTTGATTCTAATGACTCTATTTTTTTAAAGCCTTACGCTATTTTTCATGATTGATGATTCAAAAATTTATGGGTACATGTTATTTTATGATTCACTCATACAGTCTGATTATGTCATCATACCCTTATCTAATTCTTATGTTTATTTATGAAATTTACTTTTTAATTATTATTTTACCCTTACTGAGTATTTGAGTTCACCATTATCATGTTTCCTTTTCCCCAGGCTATCAAGAAATGATTTTAAACAAGTTATTTATAGAAGGGATTTCATATGGATGATGATGATGGATTAAATTGAAAAAAGAAAAGTTGGGTTAAGTAGGATAAATTCTCATTTAATGATATGGGTATTGTTTATGTAGAAGTTTTTCCTAATTCTATAAAACTGTAAACCTGAAAGGTCCTTGAGAACGTACATGATCCAATTTTTCCTTTTGATGTTGTAAGGTTTGAATGAAAAAAATGGGTCACAATTATCAATATCAAAGATGGAAATATAAAGTTTACTATTTTATAACTGGATCTAGGAGTGTGAATTATATGTTTTTATACATGGGGAGTGAAACTATATCATGGTTTTACCTGAAATGAAAAGTTTTTTTGAATGTGTCCTTGATTTATGTGGTAGTTTGGAAATGTGTTTTGGTGAAGCTACTATCTAAATTTGGAATTATTAGAGTTGGTATTCTAGAACCATCTTTTTTTTTCTTTGATTACATGTATATTTTAAGATTTTAATTTTAATAAAATATATTTTTTTGCATTGCCCTATATGACTTTTATTTAATAATTTCCTGGGATATCTATCACATTGATAAGGTCATAATAGTTCTCTGTTATAATGTGATCATTGAAATTCCATGGATATATTCTTAAATATAGTCCTATGGTCTAATAAAGTATTATGATAGGAAAAATAGTATATAGAATGTTAGGTGTGAGTACTCATAAGTGGACGATGATTCTTCTCATGAAGTTCACACTTGGTAATCTACAAGATGAGAGGTTATGAGAATAAACCTGCCAGTAGGAATTCTACATGTTTTGATGTCATTAGATATTTCTATCTACGATCATTTTTAATGGTCATTATACGTTAATATTATCATTAATTAATGGCATGACTCACATACATAGATTTACTGACCAAAAACATGATGCACTATGTTCATGGGAATTAGGGTACATTGGGTGCATCACGAATGACATGTTATTTATGGATAAGTCAAGGAATTATTTTTCCCTTCTATATTTATGGATGTTGATATATATTACCTTTGATTGGAATAGAACCATCACCTTAAATTCCTTGGCCATGGTGTAATGATGTGTTTATTTTAAATAGTAAAATAAATACATATTAAACATATATATTGATGACATAGATGTGAAAACCTATTGAGGAGATATTGCAACAAAGGGATTATATTACATAATGAGATTTCATATGTGGTTGTTGACATTGTGATATTAATTTATTTCTCTTGGGTTACTTGAATCATTGTTAGAAAATAATCTTATAATTTAGGTAATCCCACCCAATGCCAACGAGAAAGAATCCTTGAGGGTGATAGACTAAGTTTTTCCATTAATCTTGATTAAACTTTATTTAAATTTAATTAATAGAATAAATATTATTCTCAAGACTAAGGAATAATTTTATCCATGTTTTGTTGATCAAAAATATTAATTGAATATTTAATAAATATTTATTCACTAGTTTTTGGATAAATTATTTAATTATAAATAATTTTTTTAAAAGGTTGGGGCCGAATCCTAATTTATTATTAAAGCAAAGAAAAGACCTCTTTAACTGGGTAGAGGGAGACCCATTACATAGCCCGAAGGCCTAGTGGGCATTTAGCCCATTACATGGCCCATAGGCCCAATTTATTAGCCCAAGGCCCATTCTGTGAATAGTACTACTACAGTACCTACGCTGTTACAGCCCTGCACAGTACTCGCCGCTACTATAGTACCCTGCCGCTTCTAGTGACCTGCCGCCGCTACAGTGCCCACCATTGCTACAGTGCCATCGCTGCTACAATACTGTTACAGTACCTGTGCCCAATGGGTTTTGAACCCCCATTTTTCATGTAGGATTAAGGTGTTCTTAACACTAAGACAAACCCAACTACATTTATTTATAAATAAAAATTTATTCAGGTATTCGATAAATGAAGAATAGAATCAATAGACCAAGATCATATATGGTAATAAATGTTAATTTAAAAGCTATTAAAATAATATTTATTATTTTTCTAGTTAATGAAAACCATAAAATAATAATAATAATAATATTATTATATGGAATGGGGTTTGGTAAGGATTATTATATTATTTATGGGATGGTACATAATTAAATAATTTTTTAACTGAAACCCTATCTCTATAAATATATGTTTATGTTTATCATGTATGGTTAGTCTTAAAATCGAGATTTGAGAATTGTTGTGCACAACAGACTTCTCTCTATATTACACCTCCTCTATACCTCTTAAGAATGAGAATTAAAATATAGATTCCTTCAATCCTGAAGGAACTAAAATCAATCAAGATAAAAAAACATGATAATAGATCCACTACACTTGAAACTAATAATTTATTGGTTTTTTTAGAGATCAAAGGAGCATGTGTGTATCACTGCTAGATGGATTCTACACTTGGATCCTTACAACGTAATGAAGGTAATCCGTAAAAATGGGTTTTTTGATGATCAACATCATCTATAAAGAAAGATTCTAATATGAGGTATCATTTCTTTCATTCATATTTAAATAAATTATACATTTAACATGAAAATATCCTCTCTAGGTTCCGAGTTTATCTATGTCAATATTCAATAGAAAAAATTCAATGGTCATGATGTTTATGTATTTTAAAAATTTGTGAATGATCCATCAAATATAAAAAAACCTATATGATTATTCACCCATTAAGGCTCTTCCACTATTCCCAAACCCTTTAGGTGGTATCATATTGGTTATGTTTTAAATTTATAATTATTTATTTTATTATTGTTCTTTAGGAACAATAGTGGTTAGATATTTCATTTATAGATTATTGGTTCTTTAATCATTTTTTATTTAACTTTATTTTGAAATATTAATTATCATCATTTAGGGTTTCATTTTATTATATGATTAAGAATAGATGAAGAATGAATAGAGAATCCATTTGGAAGTTCCAAGGATCCTGAATGATGAGATTGGGTATCATGATGTATAGCTAAATTATACAACATGTACCCAAATAAACTACACTTGGTCATTCCATGGGCTACATGACATGATAAGAAGTACTATACACACTACATTTATTACATACCACATATAGATCGATCTAACCTAGCACATAACTTGTCAGATTACATGATGTGTAACTGGCGTACACATCATGTAGTCTAAATAGTTTAGTAGTGAAATTCACAAAAAACATATGGTAAAATACATGGATAAACCCTATGTGTGATATAAATCCTGGAGTATTAATGAAATAAAAAACGTGTATCTAGTTTACATAGTGTGTATTTCATTATTTCCTACTTCCAAAATAAAGGCCAAGTATTTTGGTGAGTTATTCAGACACATGACATGTTGCTGGCATACACATAATGTAGTACCATTTCTAAAGAACATGTCGAGTCCTTTGATGAGTTTTATGGACATAAAAAAAATCATGATACATGACAAGTAGTTGGCCAGTGCACACTATGTAGTCTGGCCAATTTACTCACTGAATACTCAAGTGTTTATCCTGGGTACACAATATTCAAGGAACACAATGTGTATATCATAAGTACATGCCTTGTAGTCTCTTAATAAAGGACACAACTAAATTACATTAAATAAGCATTAAAAAAATAATCATGTTGATTAGAACCTAATGTGTTTGAGAATTTAATTAGGGTTTTTAATAATTAAAAAATGCTCAATTTATTTATTACAATTATCTATAATTATTGGCCATGTTTTTTATTTTCCATAAATGAATTTATGATGGGTATCTACAAGAAAATTTATATGGTCTTGAAGATAAAAGGGAATTAATTAATTAATTTATGGAATCATGTTTATCTTAAAAATAAATAACAAATAGAAATTAATGTTAATTGTTGTACTTTTGTGTATTCATTGCATACATGACTGTTCATGATCTTGACCAAGACCTGCATATGTGTTGGTTTAATTTAATTTAATTTATTTTATGGTTATGTAATTATTAAATATTTAATTAAATATGATGGCCTATGAGTCATCCCTACCTAAATTAATATATATGAATTACATGTGTAAGGTTATTTATGTAATTCTGATTAACCAATCCATTGGTTTCCCTCACCTGCATGTGATTTAAAAATACATGTAATAATAGAGTATCCCAAGGCATGTGGAAGCAATTCAAGATGGAAGAAAGATAATACCAATCCAAGGTGATAGATAGGTGTATAAGTGGAATTATATAACTTTTTCCAAGATTAGAACAATGAGTTTTCCCTTAGGTTATATGTTGATTTTTTGTTCACTAAATAAACTAATTGTTAGATTAGATCTTGATCTATTCATTTATTTATTTTTTTCTTATGAATTATTTATTTTATGGGTTTAAGACCATGATCACATAAATAAATAAACCAATATGCCAAATATTGAATTTAAATAAATGTATTATATGTAAATGTTTTATCAGACATGGTTAATGACTTAATTAAAATACATTTAATATTAATACGACATGTAAATGATAAAAAAAGAAAAAAATTATGCATATTAAATTAAACCCTTGAAACTATATATTAAGTCAGAATTGAACTTCAATTACTTGATTAGGAATGAAATAAATATAACTAAGTGTTTTCCCAACCCTCATTGGGATTCTTACTTTTATCATGAAGTTATTATGGAGGTTATGGGTAGATTTATCCATCTTACATCAAGGGAAGTATCCCTTAAAAGACCTGATGTTACTTGGATATAAGTGTTGAGGAAATCCAAGTAAGGATTTCTAGATTGGGGTGTCCACTCAATGGATAAGGAGTTGAAAACCCACAGTTGGAAAAGACTTGCCTACCCAAATACCTTCAAGAAACTTGACCAAACCTTATTGGGGTTATACGAAGGGACATATAGATCCTTTACAATATAATTTCCTAGAAACTAGACATTATAAGTCGAATGGTGGGGGATATTGGGGCTTAATTAAATAACAGGAGACTTAATAAAACTAATTATTATTATTTATCACATAATTTGTAATCAATAACTATACTAATAATCTTATCTTTTATAATTTTATAATAATGGAAAGTTCATCAACCACATTATCCTTACAATAAATATTAGAGAAAGACCATCTCCAAATACTGGAAAATAGGGATATACCCATGGTTTTGAAAAAACCATGGATATAAGATTTGGTTTAAAACCTATTGCTATGGTTTCAATAAACTATGGCTATAGGTGGGAATTTGCAACCTATACCCATAGTTTTGAAAAAACCATGTGTATATAGTTTGGTTCAAGACCTATACTGATGGTTCTCCAAAAAACTATGGTTATAGGTCAAACATATTCCATTGATTTTCCCAAAAATATGGGTATAGGTTAACCTATAGCCCTGGTTTTGGTAAAATGTGGGCATGTAATTCCCATACAAGCGCGGGAAAAAAGAAATTTCCATAGGGGAAAATAAATCATGCGAAAAAAAATTTCCATTGTTTTCCACCTATATCCATGGTTTATATATATATATATAATTAAATAAATATTTATATACTAATAATCATATATGGTGTAGTGATTAGGAATTCCAATTATATAGAGGTGGTCCAGGGTTTGAATCCACAGTAAATAATTTTTTTAAATCCCATAGACATGGTTTTAGAACTGTGGGTATAGGGTTATTGAAAAGGTGGACTATTTCTCACACACCTATTCCCATAGTTTATAACCATGGGTATAATATTTTGAAACCATGGCTATAGCTTAGAGCTATACCTACAGCTTAAGCTCCCATGATTATGTAAACCGTGGGTAAAGCCTATACCCATGGTTTTGTGGACTATGCCCACAGTTCCGAACCATGGTTCCAAACCACGGGTATAGGGTAATTTTTTAGTAGTGCCTTTACTGTAAGTAACTTACAATAATGGTTTTGATTCTTATGGGATATGTTATGACATGAATGTAAATCTTACAAGATAGAATCATCACTGCTCGATCTTCCTACAAAGAAGGCTAGTGATGCAGATTTTTCTATCTATGATAAAAACATGAGTGATATGGTTGATGTTTAGTGTTTGATTCTATTATATATGTATAGTGAACTCATGAAGTCTCTTAAAAATATGGATTCTTATAGAATGTTCTATCATCTTCATGGTATTTAGTAAAATTGATATAGAAAAGAATGTTTTGAGATATCCAAGGGGTGATTTTAGAGTAATCTTGGAGAGGGTGTACTAGCTGGGCCTCACATAGTCAAACTCATTGGCTACATTGAGCGCATAGAGGTTCTAGGGTATAAAATACCTGAATAAATTTTCACCAAAATCATTCTTGTATCACTCCCTCAAATATTCTATATCTTTTTTGTTAATTTTAATATGAACAAAATTGATAAGTCTCTCCCATATTTACTCACTCTTATTTTCCAAGTTGATAAGGAGACAAAGTGTGAAAATCCATCCATACTTATGGTGAACAAATATAAAGGATAATAAAAGAGTTATAAGCCTAAATATTTTTGAAACACCCTTCCAAAAGATAAATATGAAGTGGAAAACAAGGAAACATGATGATATTTGTTTTGTATGTGGAAATAAGGGCCACTGGAAGAAAAAATTCACCCAGAAAATAAAACAAGGGGAATATTTAGGTGAATTTTTTTATTAATTGGAATTTATTTGTTTCTAAAAATTTATTATTAGATTCAACTTGTGGTTATCACATATGTATTAAAATACAATAACCAAGTAGATTATGAAATATTTAATAAGGATATGTAGATCTATGAGAAACCAATAGAGACAATTTTTGTGTGTGTCTATGTGAGACTACCACCTCATTTTGTCTATGTGAATGATATTGGTTTTAAAGGATTGTTATTTTGGGACATCTATGTTATCCCACCTTTTTTATTACATAAAATTTTTATTATATGAAACAAAATGTAGTATATTTTAATGTTTAGTTTCCTGAAAATTAGGTATATAATAAATGATAAAATAAAAAATTATTCTAAAAAACTTGAAATAAATCTTCATGGATTCACCCAAGGTTAATTTTATACATCTCATATCCCCAAGACATACATAAAAGGAAAGGGGTGAGCATGAATCCAAGTAAGGGAATATGCAAGAGATACATATAGCATGTGACCGAGAGACATATCAATAAGAACATGAGGCATACCAATAAGTCCTAAACAAGAGGAATATCATAATAATAATAACACAAATCATAACATGTAAATGTGGATACAAAATTTAAATGATACATTCATAAGAATATCATGATGGTTTTTTACCAAGGTGTCATAAATCAAAATTACCAAGGTTATTGTAAAACATGTCATCCTTAGAGATTAAATTATTTACCCAATATATTTAAAATCTATCAAGGAACACCCTTAATATGTCTTAATTTCATGATATCCATATGGATCATAATAAATCATTTCATTAATAATCTATGGAAAATAAATATTGGGTTTCTTATCAAATTCTTGGCACAGAAATGTGATTAAAGGAGTGATCATTACATCGTTCTTAACCCCAAAAAAGGAAATGTTGGTTACATATATGTAAATACCTAAATCAGTAAATCATTTTACATCTTGGTGAATACCTATATAAAATAAATTTGTTTGGGTGTTCACAAAAAGAAAATAAATGATAATTTATCAAGTAAAAGAGAGAAATAAATCCAGTAGCATGATGAGTACAAAACATGGATAAATAAAAGTTAAACTGAGAGGGGAAAAGGGGATCCTAATGGTAAATAAATATTATTATAGTAATGGAATAATATAAAGTTGAAAAAATGATTTATTTTGGAAAATAAAATACATGCCACAAAAATAGAACTTGAATGGAAAAGAGAAGTATAAATTTCCATTACCTTGAAGAGTTTCTCTTAAATATTTGAGGATTGGAACCTTGGGGATTAAGGACCCCTTGGTGGGACTCTCGGTGAGGTAAAATGAGCCTACTTTCATGGAGGATGGATTTTGAGTGCAGGGAAGGGTGAAATGGGTGGGTATTCATAGTAAAAGTGGATGATTTATTTAATAATTTCCAAATATAAGTCTTGGAAATATAGGTTGTAGAAAATGAAAAACCATTGTCTTTCCCATGGTTTTTTCTAATGGTTTTGAAAATTTGAGTAATATTTTATGATATTTTAATCCATTAGAATAGAACAACTTTTTTAATACTCCTTTGGACATGGAAAGTTATGTTTTCCAAAAAAATAATTCTTTTAAAATCAAATTTTCGATTTTAGACTTTGGAAAGTAACTTATAGGTTTTAAAATTGATTAAAAGCCATTAAAAAACTTAATATTAATAAAATAACCCATTTTAGGTTGTGTAATATGGTTAATTAATTATTAAATCATTATTAAATAAATATTATGTCATGAAACGTACTAAAAACCCAAAACTTTATATTTACTATTCACTAAAAATATATTATTTTAGAAAATTCTCTATTTTTTTGTGCTGATTTCAAATATAATATTTATTTTATAAAAATAATGTTCTAAATATGATAATTTTAACTTTTAAATATAAAAATATTTATTTATTAAAAAATATAATTTTTTAAGACAATAAAATTTCAAACACTGATAAAAATTTTCCTAGGACATTATAAAACCATTTTATCATTTCTATATAAATTAGGGTATTTTAAAAGATGATTTCATTAAAACATTTTATTCAAAATACCTAAGTATAATATAAAAGTGTATATATTTTCTAAAAATTAAAATAAAATTATGTTTTATTTGAGTCCAACAATCAATTTACTAAATTAGTCTTACCTAAACATACATTTTATTAAAAAAATTATTCTCAAAATGTAATTGATGGAATAAATATTTTATTTATAAAATAGAAAATTACACATTATAAAACTAAGTCTTGAACAAGTAACCCCTTATTATACCCACGTACACCCTAAGTTCAAGGTCTGTGATGTGGGTAGTTTCCTGGGGTGGCTTGACTAACATTGACATATTGGTAATTTCCACTGACTTAAAATTATCCCATAAGAAATTTCAGTTAAGATTCAATTATTGAATCTCAGCTTATGATTGGTCAAGTGAAAATCCCCATGACACTACCAACCTCCCATGATATAAAAAATGTGTTTTAAATGACATAACTCTACTGGTTGAGGCCATTGTTTCTCATTCATGCATTAATTATTCTTTTTCATTATAACGTATAAACACTATTTATAATAGTAAAATTATTACCCATGGGTATAGTTTCCAATGGTCAAATTGAAATATGTTTATATTGACTAACATTCATATTTGACCAGTGGTCATATAATGGTTGAATCCCAATGGTCACATTTACCTTTATAACCTATAAATACAACTTCATTCTTTCACTCAATATTCACTACAATTACTACTAAGGTTATATTTTCATTTCATAATATTTTTACTAGTTTAATAATATTTTCTTTCATTTATATAGTGTTGTATGCAGGGGGAAATTATTTTAGAAGATTGGTGCGATCCATATTTTCCCATTTTAGTTGTTCTATATTATATTTTTTTCCATTTGAAATGTTTATCATTATCATTGGTTTCATTATAGACTATTATAATGTTCATTATTAGTGAGATAAGATTTTTTAGGTTCTCTATATTTTTTATATGCATAATATTATATAATATATAACAAAAATTTATTTAGGAAACATATATCATTTAAAAAGCCTAGATTGTTACATTCTTCCCCCTTAAGAAATTTCTTCCTCTAAATTTCAACTCATTCTCTCAGTTGAAAAAAGGTGAGGGTACTTCTATCTCATTTTCTCCTCTAGTCCCCATGTCACATCTTCATATTTATGGTTCCTACATAATAATTCAACAAGGTGACTTGTCTTGTTGTTTATAAATTTGTCTCTATGATCCAAGATCTCCACTAGATGATCCTCACAAGAGAGGTTATTTTCTAGTTGTACCACCTCTAGATTTAGTACATGTGATGGATCAGGTATGTACTTAATCAAGAGAGATACATGGAATACATCATAAACTTGAGCTAGATTTAGTATAAGTTCTAGTTGATAGGATACTTCTTCTATGTGATGAAGTATTTCAAAGGGACTAATGTACCTTGGGCTAGGCTTTCCTTTCTTCCCAAACTGCACGACTCTCTTCCATGGTGATATCTGAAGAAATTTTTTCCTTCAACATAAAACACCAAGTCACTTGGATGATTGTTGGCATTGATCTTCTTCCAACCTTTAGTAGAATTTATATGTTGTTGGATTTCCTGAACCTTTTCTATCATCTCTTGTATAATATTTGACATAAGTATATTTATCTCACTAAATTCATCATAACAAGTAGGAGTTTTATATTAATTTCTATATAGAGCTTCATAGGGTTTCATTTGAATACTCGTGTAGAAGTTTTTGTTGTATGAGAACTCAACTATTGGGAGGTGTTGATCCCATCCACCTTTAAATTACATTTAGAATGTTATTAGCATGTCTTAGAGTGTCTAAATATTCATTTCATATTGGACATAATTTTAGAGATGATAGACCGAATTGAAATTCAATTTATTATTTATATCATGTTGAATACTTCTCAAAAAGTTATATGTGAACCTTGTATCATGATAAAAAATGATTTAATGTGGTTCTCCAAGAAACCTCACCACTTTTTTTATGTATATCTTGATAGGTTGGTCAAGAGAGAAATCTTCTCGAATAGAGAAGAAATGGGCAGTATTGGCATGTCAATACACTATAATCCATATCTCATTACTTCATTTGGATATTTTTGGGAGACTAGTGATGAAGTCCATAGTGATATTGTCCCACATCCATGTTGGTATGGGTAGTGGTTTCAAAACCCATTTAATAAGTTTTCACTCTTCCTTCACTTGCTGACACTTTAAGAAACTTTCAGTGTAGTCTAAAATCTACCTTTTCATATTATCCCACCATTAATGACCTTGAAGGTCCATATAAATTTTAGTTCTTACAAGATATATAGAGAATATAGAGCTATGAGTTTAATCTATCATCTTCTTCTTTATCTCCAGGATAGATGAGAAAAATATCCATTTATGAAATTTCAATACACATTTTTAATCAATATTAAACTTAGGAAAATTATAATTATTCATAACCTATAACTTTTTTTGTATAAAGAGATATTCTCTTTGATCTCTCTTGATATTCTCTAGTAATAATGGTCAAGAAATCATTTGGGATAGGACTGATGACATCCCTTACCTTCTTATTCCCATGTATAACCTTATTAGGTCCTTGATTAATGTATATCCTTTAATACTCATCATTTCTAGCATAATAGGTTTCTTTATACTTAATGCATCAATGAATTTGTTTGCTCTTATAAAGTGATTTTGAATTCAAATATCATAGTATTAAGAATATCCAAACATATTCTTTTTCTAATGTTCAATACATTTTATGTAAATATAAAATTAAAACTTTGATGGTCTGTGTATATATAAAATTTATCCCCATAAAGATAGTGCCTCCATATCTTCAGAGAAAAAATAATTATAGCTATCTCCAGGTAATGTGTAAGATAATTCTACTCATAAATTTAACTATTTAGATACATAAGTGATAAACTTTTAATTTTCAATGAGGATATACCCAAACCCTTACATAGATTCATAACTATAAAGAAATATCCTTCTTTAATAGAGGGTAGAGTTAACATAGGTGCAATAACCAATCTCTTCTTTAGTTATAGGAAACTTTCTTCACACTCCTTTGTCCAAATAAACTTATCTCTTTTTTAGTTAACATGGTTTGATGATTATAAAGTCATGAAAGTTGTTTTCAAGAACCTCCTATAATATTATGATAAACTAATGAAACTAATAATATCAGTTACTATTGTAGGATGAGGCCACTCCTCTATAATATTTTTCTTAGTAGGGTTAACTAAGATTCTTTCATTAGATAGGATGTGCTCTAAAAATTGAACTTATAGTTACTAGAATTCACATTTTTTTGGATTTTACAAACAGATTCTCCTTCTATACAGTTTTCAATATAACCTCAAAATAATCCCGATGCTTCTCAAATTTTTTGAAATATATCAAAATATCATCAATAAAAACTACCACAAAATTATCAAGGTATCCCTTAAATACTCTATTCATCAAATCCATAAATATATTGGGTGAATTAGTCAATCCAAAGGGAATAACAAACATATAATGCCCATATCATGTTTAAAAGTCAGTCTTTAAAATATCTTCTTTCTTCACCCTCAATTGATGATACCCAAATCATAGGTCAATCTTAGAGAAGAATTGATCCCCCAAAATCTAGTCAAATAAATCATCAATCCTTAGGAGAGGGTACTTGTTCTTCACTATGATCCCATTAAGTTCCATATAATTAATACATAGTGTCATTGATCCATTATTTTTCTTCGTAAAGATAAAAGTTAATCCCCAAGGAGATACACTTGGTCAGATAAATCCCTTCTCTAAAATATCTTGAATTTTTTTATTTAATTCTGTTAACTCCACATTTTCCATTTTATATGGTGTCTTTGATATTTACTTGAATCCATCTATGCATTCAATGGATAACTCTACCTCTATTTCTAAGGGGGGTCATAGGAAACTCTTCATAAAACATGTCAATGTATTCCAGAATGATGGGGATATTCTCTATCTTTACACTTTCATTTCCTTCTCCCTATTCACTGATCATCTCCATAAAGAAGAATATGGGAGGTTCTTCTAGAAAAATATCATGATAAGATATATTTCCTTTGAAAATAACTAGACATTTTACATTCAATACTATTGAAATTTCATTTATTTTATAGTTTATGTTAGTATTATATTTTAAAACCTAGTCTAACCCTAGTATAGTGTAGAATTCCACCATGAGAATAAATACTTGATTTTCAGTGAAATTTTACTTAACAAAGTTAATATTAGAGTTCATATACATTATTGATGATAGGATAATCCCTCAAAGAGTACTGATTGATAAATCTAATTATTGAATCTTAGGGATTGATTCTATATTCTTTGAAAACTTGGATGAAATAATGAAATGCATATAACTAGAATAAAAAAAATTACTTGATAACTTTAAGAGCACAATGATTGTACCTTCCACCACATAATTTGGATCCTATAGTTCATCCATCATGATAAAAAATGACTGAACTTTATCCCTTAGACTATTATAAGGTTGATGGTGGTTTTCCTCAATTATCTTCTTATTTGGATATTGATTGGAAAAGTACCCAATTTAACCACACTTGAGTCATTGAACTTAGGGCTAGTACTATAACATTTTCCCTTTATTATTAGTGTTTAGAAGTTTAGGATTCACCTCATACAATAGTGTTAATATATATTCCCATCTCTTCTATATTTGTAGAACTTTCAACTTCCATGAAAGTAGTTACCTAAATTCTTCTTCCCACATTTTTTCCACATGAGAAGTGTCACTTTATTTCCTCCTCTTCCATGATCAAAATTATTACTTGAGTTTGGATCCATTGCTTTCTTATTTTCATTCTACCTATATAAACACTATGCCTCTAAAAACTCAAATTTAACCATCATAGCACTCCACACTATCTCCTCATAGATTTCATAGTCCATATTTTCTAAATTCCTCCATGTATGAGATCTAAGTCCAATGAATAATCTATCAACCTTTCCCTTAGGATCCATAACAAAGCTAGAGGTATATTAAGAAATCATTTTAAATTTTATCTTATAGCTTCCCACTGATACATTTTCCTTTTGCTTCAACTCTAGGAATTACTTCTCTAATTTTGTTCACATCAAATAGGGAAAATATTTATTAAAAAAGATTCCCCTGAACTCTTACCACTCTATATCATCCATCTCCCATATTGTATTCATGTTATTAATCTATTTCCACCACTGATCAGCTTCTCCTTTAGAGCGGTATACTTCTAGTGTGAGTTTCTCTAGCCCATGAACAACAGAGTAAAGAAAATATCTTTTCTATGGAGAAAATCCATTTTTCAACAATCAATGGGTCAATAGATACACTAAAAGAAGGTGGTCATTGATGCATGAAGGACCAAATTAATTTTTTCCCTTTTATGTGAATCTAGTATCTCAACATGATTCAAGTTATTATTCATAACTCGAGTTAGTTGATTCATCATCCTCATGAAGTTTTCCATTATATATTCAATCGAAGGGCCATTAGTGCTTTATCCATTACACTCATTATTTACATGGTTCCTCTTGTTTCCCAAAATTTTTCTATAAGAATAAAACCTTAGTGAGAAATGTGTTATATTCAGGAATCTTATAATTCTAAAGGGAGTTTATGTATTAAAACATCATGCTTAAATATGTTATTAATCTCCTCTAATAAAAATTACATTATATATATATATACTTTATAAAGGTTCATAAAAATAATATGATTTACCAAACATATCCCCTAGGAGTGTCAAACCAGGTGTGTAGAAAGACACATTTTTATGCACTAGCTCACAATCAAGTCTAGATCAATGTGTTTCTTTTGGGTATTACCCCTAGGTATATCTGTGTTAGAGACATAACTGCTTGTATTATCCAGACAATGATGTATTTTTTTTAGAAAACAATTACTTAATACATAAAAAAATACAATGATGTTTTCCTATATTTAGACTTGTCCCCAGGGTTCATAATAAAGAGTTAAAGTCCTAATTTCTATAAATAACCAAACCAGTATATGATACCAACTATGTAATCTCTCCATTTTATTAAATAAACTTTTTTACAGTGAACAAATAATAGGGTATTTTAAAGTTTAGTTTCTTGGAAATTATGAAAAATATATATAAAAATACAAAACACTATTCTAATCCACTTGAAATCCATTTTCATGGTTTTAACATAGGTTAATTTCAAAGAATCTCATATCATGGCAACATACATCCAAGGAAAGGGGTGAGCATGAACCCCAGTAATGAAATATGCAAGAGAGACATATAACATGTGATAAAGAGACACATTAATAAGAACATGAGTCATAAAAAAGGCATAAACAAGTGGAATATCATAATAATAAGAACATGAACTGTATTATATAAATGCACCTACAAAATTTAAATGATACATTCATAATACTATCCCCAAGGTTTATCACTAAGGTGTTATAGATCAAAATTAAAAATGTTTTTCACCAAGGTATCGTAAAACATGTTATCTCTAGAGATTAAATTATTTACCCAATGAATTGAAGAACTATTAGTGTAAACCCTTTATATGTATTAAATTCATGTGAAACAAATTTATCATAATAAATCATTTCATTAATAACTCATAGAAAATAAAGAACATGTTTCTTATCAAAATCATGGTACAAAAAAGTTCTTAAAGAAGGTTTCTTTCCCTTCATGTACTTAGGCGTCCCGATTTTCTGAGGACATCCTAAACCATTTTATTTCTCTAATATCACTGATCAAATCATAAATCAACTCTCTACTTGGAAGGGGAAATCCCTTTCCATGGCTGGTCGAATTTGTCTTGTCAAATCAACCATTGTCTCTAAGTTGGTTTACTCGCTCATGATTTATAAATGGCCCATAGGTACTTTCAAGAAAATCAATACCTATATAAAAAATTTCATTTGGACGAGAAGTATCTTTGAAAGGAAACTCGTCACCATCCCATGGAAGACCTGCTGTAAACCTCTTGATAATGGAGGCATTGACATCAAAAACTTAAAGTTGTTCAATGATGCCCTGCAAGCGAGATTCACTTGGCGTCTCATTAATAGCAACTCTAAAGCTTATGAATTTTTAAATCATAGATTACTAAATAAACTTTTAAAAGGAAATTTTAATTTCATTAACTCCTCGATCTAGCCCTCTATTAGAAACTCTTATCAAAAGATTATGGCTAACTCTAGATGGATGGTCAGCACTGACTCCAACATTAAATTCTGGTGTGACAACTGGATGGGTAATCCTTTAATTTCTATACTGCCTCCTAATAACACTCCTGTAGACACTAGCCATACTATTAAAGATGTTATGCAGCTTCATAGGCATGATCTCCCCAACATAATTTCTTTAATAATTGAAAATTATACCTTCTCAATTTCTGGGGACTTCCTTGTTTGGGAACCTGCTCCCAATGGCATACTTGACTCGAAAAATTTCTACATGCACAACTTCTCTGGAAATGAACCTAATTATAAATGGGTGAGAACCATCAATAAGACTTGGATCAAACCATCTAGGTTCACCCTTATTTGGCGTATTGCTCACAATAGATTGCCCATTGAAACCCGACTTCAATCCTTTGGCATTCAACTTTGCTCAAAATATCATTTACGTAATCAGCACAGGGAGGATTCTGATCATCTTTTCTTGTCGTGTGCTACGGCTTCGGCTCTATGGAACTACATATTTGAGCTTTTTAATTGTTCATGGTCCTTATCTGACCCGATTTGTTTACTTTTGAAGGAATGTACTAAACATGAAGCCTCTCAGCAAGTCAAAAATTTGTTTCTTGCGGAAGTGGCATAACTACTACATGAAATATGGTATGTAAGAAACGATCTTATCCATAATAATCACTCTTTCAGTCTCAATGCAGGAAAATCTCGAATACTCATTGCGATACATGAAACCACCTCAATTCAAAAAGATTGTTGCAGCAATTATATTGGAGACTTCGAGATCCTCAGACGTATCCGTGTCCCGGGTATTTTCCCGAAGACCAAGCACCCCTTTGAAGTATTATGGCAACCTCCGATGCCGGGTTGGATTAAAGTGAATGTCGACGGTGCCTCAAAAGGAAATCATGGACCTGCCAGCTGTGGGGCAATTTTTAGAGATTCTGCTGACCATTGCCAAGGTTGCTTCTACAGTGGGTGTGGGATTGCCTCATCCATTGAAGCAGAGATGCTAGGAGTCATCCATGCTGTTGACTTTGCTCTCCAAAGAGGATGACAAAAACTGTGGATTGAAAGTGATTCTACCACCATTGTTCAAGCCATTTGGAACAGAGTTATTCATCTTGCCTAGCTGCTCACTACATGCGGGATGAATTTCCTGAATTCGCTTTAGGAGATTGACTACATTGCCACACATGTCTTCCGTGAAGCGAATACTATTGCTGATTCCCTTGCCAAAAAAGGTGTCCACCAGAGCATGATTTGGCTGGATGCACTACCAGCTGATTTACTTCACCTCTTTGAAATAGATTGTAATAAAATCCCATCCTTTCGACTCATGTAAATTGTTGTTTCTTTAATTAATAAATGGTGCTTCGGTCTTTGACCAAGGCATTACAAAAAAAAAATTTACATAATTGTTAACCCATAAAAAGGAAATGTGGCTTATATATATGTAAATAAATAAATTAATAAACAATTTTATATATTGGTGAATACCTATTGAAAATTAATAGGTTTGGGTATTCAAAAAAAGAAAATAAATAAGAGTTTCTCAAGTAAAAGATAGAAATAAATTTGGCAGCATAACAGGTATAAAACATAGATTAAAGAATAGAAAAATGAGAGGAAAAATGTATCCAATTGATAAAATCATATTCTTATATTAATGGGATAATATAAATTTTTCAAAAAGAAATTAGTTTGTAAAATAAAAGACACACCATAAAAGGGAACTTTAATGGAAGAGAGAAGTGGATATTTTCCTTTCCTTGATGAGTTGCTCCTAAATCATTGAGGATGGGAAACTTGGGGATTAAAGAAACCTTGGAGGGACCCTTGGGGGAGTAAAAATGATAATAATTTCATGAAGTATTTATTTTTAGTGAATGTTATGGGTGAAATGGTTGGATATTTATAGAAAAAGTGAAGGATTTTTTTAATAATTTCTTAATACAGGTTTTGAAAATCTAGGTTGGGGAAAATGAAAAACCAATGTCTTGCCCATGGTTTTGGGTCATGGTTTTATAAATTTGAGTAAAATTTTATTATATTTTATCTCATAATAACCTAAAACCATTTTTAAATACTACTTTAAACATGGAAAGTAAAATTTTCCATCAAATAATGCTTTAAAAATTAAAATTTTCATTTTAGACTTTAGAAAGTCACTTATTGGACTCGAAATTGATTAAAATCAATTAAATCAATTAATATTAATAAAATAAAATATATTAGGTCATGGACTATGGTTAATTAATTATTAAATAAATATGAAGTCACAAAATATACAAAAAACCCATAACTGCATTTTTATTATTCTTTGAAAAATAATGTATTTTAGAAAATTCTCAAAAATTAACCATAACATAATTTTGATGCATTGATTTAAAATATAATATTGATTTTATAAAAATAATTTTATAAATATGATAATTTTTATTTTTAAATATAAACATCCTTATTTATTTTAAAATAACAATTTTTATGACACAGTTAAGTTTCTGGCACTTATAATTTTTTTCCTGGAAATTATAAAATTATTTTATCATTTCTATATAAATATGTATTTTTTAAAATTCCATTTCATTAAAATAAATATTATTCACAATACCTGAGTATATTATAAAAGTTCATATATTTTCTAAAAAAATATAATTATGTTTTATTTGGTCCTAAAAATAAATTTATAAATTTGGTCTTATTTAAAAATACATTTTATTAACAAAAATTATTCTCGAAATGGGATTCATGAAATAACTAGTTTATTTATACAAGGGTAAATTAAAAATTATGTAACTATTTGACATGTAACCCCTTATTACACCCACATATGCTATAAAGGTAAGGTATGTGATGGTGGTAGTTTCATGGGGTGAATTGCCTAACATTAACTAAGAAGTAATATCCACTAAATTAATACTATCCTATAGTATATTTATTTCAAACATCAACTTTTGAAGATCATCTTGGAATTGTTCAGGGTAGAACCCTAGTGATGCTACCTCACTCCCAATATCTGACAATTGGGCTTCAAATAAAAGGACTCTACTGGTTGAGGCCATCATTTCTTCTTTCTATTTGAATTATCCTTTGTCATTAATTTTTATAAAAAATAATTATAATGGTAAAATTATCACCCATGGGTATATTTTCCAATGTTCAAATTGACCAATGGTTATATTGAAAAACAATCATATTTAACCAATGGTCATATAATGGTTGAATCCCAATGGCCACATTTTCCTTTATACCCTATGAATACCACTTCATTCTTTGACTCAATATTCACTACAATTACTCATATAGTTATATTTTAATTTATTAATATGTTGATTAGTTTAATAATATTTTGTTTCATTTATATATTGTTGGACTTGGGGGTGATTATTGTATTAGATTGGGGATATCCATGTTTTCTCATTTTATATATTCTATTTTTTTTCTCAATTGTAATTTTTGGATTTTTCATTGGTTTTATAGCTCACGAATGTAATGATCATTATTAATGAGATATTTTTTTCATTTCTCAAATTTTTTTATTTGTATAATATTATATAATATATAAAACAAATTTATTCATGAAAAAATATCATTTAAATATCCTGGTTTATTATACCATCTGTTACCAAAAACATTATTTTTATATCCATACTTGATATAGATGGATTTATATTCATGTTCAGGAATAAATGTTACTTATTTTATAAATATAACATTTGTTATGGTAAATTATACTTAAATAAAGGTCTTTATGTGTTTAATTACATAAACCAAGTAATTTTAATTGATAAATAATCAACTTCACATGAATCATACCATACCCAACTATAGAATCATTGACTAGGTTATGTAAAAAAATTATTTGATTAAATTAAACCAAGATGGATATTTATATTACTTTGAACTAAAACCACTTGGTATGTGTCACAAATATTTATAATGAAAAATAATCAAATCCCTATTTAGTGTAAAATATGACAGGGCCACAAAGCATCTTGAATTAGTTCACAATGATGTGTATTGACCATTTCCTATTGAAGAAAGTGGTGGGTACTCATAATTCATAAATTTTAATGATAATTTAAGTATATATGTATATGTCTACTTAATTTTTTATAATTCAGATTGATTTTAAAGATTCATGGAATATAATAATGAATTAGATAACCAAATTTGTAAGAAGATTAAGAAAATCCACTCAGACCATAGAATAGAATATTGTAATCAAGAGTTTATTGATAATTTATGGGAGTTTGAGATTCTATCTCAACTCAATCCTCCTTATACACCTCTATGGAATAGTGTAAGAGAAAGTAGGAACCTTAAATTATTAGAAATGGTGAGATAAATGATGAGTTATATGAGTCTTCCATTATCCTTTTGGGATACACATTACTAACAGTAGTAAAAATACTAATCTAAGTTCTAACTAAAGTAAAATATGGTATACCATACCAATTTTTGAGTGGAAATAGACACATGTTTTCATACTTATATGTATGGGTTTTTAAAGCATTTGTTAAGGAATGTTTAGGTAACAAACTTTCACCCCAAGGCACAAAGTGTAACTTTATAGTATACCCCAAGGAAATAAGGAGATAATACCTATACGACTCCATAGAAAAAAAGGTAAGAGTTGAAAGAAATTCCATATTATATAGGAGGAAGAACATCACTAAAAAAGATAGTGGGTATGAGATAGACTTTGATGAAGTCTAGTCTCAAGGTGCATAAGAGTTGGTACATGAGCAGATTCCACAAATCTCTATGGAAGAAGACGTTCTAGAGTCACAAGTATTTTATAGGAGTATAAGAGAGGCTAGAGAACCAGAATGATATGATTTTATAGTAACTAAGGATGATGAATCATTATTAGTTGATAATAACAATCTAGTAACCTAAAAGGAAGTAGTAAGTGGCATATATGTTCAAGTGACAAGAATCTATGAATTATAAAATAGATTCCATGTACAAAAATCAAGTATGGATTTTGGTAGATCCACCAATGGATGTAAAAATAATTGGTTATAAATGGGTATTCAAGAAGAAATTGGACATAGTTGTATAATTTAGTACATATAAGTCATGAATGGTTTTAAAAAGGTTCAAACAGCATCAAGTCATAGAATACAAAAAAAAAACTTTTCACCAGTTGCAATGCGGAAATCCATCCGAATTATACTTTCCATTACAACATTCCATGATTATGAAATTTGGAAAATAGATGTAAAAATTTATTTCCTTACTGGGAATCTTCATGAATATATATATATAACAACCTAAATGGTTTGTGACTCTATATGATGCTAACAAGGTATGAATATATAAAATATTTTCCTATGGATTAAATAGTTATCCAGGTGATGTAACATTTTGTTTGATGAATCCATAATGAAATTTTGTTTTATAAATAAAAAATGAAATACTTGTGTCTATAAATTATTTAGTTAGAGTTTAGTCATTTTATTCATGGTATATTTTTATGACATATTACTTATTAAAAATGAGAGAACAATATTACAATATGTTAAATATTGGTTGAATAAATGATTTTCCATGAAGAAATTAAAATAAGTAACATATATTATTGGGATCAATATCCATTGTGATAGATCTAACAGAATAAATGGCCTAAGTCAAGGTACATATATTGATAAGATACTGAAGATATTCAGTATTGTATAATCTAATAAGGGATTAATTATAATGTCACATGGAATTCATCTTTCCTATAAAATGTTTCATCAAACACAAGAGGAAATACAGGGGATGATAGGGATTACATAAACATCTGTAATTGATCAAGTCATGTATGCTATGCTATGTACTTGGTTAGATGTCACCTATGAATTAAGTATGGTATAAAGATATCAAGATGACTTAGTGAACTCTACTGAATGTAAGGAAAGAGTATCCTTACATATCTAAGGAATACTAAGGATATGTTCCTAGTTTATAGAGTAAAAGAAGAACTGGTCATCATAGGATATTTAGATGTTAGTATCCAAATAGATCAAGATTATTTGAAATCATAAAAGGGATACATATTCACTCTGAATAAGGGTGTTGGGAGCTGGAAGATCTCAAATCAATTTTTAGTGGTATATTCTATAGAAAATTCTGAGTAGATTGTGGTTTTCTAGGAAGATAAATAAGTATTTTGTATAAGAAGCTTCATCCAAGAGCTTGATGTGATACCTAGTATTAAATATCTTATCACAATCTATTATAATAATAATTCAATGGTAACTCTCATTAAGGATCCAATGTCACATCAAGAGATGAAGAATATACTTTGGGAGTATCATATCTTGAGGGATTTTTCTCATAGATGTGGGGTTTTAGTGATAAGAATATCCATGGAAGACAATGTAGTGAACCCCTCGACTAATTTCTTAACTCAGTAGAAACATGAACATCATGTGAGGTCAAATATATTAAATGTAATAGTCAATTAGATCTAGTCCAAATGGGTTTTTTTGGAGTTGGTGTTTTAAAACCAAATGTTTTTACTTTTATTACATGTATATTTGGATAATTTAACATTAATAAAACATATTATTATATATTGTTCATTGTTATGTATGAATTTGATGTAATAATGTCCGTGGGTATTTATCATATTGATAAGGCCATAAAAATTCCCCACCATGATGAGAACCTTGAAGTTCCATGATTATATTACTAAATATAGTTCTATAATTAGTTAACATACAATGATAGAGCACATAGTATATTGACTGTCAGGTGTGAGTACTTATAAATAGATAAGGCTTCTTTTCATGAAGTTTACACTTGGAAATCTCCAATATGGGAGTTTATGAGAACTTACCCACCAGTAGAAATTTCACATGTTTTGGAGTCACTGGATATTACTATCTATGAGATTGTGTGATGGTAATTATACTTTTATATTATCATTAATGCAGGTCATGACTCACACATTTATATTTAATGACCAAAATTTTGATTCCACATGTTCTCAAGAAGTAGGGTATGTTGGATGTGTCATGAATAACATGTTATTAATGGATAATTTGTGGAATGATTTGTCCCTTCTATCTTTATGGAAGTTGATATATTATCCCTTTGATTGGAATATAACCATTAGCTTAAATTCCATGACCATGGTGCAATGAAATGTTTATTTCAGGTGGTCATAGAAAGACGTATCAAACATATAAGTTGATGACATAGATGTGCAATATTCTTAATGAGATATTGTGAAAAAATTGAATATACTAAAGAAAAATAATTCATATGTGGTATTATATGTTGCAATATTAAGTACTTTCTCTTGGGTGACCTGACCCATTACTAGATAACAATCTTAGAATTTAGAAAATACCACCTAATTCTATTGAGAATGAATCCTAGTGGGTCACGCAATAAGTGTTTCTATTGATATAAATTAAATTATATATAAATTTAATTAATTTAATAAATATTATTCTCAAGACCAAGGAATAATTTTATCCATGCTTTATTTATCACAAATATTTACTAAATATTTAATAAATATTAATTTTTTATTTTGCGAATAATGTATTTATTTATAAATAAAATATTTATTTTTGTACTTGATAAATGTTGAGGAGGATTAATGAACCAACATCATGTATGGTAATAAATATTAATTTACAAGATGGTAAAATAATATTTATTACTGAACCAGTTAACTCATTCCATAAAATATAATAATAATAATTATTTTATGGAATGGTATTTGATAAGGATTATTATATTGTTTAATGTCCGGTATATGATGAAATATTTTTTTTAACCTAAAATCTAGCTCTATAAATAGATGTTTATATTTATTGTTTTGAGTTAGTTGAAAAATTAAAATTTGAGAATCGTTGCACACGACGGACTTGTCTCTCAATTCCTCATCCTCAATACCTCTCATAAATGTGAAGCACTAGAGATGTTCCTTTAAGCCTGAAGGAACTATAATAGATCAATATGATTAACATAAGATAGTAGATCCATCATACTAGTGCCTAGTAATTTATTGTCATTTCTCATAGATAAAATGAGAATATATAGATCACCATTAGAGGGATTCTACACTTGAATTATTACAAAACAGTGAAGGTAATTCAAAAAATGTTTTTTTGGATTATCAACATCATCTACAAAGAAAGGTCCTAAGATTGGGTATCACTTACTTTAGTTCATATTTAAATTAATTATAAATTTAACATTCAATTATCCTCTCCAAGTTCCACGCTTCTCTATTTAAATATTTGATGGAAATAATTCATTGTACATGACATTTACATCCTATAAAAATTTATGAATGATCCAAAAAATCTGACAAAACCTATATGGTTATCTGCCAATCAAGGCACTTCTAATGCACCAAGAACATTCAGGAATTAACCACATTCTGTTTATTTTCCATGATTTTTCATATTGATGCAGTTTGGAGGAAAAACATCATAATTTAATATCATGTATTGGGAGGATTTGAAAAAACCATGTCATCATGGATTGAACCACATCACATTAGATTGAACCATGTCATGGTTTATGTCAAATTATGTGATTCTAATGCAATCAAATAATTAGATTTTATGAAGATAATAATTTGGGTGTTGTAGATTTTAGATTTGGGATGACCTAAGCAGACCATGTTGTGGTTTGAGGCACCATTCCATGGTTTATTCCATCCTATCTTATTTATAAATTTATATTCCACTCTATTATCTCATTCAATTCTAACTATTCTTGGGTGTAACACCTCAAGATTTTAAAAGAGCTACATCATATTCGATAACATGTATGACATGAAACACCAAGATTATAAGTGAATATAACACCTTGAGACTTTATTTTAAATTTATTTTTAAATAAATTCAATTAATTCGATAGCCTGAGATTCATGCAACACCTGGTTTGAATGAAACATGATACTCTATTAAAATATTATTATTTAAGAATGACCATTATAACCAAGATTCTATGTTGGTGGGTATGAATAATAATAAATAAATTATAAAAATTATAATTTTTACACATGTATAAAATAAATTCAGTGGATATAAATTTATTATAAACTAAATAAGAGTCACTTGAATGAAAATGAAATGTTTTCTGAAAAATGGTTTTTTTCTGAAAGGTGGATTGGTCTTGCTTTGCAAACATAATTTAAAATTAATTTATTAAAATTTTATAAAGCTTATTTAAAACAATAAAATTAATTTTTTAAATATACATGTAAAAATTATCTTTGGTTGATTTCTTCAGAAATTTCTGAAAAGATTAATTTTTTAATAAATAGTGGAAATACTGATTTTTATTTAAATTATTTAAAATATGAAATTATATTTTAAAATGGTTTTAAAGTGTTTTTTTCAATTATATTTAATATTTCTATTTTAGGTAATTTTAATAACTTTTATATTGAATTTTGATATTAAAACATTCTCTACGTATATGAATTTTCTCTTTGGAAAACCGCTCTTTTGTCCCGTTTGTGGTTTAATTTTAAATTGAATTATTTCACTTCCATGAATTGAATTTGAAAAAATGGATTCCATATTTTTAATGAGAAAAATTTATATTATTTAATATGGTAAAATTAATTTTTTACCATATTGAATAGTGAAAATGGTAAAAATTAATTACCATGGTTAAAGTTAAAATGGGTTTAGCAGGGGTTAAAATAAGAAGATAAGGTTTAAAAATGACCTAAAACTTTCCTAAAAATGATTTTATAAAAATATTTAGAACCTATAACCAATAAGGGTATATAATGATCCATTTTTCATGATTTTTTAGCATGAAAAATGTGGGTATCTATTTCTCTTTTCAAAAATAAAAAGTGTGTCCTTTTCTGCACTTATAAAAGGTTACCCACACTCTTCCCCTATTCACACTTTAAAAAAATTAGTTCATCCAATAACTACCCCAATAAATTTATTAATTCCCTCCATACATCCTATATTCTTTATGTATATTAGAAATACCTCCTAATAAGGCTTTAGGTATTAAAATAAAGAGGCTCTCTAAAGAAGAGGTAAAATTCTTAAATATGAAAATTCATTTTATTTATTATTCAACATCATTAAAAATTTATTAAAATATGATAATATAATAAAAAATTATATAATATATAATTATATATTATTATGTTAATGTAATAAAATATATCCATCTCTACTTATATCAACTGGGAAACAAATCCATCGATCATGTGTATGGAGGACTCCCGCCTCACGAACCGATGTAACTCGTTTTCCCCAACTGCATTACAAGGATGGATATAATGATATATTTAACATATTTATATGATATTTATGACATAATTATAATTATATAATTATGATATCATACATAAATTGATATTTTACATTCCATGGGGACTACGATAATGTCGCTTGTGTGAACAAAGGACTACCACCTAACGAAGTGATGTGATTCATTTTTTTTGTGATTTACATGGAAGGTACTAAGGATAATTTTAATGAATAGATGTGATATTTATGATATAAAAATATTTTTTGAAATATAATATGACATATAAATTATTACAATCTAATCTGTTGGAAAACAATAATGTCACTCGTGCGTACGTATAGACTACCGCCTCTGCATAGCAATACGAAATGTTTTTCATTTTATTTTTACATGGATGATAATAAAGATTGATTTTATTAATACTAATTATATATATAACATAACAATGATTATTTAAAGGTTAATTAAATATTATTTTCCTTTTTTTCCATCTTTTTCGAAAAATGGAAACAACATTCATGCGTATATACGACCTACCGTCTTCATGAATAGTGTAATCCATTTTCTATCTCTAAATTTTATAGAATACTACAAATACATATATATTTAATATATATGATATTTATATCACGGTTAAAAATATGTAAATTATGTAACCATGATCAAATTAAAAGGACTGAAATTACCAAACTAAGACATACATGAAAAACAATGCAATTATCACCCGAAATATTGATTTTAAAAAAGAGTTGTTAATAAAAAATTGACAAAATACTATAATTAAATCATATATATAATGATATATATGATGATTATTTTTAATAGATATATAATAAACCTATGTTTATTATATAGGAGGTTCAGACACATATGAAGGAAGTTGAACTAGAGGTATGAGTTTCTCACCTCACTTCTACTTCCCTAAGACATACAACATATTCACCACTTATTCCTTTGTGTCCTGTATATACTAACCCTTTTGATATTTTATATCAAAAATTTTATTTATATTCATGGTATTTAAAATTCCATTTGAAGTTATTTATTTTATGGGCCTTATGATTCAAAAGTTACCAAAGTGGCATGTAGAGACCCATAAATTTCAAGGAAATTTTTCTTCTTAATTTTATTTGGAATTTTACAAGAGCATAGTTTCTGACGGCACCTGATTCCGAGGCCCGGTGTGCCCGGAATCATTTTCCGAAGATTGGCTTGGGTACGTTCAGTGAACGGACGAGTGAGTTTTTTTAACTTTTGAACTGGTGCCCGGAATCGAATTCTGAGGGCACCGATGAAATCGCAGCGCCGATATTTGCTTAGAAATGCCTCTTCTGGAGTTGCGTTTGCTCGGGTGTGGTTTTTAATTTTCGGGCTTAAAGTTAAGAAATAAAATAATTTTTCGACAAATTTATTTTATTTCACTTAAGCCACTTGGAAGCCACTTGAAGCCACTTAAAAGGGGCTTAAACTGAGTTGAAACGGATAGGGTACTATCCATAAATATCCTACCCTCTCGGTAGCATATTTGTGAGGTGGGGCCCGCACGAGCCCCGCATTTTCTTTCCGTTAAGTAACGCCCCCGCGAAAACCCGTCATTATGAAAGTCAACTGACGCGTTTTCTTAAATTCTTAACAGACCATTTAATTGTGCGGTTTATTTCGTAAATTAAATGAGCTGTTTCTTTCGATGAATTAATACAACGAATTGATGGGTCATTACTTACCCTTTTTCGTTTGTTGGCGTAATAATAAAATAAGACCAACATGTCTTTTTGGAGGATTACTGGTTGAGAGGTTTTGTCAGAGTTCTTGAGCCTTCATCCTCCTTCGCGAAGAACGCGAAGAACGCGAAGAAAGCGAAGAACGCGAAGAACGCGAAGAACGCGAAGAACGCGGAGAACGCGTCCTTCCCCGCCCTGATCTTCGATCAACTGCTTGAGGTAAGAGTCTCGGATTTTTCTTTTTTAATCTCCTTTGTGGTTTTTACCAAAACACGGATTTAATTAATTAAATTAAACCTATTGTTTCAGGGTCCATTGGGTTCACCGACTCAACGCCAGTTTCCGCGACGACGCGACACCCTTCCGCGACGATGCGACGATCCCCTCCTTCCACGACGAGCAATTCCGCGAAGGACGTGTGTTCAAAAACGACCAACGAGGTAGGGGTTGTTGTGATTATTTCTTTCCTTTTTCCCGTGATCGTTCTTTTTTTTAAAAAGTAAAGAACCGGACAGTAAGAACAATTTTAATTTATTAAAATTGTTGAATTCATATGTTGAATATTGTTCCTCCCGTTGTTTATCACTAACGCGGAGGGTGCGGGCCAAACAAACACGGCCCGAAAACCCTCCGTCGTTCTTCGTTATTGTGCGGATTTGATGGGCGATGACGGAACGTGCTGCAACGGAAGTGTGATGGTTCCGCAGTAAAGAGTGAGTCCCGAGAGGAGCAGTGGCGCAGACGGGAACAGAATCGGACCACCGGAGCGACTCCGGCGGCCCGCGGAAGCCGGCGGCGGTGCCCTGGCGCGCCGTCGAACAAGGCCGCCGCGGCAGAAGCCGCGGCGGTGGCGCTCGCGGACCCGCGGTCGCGCGGGTTTGGCGCGCGTGGGACGCGGCTGAAGCCGCGTCCGGTTGTCCGAGCGACACCCCGCGGGTGCCACGGGGTTTTCACGCGGGGGCGGCGGCTCCCCCCCGCGTCGCTCGTCCTTGCCCAGGGCGACACCCCGCGGGTGTCGCGGGGGTGTCATGCGGGGGTGGCGGCTCCCCCCCGTGTCGCTCGGCCGAGCCGAGGCCGACCCAGGGGGGGGGGGGGGGGGGTCGGCCCGGGCCCGGACCCCCCGTCTTCGGATGGTTTTTGTTCAAATGCCCGTAACTTGAGCTACGGGACTCCAAACGACTCGCCGTCAGCGGAAACGCGATCCTTGGATCGAGACGGTCGTTTAGGTATATCGCACTCAAGGTTTTGTAATACTTTGAGTTTGACCGGGTTGGTTCGTACACGAAACCAACCGGGCCCTCGGAGCGGAAACAATCATATCTTGAGCTACGGACGTCCGATTGACGTGCCGTCAGTTTCGTTGAATTCCTCTAAGTGAGTCGGATCTTTTGGCTCACTCCGCCCGAGGTTTGGACGCAGGTGGAGTACTGTCGGGTTGGTTTTTCCTTAAAAACCAACCAGGCCCCTGGGACGAAAAAGCCAATAACTCTCAGACCGGGCGTCCGATTGACGCGCCGTCTACGACGTTGAGTTCCTGTTGACGATACGGAACTTTTGGATACATCAAGTTCGGACTTTGTGACAGTTGATGTATCGGCCTCTCGGCTCGTGGAGCGGACCCTCCCGAACGAGCTTGCTGTGTGCGGGAACCCTAGTGCTGGCTGCGACTGCTACTTCGACAGCGACAACCATGCAAAGATCCTCAGTGGACTGCGGCGACGACCGTGCAGAGATCCTCAGTGGACTGCGACGACGACTGTGTAGAGATCCTCAGTGGACTACGACGACTACAACGCTCAGCGGTTCTGTGTGACCCATCGCCTACAGGTCCTGTGTGGGCCCGATCCTATGTGGGTCCGATCCTGTGTGGGTCAGCGCTCAGCGGTTCTGTGTGAGCCAGCGCCTACAGGTCCTGTGTGGGCCCGATCCTGTGTGGGCCCGATCCTGTGTGGGTCATTGCGGGGGTTAGTTACCTATCGATCCTTTGTGGGTCCGACGACTTAGATGGATCAGTGATCATATTTATCGTCATCCGAAGAAGTATACCTGTGTGAGATGAATATTCTGTTACTCTCCTTTGTGGATTGTGTTGAGCTATCCTGTGTGGATTTACTGTTTACTCTCCTTTGTGGATTGTGTTGAGATATCCTGTGTGGATTTACTGTTTACTCTCCTTTGTAGATTGCGTTGAGCTATCCTATGTGGATTACTGTTTACTCTCCTTTGTGGATTGTGTTGTGCTATCCTGTGTGGGTATACGTTTTGCTTTCCTGTGTGGACTGGGTTGTGCTTGGGCTCGGAAGTTGGAGCCGAATGGGAATTGATGACTTGGGTATATGTATGGGCATATACCTAAGCCGTTTCAGATGTTACTTCGTGATTGTATCTTTCCTTTTTGGATTATCCTTTGTGGATTTCAGGATACCTTCAGGGGTCTCGGGGTCCCTACTGAGTAGCTTATACTCACCCCTGCACGGGCTATGCCCGCACTTCGTGGTGTTGATTGCAGACGACGGACAGCGCTGATCGTGGTGGAGGCGTGCAGAGCAGGACGGTACCTGGAGGCGGACCACTGGGTGGGACGTACTTGGAGCGGTCAGGTGGACCCGAGGAGCAGTGGAGTCTATCTATAACCACCCTTCAGGTGGGACCTTCAAAGGACGACTCAACGCTGTGGATTTTCTTTACAGTTGCTGTTTTCCCCTTTTAGTTGTACTTTACAGTTGGGCTTGTATTTCCGGCCCCTTTTACTTTCAGCACAGCTTGTTACAGTTTTACTTAGTGTTTACTTTTTCTCTTGCTTACTCTGTGGTGCTTGTTTACTTTTCAAAGGCAATGCCTTCCCTTTTTGTTGGGATTTACGCCTTGGTGCTAGTTGTCAGCCCCTGTCCTATGGAAGGTGGGCTTGGGGTAGTCACGGCACGGGCCCTGAGGACGGGTCGTGACAAATTGGTATCAGAGGCGGTCGGTTCTACCGCAGACACTGATCTTTCTTCTATATGAAGCAATAGTGTTTAGAATATTGGGTGTGGTTATCAGTCCAGGGAGTCCAGTGTTGGTGCGGCGACCGACGTATCCGTACACCAGGACCCCTGACTTCTGATTTCCGACTTAATGCACGAAAACATTGATTGCATGTGTGTTTCAAGTTTTCTTTGTGATTACTTGTGTCAGCTCACCAGGTATACTGTTCTGACCGTGGCGCACTTGTTTCCTTTTCAGGATGGCCCCATGACGGCAGCCAGCTAGGGTTCCGAGAGTAGAGCGCGACGACAGCCCGCCAAGCGACGAGGCCTCGGTACAGGGCCCGTTGACAGCAGAGGCACCGGCGGTACCTTTACCCGCCGAGCCCCCGATGCTTCCAACGTCGATCCCTGACGATGCACGACGCCTCAGAGCTCTACACGAGTTCCAGCGCCAGCGACCACCCAGGTTCTGTGGGGAGACGGACCCCCAGGCAGCCGAGGACTGGCTGGAGGCAGTCGTCCGAGTTTTCAGGCTAGTGAGGACACCAGCAGACCTCATGGTGATCCTCGCGGTGAGCCTACTGCACGTAGCAGCAGGGCGATGGTGGAGCTTGATGCTCCAGGTACACGATGAGGCCTCCCTCATCTGGATGGACTTCGAGAGCCTCTTCTGCTCAGAGTTCGTCCCGGCCACCCTCTGTGCGGTGCGCATTCAGGAGCTTCTTCAACTACGGCAGGGTAGCTTGACGGTCGCCCAGTACGCGGCGAGGTTCACCGATCTTTCTCGCTACTCGACCGACATGGTACGGGACCCCTTCTTCTGGGCCCGGACCTTCGAGTGGGGTTTGAGACACAAGATCAGGGCATCGCTGATCTCCCTCAGCATCCCGACCCAGGCAGGAGTGCTGGAGCGAGCCCTTCTGATCGAGAGCTTTCTGGCTGAGTCCACAGCGAGACCTACTGCAGGGCGGAAGGTAGCAGAGTCTTTGGAAGCTAGTAGCCGACGGATGACTTAGGGTTCCAGGAAGACCAGACCTTCTGGCAGACGACCTCGGGACACTGGCTCAGCAGTGCGGGGCACACAGTGCGGAGCCAGCCTTCCGAGAGGCAGGCAGTGCTACTCGTGCGGCGGGCAGGGCCACATGGCTCGTGACTGCCCGACCCTCCGTACTGAGGAGCAGCAGATGGTGGAGGGGCCACCCAGACAGAGGTAGAGAGTTGACCGTGGCGGTCCGCAGGGAGGAGGCGGACGAGGCAGAGGAGCTAGCCGAGCAGCGGGTGGTGGGCGACGCTTTGAGGCTCTGCCACCACCACCACCAGGAGGTCCGCCCCGACCACAAGCACAGCTCCAGGCAGCAGAGGCCTACGACCACGGCGCACCAGAGATGATTCGAGGTACGATCTGTGTCTATTCCACCCTTGCTGCAGTTCTTATAGACACAGGAGCGAGTCACTCTTTCATAGCCACTACCCCTGTTCGGAGCTCGGAGATTCCGACAGAGCCGTTGGCTCGATCCTTACGGCTAGAGACTCCCACGAGAGCAGACTCGACGATTACGCACTGGTGCCGACAGTGTGAGATTACTCTAGGAGGCGAGAGCTTTGGCTGGGATCTTCTTGTAGCGGCGTCGAGGCCTTACGACGTTATCTTGGTAATGGATTGGTTATCTACAGTCCATGTTCAGATTGACTGCATTAGGCGCAAGGTGCGATGTGTGCGCACCGACGGGAGCAGGTTCACCTTCACCGGCGAGAAGGGAGCCTTCACATCACAGGATGGACTTCCGAAGAGGAGAGGACAACCCATCACTCATCAGTTGGCTAGCCTCATCCTTGGAGCAGTTGACGTGCAGAGTCCTAGTTTTCCTGCAGTGGTGGATCAGTATGCGGACGTCTTCCCCGATGACGTTCCAGGGCTACCTCCTCGCAGAGAGGTAGACTTTTATATTGATCTGTACCCCGGGACACCCCCGATATCCGCTCCAGCATATTGGATGGCCCCCTCCGAGCTTCGAGAGCTACGGGTACAGTTGGAGGACTTGCAGGGCAAGGGGTTCATCCGACCCAGTGTTTCACTCTGGGCTTCCCCGATTTTGTTCGCCAAGAAGGCAGACGAGAGCTTGCGACTGTGTGTCGATTATCATCGCCTGAATCAGGTGACAGTGAGGAACAATTATCTGCTATCGAGGATTGATGACCTCTTCGATCAGCTCAAGGGAGCGCGGTGGTTCTCAAAGATAGACCTCAGGTCAGGCTATCATCAGCTCAGAGTTCGAGACGAGGACGTGCAGAAGACGGCCTTCAGGTGTCGGTATGGCCACTATGAGTTCTTGGTTATGCCTTTCGACGTAACCAACGATCCAGTAGTGCTCATGACCCTCATGAACAGGATCTTCCAGCTATACCTCGATCGATTTGTCGTGGTCTTCATCGACAACATTTTGGTGTACTCGACCACGGAGGAGGAGTACGCCTACCACCTGCGGGTTGTACTAGACACACTCCGAGAGCACCAGCTTTATGGTAAGCTCTCGAAGTGCCATTTCTGGTTACGAGAGGTCCACTTCTTGGGGCACGTCATTTCTGAGGCGGGAGTTGCAGTGGATCCCGCGAAGATCGAGGCAGTTCTAGCTTGGGAGCCACCCAGGAGCATGACGGAGGTGCGGAGTTTCTTGGGCCTAGCCGGATACTATCGGAGATTCGTGCCGGACTTCTATAGAGTTGCGGCGACACTCTCAGCTTTGATGAGGAAAGGGAAACCCTTCGTGTGGTCAGACAGATGTTAGCAGAGCTTCCAGGAGATGAGACAGAGATTGACCATCGCACCTATCTTGAGGTTGCCTGAGGAGGGAGTTGGATACGTAGTCTACTGCGATGCGTCAGGGACCGGACTCGGGTGTGTCCTGATGTAGGAGTGGGCCATTATTTCCTAAGGATCACGTCAGTTGAGGCTGCATGAGTAGAACTACGCCACCCATGACCTGGAGTTGGCAGTAGTGGTCTTCGCTCTGAAGACATGGCGGCACTATCTGATGGGAGAGCGATTTACAGTATTTTCTGACCACCAGAGTCTCAGGTACATCTTCTCTTAGAAGGACCTGAACCTAAGACAGCGGCGATGGCTCGAGTTCCTCTAGGACTATGACTTTGAGATAGTCTATACTCCTGGGAAGGGGAACGTAGTCGCCAATTCTCTCAGCAGGAGGACGGGCATCCAGCTACTTGAGGAGGCGAAAGAGCAGCTAGCCGCTTTGCATATATCCTTCGTGGATAGAGACGGAGAAGCCTTCCTTCAGTCTCTCACAGTCTCTCCTCCAATTCTACAGCGGGTCAGAGAGGCTCAGCGTGGGGACGCTGACTGTGAGACACGGCGTACACAGATATCCTCGGGACAGACACCTGATGGTTTCTCCCTTGGAGCAGAGCACAACGTCCTTTTCAGAGGATGCACCTTGGTACCAGTCGCTTTACGAGAGGAGGTGCTGAGAGAGTTTCACACTTCTCCTCTGGCGGTACATCCTGGAGTGGCGAAGATGTACCAGGATCTCAGATGACAGTACTGGTGGCCGGGCATGAAGAAGGCTATGGTAGAGTTCGTTTCACGGTGCCTCACCTGCCAGCAGGTGAAGGCAGAGCATCAAGTACCAGCAGGCTTGGTACAACCCTTGGAGGTCCCAGAGTGGAAGTGGGATGGGATATCTATGGACTTCGTGACTGGACTTCCACGCACTTCCAGAGTTCACGACTCCATTTGGGTGATTGTTGACCGACTCACCAAGTCGGCACACTTCTTACCCATCCGAGAGCAGGGCTCAGTGGAGAGCTTGGGACGTCTCTACGTTAAGGAGATTGTACGGCTTCACGGTGTGCCATCGACTATCATCTCCGATCAGGATACTCGTTTTACTTCCCGAATTTGGAAGGGGTTGCAGGAGGCATTCGGGATGCGGCTACGTCTGAGCACCGCCTTTCAACCTCAGACGGATGGTCAGACGGAGAGGACCATTCAGACTCTCGAGGACATGATCCGCGCATGTGTCCTCGACTTTGGTCGCAGTTGGGAGGACCACCTACCCTTGGTGGAGTTCGCGTACAACAACAGCTACCACTCCACCATCGGGATGGCACCATATGAGGCGTTGTACGGCAGGCCTTGCAGATCTCCTTTGTGCTGGACAGACCCTGGGGAGTCAGCACTCGTGGGACCAGAGATGGTCCGAGCCACGAAAGAGAAGGTCCAAGTCATCCAGGAGAAGATGAGGACAACTCAGAGCTGGTAGAAGTCATATGCTGAGAGGAGGCAGAGGCCATTAGAGTTCGAGGATGGCGACCACGTCTTCTTGCGTGTCTCACCTAGACGTGGTTTGCGGAGATTTGTCCGAGGCGGCAAGTTATCTCCGCGCTTCATCGGGCCTTTCCAGGTCCTCAGCAGGGTTGGCGAGGTGGTTTATCACCTGGCTCTGCCACCTCAGTTGCACCGGGTGCACGACGTCTTCCATGTATCTCAGCTGAGGAGATACGTGCATGACCCGACGCACATCATTGACTATGGGGAGCTAGATGTGGATGATGGGACGACTTTTGCGGAGGTCCCGGTGGAGATAGAGGATCGACAGGAGAGGGTCCTACGTGGGCGATCAATTCCTCTTGTGCACATCAGATGGAAGCACGAGAACCTCCAGGAGAGCACATGGGAGCGGGAGGCTCAGATGCGTGCTCAGTACCCACATTTGTTTCCCTAGTTTATGATGTATCTTTACGGGGACGTAAAGCCCTGAGGTGGGCGTAATGTAAAGACCCGTAAATTTGAAGGAATTTTTTTTCTTAATTTTCTTTGGAATTTTACAAGAGCGCAGTTTTTGACGGCACCTGATTCCAAGGCCCGGTGTGCCCGGAATCATTTTCCGAAGATTGGCTCAGGTACGTTCAGTGAACGGACGAGCGGGTTTTTCTAACTTTTGAACCGGTGCCCGGAATCGAATTCTGAGGGCACCAATGAAATCACAGTGCCGATATTTGCCTAGAAATGCCTCTTCCGGAGTTTCATTTGCTCGGGTGTGGTTTTTAATTTTCGGGCTTAAAGTTAAGAAATAAAATAATTTTTCGACAACTTTATTTTATTTCACTTAAGCCACTTGGAAGCCACTTGAAGCCACTTAAAAACATCTTAAACTGAGTTGAAACAGATAGGGTACTATCCAGAAATATCCTACCCTCTCGGTAGGATATTTGTGAGGTGGGGCCCGCACGAGCCCCTCCATTTCTTTCCGCTAAGTAACGCACCCATGAAAACCCGTCATTATGAAAGTCAACTGAAGTGTTTTCTTAAATTCTTAACAGACCATTTAATTGGGTGGTTTATTTCATAAATTAAATGAGTTGTTTCTTTCATTGAATTAATACAACGAATTGATGGGTCGTTACTTACCCTTTTTCGTTTGTTGGCGTAATAATAAAATAAGACCAACATGTTTTTTTGGAGGATTACTGGTTGAGAGGTTTTGTCAGAGTTCTTGAGCCTTCATCCTGCTTCGCGAAGAACGCGAAGAACGTGAAGAACGCGAAGAACGCGAAGAATGCCGTCACCCTCGGAATTTGACGACGCTTCATCCGAGACGTCCTTCCCCGCCCCAATCTTCGATCAACTGCTTGAGGTAAGAGTCTCGGATTTTTCTTTTTTAATCTCCTTTGTGGTTTTTACCGAAACACGGATTTAATTAATTAAATTAAATCTGTTGTTTCATGGTCCGTTGGGTTCGCTGACTCAACGCCAGTTTCCGCGACGACGCGACACCCTTCCGCAACGACGCGACGATCCCCTCCTTCCACGACGAGCAGTTCCGCGAAGGACGTACGTTCGGCGACGACCAACGAGGTAGGGGTTGTTGTGATTATTTATTTCCTTTTTCCCGTGATCGTTCTTTTTTTTAAAAGTAAAGAACCGGACAGTAAGAACAATTTTAATTTTTTAAAATTGTTGAATTCATATGTTGAATATTGTTCCTCCTGTTTTTATCACTAACGCGGAGGGTGCGGGCCAAACAAACACGGCCCGAAAACCCTCCGCCGTTCTTCGTTATTGTACGGATTTGACGGGCGATGATGGAACGTGCCGCAACGGAAGTGTGATGGTTCCGTAGTGAAGAGTGAGTCCCAGGAGGAGCAGCGGCGCAGACGGGAACAGAATCGGACTACCGGAGCGACTCCGGCGGCCCGCGGAAGCTGCCGGCGGTGCGGGGCGCCGGCGCGGCAGAAGCCGCGGCGGCGGCACTCGCGGACCCGAAGCCGCGTGGGTCCGGTGCGTGCGGGACGCGGCTGAAGCCGCGTCCAGTTGTCCGAGCGACACCCCGCGGGTGCCGCGGGGTAGTCCCATGGGGGCGGCGACTCCCCCCCGCGTCGCTCGACCTTGCCCAGGGCGACACCCCGCAGGTGCCTCAGGGGTGTCACGCGGGGGTAGCGGCTCCCCCCCGCGTCGCTCGGCCGAGCCAGGCCGGTCCGACCGACCGGGCCGCGCCCTGGCCGGGCCGGACCGGGTCCGACTGGGTCGGACCGGGTTGACCCGGTTCGGCCGACCCAGGGGGGGGGGGGGGTCGGGCCGGGTCAGCCCGGGCCCGGACCCCCCGTCTTCGGATGGTTTTCATTCAAATGCCCTTAACTTGAGCTGAGAGCCTCCAAACGGCTCTCCGTTAGCGGCAACGCGATCCTTGGATCGAGACGATCGTTTCGGTATACCGCACTAAAGGTTTCGGAATACTTTGAGTTTGGCCGGGTTGGTTCGTACACGAAACCAACCTGGCCCTCGGAGTGGAAACACTCATATCTTGAGCTACGGACGTCTGATTGACGTGCCACCAACCTCGTTGAATTTCTATGAGTGAGACGGATCTTTTGGCTCACTCCGCCCGAGGTTTGGATGCAGGTGTAGTATGGTCGGGTTGGTTTTGCCTTAAAAACCAACCGGGCCCCTGGGACGAAAAAGCCAATAACTCTCAGACCGGGCGTCCGATTGACGCGCCGTCTGTGACGTTGAGTTCCTGTTGACGATACAGAACTTTTGTATACATCAACTTCGGACTTTGTGACAATTGATGTATCGGCCTCTCGGCTCGTGGAGCGGACCCTCCCAAACGAGCTTGCTGTGTGCGGGAACCCTAGTGCTGGCTGCGACTGCTACTTTGACAGCGACGACCGTGCAGAGATTCTCAGTGGACTGCGGTGACGACTGTGCAGAGATCCTCAGTGGACTGCGACGACTACAGCGCTCAGCGGTTCTGTGTGAGCCAGCGCCTATAGGTCCTGTATGGGCCCGATCCTGTGTGGGTCCGATCCTGTGTGGGTTAGCGCTCAGCGGTTCTGTGTGAGCCAGCGCCTACAGGTCCTGTGTGGGCCCGATCCTGTGTGGGTCATTGCGGGGGTTAGTTACCTATCGATCCTTTGTGGGTCCGACGACTTAGATGGATCAGTGATCATCTTTATCGTCATCCGAAGAAGTATACCTGTGTGAGCTGAATCTTCGGTTACTCTCCTTTGTGGATTGTGTTGTGCCATCCTGTGTGGATTTACTGTTTACTCTCCTTTGTGGATTGTGTTGAGCTATCCTGTGTGGATTTACTGTTTACTCTCCTTTGTGGATTGCGTTGAGCTATCCTATGTGGATTACTGTTTACTCTCCTTTGTGGATTGTGTTGTGCTATCCTGTGTGGGTATACGTTTTGCTTTCCTGTGTGGACTGGGTTGTGCTTGGGCTCGGACGTTGGAGCCGAACGAGAATTGATGACTTGGGTATATGTATGGGCATATACCTAAGCCGTGTCAGATGTTACTTCGTGATTGTATCTTTCCTTTGTGGATTATCCTTTGTGGATTTCGGGAGACCTTCGAGGGTCTCGGGGTCCCTACTGAGTAGCTTATACTCACACCTGCACGGGCTATGTCCGCACTTCGTGGTGTTGGTTGCAGACGACGGACAACGCTGATCGTGGTGGAGGCGTGCGGAGCAGGATGGTACCTGGAGGTGGACCGCTGGGCGGGACGTACTCGGAGCAGTCAGGTGGACCCGAGGAGAAGTGAAGGCTATCTGTACCCACCCTTCAGGTGGGACCTTCAGAGGACGACTCGACGCTGTGGCTTTTCTTTACAGTTACTGTTTTCCCCTTTCAGTTGTACTTTACAGCTGGGCTTGTATTTCCAGCCCCTTTTACTTTCAGCACAACTTGTTATAGTTTTACTTAGTGTTTACTTTTTCACTTGCTTACTCTGTGGTGCTTGTTTACTTTTCAAAGGCAATGCCTTCACTTTTTGTTGGGATTTACGCTTTGGTGCTAGTCGCCAGCCCCTGGCCTATGGAAGGCGGGCTTGGGGTAGTCACGGCACGGGCCCCGAGGACGGGTCGTGACATGGCAAGAGTTTATTTCACATCTCATCATTATTCGATATTTTTTTATTTAAGTATCCCTTGGGGGAATTATTATATATTTATATCTTAAAATAAATATATTTACTTATCCTATAGTTATTAATGATTTTTTCAAGTAATATTAAAATTTTACATAATTGATACTTAAACTTATTGATAAAATGTTTTAAATTAAATCCAACTTTATTTCTCTCATTGGTTAAAAATCCCTTTTTCATTAAAATCCATGTTTCCTAAAAATGTTTTAAAAAATCATTTTAACATATAAAAATGATTTATTAAATACATTTTAAATATTTTAACTTTTAATTTTTTAAAAGGAATCTTCATGTCATTTTTAAAATAAGTCTCGTTTGGATTTTATCGAAAATGTGAAAGAAAGATTTCATAATGTGTACGACATGAATGAAATTTCCCTTTTTCATGGACACTCAATGTTTTAAATATTATTTTATAAGTTTAAAACGTTATTTTCAAATAATATCATTTTCATAGAAAATTATATTCAATTTTTTATGAACTTTTATTTTTAAAAGGTGATTTCCAATGGGAAAATGTTATTTTCCTAAAAAATGTTTTAAAGGACCTTTTCATGGTTTTTATATTCATCAATGAAAAAAGCCTTATTATAGTTATGATACACTGGGTATATGTTGTAATAATTACATATTTATTATTTCTATAGATTTATTATGATTAGTTTGATTTAGTACATACAATTTTATTACCATTCACCATTTTACCCTGGATGGTTTATGATTATGTTTTTTTGATTAGGGTAAGTATTAAAATTTCATATGTCATTTTTTCATTATAAATGTTTATATCGATCATGTTTCACCCATCTCACATAATTAATTGATTATACTTATAAATTTATTGATGGGGCTCAGTTATAGATATCCCTTTATTGCATAAATTGGTCTCATGAGACAAATTAGTTTTCCAAATTATATGTGTTTCTACCCTAAAATTTAAACTGTCTTATAAAATTCCTTCATAGTATGTTTAAAATTTCTAGAATTATGAATTTAATTATTATGAGATCAGTTATTTACATGTGATTATTTTATTAGTTATAAAATCCATGGATAAGTTTCAATCTTATGTGATTATTTATATGGATTTATTTGATCATCATTTATTTATTCTATATTATACTCATTTTATTGATTAAATGGAATGAGTTTCAGTTATTTACCTTACCATATTGATTATTCTTATTTATCCATGATAGATTCCACTATACACTTACCCTTACTGAGTTTTTTATCTCATCCATTTCTTATGTTATATTTTCTCTAGGATACTAAGAAATGTTTTGTGATTGATATGCATAGATATTATATGAGAAATAATGATGTTCTCAATGAAAAAACATTATGTATTTTATGTATTAAAGTGTATATGAAATTCAAATATGTATCTATTTTACAATGACTACTAAACTATTTTGTCCTTTGAGATGTGATACCTTGTATCTAGTTCTAATGTAATAAAGTTGAAATTGGCTCTGGTTTATTGGAGTCAGTGTTGTTATAGTTAGTATCTAGGGAAGTTTAGTAGAAATCCTAGGAACTATATTTAAGAAAACATAGATTAGGGAACATAAATACCCAATAAAAATTGAGGATAAGTATATAATAATATTCTAGTTTTGTTAGGGTAGATATTATGTGGTTTTCTGAGTAATATATACCTATATCGATATAATAAGTGGATATGGTTCTAGAATAGATGTATCTAGGGGTAATAACTGTAAAAAGGTGCGTCAAGCTTGACTTGAGCATTACCTAGCACATGAAAATGGGACTTACTATGCACCTAGTTTGAAACTCCCTGGGGATATTCTTAGGATAATTAACATTTTAATTACAAACCATTATAAAGGATTCTAAAACATTTTTATGATTTGAAACTTTTTCAATGAAACCATGTTTATGATTATGAGATTAGATATGCATAATGTTTTCAATAAATGTTATGTGTTTCACATAACATGGGATTATACATTATGATACATAATGTTATGATCTAATATAATGTATTCTATTTTTTAGAAATGGAACCTAGTGGAATGAATTACAATCATATTAATACATTTAATCCAAAGAGTAATAATGATCATTTCCTTGATGTGATTAAGCTAATATTTTGAAGAGAACTAGTCTTAAAAACATTATCATCATAAAAGGACACAAGATCATGTTATCTCAATACATATAATTAAATATCTAATTATTTTTCCTTTGAAGGAAATAATGATAAGAAGAGTATGAAAGAGAAAAATATGGATATTGGAAATAAGGGAAAGAAGGATTTTCCCACAAGTGATAATTATGAAAAGAAACACCCTGATACTTTATTAAAGGCAATGGGAGTTTTCTATGAGAATGGAGATAAATCACAACATGAATATGATTTAAAGGGTAAAAAATAATCTTCTAATGTTAAATACTTAAACTGTAAGTATATGGAGCACTACATAAACAAATGTGCCAAGCATTAAGGGAATATACCCCAGAAGAAGCCAAAGGATCAATGTCAAGCTTTTGATATTGATACAATTGAAGTGAAATTATTAAAATTCTTATATTTTAATTCAATAAATATGTAATAAGAGTATTTTTATCAATGATATTATAGTTATAAGAATTATGAAATTTATAAGGATTTTACTATAATACCTTTTTTAAGGATTTGAAAGTATGTTATGAATAACATCGATAACCAAGAAAAGTGATTTAGTTGAAGGTTGATATTTTTGTAAAAAACATAACTGAGGAAAGATAATAATTAATATTTTATATGCATTGAGATAATAATGATAAATATATTTTTATGGGATAATATTGGTGACTTTGAAATTGGTGAGTGATTTGATGGTTTATGTTATCTTTGTTTGAGTTTACTACATGTTTGGATTTATGTAATATACTCAATAACCTAAGTTTTCTATTTTAGAAGAATACACGTTTTTATTAAGTTTTTTTGGTTATCAAGGAATTAAAATATTTTTAATGTGACATTAAGAGTCAATTTATACTTTCTAGGTAATGTAATGATGATTTAGTGACCTTCCTTAGAAATTTTTGTACTTTGAACTTGGTCAGACATATTTTTGAAGAGTCTTAAGGTTAACAATTTATGAAATGGATTAAGTTGAATTTTGAGAGTTACTATTTATGTAATAAATATTGATGTATTATATTAGACAATTTTTTTAACCAATTTGGTTTCAATAAATATAGGAATAATAACTTATTACTCTTTTATGGATCTTACGATCTGTTAAAAGTTAATTTGAGTGCTTTAGAAAATAATAACTATTGGATATTAATTTATTGGAGTAAGAGATAATGTATTAATTGATTGGAGAATAAAAAATAAATGATATTATAATTATATTTTATATTTTTATATATCATAATGGTAACAAAATTCCTCAACTTTAAGAAATTGATCATGAGAAAAAAATATTGTCATATTAATTTCATTCTTATTGAATCAATTTTCTTTGAATAATCATAGATTTATGGTTTTGGGGTGGTTAAATTTCTCATCACTATGTTCTCTATCACTCTATATTAATCCTTGTGCATTAGTATTCTCTTTAATGTTTATGTTTTCATTTCCTACCAATGTTCTCCTATTTGGAAACTTAGTAAGGTGTTATTCTGAATGACCTTCATACTTCAATTTATCTCTTTTTAAAAGGAAGTTTTATTAACCCCTTTTATGATGTGGGTTTCCAAAAAATTTATTTTCAAATGTAAAACCCTTGATTACCAGGATCAAGATTAAATTACAAGGATTAAATTTATTTAAGGGGCGTAATGTAACACCCCAAGATTTTAAAAGAGGAACATCATGTTTGATAGCATTAATGACACACTACACTAAGATTATAATAGAATTAAACACCCTAATAATTTATGATATATTTAATTTTAAATAAATTAAATATCTTAAATATCTTGTACTGCACACAATAATGGGTTTAAATGAATCATGACACACTATTAAAATATTATTATTTAAGCATGACTATTATAAACTAGCCATTAAGTTAGCAGGTATGAATAGTAATATATAAATTATGAAAATTATATGGTTTAAAAATTTGTAAAATAATTTCAATGGTTATATAATTATTATAAATAAAATAATTATCATTTTAAAGAAAAAGAAATGGTTTCTTAAAAATTCTATTTTTATGAAAGGCAGATTAGTTACACTTTGCACAAATAATTTAAAATTAATTTTTACCACTTTTAGAAAATTTATTTGAAAAAATAAACATAATTTTTCAAATATAAATTTCAAAAATTATACTTGGGTTAATTTTTTATAATTTTCTGAAAAGATTATTTTTTGACGAATATTGAAAATCCAATTTTTATTGAAAATTGCCTTTTCATTTAAATCATTTATAAATTTAAATTATATTTTAAATTGGGTTTAATGTAAAATTATTTTAATTATATTAAAATTTAACTAATTTAATTCATTTAAATAAATTTTATACTGGATTTTGATATTAAAACATTATATACTTATGATAATTCTCTCTTTGGAAAAAATCTCCTTCATCACGTCTACGGTTAAATTTAAAATTGCATTATGCCAATTTTATGAATTGAATTTATAAAAATGGATTTAATATTTTTAATAATAATAATTTATATTATGTAATAATTTCAACTTATTTTTTGATAATAATGAATAGTGAAAACATAAAATATTAATTACCGTGGTTATGAAAAAATGGGTTTATTAGGGGGTTAAACTAAGAATATAAGTTCTAAAAATGACCTGAAACTTGTCCAAAACCCATTTTATGGCCATATTTATAGATTATAACCAATAATGTTTGATAATTAAATTTTTTTATGATTTTATAATGAGAAAAATATGGGCATCACTTTTTCTTTTCAAAAATACCAAGTGTGTCCTCTTCCCTACATATAATAGGACACCCATATCCTCCCCTCTTCATACTTACAAAATCTATTTTTTGGAAAATAACCAAAAAATACCTTTCATAATTCTCTAAAAACATCATAGATTCCTTATTTTAATTATGATGCTCTCCTAACAAGGCTTTAGGTATAAACCTAACGAGGACCTCTAAAGAAGAGGTAGAATTCTTAAACGTGCGTATTTATTTTATTCATTCTTCCACCCCCTTGAAATATTATTCAACTATGATAATATAATAAAAATAGTATAAACTATATAATTAGATGTAATTATGTTAATTTAACAACCCAAATCCATCTTCACTTCCATAAAATGGGAAAAAAATCATCGATCTTGTGTACGGTGGACTACCGCCTCGCGAACCGACGTAACTCATTTTCCATCACCACCATTAAAGGATGGATATAATGATGGATTTAACTAATTTATATGATATTTATTAATTTATTATAATTATTTAATTATGATATTACATATAATTTATTAATTTCCATTCCATGGGGGATGCAATAACGTCGCTCGCGTGTACGGTGGACTACTACCTCACGAAGCGATGTGATTCATTCTTCACTTATGCTTTACATAGAAGGTATTAAAGATAATTTTAATAAATATATGTGATATTTATGATCTAAATATAATTATGTAAATATAATATCACATATAAATTCTTACCTTCCAATCTGTTATAAAAAAATAACGTTGCTCGTGCGTACGTGTGGACTCCTGCCCCCACATAGTGATTTGAAATGTTTTTTATTTTATTTTTACATGGATGGTAATAAGGATGGATTTTATTAATAAAAATTATATATAAATAATAATAATGATTATATAAATTATAATTAATAATAATTATTTTTTCATTCCATCTGTTAAGAAAAATATAAACAATGTTCATGCGTACATATGACCTACTATCTCCATGAATAGTGTAATCCATTTTCTATCTCTAAATTTTATAGATTAAAATAAAAATACATATTTAATATATATAATATTTATATAATGTTTAAAATTACTTATATTATTTAACCATTATCAAATTAAAAGGGATGAAATTTTTGAACTAAAACATACATGAAAAATGAAGCAATTATCACCTAAAATAGTGACTTTAACAAAGAGTTATTAATAAATGGGGGATAAAATAATATAAATAAATAATATATGGGATGAAATATATGATTATGGTTGTAAAATATATTTATAATAAACCTATATTTATTATATAGGAGGATAAATAACATATAAATGAATTCAAACCTCAAGTAAGGGTTTCTCATCTTACTTTTACTTCCATGATACATACGCTATATTCACAAATTATTCCTTTGTGTGTTGTATATAATGAACATCTTGATATGTTATATCATGAATATATATCTCTTAATGGTATTTAAAGTTTCATTTTAAGTTATTTATTTCATGGGTCTTATGATTCAAAAGTTACCATAGCGGTAAGGGTTTATTTCACATTCTCATCATTATTCGGGATTATTTTTGTTTAAGTATCCCTTGGAGAAATTATTTGATATTTTTACATAAAAATAAATATATTTTTTTATACAATGGATATTAAAGAAAATTTTAAAGTAATATCACAATTGTCTACTCTTTAGTACTTAAAATTATTGAGAACATGTGTTTTATAAAATATAACTTTATTTCTCTCTTCAATCGAAAAATCCCTTCTCATCATAATCCTTGTTTCCTAAAAAAGTTTTCAAAAAAAGTTTTTAAAATTTTATAAATGATTTATTGAATAAATTTTTACCCTTTTTTACTTTTAATTTTTTGAAAGGAATATTCATGTCATTTTAAAAACAAGGTCCCTTAGGCTTTTACTAAAAATATGAAAAAAAATCTTCGTTTTATTATGTATGACATGAATGAAATTTTTTTTGTCATGGAAGATAAATGTTTTAAAGATTATTTTATAATTTTATAATTTTATTTTCTAATAAAATTAATTTAATTTTTTTTAACTTTTAATTTCAAATTATGATTTTCAATGTGAAAAAGTTATTTTCCTCAAAAAATTTTAAAGGATATTTTCATTGAATTTCTATTCATCAACAAAAAACACATATTAATTTTTAATCCACTAGGTATATGTTGTTATACTACCATCATTATTATTTATGATTAGTTTTATTAGGATGTAATTTTTTTTATTACCATTCACTATTTTACTATTGATGATTTAGGATTATGTTTAATTGATTGGGGTAAGTATTGACATTTAACATGTTAGTTTATAAATATGAATGTTTATGTTGATTATGTTTCACCATTTTCATATAAGTAATATATTTGAATTATTAAGTTATAGGTGGGGCCTATTTATATATAGACCCTTGATGCATCGATGGGTCTCATGAGAAAAATAAATTGGCCAAATTAGATAGGTTTCTTCCCACAGATTTGAACTATCTTGTAAAAGGTCTTGAAATTATGTTTTAGATGTATGGAATTATGAATTTACTTATTATGAGATAATATATTTCGATGTGATTATTTGATTAGTTAGAATTCACAAGGATAAGTTTCAATCTTATTCAATTATTTATATGAATGTACTTGATCATCATTTATTTATATCATATTATACTCAATTTATTGATTAAATGACATGTGTTTCAATTATTTACATTTCCATATTGATTATGATTATTTATTCATGATAGGTTACACTATAAAATTACCCTTACTAGGAATCTGAGCTCACCCATTTTTTATGTTTTTCCTCAGTATATTAGGAAGTGTTTTGTGATTGATATGTGAAGATACACTATGAGGAATAATGACATTATCAAAGAAAACAATTTGTGCATTTGATGCTTTCAAATGTATGAAAAATTCAAGTATATATCTATTTTATCAAGACTACTATACCGTTCATTACATTGAGATGTAATACCTTATATCTAGTTACAATGTAATAAATTATACACTGGTTCTAGATTACTAGAGTTGGGGTTGTTACATTGGGTGACTCCAAGTGGTAGAGAGGGTCTCCTAGGTGATTTTGGTTTCTCTTTTATAGATCATTGAATTCTTTCCTTCATGAGATCAAATGTACACAAATCGAGGTAAATTTCCATTGATTCATCCTTAATTTAATACTCTTATAGTATATTGGATATTTATATAAGATATATTAAATACTATTTCAATAAGGAATTGACAAGGAGATTATGGGTTATAGATTCATTAGAATAAGGGAAATTTGAGCACCCAATTTTTTTTGTTGATGAAATAATGATTCAAGAATCGATTTGAAATAGGTGACTTGATAACTTACTTTTTCATTATTATTAATAATTAATTATCATTTTTTATTTTATTTGATTAAGTATAAGAGATTTATTTAATTATATAATGTTAAATGAAAAAGTAGATGGTATGTGAGGTTGTTGGGATAAATTAATTATCTTATTGTTATCTTTTACGTTGTTTTAGCATAATAAATTGATATATATATATATATATCCAAAATAATTTGTTTATGGGGTATTGTGATATAGATAAAAATATATATTTCATTTAGAATAGTTATATTGATGAGTTTAGATGTTCCCTATGCATGAAATGAACACATAAATTAAAGAAGATGAATGAGAAGAGAAATATTGTATGAAAACAATTTATAAGCATTTGAATAAATTTTTACCCGCCTAAGTAAAATATATGGAAAATAGATAAATATTTATATGAGTTGGATTATTAATAAATAATCTTATTATACAAAAATTGTTTGATTGATTTCCCAAATTCTTCTTGGGATGAAGAGGTGTAATTGTATGACCAAGATAATATATATGATGGGATGAGTATAGTTAGACTTGGTTGAATGTGGGACCTAGTATGAGATAGGTGATCCCATATATATATATATATATATCAATAATTGTATATATTTTTTATTTTATAATTGGTTTAGGTGACATTATCTACTATTATATACTATAAAAATAATTAGAAGACCTAACCAACACCCATGCTGTTATGGGTAAAAGAAGAATCCCCAATGTCTAGGATGTTGAAATAAATGGTTGGTAACTCCTCTTCTCCCACTAACCCATTATAGTGGAGTGATGTGGCGGAAGTTTCAGTTGAAGATTGATGTCTAGACCCATCCCACGGGGCCCATACCGTGACATACCCCAAGCCTACCTCCCGAAGGCCAGGGGTTGACGACTAACACCGAAGGAATCACCCTGCAAGTGGGAGGCATTTTACTAGATACCTATACACACGTCAACTCAAAAACCAAATCCAAAAAGCTAAAATGTGAACACTAAGTAAACGAAAACTAGAGTACAACAACATGTAAAGCATTTGGTGGTAAAACCGGGCTAGTATACAAGCCCAACAAAAGAATTTGAAACATGAAGGTACAAAGGGAGAACCGATATCCATCTGTGGAAAATCCCACATGATCACTAGATTGGTGAAGCTAATGGATGATGAAGTAGTATGCCCTATCTTCCTGGTCCTACTAGGCCCCACCTGGTCCTAGGCCACCAAGTCCACCGTCATAATGTTCCTCGATCCCGTCTCCATGAGCGCCTCTATCGAAATATCGAACGTCTGCACCAGACACAATATGTGCAGGCGAAGCCCGTGCAGGGGTGAGTAACTCAGTAATCAATAGGGAACCCTGAGAACCTCGTTGGTCTCTCAGAAATACACCAAGGAAAACACCACAAAACTATCAAGAAGTAAACTAAAAAGACAAAACCACAAAGTAAACCACAAATCAAAAACCACAAAGTAAACCACAAAGACAAAACAACTATGTAAAATACAAAGATTATGCATAGTCATCTATACTTAGGTTTATGCCTATACATATACCTAGGTCATCCATATATACAAATCTCATCCATAAAGAAACATAAGGCTCCAACCTCAAATCCATTACAAGGATTTCCAAAAAGGCTCAAAATGTAAATCAATGATTAGGAGTACACGCTCCATGAGTTGGACATCCCTGATGGCACCCTTCTGAGAGATGTACTCCATCAGGTACAACTCAACCATTCTTAATGGTACGTCTGAAAGGACATTCTCTATCAGGAAATTTCAACTAGAACCACCTATATTGTTTGACACTAGAGGTCTCACTGTCATGGCCTTGCGCACGAGGCAAGACCAAGGAAAACCAATTGAAGAGGCCCACTTTTCAAAACTATGTTCAGTTGGGGGAGCACTACTTCAGTCTAACCCACAATATCTCATTCACTCTAGTAAGAAGTGGACTGTACCTTATTCCATCGAGGGAGAACCATCTTCGACCATGGTATCGATTACATCAAGTGGAAAGGCATTCTCTTCGTAACTGTGTCCTACAGTTGAGGGAGATCCAACTCCCATGAAGTACCCATTCCCCATCGCTACTTAGAGACGGGGGAGTACTACTCTATAAGTGAGGACCCACACCTTAACTGGTAGGGGAGTACAACTCTGGTAGTCTATTCACTGTGGGGGAACCACACCCTAGTACGTCAAGGGATTACCAACCCCAGAATAGATGACCCACACCCTGGCATGGTAGGGGAGTATCGACTCTGCTAGAATAATGTGTAAAGAGGACCCGCACCCTAAATCGGTAGGGGAGTACAACTCGGTGACTACAGGACCCACACCCTAGTATAGTTGGGGAGTAACTGACTCTATCACAATATCTGTTGTGGGGGAATCACACCCTAGTACATCAGGGGAGTACCAACCCTAGGCTAGAGGACCCATGCCCTGGCATGGCAGGAGAGTACTCACTCTTCCGTAACACTACATTAGGAGGACCCACACCTAGGGTTGACAAGGGAGTACACAATCCTAACAAAAAGGACCCACACCCTACCCGATAGAGGAGTACCTGACACTATGTGAGTTAAGTATAGAGTAACCGCACCCTAGTCCAACAGGGGAGTACCAACTACAATGATAGAAGAACCTTCTCAGAAGAAAATGAACCTTCACCCATGATGTGGGGAGTCCCATCTCTACCTAAGTAGAGGAGTAAGTAATACCCACACCTTGAGTCATCAAGGGAGTAGCCATCCTAAATCTCACCACAAGAAAAACCCTGGTTCTTCTACTCTGGCTATCAGTCATACCTTAACTTCCAGAAAGTTCCACAGCTAAGTGACCCGAAGGACCTCCATTCCATAAGTGTTCCAACACGATAAACGATGCGTCAATCGGACGCCTGATATGTAAGTCATAGGCATTTTAGTACCGAGGGCCTGGTTGAATTCGTGTTTGATCCAAACCGGACATAATTTAACTTTCTGCAAAACACAATTGGAGTATCTCAAAAGGACTGCCATATCCCAAGGATTCTAGAATCGTAGACAATTCATCGAATAGACGTCTGGTTTAGGAGATAAGGCCCTTTATGTAGAGACCCGAAGCTTGACGAACATTGACATTACATTACATTTGCGGAATACTTAGTACATAACAAAAACACACACACAAGGACCGTAATAGTTTAGTGTCTTTGGAAACTCGGAATATAATCCTCTAATCCTGGTGAAAGATCTTCAACATCTCCCATAAACATCTTCCTTTTTATTATACCTAAAACCTTTCTTTATATCCTAGGGAAAAGAAAACATAAAAGGGTGAGATCAAATGCTCAGTAAGGGTAAACAAAAGAAATATCAATCACATCATATACATAAGCACAAAACATTTTGGAAATCTTATCCTGCAAAAGAGAGCATAATTTCATAACATGAGATAAATCATAGTAGTGAAATGAAATCCCAATAATCATAACTTAAAACATGAAACATTGTGGCATACACACATAATCATAGAGAATCATTTCTTATTAGTCAAGACTCATTTCCAAGACTATCTTAGTGGACAAAGTCCCTTTTTGAACCGAGTCACCCTCGTTTCAGTCCTGTTTCACTGAACCGGTATAACCTACCATTCCAGCCATGTCTATCTCATGAGATATAAAATCTTTACCCAATGCATTGGAGGGAGATATAGGTCCCACCCATCTCATAATGATACCATTCTTATGTGTGCCACAAAATCATAAATCATACATCATTGCATAACCCATGTAATACAAATGGGAATCTTAAACATCATGACATCATGAAACTGTTCATATAAGATAAAAGAATTCATAAAAATAATTCCATGACAACATAATCAAATCAATGTAATAATAGGGATAAAAACAGAACCCTTTATTGTCTTAGATGGAAAATAATTTTGATAAAACACTTGAACTCCATTCTTGAGGAAAATATCCTTTCTTCTTCAAAAACACTTATCCTTTCATAACATGTGATACAATTCTAAACTAAAAGATGTTGATTAAAAATAAACTTGAACACTTGTAAAGGAAGATTCTTTGAAATAATGTTTTAAAAATCCATTCATGCCGTATAAGTTAAAAAAAACATTCTTCGTACTTTTGTCGGAAAAGTCAAAAATTACCTTGTACGAAAAACGACAAAAGATTCCTTTCATATCTTTGACTAAAAACTCACCGAAGGGTAAAATTGGATTTAAAAAATTGTAGGTGGATGTAAATAATATTACATATTGAGGGAACATGGATGTGGATGATAAAATACACCCCAGTAAATGCCAAAGTAAAAACAATCTCGGATAAAAATGAGATTGTGATATTTTCCCTTACCTTAGGTCTGATTTTCTTCGTAGGTGTCCGAACCTCATGTATAATGATTTAAATAATGTCATTGAATTATTCCAGAATCATACTCATTGTTATGATATCATATATGGTTCACTTATGACTTTATATTACCCTTTCTTTTGTAAATTCTATGTTGAAGAGCATTTTGGGTAAAATTCTTTCATTTGTCGTCCGTGTTTTGACTTGTAATTATTCATATGATTGCTTAGATCATAATTACTTAATTACAGAATATAAAACATGATTTATATATAATATATATTCAGAATATACATATATATAATAAATTAGTAAATCGAAAGAAATACACCGTTCATGGAGACGGTAGGCCGTACGTACGCATGAACGCTGTTTTCGTTTCCTTATTGAGTTGAATGGAATTAAGTAGATGAAATACATATATAAATAAATCCAGTAGCTTTATAATGTCATATATTTCATTATTATTTCTTATATATACTTTATAATCATTCTTAAATGGTTAACATGGAGAATGAATCTCATCGCGTCGTGGAGACGGTAGTCCGTACGTACGCACGAGCGATGATATCGTTTCAATAATTATTGAATTGAATTGGAGTGGATTATACAATATATCAGAATAAATATGATGTTCTAATAACTATGTATAGTTATTCTTTACACCATTATACCCATCCATGTAAGGTGGTGGTGGAAAATAGATTACACCACGGCGTGGAGACGGTATTCCGTACGTACGCATGCGCGGTGATTTCATTTTCCGTAGGATGGATAGATGGTGAAATAGGGTTGTTTCATACTTATAATAACATATCAGTATATGAGTGATACTGATGTTATTACTTCATAATGAAACAACCTAAGAAGAAGAAGTGGAAGAAGAAATAAAGATGAAAGAATCGGTAACAGACATTACCTCTTCTTTGAAGTGCTTCTTTGAGACCTCCTTTTAGGGCACTAAAATGGGTCTTTGAAGAAGAAAAGAACCTCTATGATGTTTCTAGGGAAGTGGATAAGAGAATTTGGAAGGGGTTGGCCGAGATTGAAGGCTCAAAGTTGTGTGAGGAAGAGAGGGAGGAGGTGCCCTTTTATAAGGGAGGAGAGGGGCACCTTTGGAATAACTAAAAATATTATTTTATTATAAAGTCAAGTTCGGTTTTAAATAGCTCCAAATTGATTTATTTCTAGTCTAAGGTGGGGATGGGTCGAAATCCTCTCATACAATCTAATTTAGACAAGTTTAGGTTCCTATTTTAACCTTATCATTTAGATTTAACATTAAGTTAAATAATTTTACTTTTACCGTGTCTTCTTGTGTTCTTACACTATAAGGTTAATAAACTTACTATAAGAAGCCAAAAGAACCCCAAGTTGTTTATTATTAATATATATAACCTTATATAAGTCATTTGGCCGAACCTTAGATTTTTAAGAACAAAATAACAATTAATGATATAATATTTTTTTTAAAAACTATTTTATGTCAATTTTGACACTATTTAGTAATTTATTTTTGTGAAAATCATAACAGAATGATAAGTTAGAAAAAATTTACTTAAATCAATACTAACATGTCATATTAACCTATAAAATTAGTGTAATTCATAAAAAGTCTCAAATTATATTTATTTTGGTATTTATAACATCAATTATGTCAATATTTCATTAATAAGATAATTAATGCATCATCGTTGTGTCATAAATAAATTAACTTATTTAATGTCTAAAAATTACAAATAAAATACCATTATGTAGGAAATCTTTTTATATTTCTAATGAATATTTATAGTCGAATTTATCTTATGTATAACCCCATATTAAAAATGTTTTAGTAAATAAATGTTGATTTTAACTCTTTTAACCCTTCTTTAAATAAATTAATAATAAATGTCCTAATCTAATCCAAGTGGGCCTAAATGGTCTTATTTTATTCCTAAGTTTGTTTTTGGTCGAATTACACTTGTCCAATAGAATTAGGACATGTGTTAGGGTAATAATAATATCATTTTTACCCTTAATTACCCTATTTACTTTTAACCGTGGTAAAAAAAGTAAAAAGTTACTATTCACCAAAAATTATTTTCATCTCATTGAACCACATTTTATTTACTGAAATCAACCATGTCTCTCGGATTTTTGAAATTCCACTCACAGAAGCTGTAAAATTAAGTTTTATGAACAATTCAGTTTTTTTTAACTACCACTTAGTGGTTTCACTATTCATCAAAAATAGAAAGTTTTCAGAAAAATACCAAAAATTAGGCCTAAGCTATATTTGATATTATGAACTCAAAAATGATGTATATTTTACCAAATTCAAAACATATCAGTTGCATTAACTAATTTAAAAATTAATTCCCGTCGTCAAAACAAATAGGGTGTTTTTAAGAGATAATAACTATCAAAAGATTGAAACTTGTTTATAACTTGTTTAAATGTGAAATTACATCCAATGACCATCATTGTATTAAATTGTAAAAATATATTCTAAATATACTTTAAATCCACTAAAATTAATAATTTATCACTATTAATTATTTCTATTGAAAAAGTTGTTTTTAATTAAAATTTAGTAATTTCCACTATTCATCAAAATATGAAAGTTATCCGAAAATTACAAAAATTTCACCCTAATCTAATTTCGATATTCCTAATACAAAAATGAAGTCCATTTTGAAAAATAAAATTTACAAAATTTCAAAAAGTGGTTATTACTATTCATAACGGCTAGTTTTAATAATATTTTAATAGCATATCGTTGTTTAGTGAAACTCGGTATTGCGTACTACACAAGCTATCAAAGAAGGTCGCGATTGCGTGTAATGAAAGGAAAGTCAAGGATGCGTGTTGTGCAAGCTCCTTTTGGTGTAGCGTACAACACAAGACATTAATGAAATTAAAAAGAATAAAATCTCGGGGTGTTACATTCTACCCCCCTTAAAATGAATTTCGCCCTCGAAATTCGTCGGGGTTATAAATGGTTTACTATTCGAAAGTTTCTTTAATCGAAACCCACATCGTAAAAAGGAATACCAAAACCAATCTTTAAAAACAAAAGTATGAAACGTAACGTTTACCCAAATAAACTAATCACTGGGTTTCCACAAAGGTGAAAATATGGATATGGAAGAGAAATCTAACCATCATGTTCTGATGGAGAGTGGTAGAGAACATGGCTATGGAAAAGTTAGCAATCACAAAGCCATAAGTTTGTGACGATCTAAGGTACCATCTGATTCATCAGATATAAGAGCACTAAGACAACATTTTTGGTTTTCAAGATCATTTCCCTAAAGTTGATGAAATTGGAATTAGAAGAAATACTTTCGTGATTTTGGTATAGTATCACCGTTTGTCATTCTTTGGACAATTTCCACTTCATCTCTTAAAGAAATGAAGTTTAATTTGTCATTCGTGATGTGTTAGCAGATCATGTGATAGAATGATGGGTCATTCCATCTATCTCAAACAAAAGGTTAGAAAAGTTATCAAAAAAATACATAAGTCCATCTATAATGAGATTCATCATATAGGGTTCCTAAAATGGACTTATACTTCATATATCATACTGCGTAATATAATAAAACTAGTTTATACTAAACAGGGACTTCCTGTAGGTCAGTGGTAGGCGATAAAGGCCAGTCACACTTCGGTTGTGGGTTCGATTCCCACAGCCTTGTCCGACGCGATGGGCGGTCGCCCGTCCTGCAGGTTGTCCTTTTTCTAAAACTATATTACTATAACATCCCATCAATAATATCGAAAGAACTTCTATCCTTAAACAATACTAACTTATGTCCAACATAATCCATTCCAATCTTTAGGCTTATCCATAATACTTCAGTCCACTCTCATAATATAGTGAAAACGATTACCAGAGATTTAATACCATCGTTGATCCCCATATATCATAAAATATGTCTTGTTGGTCACATTCCAAACATTCAAAGGCCTTAATCATGTACTCTCTTGAATACCCATTGAACCATAGTGAAAACTTGAATACAGTTAAAAGTTAACACTTTTCACATACCAAAATCCTCAAAATTCTATATACTCAAACCATGATATCACTTAGTCCTTATATCCATCATGAGCTCATGAATACTGTTAAACATTTCGTTTTCTCGTTTTCCCTTCATTATGCGCATATCATCTTATTTCCAAAAATATCTCAATCACTTTGAATACCACATTAGACCAATACATAAATATTCCAATACTTTATGATACAGCATTATTTTGGAATCCCATTACATAAACACTTAATCATTCCACCACATCGTTGTCATATTCAACATCGCCAATAGTGATCGCATGTGACTTCCCTTTGTCCTTTACCTTAAGTGGTTGCTCATGTTGATCATCACTAACCCTTGGATTAGGGAATTTATTAGCATAATGCCCCATTTCCTTGCACTTGAAGCATTGAAGTGTTGGTGGTGCGTTCTCTGCAGTCTTTGCTTTATTCACATCATTAGAAACCCTTTTTCCATTACTTCAACACTCAGCTGCTCGATGACCTTCTTTTCCAAACTTAAAACATTTTCTAGTCCCTTTAAGACAATCTCCACCGTGCTTCTTTCCACACTTTGAGCATAAGGAAACATTCATCTTCTTTTCACCATTATTCTGAGATTTCTCCTTGAACTCCATCTTTCGTTTCTTGTCAAAACCATGAGATGGATATGTAACACCAACTTCCATTTCTACCTTGATAGCACAACACACAAGTTCTTCATAGCTACTGAAGTCTCTTATAGCTAATGCCCTTCTAAGACTTGGTTTTAAGCCACTGAAAAATCGATCAACTTTACTTTCAGGTTGGATGGTAATGCCAGATGCATACCTTGCAAGTCTTGTAAAATTCTCTTCGTATATACCAACAGATTCATCATCCTTCTGCTTCAGCTCAAGAAACTCCTTTTCCATCTTTGTTCAAAGAATACGAGGGAAGTACTTACTGAAAAACAAGTTCTTGAACTCATCCCATTCCATGGACTCAATTTCATCTCTTGGCCTCGTATTCTTGATAAGATTCCACCATTGATTAGCTTCACCTTCCAAACGATATACTGCTAAGATGACTTTATCATGTTCAGAACATTGAAGAACTGAAAATATATTTTCAGTGGTACTGATCCATTGTTCAGCAACAAGTGGATCAGAAGACCCATTGAAATAAGGTGGACGTTGCCTCATGAAGGACTCAATAGAATATTGTTCCCTTCTCTGCTCATTTGGAAGTCCATAATGATTCATATCTTGTGTAAGTATAGCAATAAGATTTCGCACTCCATCTCCCATAACATTTGTTTGTTCAGGAGGGAAATCATTGCATTGTCCATTGCATTGATCAACACGGTTCCTTCGGGTTCCAGCCATCGTCTAAAACCCAAAAAGAATAGTGTGAGAGGCAAAAATCATGATAGGGAAAACAACATAATAAAGGGGGAGTACCCTCAATATCTAACATCTTAGGTTAAATTCTAAGATCGTTAGCGCAATTCTAGGACTATAACCTATACGTATACTTAACCTTAGAGACATCCCTAGACATACCTTAGAAATATCTCTAGGGACCTCACTAAAGTTATCGCATCCTAGTTTCCAAAGGTTGACTAAACCTTTCCTCTGATACCAACTATAGCGGTCTAGAATTACTTCCAGTGGACCATAATTGATACCTATCAGGGCACTCCATGGGCGGCTACACCACCTAGGCGGGACACACCACCATCCACAGTGGCAACCATTTCCTCATGAAGCCCTTGGGTGGAGAGCCATGCTTCGTCCAACGCTCACATGTGAGAGTTCCCAAGGATCAGATTCATTCCTACCTCCTTTGCCTCTGATACCAACTGTAGAGACCCGAAGCTTGACGTACATTGACATTACATTACATTTGAGGAATACTTAGTACATAACAAAAACACACACACAAGGACCGTAATAGTTTAGTGTCTTTGGAAACTCGGAATATAATCCTCTAATCCTGGTGAAAGATCTTCAACATCTCCCATAAAGATCTTCCTTTTTATTATACCTAAAACCTTTATTTATATCTTGGGGAAAAGAAAACATAAAAGGGTGAGCTCAAATGCTCAGTAAGGGTAAAAAAAAGAAATATCAATCACATCATATACATAAGCACAAAACATTTTGGAAATCTTATCCTGCAAAAGAGAGCATAATTTCATAACATGGGATAAATCATAGTAGTGAAATGAAATCCCAATAATCATAACTTAAAACAAGAAACATTGTGGAATACACACATAATCATAGAGAATCAGTTCTTATTAGTCAAGACTCATTGCCAAGACTATCTTAGTGGACAAAGTCCCTTTCTGAACCGAGTCACCCTCATTTCAGTCCTGTTTCATTGAATCGGTATAACCCACCATTCCAGCCATGTCTATCTCATGAGATATAAAATCTTTACCCAATGCATTGGAGGGAGATATAGGTCCCACCCATCTCATAATGATACCATTCTTATGTGTGCCACAAAATCATAAATCATACATCATTGGATAACCCATGCAATACAAATGGGAATCTTAAACATAATGACATCATGAAACTGTTCATATAAGATAAAAGAATTCATAAAAATAATTCCATCACAACATAATCAAATCAATGTAATAATAGGGATAAAAACAGAACCCTTTATTATCTTATATGGAAAATAATTTTGATAAAACACTTGAACTCCATTCTTGAGGAAAATATCCTTTCTTCTTCAAAAACACTTTTCCTTTCATAACATGTCATACAATTCTAAACTAAAAGATGTTGATTAAAAATAAACTTGAAAACTTGTAAAGGAAGATTCTTTGAAATAATGTTTTAAAAATCCATTCATGCCGTATAAGTTAAAAAAAACATTCTTCGTACTTTTGTCGGAAAAGTCAAAAATTACCTCGTACGAAAAACGACAAAAGATTCCTTACATATCTTTTACTAAAAACTCACCGAAGGGTAAAATTGGATTTAAACAATTGTAGGTGGATGGAAATAATATTACATATTGAGGGAACATGGATGTGGATGATAAAATACACCCCAGTAAATGCCAAAGTGAAAACAATCTCGGATAAAAATGAGATTGTGATATTTTCCCTTACCTTAGGTCCGATTTTCTTCATAGGTGTCCGAACCTCCTGTATAATGATTTAAATAATGTCATTGACTTATTCCAGAATCATACTCATTGTTATGATATCATATATGGTTCACTTATGACTTTATATTACCCTTTCTTTAGTAAATTTTATGTTAAAGAGCATTTTGGGTAAAATTGTTTCATTTGTCGTCCGTGTTTTGACTTGTAATTATTCATATGATTGATTAGATAATAATTACTTAATTCCAGAATATAAAACATGATTTATATATAATATATATTCAGAATATACATATATATAATAAATTAGTAAATCGAAAGAAATACACCGTTCATGGAGACGGTAGGCCGTACGTACGCATGAACGCTGTTTTCGTTTCCTTATTGAGTTGAATGGAATTAAGTAGATGAAATACATATATAAATAAATCCAGTAGCTTTATAATGTCATATATTTCATTATTATTTCTTATATATACTTTATAATCATTCTTAAATGGTTAACATGGAGAATGAATCTCATCGCGTCGTGGAGACGGTAGTCCGTACGTACGCACGAGCGATGATATCGTTTCAATAATTATTGAATTGAATTGGAGTGGATGATACAATATATCAGAATCAATATGATGTTCTAATAACTATGTATAGTTATTCTTTACACCATTATACCCATCCATGTAAGGTGGTGGGGGAAAATAGATTACACCACGGCGTGGAGACGGTATTCCGTACGTACGCACGCGCGGTGATTTCATTTTCCATAGGATGGATAGATGGTGAAATAGGGTTGTTTCATACTTATAATAACATATCAGTATATGAGTGATACTGATGTTATTACTTCATAATGAAACAACCTAAGAAGAAGAAGTGGAAGAAGAAATAAAGATGAAAGAATCGGTAACAGACATTACCTCTTCTTTGAAGTGCTTCTTTGAGACCTCCTTTTAGGGCACTAAAATGGGTCTTTGAAGAAGAAAAGAACCTCTAGGATGTTTCTAGGGAAGTGGAGAAGAGAATTTGGAAGGGGTTGTCCGAGATTGAAGGCTCAAAGTTGTGTGAGGAAGAGAGGGAGGAGGTGCCCTTTTATAAGGGAGGAGAGGGGCACCTTTGGAATAACTAAAAATATTATTTTATTATAAAGTCAAGTTCGGTTTTAAATATCTCCAAATTGATTTATTTCTAGTCTAAGGTGGGGATGGGTCGAAATCCTCTCATACAATCGAATTTAGACATGTTTAGGTTCCTATTTCAACCTTATCATTTAGATTTAACATTAAGTTAAATAATTTTACTTTTACCGTGTCTTCTTGTGTTCTTACACTATAAGGTTAATAAACTTACTATAAGAAGCCAAACGAACCCCAAGTTGTTTATTATTAATATATATAACCTTATCTAAGTCATTTGTCCGAACCTTATATTTTTAGGAATAAAATAACAATTAATAATATAATATTTGTTTTAAAAACTATTTTATGTCAATTTTGACACTATTTAGTAATTGATTTTTGTAAAAATCATAACAGAATGATAAGTTCTAAAAAAGTTAATTAAATCAATAATAACATGTCATATTAACCTATAAAATTAGTGGAATTCATAAAAAGTCTCAAATTATATTTATTTGGGTATTTATAACATCAATTATGTCAATATTTCATTAATAAGATAATTACTGCATCATCGTTGTGTCATAAATAAATTAACTTATTTAATGTCTAAAAATTACAAATAAAATACCATTATGTAGGAAATCTTTCTATATTTCTAATGAATATTTATAGTCGAATTTATCTTATGTATAACCCCATATAAAAAATGTTTTAGTAAATAAACGTTGATTTTAACTCTTTTAACCCTTCTTTAAATAAATTAATAATAAATGTCCTACTCTAATCCAAGTGGGCCTAAATAGTCATATTTTATTCCTAAGTTTGTTTTTGGTCTAATTACACTTGTCCAATAGAATTAGGACATGTTTTAGGGTAATAATAATATCATTTCTACCCTTAATTACCCTATTTACTTTTAACCGTGGTAAAAAAAGTAAAAAGTTACTATTCACCAAAAATTATTTTCATCTCATTGAACCAAATTTTATTTACTGAAATAAACCGTGTCTCTCGGATTTTTGAAATTCCACTCACAGAAGCGGTAAAATTAAGTTTTATGAACAATTCAGTTTTTTTCACTACCACTTAGTGGTTTCACTATTCATCAAAAATTGAAAGTTTTCAGAAAAATACCAAAAATTAGGCCTAAGCTATATTTGATATTATGAACTCAAAAATGATGTCTATTTTACCAAATTCAAAACATATCAGTTGCATTAACTAATTTAAAAATTAATTCCCGTCGTCAAAACAAATAGCATGTTTTTAAGAGATAATAACTATCAAAAGATTAAAACTTGTTTATAACTGGTTTAAATGTGAAATTACATCCAATGACCATCACTGTATTAAATTGTAAAAATATATTCTAAATATACTTTAAAACCACTAAAATTAATAATTTATCACTATTAATTATTTCTATTGAAAAAGTTATTTTTAATTAAAATTTAGTAATTTTCACTATTCATCAAAATATGAAAGTTATCCGAAAATTACCAAAATTTCACCCTAAGCTAATTTCGATATTCCGAATCCAAAAATGAAGTCCATTTTGAAAAATAAAATTTACAAAATTTCAAAAAGTGGTTATTACTATTCATAACGGCTAGTTTTAATAATATTTTAATAGCATATCGTTGTTTAGTGAAACTCGGTATTGCGTACTACACACGCTATCAAAGAAGGTCACGATTGCGTGTAATGAAAGGCAAGTCAAGGATGCGTGTTGTGCAAGCTCCTTTTGGTGTAGCCTACAACACAAGACATTAATGAAATTAAAAATAATAAAATCTCGGGGTGTTACACTTTAAGCATAACTGGGTCGAAATGGGCCCAAGTTCAGTTTGACTCGGCCGGGCCAACCCAACTCGACCCCGCCTAGGTTGACCCGACTAGATCAGGGTCGATCCGACCCAGTCTGGGTCACCTTGACCTAGTCTGGATCAACCCAACCAGATCTGGGTCGACCCGACCTGGGTCCCACCCAACCCGGGTCGACCCAACCCACTGGGCTCAACCCGACCCGATGAGGGCATGGGTCTGGCCCGCTGGGCCTGGGTTCGGCCCACTAGATATCAGGACCAGGCCAGCCCAGTGAGCTGTGGGTTCATCCCACTGGGGGTTCGCACCCCATCCAGTTCGCCTCATGGTATGGGGTTGGGAGCTGCTTCCATGCCCCACCATCGCCCTGTGGGTCACCACAGTCATGCGACCACAACCCATCGCATGGGATACGGCTCGGTGATGCATCTTCTGCCCTTCGACATGGTCAAGTGACTGCATTTGCCACCTCCAGCCACCAGCTCGGCCGACAGCTTCTCCTACTACGCTGTGGCCCAGTACCGCCACAGCCTTTCTTCCGACGCGCTGTCATGGCACACCATCTCCCACCCATGGCCGCCGCCATGGGCCACCACTGGTAGTCACCGGTTCCAACACCGACACACTAACAATTTTCTACAGACCACTGGGTTTGCACTGGTGGTCTGTTCATCGTGCCGCTAGTGCCTACATTTTCTAGGGATCGTCCTCTCCACCGTGACGGTCTGAAAACTACCTCACCGTCGATTCTAAAGTTTGGCCATGAAGAACACCCACGACGGAGGGACTTGGTCCTTGTTCGTGTCGATTCGGGCCCTTTACATTAGAAGTTTACAAAATAAGGGAGGTTTTTGGGTTTTAATTTAAACAAACAAGATAATTAAATCCCAAATAAATAAACCCCAAAGAAGTCACCCTCTTATAAGAATGCATGGTGTGTAGATTAACCTATTCTTGGGTTAATCCGCATTCTTCATTTAGAAATGGATGAAGAAGAAGAACAAATTAGAGAACCCTACCTCTTTTGACATCCTATGTCATGACATTCATCCTCAAGGGGTTAAGATGCCGGCGTCACTTCCCGGCTCTGATCTTCAAAAGGAGTCACAGGCAGTGAAGACCTGCCAATGTTCTTCATTATTCATTGGGGTAAAAGTCCGTCAGAGATTCTCTAGAGAATCCTCCGAATTTCTAATCCATATTTCCCCAGTGTGTCGATCAATAAATATGATTACATAACAACATTACCATTATTATGCGACGTTGTATCGTTACACTATTTCATTTATGAAACATTGTCGCTGTTACATGAAATTAAAGTGTCGTTACACTGCGAGTTTAACAATCCATTGATGAGACTCACTAATGTGCATCGTCGCCACCGTGTCACTACCCCGTAGTGTCACCGTCTTCCACTCAGAAGTGAGAAATAAAGTAAAATAATTCTATTAAATTATTTTATTATTTATCTTGAAAAGTCTAAAAAATAAATTTTCTACTTGACCATTTCCAGTCGCAGTTAAGTCATTTCTAGGTGAATCCCAGCGTTCTGAATTCAATGGTGCCCTTATATTTTTCATCTGAGTGATGGTTCAAATGATATAAAATCTGGCTCGCACATTTACTGAATGTACCATAAAAAATTTCAAAATTTTGTTCAGGGCTCTCTGGACCTCAGAATCACATTTTGTCGAATTTTGTAGGCTTAGAATAATTCCATATAAATAAAAAAAATTACACGGAAATTACAAGACGTTACATCCTCCCCACCTTTAGAATTTTTTTCCCTGAAAAGACAAAACCCAATATTACTGGAGGAAATTGGCTCAACAAAGGTTTCTACACTGCTTTTAATCACGTGCCACAAAGAAACACTAATATCAACCACCCTCATGTCCAGATCTTGATAGGTAAACATTGTGACACAGGAGACACATGTTTATTTAGCTACAAAAAGAGGGAAAAACACTAAGTACTACAATTTATCTGCAGTAATGGGGTTTAGTGGCTCACCTACATGCTAACCTGACATAGATCACATAAAGAACCCCACAGTTCGCATCCACCCATGGATTCACTGTGCTAAAACCCCCATGATAGTTATATGTTAATGTTGATGTTAACATGTGGGAGTAATTACAAACAAAACAGGGATGCCCACGAGCGAATGTTGGTTCTTACTAGGCCCTGTACCTAGAACCTCCAACGACCTCACCCAAAGATGAAATAAGAGCGTGACCACTCCCACTTGTGGCATCTCTACTGAGTATGGATGGTTAGGAACCATTGTGCAATGAGAAAAAATCTTGTGGTCTAACTCTTCCACTATAGAATGACTCAAGCGAGACTCTTTACGAGAGTCCAAACCGTGCTGCCTAGGATTCCCTTTTTCCACCAAGGAAATCACTTCTCTACTACACGGATATACCGTATCCCTTGCCTAATATCATCATTATAGGGATTAAAGATAATAGTACATACCTAGAATGAAGTCATAAGTTATCTAATCCATGAATAAGAGATCCCAATCGCAAATCTTTCCTCCAAGTTCCAGGTCACACAATCAGCGTCTTTATGTGATAAGAAGGTATCCTCCATCATGAGTCTTTAAGCATGAGGGTCAAGTCCACAGTCAAGCCAAAAAATCAAAGTCTCAAATAGGACTCATAGAAACAGGAATTTCCATCACCTGTGTCTATTTATAAAGGCAGGAAAGGAAAAGAAATAGGTCATACCTCAAACTTCTCTTGGTGCTTCTTGGTTATGAGCCATAACTCCGTGCAGCTATCTTTTCAGACATCCTCCAGCTCCCTGAGCCTGGCAGAAACTACCCCATGCTGTTCGTCTAGATCCTCTACCTCGCCTTCCAACATGCGGAACTCCATGCTCCAAGCACTATCTCTACCAAGGTTGTTTGTTTTTCGGCTCCCTTTCAGCAGTACGATGGGTTTGGAAATCTCCAGTGAGATACCCATAGCCATTACAAGCGTAACAATGCCTCTCCTATGCCGTGATCCCATCACCACTTTTCTGTTAGCTCAATTAGACACTTCTACTCCATGAACTCTGCCCTAGGTCACATCCACCTTCTCCTCCTCCAGGAATCTCTCAACTACCAGGGCTCGTTCTAGTACCCCAGAATGCATTGGAATGATGAGTGGTATCACCAATTCCATGATTTTCTAGCGCAGTCCCTACATGAAGGTCCGGACCCTGAAGTAAGGGTCCCGCACCATATCTGTAGAGTAACGAGAAAGATATGTGAATCTTGCTGAGTACTCTTATACCTTCATGATTCTTTTCCATAGGTGCAGTAGCTCCTATATGCATACAGAGCACACAGTCACCAGAAAGAAATCCTCTCTGAAGAGGCACTAAAAGTCTATCCAAGTGATGGTTGCCTCGTCACACGTATGAATTGTCAGACTCCACCATCTTCTTGTTGAGCCCTGAAGAAGGCTTGCAGCTAGGACTGCCATCTGGTCAGGCGGTGTCCTCAATAGGTAGAAAAAAATGCATAACTGACTCATTCCAATCCTCAGCTACCTGAGGATCTGTCTCGCCACGGAACCTGGGAGGTCTTTTCCCTTGAAATTCATGTAGCGCGCTTAGCTTATACGCATCCTTACCCTGAACTGCTGGTGGAAACTGATACTCAATGGGTGGTGGAATCACTGGTTCCCCACTCGAAGGTAACTCCCCTATATCAATGACCTACACCGAAGCCTCCACTCAAGGAATAACATCATCACGATCCTACTATGGAATCCTATCTGGATGTCGTCATAGAGGCATCCTGAAATGAGTCAAGATGAACCATGGTTAAGAGTATATCTGGAGAGCTGACTCAAAAAGGAAGTGGAAGTCACAATCATTCCTACAAGTTTCATAATACCTTAATTTCCCCATAACCAATGTTTCCATATTCTGAGTTGGTTAACAGGTGTCCATAATCCTGGTGTACGGATACGTCGGTCACGACACCAACACTAGAGTCCCTGTCCTGAAATCTGAACTTGAAACACTTAACACTATTTCTCATGAACAAAAACAAGTGAACCTTGGTCATTGAGGTAGAACCGACCACCTATGATACCAATTTGTCACGATGCATCCCTCGGGTCCCATACCGCGCTATACCCCAAGCCCACCTCCTAAAGGACAGGGGTTGGTGACTAGTGCCAAAGGCGTCAACCTACAAGTGGGAGACATTTTCCTGGATACATGTACACATGTTCAATCACAAAACAAATCCACAAAGCTGAAAGGTGAACACTAAGTAACCAGAAAACAGAGTACAACAACAAGTAAATCAATGAGTGGTAAAACCGAGCCAGTATACAAGCCCAAAAAAAGAACTCGAAACAACATGGTATAAAGGGTGCACCGATGGAAATCTGTGGAAAATCACACATGATTTCTATATTAGTGAAGCTACTGGAATCCTAAGTAGTATGTCCTATCCGCCTGGTCCTACTAGGCCCCACCTGGTCCTAGGCCACAAAGTCCACCGTCGTAACATTCCTCGGTCCCATATCCATAAGAGCCTCTATCTAAACGTCAAACTTCTACACCAGACACAACATGTGCGGGAAAATCCCATGTAGGGGTGAGTAACTCAGTAATAAATAGGGAACCCTGATACCCTCGATAGTCTCTCAGAAATCCACCAAGGAAAACACCACAAAATAATCACGAAGTAAACCACAAATCCAAAACCACGAAGTAAACCACAAAGCCAAAGACATGAAGTAAACCACAAATCCAAAACCACAAAGTAAACTAAAAAGATTATTCATATTAAGCTCTACATAGGTATATGCCCATACATATACCTAGGTCATCCAGATATAATCATCTCAGCCACAAAGAAACATAAGGGTCCAACCTCAAAGCCATTGCCAGTATTTCCAAAGAAGGCTCAAAGCTTAACTCAAGGATCAGGAGTACACGCTCTATGAGCTGGACATCCCTAATGGAACCTGTCTGAGAGTTGTACTCCATCAAGTACAACTCCACCATTCCTAATGGTACTTCTGAAAGGATGTGCACCATTGGGAACTTTCTATTAGAACTTCCTCTAGTGCCCAACACTAGAGGTCTCACTGTCATGGTCTTGAGCCTGAGGTAAGACCAAGAGAAACCAACTGAAGATTCCCAGTCCTCAACACTACAATCAGTTGGGGGAGCACTACTCCAGTATAACCTGTGATATCTCAGTCACTCTAGTGAGAAGTGGATCACACCTTAGTCTGTTGAGGGATCACTAACTTATACCTTGGTATCGATTACATCAAGTGGAGGTTCTACTCCTCATAACTATATCCTACAGTCGAGGGAGATCCAACTCCCATGAAGGACCCGCTCCCCGTCCCCACTCGGAGATGGGGGAGTACTACTCCATAAGTGAGGATTATCACCCTACTCGATATGGGAGTACAACTCTTGTAGTTTGTTCACTGTGGGGGACCCACACCCTAGTATTCCAGGGGAGTACTGACCCCAGGCTAGAGGACCCGCATCCTGGCACGACATGGGAGTACCACCTTTGCTGGAACAAGGTGTAAAGAGGACCCGCACCCTGAATCAGTAGGGGAGTACAACTCGATGACTAGAGGAATCTCAACCCGGTATAGTAGGGGAGTAAACAACTCTATCGGAATATCTACTTTGAGGGACCCACACCCTAGTACTTCAGGGGAGTACTGACCCCAGGCTAGAGGACTCGCACCCTGGAATGGCAGTGGAGTACCGACTCTACCATAGCACTCCATAAGGAGGACCTGCACCCTAGGTTGATTGGGGAGTACCTACTCCTAACACAGAGGACCCACCCCCTACCTGGTAAGGGAGTACCTAACATTATGTGAGTTAAGTATGGAAGACCCGTGCCCTAGTATAATAGGGGAGTACTGACTCCAAATATAAAAGAACCTGCTCAGTGTAAAACGAACCCACACCCATGACATGGGGAGTCCCATCTATACAAGATTAGATGAGTAAGAAATACCGGCACCTTGAGTCTTTATGGGAGTATCCGTCCTAAATCTCACCATAAGAAACACCCTGGTTCTGATCCTCCATCCATCCTTCATACCTCAACTGACACAATGTTCGAGAAAGAAGTAACCCAAAGGACCTCTATGTCATAAGGGTTCCAACACGATTGACGACACATCAATTGGATGCTCGGTTTGTAAGTTATAGTAATTTTAGTACTGAGGGCCTTGTTGGATTTGTGTTTGATCCAACCCGACCATACATAAACTTTCTCCAAAACACAAGTTATGTATCTCAAAAGGACCGCATCATCCCAAGTGTTCCAAAGCCATAAAAGGTTCGTCAAAAAGATGTCTGGTTTAGGAGATAAGGACCTTTAAGCGTAACTGGGTCAAAATGCCTCCGGGTCTATTCTGACTCGGTCGGACAGACCCGATCCGACCTATTCTTGGTTGACTCGACCAGATCTGGGTAAACCCAACCCAAGTCTAACCTAGGTCCGACCCAACCCAGGTGACCTGGCCTGAAGAGGGCGCGGGTCCGGCCCACGGGGCTCAGGTCCGGCCCGCTGGACAGCGGGACCATCCCGAACCAATGAGCCAAGGGTCCGACCCACAATGCGGGTCTGACATGCTAGGGGTTCATGCCCCATCTGGTCTGCAAGAGGTGGACCAGTCCGCCTTGCTGGACGGGGCCGAGAGCTGCTTCCGTACCCCACCATCTCCCTGTGGGTTGCTGCGGTCAGGATACCATGACCCATCTTGCGGGACGGGACTTGGTGCTGTGTCCGCTTCCCTCCGACATGGTCAAGCGACTGAGTCCGCCTCCTCCAGTGCCGTCTTGACCAACGGGTTATCCTGCTGCACCACAACCCAGTTCGGCCATGGCCTTTCGTCCTGCATGCCGTTGTGTCGCGCCTCCTCCCACCCATAGTCGCTGTTGTAGGTCACCGCTAGCAGTCTCTGGTGCCACCGACAATGACAGCGCGTCGACTGATTCTTCCGTAGACCACCCAGTCCACACTGATGGTCCGTTCTTTATACCTCTTGCGCTCGTGTTTTCTAGGGATCGTCCTCTCCACCACAACGATCTTAAAACTTCCTTGCTGTCAATTTGAAAGTTTGTCCATGAAGAAAACCCACAATGAAGGGGATCATGCCTTGTTCGGGTCGAAATGGACCATACACATTAGAAGTTTAATAAATAAGGGATGTATGGTGATTTTAATTTGAATAACAATGATAATTAAATCTCAGATAAAGAAACCTGAAAGAAGTCACCCTCCCGCAAGAATGCACGGTCCACAGATTAACCTGTTCATGGGTTAATCCTTGTCCGGCATTTAGAAATGGATGAAGAAGAACAATGAATCAAAAACCCATACCTCTGACGACGTATAATGTCACGGTGTTCATCCTCGAGGGGTCAAGTCGTCGATGTCGCTTCCCGGCTCCGATCTTAGAAAGGCATCGTAGGTGGTGAAGAACCGCCAACGTTCTTCATCCTTCGCTGGGGTGGAAGTACCTCAAAGGTTTTATAGAGAATCCTCCAAATTTGTAATCCATATTTCCCCAGTGCATCAATCTATAAATATGAGCATGTCACACTATTCCCATTATGATGCGATGCTGCGTCATTACACTATTTCATTTATGAAATAGCGTCGTTGTTACATGCCATTAAAGCATCGTTACGCTGTGAGTTTAATGAACCATTGATGAGTATCACTAATGCACATTGTCTCCATCGTGTCGCTTCCTCGCAGCTTCTTCTTCTACCACTCAAAAGTGATAAAGAAAATAAAATAATTATATTAAATTATTTTATTATTTTTCCCAAAAATTCTGAAAAATAACTTTTCTGCTCGGCCCTTTCTCATCGAATTTAAGTCATTTCTAGGAGAATCCTGACATTATGGATTCAACAATGCCCTCAAATTTTCGATCCAATTGACAGTTCAAAAGATAGAAAATCCGGATCATACATTTATTGAATGTACCTTAAAAAAAGTTCAAAATTCCTTTCCGAGATCTCTAGATCTCAGAATCATGTGCCGTCGAATTATGTGGTCTCAGAATAATTACATATAAAAAAAATTACACGAAATTTCCAAGACGTTACAGTTTAATGTGTACTTGTATGTGGTTATAGTATGATAAGGTTGAGCTTATTATATGATACAGTATGTGGATATGAGAAGGTATAGGAAAATTAGGATGTATGACACTTGGATGAGAGGAAAACTAGATCAATGGGTAATAGGGTGTGAAGTGACTTTGTTTATACACTTTCATGATTTTATCATACTTATATTTTACTTAGATTTATGTGAGTTTATTTGTGATTGGATGGGTTATAGAATTTCTTGGGATGGGATAACATATCCGTTTCATTGTTTACTGACTAAATATTTAGTATGATTCTTCTACATTGATACAAATTTTCTTGGGCAGTAACCTATTGAGTATGTGTTAGAATCACCCCTACATATATATATTGCTTTTACATATCTACTAGACAATATTGGAGACTGAGTTGGACCTTGATAATTCATGAAATTAGGCCCTATTTTTTATGAAAAAAGTGGATGGAAATGGATGAAAAAAGAAACAAAATCCTAAAATATGTTTGCTTGGTATGATATAATCAGAAAATATAGACCCATTAATTCTATCAAATAATTAAATTTCTCTTCCATTCAAATATGATGTAATAACAATTTCATCACCCATGAGACATATTTTTCAATATAACTCTACACGTATACCTTCCACTCTAGCTACCATACCACACTAAAACTATGACAACCACCTCACTTGATCGCTCTTACAACACCCATTTCATCCCTCCACCATTATGACCATTGTTTCACCCTCATTATCATACCCCATAGCTATAACCCACCATTTCACTTTACTATTTCTCCCCACCACCATCACCCTCCCCATTCTACCTCCACATAGCCAATCCATCGATGCCCTGTGTGCATGACTATGACACCCTCTTATACATCCTTAACCTCTTTACACATCATAACCTCTATTATAATGGGTTTAACAAAAATACTATGGTTAAGGGTTTTAAAACATTTTTGCAATGGGTTGGCGACTAGATGGGTCAACAATAAGACTAGGTGACGAGAATATGATGATGAGGTTCAATGATGAGAATGCGATAATAGGGGGTGTGGGGTTGTGGTGGTTGGAGAGTGATACAGGTGAAGAGTTATAATGATCTAAATGTCAAAAGGGTGCATGGTTTTGGTGGTCGATGGGTGAATGGGTTTTAACATATGATAGGAGACGAAGAGGATATGAGATGGTAGCTGAAGAGAGATAAGTGTGCAAGGTTGGAGTGGATGACGAGTGAATGGGTTGTGATAAGTTATGAGAGTGTGTGGTTTTAGTGGATGATAGGGATATGTTATGGATAGGGTATGGGTAGGGAAAGGTAGAAATGATTGATCGATTGGTAATGCAATAAGTAAGATGAGGGTAATTCGGTACTTTGCAAATTTCACCTTATATTCCATCACCAATTATTCAATCATACCAAACATGATTTTTAGATTTTATTCCCACTCTTATTCCATTTTAATTTCTATTTCCATTTCCCTTCCCTCTTCTATCAAAACTCTTCCTTCATGCCAAATAAGGCCTTAGTGTTTGGTGTACGTCATAGAAGTAACTCATTGATTTTCTTAAGATATATTCTGAAATTTAATATCAAACTTATTTTTAAATAATATTTTTTGGATTATTTTTACTTTATATATATATTTTGGGTTAATTGGTGGTTTATTTCTTTTCTTGAATTTAAATAGGGTAATTCCCCCATATTACATTTTAATACCCTTAGTGATAGTAACCAACTTGTAGTCTATTAAAGGTGGGTTTTAGAGATTATTCTCAATATAAACACCTACTTAAGAGGGGTTTTAGTGGGGATAGGTTGTAACAGAGTGTTATAAGGTGAGTGTTTCTATGGATGGAGTTTGGAGTTGTCACCAATAAATAATGCATTAGTTTTTTAGTGAAATAATATTATTTCAGTTTAACTTGTGATATATTCTTGGGAAACCAAATAAGATTCAAAAGGTCCCCCATGATCCAAATCAATGGAATTTTTATTATACAAATCATACTTAAACAAGAGTGAAATTATTATAGGGTAGTGGATTAGTTTCATTACATGCATCATTAGTAGACTCTCATGTGTTTGAAGTTAGTAGTTTTGAAAAAAATTGAGGTATTTAAATTAAAACACATTAAATTATTTCTATATCCCAAAGATTAGGGATTTTTTCTTATGATTGTAAACATGGATGGTAGATGATTACCTTACATAGTTTAAATAAGATATGTAAAATATGAATCTTAGGCCATTCATAAAAATATTTATTAGGGATATAATGATTTTTGGAGAATTACTTGTGAGAGTTCTAGTGGTATACTTTATTAAAATATGAGGGATCCATTTTTTTTCTAGGAGATAAAGTGATGGCTAGATAAATTTGAGATTTATTTTAGGATGATTCTAGTGAATATGAAGTATTAAATTACATTGGTATCCTTTTTATTGTGAGAAGTGACTTAATAGTGATTAATTTCACACCTTAGTGATTGTGGTGATTCAAGGGTCATACGGAAGAAGTTTAAGAGTCATTTTGGGACATAATTATTATCCTTGATTCTTAGAGTGGTGAAACAATAGAAAAAACTCTCTATATGAAGGAAAATTTAAGATTATGAGAGAAAAAAATGAAATTCATGAACCTCATATTCTATTCCCTTTAACTCTTGATGGATGACAATGCATGGGAACGACACCTCGAGAGAGCTCTTTGTTTGAAGATTCATCGCAAGGTAAATCTCTTCACCTTACAAAATTATTGAGATACTTTAGAAATATGGGGTGATCAATAAGGCTTAGAAAAAAATATAATTAATTCAAGATAATACCCATAATAACTTTCTAAGGAGTGGAGCTATGGAGTGAGGTTCATGTTTATCCATATAGTCAAAGTTATGGCCTATGAAGTATTTTCCTATTTTGTATTTTTATCATTTCTCAGGTGTTGGTGGTTCATGAAATTCTATGGGGAACTTGAGAATCAAGTGTTATTTCTATAATGGGTAAATAAATTCAAAGTATAAGTGATTAAAGTTATTTTCTAGTCAATATGGAGAGGATAACATGATAGTGGATTATGCGTGATGGTTTATAATTCCACCCCAACATTAGTTACCTCCTTGTTCATATCCACAGTAGCTAGAGAATCATGATTTTAGACTATTAAAGTGAGATAGAGTAGGGTAATTATATATAAGGATCATTATTCACCCTCAAGGACCTCATACTGAGCACTAATGATGTAGTGACTAACATTCAGGGTGACATGGTGGATGTACAAGATGAGAATAGATACATGGGATAAAGTTTCTTGAACAAGGAGAAGAGAATAAAAATCATGGTAAATATGATTATATTATTTAATATATCAGGTATTTGGAGCGGCAATTTAGATTAAATCTCAAATAAACCCTGTGTATCTGGATACTATCAAGGTGTTAGGGGTGTTAGTGTATGTAACACCCATACCCAAATTTCCCGAATGACACCCGAGTGGGGATGTTGTAAGACCTTAGGTTTTAATTCCTATGTTATAGAGGTTATAGCCAGTGTCATGGGCCTAAAAAATTCATGGGAAAACTATTCCATCATAATAAAAATCCAAAAGGTCATTATTTAATCTATTAGAAATCCAAAAGGCCCATCCATATGGTGGAAAAACCAAAAACCAGTGAATAATAAATAGTGTGCCAAGAGGTCCCCACAGTCCAGAATAGAAAATATATAAAAAATATACATGATTCATGACAACATAATAGAGAAAAATTAGGATATACATATTTATAATGGGAATTATCATATAAATATAACAATGACACACTATATGATACATGTGTAGAATAAAACTAGAGATAAAACTACATAGACTTTGACCCAACATATATAATCAACTTGTTGAACCCTAAAACTCAATAAACATCTAGAACCAAACCATGTTCCTAGATCTAAGTGATACTTGGACTTGAATGAAAACATGAAGTTCCACCCATTTATATTGAAACCCATGTCACGTATATAGGCAAGGGGTGAGTCCAACAACCTAGTACGAATCCCTATCACCTAAACATTCTCAATACCATTTTTATCAAATAAATGTAAATTTAATACATATAAAGCATTCAATTCATTATTATGAAACACACCTGCCTATAAACATAACCCAAAATGCACACACAAGCATACATGTTAGGTTATTTTGTGCTAATGAGGCCACCATGACACCTAAGTATACATGATTTTTCCAATGTTGATTGAAATAGTCATGTCAATACATAAGTGTATCCAATAACATGGGAAATACCTTCTCACTCAAGGTATACCCCCACATTAAGTACCTGATCATATCCAATATCAAACACCCAACCACACCTTTCTCACTCAAGGGAGGTCACCAGCCAAAACACATACCATGTTTCTAACCAAACTTTCTCACTCAATGTTGTTCACAAAGAACTTTCAAATAAATTACCTAAAAAAACCTTTTCACTCAATTTTGGTAACACATTAAGTCCCAAACCATCCTAAACCATCCCTTCTCACTCAAAGGCAGTCACACATCAACTCAAGGGAGGTCACTCATCAACATCTCAGGCTATCCATTCCCACTCAAGGGAATCCAAAATACCCCTGATCAAATTACATCATATAAAAACCCACATCCTTATCACTTATGATGTGGTCATCATCATATGTTCCAACATATTATTATAGTTAGAAACAAAAAAAATCAATAAATAAATGTATAAATCCACCACTAGCCTAAAAAGAAATCTCAATCGTAAAATCACCACAAGAACAACCATTGTATTCTACCTTATAAAACTCTCAAGGCTACAAAAATTAAGAAATTTTATATACCCAAATCCTCCATAATTGAAGGGTTATCACCCAAACCCATATAAAAAACCACTAGGTTATTCAATCCTCAATCGATCCCAAACAACCCACTTTAGGTCCAATTTTCCCAAGAGGATAAATCCATCACTTTCCATGGAACTAGGTATATTTCTATTAGACCCAATCTATTTTACCTATCTAGATCCTATAAGGGTCCAACTATACCAATTTAGACCCACCTGAACACTTCAATACCAAAGTCAGAACATTACCAAGACAACTCATCCACTCACATGCATGAATATTTATACAACCATATATAACACTATAATATGGAAAGGGATTCCTATATAATCATGAACCATCATAAAATAATAACAACATACTAAGAATTCATAATCCATAAGAATAATAAATCTTATAATATTTTGAAAACAAAGAACTACCCACATGAAGTTAACTGGAGAAGAAAATATCAATTTAATCCCTTTTAAATTTCCTGTAAAAATCAATTAAAAAATTCATTTATTAATCATTTAGAAAATGAATCAAATGAAATATTTAATCACACTAGTCACTTGTAAAAATCTAATAAAATCATTATTTAGAAAACTATACACTAATACAATTTCAAATCAACAATTAACATTGTTATATTTGTATTGAAATTCCATTATTAAATAATTTTATTTAAATAGGAAAACCAAATTACATCATAAAACCAACTCATGATATCATAAAAACCATAAATAGGGTCACTATTACTCATTTAATGAGGCATCACCAACAAACTATTTAATAATTAATGCATTCCTTATTGACTATTAGGCCGATATGAGCCCATCCCAATTTATGAGTTAAAAAATAAAAAGACATACAAGATATTGGAATTTGGTATAATTTTTTAAAATGAATATAAAATCACTAAATAAGAAATATAATTATTTTTGTAAAGTACATCCACATTATTCAAAGTTAACATGACTTTACTCATCGAGAAAACTTGGTCAATCCAGCTCCGTTTGGAAGAAATACAATAATATGAAAAAATACCTAATTTAGGTAAAAAATGATAGAAAACAATGAAACATAAAGAGGAAATTAGAAAAAAAATACCTAATTGAAGCAAGACTTACCCATGGATTTTCCCTACAATTGATGAAATGAAGATATAGAAATAGGCGATGAAGATCTCACTTGGAGATAAAGAGGGGAATGAGGGAACCATATGAGGAATATCCACTACATTATGGATGAAAGTGGATTAAATCCACTTTTATTTTTAATTTAATAAATTTATTTAAATTTTATAAAAACTTGACATGATTCACCTGACTCATTTTTTTCGAACACATGGACCCTTATGTATGTGATGAATATTACATATCAAACTAGTGAAAATTCATGTATAACTAACCCTTATGAATAATACATACAAAATTAACTAAGTCTCGGACCCTTACATAGTTGGGAAATTACCCTTACGTATCACCGGGAGCCTCTAGAAAATACCCTTATGTATTAGCCCTTTGTTTCAGGACTTTATAGATTTTTGACCTTTACACATTAGATGAACTTTATGTATCAACCGAGTAACCCTTATGTATCACCCCTCAAGACCCTTATTTATCACGTGGTGACTCCCATAGTTAACCATTTTTTCAAATAGGAGGACCCTTATGTATTGGAATAATCTTATATATGAGTAATTCCCTCGCATTCTCACTCTTATGTTATATAATTTACCATTTTTTCAACCTAGGGTGACCCTTATATATAAAAATTTATGTAAAGGGAGACCCTTATGCATCACCCTTTGCACACTGGGTGACCTATAGGTATAAAAATTTTCACACATTCATAAATTTACGTATCACATGTGTTTTCCCAAATTTAGATGATTTTTTAATCAGAGGACCCTTACATATAGGGGTATCCATATGCAAGAGTAACTCTTACATAGACTGACCCTTACATATCTTTGGGAAGCTCAAAAATTAACTAAATTCACATCATAAGGTGACTTATAATTACTTTTACATATCCCATAGTTTACTTATATATATATATATATATATATATATATAAAAGATAACTAAATAACTACATAATTACTCTTACATAACATTTGGGTGACCTTTATGTATCAAAATTAGTCAATTTCTTCCAACCCATCTTAGAATGACTCTTATATATGAGGGAACCCATACATAGGAGTAAAATATTATGTATGGAAACTTATAAATTTTATTAATAAAGGGGGATACACTTACATACGATACCAACCATATGTAGTATTAACCTTTTAACCTTAGGACCTTTATGTAAGAGAGTTTTCCAATTTTTTATAAATCTATTGAAAAATCAAAAAAATACCAGAATTAATTTATAGGATTCCCAGATCATCAAAAATTGATCTCAACCACATAAAATCATTTCAAAACACCTCAAAAAACTTTATGAATTTATCAAAACTTTCTAAATATTTCTTATGCAATTTAAAAAGAACTAGAGAACTCAAATTTCTTCCAAATCAATCAAAGATTAAATTATGGTGCTTTCACTATTTTATGAATACCTAGGAAATTACACCAAACATGACCCACACTCACTTGAGCACCTCAAAAACCTATTATACCAACAAGCACATACAAAATCATCTCCCAAATATGTTTTAACTCTCATAATTATGATTCATATCCCAATTCTCAAAACTTCTGATGCCCTAAGGGAATAAAATAAAATTTCACTAGAAAATAATTACTTGTTAATGAGAGGCCTATCATAAGGAAATTAAAAAACAAAATTTATTAATGTAGAATGCATCTTAGTGGATGACTAGGGTTGTATCTCAAGGATTCAGGCCTCAGAGATATCACTACCCTAGAACATTATGTTTATTTTCTTTTTTTATTTTTTTTAAATAATCCATAAAGGGAATTTGATTTTTTGGTTTTCTGATTAAATAAATTAAAATAGAATGGAAATAAGCTGTAGTTCCCCAACCCAATTATCCACCAAAATAGTGCTTCAGGCCGAGTTCCATTGGCCTTAGGCACGCCTCCCTATATTCTAGAGGTTGCTGACTAGCAGTGAGGGTGTAAAGGGGTGATGGTGGGGAGACTATAACCTTTAGTGATGATATAATAATGTTAAAAGTATATATATAATATGAAAAGGAAAATAAAGACCAATAGACACTAGAACGTTAACCCACCCATGAAGGAAGCACAATAAATAGCAGAAGCAATAACAATGAACATGATCAATACCATTTACAGAATTAAACATCACAACATACCATTTTTAGTTTCTAAAACAGAACATGCATACATATTAGGTCATATAGAAAATAAGAAGAAGGGCCTCTAATGGCCAACCTCATTATATAAATATAATAACATACTGATATAGAAATAAAAAAAGAAGAAATCTGAGCTTTTACTTGAGTGAAAAGTCATCAAGTCTACACATGTCCTGAAGGGCCTATGTTGTGTGTGAGAAAGAATCTCCTTATGCAACCACCAATGTGTTCCTATCATACATTTATGACTTATTAGGTTTATCTATATAATAAAAGAAATAACACTACAAAAATACATTATAATAACCCTCTCCCCTTCTTCTTAGTAGTCACAAGGGGGAAATCACTTGCATCATCCAACATTGGAATACCATAGGGAATATGATCCTTGTAATAAATACCAAGGAACCCCCTAATTTAAATTAGGCCATGTTAACCCTTAGGTTACACCTCTAATAAACTCAACCGAAACCTTATTCCAATCGACACCTTGTGTCTAAACTAAGTAACCGACGCCTTGAAGTCATGCCCAAGAAAGTACCTAATACCAAGGACCTCAGCTCAAAATATCCCATTAGCTCAAATATCGATGTCTCTAGGAACAAATATGTCCATCATCCTAAATAATCCTTGAACCATAAGGCTCAAGTATGATGATCCTTGAACCCCAGCCGATAGTATCAACACTATTAACGAATTGATACTCACAATCCCCATGAATTTCTATAGAAATAACCTCTAACCATTTCCCTAAGATGCATCTAGCAGAGACCTATACCCACATGAGTGGTCAATACCACATCATTATATGAGTCCTACTATGTGAAAAAGACTCCAAACTGTTCATTGTCTAATATAGATGAGTGGAAATTACCAAATAAATTCCTAAGACACACCGTTCAACACCTTATTCCCCAGAGACAATGTCTCTCAACTTGATGGTCATCACCATCTCATATTACATGAGACATGATCATAAAATGATGACATTGTTTCCTCAATCGATGACTATGTCACCAAACTAGTGATCAAAATCACTTAGAATATGTATGTATATATCGGTCCAGGTCTATCCTGATGACCAAATTGCCTAAAATTAGATAGAAAACACTACCTAAATCCTTGGTATGAGCCCACAATGTTAACATAGAACTCAAAAATTCAATATAAATAAATTAAACAATTAAATTAAGTTAAAACATCAACCCCTCCTAATTTATGTAAGTTACAAAGCCTCTCACTAGGATAAAACCATTTGTAATCTTGATTGAGCATGCCAATAAGAATATCATGGGTTAAATTAATTTATTAAAATAAAATCATTTAATTGTTAGGGTCCTTTTTAGTCAACACTAAAGAATTACTAAATCCACAACCCCAAAAAACTCATGAAATCACAAGTAAATATAATAACCACCTAACTCATGTTAATATACATAAACTTTTCCAATATTAGCCTCTAACTCAAGCTAATTTGGAAGAAATATTCATTTTAGATGATGGCCTTGAAAATAGGGTAAACCAGATTTCATGTATTTAGAACTCTTTATGAGGATATAAAGGGAAAATCTAAGAATTATTATTTAAGGGATTACTGATACTGATCCAACACCACAGACAAATCAAAGAATAGATCCCGAATGATAGGTGTAGCTCAAATACTAGAGGTGGAGGAGAAATGGATCTCCCCTCTACTATGAGTGTGATGGAGAATAATAAAATGAGGATAAGTGGTGAATAGAGGAGAGGGTTGAAATGTAATTTTACACTTTTATTAGGCTATATGGTTTAGAAAATTTTGTGGTACCCACTTCCCATGATCCAGGTTTGAATGGTTCATGTGAATGGTTTTCCAAACCATGGGAAAACTATGCATGATACCTCTATAAAAATTGAAGACATGGCCATAAAACCATTCTTGACAAACCGTGTTCATATGACCTATAGTGATGCAAAATTTCTCTTGATAGGCTGTACGGTTTGTTCAAACTATGTGCCCTAGTCAATGCACTTTTAAAACATGGGGTTTCAGACTCTGATAGACCCAAAACCTAACCAAAACCCCAATATACTTGCTGAGAATTAAGATTCATCTAAAAAAATGTTTTGGGTCAATGGAGAACTATAAATTAAGTTCCTTTGATCAAGAAAAAAGTGGGTCTACCCACCAAAATCTAAAAATTCTCAACAGGTGAGGAATTCGACCTCATCCAAAAAACATGGGACATTACATTCTCTTTACCTTAATATAGATCATCCTAGAGATATATAGTATAAAGATGTTATGGTATGAGACTCAAATATTTACTTAAAACCGACCCGTACTACCCTGATAAAAAATTCATAGGTAAACTCTCTCAAGGGATCCCCATATTAGGAGCTACCTACCCTGGTCACATCTTAATATAAACTCAAATAAAATTGATGGACTGCCAACCATCCCTGGACTCAAAAGCCCCCCTATGATGCATCTTCACTCCCAAAGCTCTATATCATACCATACACCCATCATTCCCTTAATCTCAGTAGATTCATACTTCGTGTCCATGTCACCAATAAGAACTATGAGTTTTTGTGTCTCATTAGGTTCTCAAATAAGTCCTAGTGTCTTGTAACTAAATCAAGTCCCACATCTCAATGATGCAAAGATTCTAACGCACCTCACAATCCATGAATCCAACAATTTTCATAGAATATCCCGGTTCCATGCACCTCACACAAACACGCTCACACACAAATATATATATATATATATATATAACATGTCTGAATCAATTACAACATACTAACCAACATCTGGTTAGTATAAAACTACATCCTATGCACCACATTCACCTAAAAGTGAAATTACTACACAAGGTAAATGCCAAAATAAAACAAAAAAACCATGGATACTCCCATGATGTACCTATAACTATAACCAGCTCCCCGTCTTGATCTACATCTAGTAGCTCCACTGCATGCTTCTGACATGAATATTGACTATTTGAGGCCTGACATCCCTACAACACTGCGTCAGACACTAGCCACTGACTGCACATCTGGGTCCCACTATCTCTACCATGACCTTTGTGTTACACTAAATCTCTCCCACCAGCACTTGGTACCACTTCCAGTCAGATCTTTGATCCCTTATTCTGCCCTGATCCCTAACTGTTAGCTATACAAGAAGGATTCCTATACAACATCTCAAGATTCCCAACCTAACCACATGCTTGGAACTCCTTAAATGTTTGATCTTACTAAATCCACACATGTCTCGACTACCCACACTAGAAGTACACCATTGACGACCCACTCAGAGGTGGCCTACTTGAGTCCCTAGCCTGACTGCCTTTCTGGAACTCCTCTCAACCTATCTTCCTACTATATAAAGTGTCACCACTAAAATCACATGTCGCTATTTCTTGGATCGAGTATGATCAGTTCTTCAAGTTTCCCTTGGCTATGATCACCTAGTTCATTTCCTCTGATAATGAGGAAAACCTGAAGATTATTACCTTCACCAGAATGGTGTGATGTAAACCATCTGAGAAAAAACTCTCCCTCATGGTGTCATCACCCACCACACCAAGTTTGAAATAAGAAAAATTAGTGAACATCTCCACATATTCCATGATAAACATGTCACAATTCTATAGGATCAAGAACTCATGATCTCTCTCTTCCCTCATCATATCTGGAAAGTAGTGCTTAAAGAAACTGTCCTCAAATTCCATCCAAGCCAGTCCCTCATGTCTACCTTTTTGAAAATGAACATGCCACCAAAACTTTTTAGGTCTCTAAGAATGTATGTTGCTAGATTCACCCTCCACCTTGGTGGTGTCTCCAGATACTTGAAGATAATTTTTATTGACTCCATCCAGTTCTCATCTACATGTGGTCTCTCCTCACCCTGAAATAGTAGTGGGTTCTGTGACTAGAAATCCTAAGACAAATAATCCATGGAAGCATCTACTTCTTAAGACCCTATAAATCCTTTGGATGACATGCACCAAACATGTTTTGAGCTAATTATAAAGACATTTTCCAAAAGATATCAAATACAGCAGCTACCCTTCCTATACTGAAGCCTGTACCTATGACTCATGCTCCTTATAACCCTCTAGGGTCTCATCCCAACCCTTAGGGGTCTCAACCTATGCATGCTCAAGTGACACCAAATCACCTCCCAACTAATACTCTATCAGAATCTATCCATTTGTAAACACACAAAATACCAATATATTGGTTATATATCCATAATAATTTATAAATAACATAGATAGGGAAAGTAGTAACCATGTCACATGAAATCCAGCCTCTCATCCCCTTATAATACCGTATTAGAGTCATGTATCGCATATAACTTGCTCCATTCCCATCTTGAAGAACCATGCCACCTCTATTTCATGACCTCATCACCCAACCTAGTGATCAACATCACCCCATACCATCATCCATAACTACTTCTATAAGATCCAGTCACATACATATGTATCATATCACATATCAATTTTTCACAGGCACATGCATATATATAAAACATCCTATGTTCATATCAAAAGAATAAATAGTAACCCCTTTCCATACCGGCCTAAGGGTAAAATATCATAACAAGTAATAGTCACATCCAAGTATACCAATCGAGGTGGAAATAAAATGAATTGTAAAATGAGAAAAACAGAATAGTAATTCTCACCCCCAACAACATGGTCTATCCCCTATTCATGGGGATAGAGGTACCCAAACATGGGATCTGAACCAAGTTCTGATAACATCTTAATATCTAGTCTACCATAACCAAAATAATAAGACCAATAAAGAGGAAAAATAAATTCATCTGATACCACTTTTAGTGAACTGAGCTGATTAGTCACCTAAATAGTGCTTCGGGATGAGTGCCACTATCTTAAGCACACCTCCACAAACACCAAAGGTTACCGACTAGTAGTGAGAATATAAACAGCTGATAGTGGAGAGAATATACCCTTAGGTGATGATATAATAATGGTCCAAGTATATATATAATATTCAATGGAAAATAAATACCAACATACATTGGAAAAGTAACCCATCCATGGAAGATCCACAATGGACAACAGAAGAAATAATAATAAACAATCTCAATACCATTTATAGAATTAAACATCAGAACAAGCCATTTTTGGAAACTAAAAAAGTAAATTCATACATATTTGTTCATACAAACAATATGATGATGGGTCAAAAAGGGATGACCCTTTGTTGGTAGATGTCTACTCATCCGATATTAGCCTTTAACTCGAGCTAATTTGGAAGAAATTGGAGTTTTAGATGAACACCATAAAAATAGGATAAATCATCTCACATGAATTTAATGAAATTTATGGATAGAGAAAATGAAAATAGAAGAAATACGATTTAAGGTATTATTGATACAGATCCAATTCCATAGATAGATTGAAGAATGGAGACCAGACGAGAGGTATGTCTCAAATCCAAGAGAAGGAGAAATAGAGATCCCCTATGATGTGCATGCAATAGAGAATAAGAAAAAGAGGATAATTGGTAAATAGAAGAGAGGATAAAAAGGTAATTTCACACTTTTAATGGGCCACACAGTTTTCCCACATGGTTTGTAAAATCGTGTGCAAACCGTGTAGTGCCCACTACCGAAGCTCTAGGATCACACTGTTCATGTTCATGGTTTTCCAAACCATGTGAAAACCATGTGTGAGACCTCTGTAAGAAATTACAGACATGGCCTCATGACCATTCCCCCCCTCTATCGCAGTTTGAAAAATCATATCTATAAGACCTAGAAGTCTACATGGTTTTTTCAAACCATGCTCCCTAGTCTACGCACTTTGAAAACATGGGTTTTCAGCATATGATAGACCCAAAATCTAACAAAACCCTCGAGACACTTGGTGATCATCAACAATCATATAAAAACAAGGTCTTAGGTCAAATTAAAACTCTAAATAACCCATGACATTACATCAGAAATGCAACAATGCATTTTGGAAGAAATATAGGTGATTTGGGGTGAATACCAATGGGTTCAATCACTATTTACATTTATTCTAAATATACTGAGTCAATGAACATACAAAATATAATTCATCTATTATTCCGAAACTTTTTCCTTAAATGGAACCACAAATATGTTCAAGGAATCCTTGAGAAGACCAATAAACCCATTTGTTATCCTTGGTGGGTGGGCAAGAACACTCCTCAACTAATTGAATACTCTTAATCACAAACCTAGAAGCAATTACATACATTTATTGTTTTAAAATCACAAAAATATACTAAAATACTGGTGTAGGAACCTAAGAAAACACCCAGAATTTATACGATTCTGCTCGCAACTTCATGTGCACAACCTACTTTTTCAATCTGCTGCATGCAACTTGATTCGACGATTTCTTGCTCTAGTATACTTATTTTAAACTCCTATTATTTACTACTATTTGACTGTTGGATTTGAGGACTATCTATTGTGTCTGCAGTAAATAGAGACCTCTCTTTGCTGAATTTCCTCACTACTTCATGATCTTCTATTGGAAGTTGACTTTGTTTTGTTGGTTAACACATTCATATAATTTTTGATCCAAATTTTTACCAGTTTTTTCTTTTTAATGTTGGTTTAGTGTCTCAAGGACTTGTTCATGTTTCATTTTCCCTTACTCACAACTGTATAGAAGCACAAGAGAAGTAATTCATGTTGATAAATAATCAATGTTGAGCAGCATTCCAGATGCTCAGTTTTAAACAGACTAGATTTGAGCTTCCAGTGTCATCCCTTTCGTATGGAATGGCGGAATCCCCTTTGGGCAGTACATCTCATGAATTTATTATATCTTCTATGGTGTTTCTTTGTTTGTAACTCTCAAAATTCTATCTGGTGTAAATTCTTTGCACCTCGTGTTTGTAATGCTACTTTTGTTTTTAATAAGTTTCCTTGGGGCAGGAATTGGGTGACCAATTCATGTCACCACTTTTTTTTAAAAAAAAACTCAAAAATACCACTATGATTCCACTCGTACCACCCATAGTGTGTTAATGCTCCAAAATTATGGAGTATTGTGATCATAAAGACACCATATAGGTTGAGAAGAATAAATAAAGGTATATAAGAACAACAAAATTGAATAGAAATAAAATTAGAAATAGAATACATAAAATTACAATAAACTCCAACTAATTGAGTCATGGTCAAAGGAAAAGGTTTGAATCCTTTAAAAATGGAGAGGGGAAAAGTATTTATAAGCATTTAGAAACCTTATTCCCATTTATCCTCAACTTTTAGTGCCAAGTAGTGGGATTCTTCCACTTCTTGAGATGGTTGGAACGTTTCTATATTAGAGGGTCTAGATCTTATAAGGCGGGCTCATCTCAAATCATCCCCATTAAAAAATTACCTCCATGATAAAATTCTATATTCAATTTAAGAAGAATTGGATTGTAAGTATTTTTTTCATTGTGATGTAGCATAAATACAATGTGAATGCCTCACATGAGTAGGATTTGGAGTGTGGTGACATACGTGTAGCCTAGTTTATGCTTGACTAAGGTAAGACTTGGGCCTAGGATGTTGGTATTCAATATCCTTCAAGTGGTTATAGATAGTATTGGACTTTAATTTTAGAATACATTGCCCGAATTTGAGATAGTGAGATTGAGATTAGAATGTGGATGGTCTAATTCTAGTTATAACTGAGACTTTTATTGGACTTGTAATAGATTGAATCCTAGATGAAACTGGATCAACATGGTCTTGGACCAAAAGATAAGACACACACCCATTTTGACCATGGTTTTGAGAGCTATTACATCATGAATGAAAAGGGGAAGACTTAGAAAATCAACTCAATTTTAGAACTTTCATGGATCATTGTGACACTTAGTCAAACTCTTTATTTTTTCCTCCCCCTCACTTGTAACTGGTGCATCAAGGGACATCAAGGCACCACTATTTTTTGATCTTACATAGGAAACACACTTCGAAAACCAATGATATAAATATTTTAATCTTTATCATATTTGGATTAGTTTTTGGATCTATATTTTCTTCATTTCTCACATCTTGATGAAGGTTCATGTGTGGTGCACATGAGATGCTAGGTTGTGAGAAAAGGCATGCACTAGCTTGGGTTTTCATGGGATGGAGATCAGTTCTCATTTAGAGGGTGATCTTGGATTAACTTGGATGTGCATGTACTAGGATATCAATTAGGTCTTGAGAGGTACAATCACTTTGAAGGTTATGGTTGGGTAGTTGGTTCATGTAGTAGGTTGAGAAGATTACAAGTTTTGTAGATCTAGTGCACAATAGGTTTTCTAGGGCATGTTCGATTGATCGACCGTGAGAGGGGAAATCATGATAGATTGTGATGGTATAATCACTTGATCAACTGTAATAATGGTAATCCGATCTGGTGTGTGGAAGGTGGATTGACCATGAGGTGATATGACCACTCAAGCATGTGGTAGGTTGAGATGTTAACAATTTACATGCTATCAAAAAATGAGTTATAATAACTTCTCGAAATAAAATAAAATTCATGATGTGATCCATCAAAACATTCAATTCCAAATTAAATTAATAATTATTTGTATCAAAAAAATCCACAATTAATCCACCTTTAATGTAGTTACTCGAAAGACCCCAATATTAGTAGTTTATACCATATTTTCAAGGAATTCCAAAACACCCTCAAATGATAAAAAATTTTAATATCCCTTTAAAAATTAAATCAATGGGGTTTTTTCTTAGAATACCTTGATAAAAAAAAGAAATTTCACACATCATTACTCCCCCAAGCATAGAGTATTACACTCATGGGAAATTCCTTCTATTTAATTTCTAATAAAATAATAATTCTAGATTTTCAGATTTTGTACAAAATTCTAGCCTAACATCAATTTATAGATCTAACATATTCCCAATATTAGTTAAATTTTGGCAACAAAAAAAATTCATTTAATTTTCAGAAAACATAATGTTTAAAAAATAAGAATCAATTATAAAAATATATTTAAAAATAATTTCATATTCAAAAAATATTTCCAAGAATGAATCATCATTCAACTATTTACAATGTTTCACAACACACCCAATTCTTAAAGATACGTCCAGTTGGTTTCTTAGATCATATACAAGTATTACAATGAAAAAATATTCCAAATTAAATTTATAAATTCTATTATCAATGGATTTATTCCAAAAAATATAACTCAGTTAATAAGAAAATATAAACTTACAATAAATCTGGCAACTAATAAAAAAGTTAGGAAACATTTTCAGTTATATCCCCTAAAAATTTCATTATGATTTATACATGAATTTAATCCACATCCCTCACTTAAATTCAAGGTGTGAAATAAATTAGATCTTAGTGGAATTAAAATTCTAATGAGTGACTTCCATTTATCCCTTCCTCCAAAGTTTCTTAAACAAGAGTTTTAATTTCAAATTCCTTGGTAAAAATCAAATGAATTTGTTATAAGTCAATTTACCCTTCTTTATCTGGGTTCAATATTACCCTCACCTGAATGAATTCATTTTTTATAATTAGACACATATTGAATTTTTTCCAATAATTATTTTTGAAAATAACTTATTTAAAAATTTATTTCATTTACTCACACACCTAGTTCCTATTGCCTCATATCATTATTGTGGGATCCCAATTTCCCATTTTACTCTAGTTTAAAAGTAATTATATCATTTTCTTTTGAGTTTTCTCCCGGAGGTGTTATTTTAAAAAAAGGAAAAGTTAACTTGAATTATGTTTAGGATTACAGTGTCGTCATGTTATAATTTAAATTCCATAAATATCTTTTCATTGATACTCTTTTCCCTAGTTCTAAGACCACAAATCCATGAAAAAATTAGTGATAATCACTTAGTAATAACTTAATATTTTAGGGTTAAATAATAAGATCAAAATTCTGACAATTAACATGAAGTTAAAAAGTGATTAATGTTTTCAATTTATCTCAAATAATGTTTGGTAAAAATACATAAACTATAAAATAAAGTTTTACATGATCAAAACAAATTTTTTTTACAAATAATAAATTCACCAAAACAAACAACAAAAAAAAAATAAAGGAAAAAATAAGATCTTATAAAAAGAAACCATGAGTTAACCCCTCCCATACACTTAGTTTCAAATATATCAATAATAAAACTCACCATTTATCCTTCATATTTAAAGAATATTACAAAAATAGGACAAAATAAAGGATTAGTATAGAAGGATACTACCTGGATATAATTATTCCATTTCATGTGGATAACCTTATTATGAAGTTATTCCCACTTTTATTGGATTATAATGGTCTTCAAGAAGTTCTCGTAGCTGCTATCCACTTTAATCTTTGCATAGATAAACAAAAAAAATGAATATTTTTTTTTCAAAATTAAAATACAAAACTAAAAATAATAGGAACGTGGATAAAATATATAAATAATATTGGTAATACCCCCAAGAGGTTCTATAGTTTATACTATCAAAAGTTATACAACACTAGGATTATCCCCAATCTATTAGAGGTTAGAAATTCTTATCTTTAAACAACTACATCCCTATAGTTTCCTTGTGCTTCATAGATTGAATCTTTGAGTTGAGGTCCTCTTTGGTATCATGATGTGTGTCCAAACCCTTGGAATTGTAAGTTAGATTTAAATGTGGGGTTGTAAGGATAAAACATAAGGCCTCATGTTGGACTTCTCTACCTCCCTTCACGTCATCCTCTTGATAATCTTAAGGGGGATATTCCTCTTTAACTTATCATATCTCATTTTAATCAGATGAAGATACCTTTACTCCTTTGGGAACCCCATCCAACTCCTCAAGGACATGTAGCAAAGGGTATATTTCTTTATAGTGAAAAAAGGGAAATTAGCTTGTATTTAAGATTGTAATAAATAAGTAAATTAACAAAAAGTATATATTACTCCCTCTATTTCATCTACCTTAAGCTCCTCCTCCTTGCACAAGGCTCGTGAGAAGTAATTAAAAGTTCTCTCAAGTTGGTATTATTCAATTATATCATAAAAAAATTATTCTAGATTGTCTTAATCATCCTCAAATGTAGGTATAAATTGGAATGAATCTTCTATTACAACACAATGTAGGCCAGATTGTAAATAAGTATGAATAACATGTGAAAAATTAAATCCATTTCAAGATCAAATCCATCTTTGGTTTCAATATATAGTTCATCCTCTAGGTGAAATGTCTCTTTAAAATCTTCTAGTGTGGATGGGGATAATAGTGGGTATTCTAGCTTTTCCTAAAAATAAAGTCTAACTATTTCATAATCTTTATCATCCATTACCTACAAGATTGGTGTTTATTCTGAAATAATAACATAGAGGAACACATATTTAAATTAAATTCAATAAAATAAATAGATTCTGAGTCGAATGAAAGAATATATCCCTTTATAATTTCAACTTTTAATTATTCCTCAATGCACAGGGCCACTAGGCAGATAAGTTCAAGATTAAATAGTGGTACATTATCATCTTCTTCATGATCTTCATGTTCTCCCTCCACCTTGGTACTTATGAATACCGAGAACTTTATTTTAGGTTTATATTATTTAATCACTTTCTGAAAACATTCTTCTTATTATTATACATGATGCTAGAAGTGGATTTGGCTTCATATATTTGGGTTTTCAGTTCATCCTTACTGAGTGGTTGCACCCCCTTTTCTTCCTACATGGGTGGGTGGGGGTGTTTTTTTGTCCGGATCTAGTTCATCCATCATCTCCTGTATTATACACTTAGTGATCCCATAATCAGTTCTTTCACTTTATTCTTGATGGTAATAAGGATATGAGTAGTCATGTAAAAAATCTTGGATTCATCTCCAACTAAAGTAGTTGTGCATTGGTTACTGTAAGCATTGATCCCCCCATAAGTATGCTCTAGCCTCACTTCTATCCTCAACTTTTAGGTATTGATAATTAGATATGACTTTATTATATATCTGCATTAATTTATCTTTTGAATATGTTTTTCATTCCCAAGACTGTGTATATGATGAAGTTTTTTTTAATGGTTGGGGCCGAAGCCTCATTTTTATTGTTAAAGTAAAGAAAAGACCTCTTTAACTGGGTAGAGGGAGACCCATTACATAGCTCGTAGGCCCAGTGGGCATTTAGCCCCTTACATAGCTCATAGGCCCAAATTTTTGGCCCAATAATCATTCTATAAATAGTACTGCTACAGTACCCGCACTGCTATAGTACCACACAGTACCTGCCGCTGCTACAGTTCCCCTACTGCCGCTACAGTTCCCCTGCCGTCGCTATTGTTTTTTTAGATTTTAAATTTTAAAATTAAAAGTAGTAAACACTAGTTAAATTTTTGAATGAGATAATAAAAATTTGGACTAAATCCCTATAAATGATGCTAAGTTGATGAGAGGTTTTTCATCGGAACCTCAGTAAACCTAATTTATTGACTTGGAATGCAACCTAGTGGCTGCCTTGGGTATTCTTCAAGGATTTAGGCCTATGAGATCTTAATATCCTAGCACATTATGTTCATTTATTTTATTTTATTTTAAAAGAATCTATAAAGATAATTTTTTGTTTGGTTTTATTATTATATTATTTAAAATAAAATTGAAAGCAGAAACACAACAATGGGGTTAGGAAGAAATGCATGAGATTTGAGGTGAATTTGAATGGGTTCAATCATTATTTAAAATTTTTCTAAATCCCCTAAATCAATGAATATAATCAATACAATTCATCTATTCATGCACCACTATTTCATTATATGGATTCAATAATATACTCAAGGAATCCTCAAGTGGATAAACAATCCTATTTGCTCTACTTAGTGGATTGGAAAGTACAATACTCAACCAGGTGAATTATCAAACTCACACACTTATGAACCAATCACATTCCATTATTCCATTCAAAACAAAAAAATTCACTTGTATAAAGTTTTATCCAAATAGAGGGAGCATTTGTAGTAAAAAATAGTGTAGTGAAACGGTATTAATGGAATACAAAATGACAATCGCCTATCCTACACACCATATTCACTATTGTACCAAAAATAGATAAGAAATATATTGATAATTAAAATGCATAAATTCAAGGACACCACTATGGTCACCTTGTACCACCCCCAATGGGTTAATTCTATATCATTATAAAGTATCTATATTATAGGGACATCATAGTGGCTGATAAGCACAAAGAAAGCAAGGGAGGGGAGAACATAATATTTTAATAGATATATAATTAGAATCAGAATATAGAAAATTAAAATAAACCCTAAATAATCAAGAATGGGCCAAAGTATAAGGTTCAAATACTTTATAAATGCGGATGGTAGATTTTTTATAAGATTTGAGGCTCTTTATTCCCCTTCTTATAAAGTTTTAGTACTGAGAAGTGGGATTATTCATATTCCTTGGATGGTTGGGATGTGTCTATATTAGAAGGTATGGATCTTCTCAGGTGGGAATATCTAAAATATTCCACAGTTATAAATTTTTACCATGATCAAATCCCATACCACCTACATGAATAATCAAAGAGTAAGTGTTTTTTTCATCATGGTGTAATGTAAATCCGATGTAGAAGCCTCAAATGAGTAGGAGTTGGAGTGAAGTAATGAACACGCTACTTGGTACATGCATGATTGGGTAATGTCTTGGGATTGGGATATTGGGGCTCAATATCCTTCATGTGGTACTAGATAGTCTTGGAATTAAATTATGGAAGACCTAGTCAGAACATGATATGGTGATCTCGATCCTGCAATGTGTCTAGTCTAAGTCTGGTACTACCTGGGGATTTTATTGGGAAATGGAAGATCTTAAATCATGGATGTAACTAGTTTACATTGTCTTGTAATGGAATAGAATATTAGTACCAGTGCTGGACATGGTATAGAGAGTTGTTGAATGATGGTTGTAAATGGGAATAACTAGTTAAATAGCTTGATTACATGGCTCTCTTAGCTTATTGTGATAATTGGTCACCCACCTTGTGTACATCCTCCCCTGTAGTTGTAGCCGGTACAAAGAGGGAAGTTGAACCCCCACCATTTTTTAATCCTTCGAAGCGAATACAATTCAATATAAAATGATCTAAATCCCCGAATACTCATTATATTTGGATAAATGGCAGTTTTTGTAGCACAATTGTATTCATTTCTCGCAACATGATGAAGGTTTGGGTGTGGTGAAGACGAGTTGCTGGATTACGAGAAGTGGTTGGAACCATCTTGGGGTTTTATAGAATATATATTGAGTATGGTTGAGAGGGTGAGCATAGAATAGTTTGGAAGTGTAGGTACTAAGATATAGAGTAAGTATTGAGAGGCACAATGGCTTTGAAGGGTATAATGGGCCAACTGGTTCATGAGATAGTTTGAGAGTGTTACATGTGCAGTAGGTACAGTGCATGGTAGGTTTGTGAACAATCATGGTTGACTATTAATAGGTAGGAGTGGGACATGGTGGGTCAGACATGCATGAATGAGGGATGTACATGGTCAGTTGTGTGTTTTCACTATAGGCTTGTGGCTAGTTCTCATGGTAGGTTGTCTGGGGAACGACCAATTGATCGATCATGAGAGGGGTACTCATGAAAGCCTGATATGGCATGATATTTTGATATACCATGCTGAGGGGCAGTAGGTTATGTGTGTGGTAGGTGGATCAATCATGAGAAAATAAAGCTACTCAAGGTTGATATAGGTTTAGCTATTAATAATTTATATCCAATAAAAAATGAATTACAGTAATTTAAAAAACAAATAAAATTCATGATGTGAGCCATCAAAAAATTCAATTCTATATTAATTTCATAATTAAATTTTATAAAAAAGATCAAAAATTAACCTAGATTTAAATTATTTAATAAAAAACACCAATATTATTATTTTAGACCATATTTTTCAATAAATTTAAAATTAATCTAAAAATATTAAAACATTATTTACTTTTAAAAATGATATCAATGGGTTTTTTATAAGAATAAATTTATTAAAAATTAAATTTCACATTTCATCACCCATAAATTTCCAGGTCATTTTAAAATATACACCATAACATTCTCTATCATCAAGAATCACCTAAGAATATATTTGACCTTCTCATCCATCAATCAGAATCCAAAACCACTCTTTATTATAAATTTCAAACCGGAATGGATATTAATCAATTACCAATGCACATAACCTTGATATGATAACCTTTTCCTAAAATCCCATGTCTGATCCTCTAAACACACCAACTACATCCTGAACAATATTATTGATGTGGTATATACCTAATCACATTAAATTCCATGAAACAATACTAATCATTCCTTCTTTAGAATAGCTCTCCTAAAAATCCTCAGCCTCACTCGCCAATGAATCCTCATATCTCTCGATTTTGATATTAAAATTTATGAAGGGATCATAGAATCATCCAACTGTACACACTAATTTTGAAACATGAAACTCACATATGATTCCCAAATCTGGTATTTACTAAGGAACCAGATGAATCAAATATTTATTCTCACTATAATTATATTACAATCTTAACCATTCCCTAATATATTTCATTATATCCATAAACCTTACAATAATAGGGCTATAAATTCATGACTGATTCAATGGACCACACCATAGTAGTATCCTTATCATTTCACCATTGAAACAAAAAACATGATCTACATAGCCTATGTTCTATACATTAATGAACATAATGACTAGACATGACCTCCCTTCTCATACCCAAATAATTTCATGAAAAAATAATCACTACCCATTTTTGGATTACTAGGAATATTATCCCTGTTTTTTTCCAATATTCACCCGTAATGAGAGTCACAACCTCCAACAACCAATGGTGCACTCCCCACCATGTTAATTCCCTTACAATTCTCCTTGAGAATAATTCCCTATATGTTTCATTATCACACATGTTCCACTCTTCTTGATCTATGCACATACCATCCATGATACTCCTTATCAAGGAAGAAGACTATGTTAAATGTACCTTAGTAATCCGATCTATATTTGATGTCATTTATTTCTAGAGAGGAACACATTTAATTTCATTAAACCCTTAGGAACCATTCCTACAAGAATCTCACAGATTAAACCCTGATCTCTATCATCACACTAATATCATTTCACCCTAAGTTGATAATAAATTATCTTGGATCACAAAAACAATTTCTTGAGAAACTCAATCACTATCATTATCATCATAAAAAACTAATATGGTTCTCAAAAAACATTCCCATTACAAGACACTAAATCTTCAACAATATATTTTTTACTAGGATTATGGTGCTTCATACAAAAAAACTCCAATCACAAAGTCTGATCCCAACTAATGGTTCTACATAGAATAGGAATCCTGTATTAAAACCCAAATTAATTGGTTGAAAACATGAAACCATAAAAAACCACATATGGATACTTGATCCCAAAATTAGCCATCCACCCAAAATAAAAAATATATCGACTCTTAAAATAAGATTTGAATACTCACCAAATTCCCCACTCAACCACCCAAGTCATTCTTAATCAATCATAGAAAATCAAGCCAACCCGATCAACATAGGCACCAATTATTTTTTACCATCATCAAACCAAGGTATTCCACACCCAATAACGTCAATTATCCCTTTCTAACATACTTGACACATCAAAGTACAAATTCAAACATCTGGTTCACTCTTAGTCAAAACATAAAAATCCAGGAAACCCAGTTTATATAGGAATTAGTTTCTTATTCAAACCAACTTAACAAATTTACCAAACACTAATAATAATCTAAGTTTTAAAAATAACCCTATGAATTGAAGGAATTTTTAATAAAAAACACAAAATCCCAATCCTAGCTGATCCTTTCCTTTTTTCAAAAAATGAACTCCACTTTTTAAAAACCACTTTGAAACCCAATTTCATGATAATTTTTACTAATATTTTTAAAAACCAGAGAATAAAAATATATTTCAAGTAAAACAAAATTATAAAACCATTTACACACTCCTCATCTATAACATGGTTTTCTTCTTAAAAATGGATTTTTTTGAAAATCCATATCCCAAAAATCATTTTACTATGGTGGTCAAATAGTCATAATCAAAAATCAATCAAACAAACCCCTCGAATCAATATTAATCCAGCCAAACCTTATAATGTATTTGAGTAAATTTTGAATATATTATATGTTAATTCAATTAATAGTGGATATTAACGAGACATAATGTCAAAAAACACAACCCATTGGTTCACGTATCATGTCCTAAGAATGCCATTATCACAATGCATGAATAAGGTCACTAGATCCAAGATGATTCCTATGGCTCATCCCGAGTATCACCCATTACACATTGGGATTATCATCCAAATATAACACCTAAATTATCTAAGAATGTTTTGTCATAGAACTATAAATCCCTTGGAAACTTAGGTTTCAACCGAAGCTATATTGGCCAAGCATGTTACTGATATACCTCCTAAGTCTTGAAAACCTAGACCCACCTCTTATGGATATTGTCCCAACCAAAAACATGACATGAAACACCTTTGTGACTCCCCAAATCAAATTACCCAAATGTTACTAGAGTGGAGATACTAGAAGACATGAATTACACCTCTCTATATTTCAGAGGTTTCCAACTAGTGTTAAGGGATTAAAATAGTCATGTGGACTCTATTAACTTAAAAGAAAATCCTAAGGGACATGCCCGAATCTACTAAAAATCCAACATGAACTATCTTTGTGGTGGAAAAAACCAAAACATGTAAATAATAAATTGGTATCCAAGAGGGAACCTACAATCCATAACGGGAAAGCTATAAATAGTTATATGACACATCATAATATAATATAGTAGCATTATGAGATGTATATGTATAATATAAATCATCATATAAATATAACAATGACACACTGACCGATATACTTGTAGAATAAAACTGGAGAGAAAACGATATGTCCTCTAGCCCAACTCATATAATCACACTACCAAACCCTCATACTCTATAAACTACTAGATCCAAACAATGTTTCCATATCCAAGTGATACTTATGCCTTGAATAAAAAAATGTTTATCCACGTACATTGAAACCCATGTTGTGTACATGGGTAAGGATGATTCCAATGACCTAGTAGGAATCCTTAGCACCTCAATATACTAAATTATTCTATGATCAAATTTATGAGCATGAAATATATATAACTAGTGAAATTAATTCTCGTGAAACATACCCTTCCAAAAATATAATCCAAAATTCATACATTGGAATACACATGTGTGAAAACTAGGACACCATGAAACCTGACTATATCTGCTTCATCAAATGATAATAGAAAGAGTCATTTCAATCCAAAAGTTTATCCCCGGACATAAAAATAACCTTATCAATCAATTAATGACCTCAAATCAATTACCTAGTCATATCCCATATCAAGAACCTGACCACTCCCTTCTCACTCAATGAAGGCTGCCTGCTAAAACCCATACCATGTTTCTCAACTTTAACATATCACTAAAGGTTGGAAACCCATAACTTCCAAATAAATTCAATTACCAAACCTTATCACTCAATTATGGCCATACATCAAGTCCCAAACCATCCCTTCTCAATCTAGGGAGGTTACACATCAAGTCTGGGGATATCCCTTCTTACTCAAGGGAGGTCTCCCATCAACATCTCAGAATATCCCTTCTCACTAAATGGAGAAAAAACACCCACAATCACATACCATCATATTAAAATCCACCATCCAATAAATCATGACATGGAAATAACCATTTGTTCTAACATATCATAAGGTAAGTAGAAAAAACAATCAATAAAGTAATGTAAGAAGCTAACTCTATCCCAACAAAACATATCAAGAATAAAATCACCACAAGAATAAACCTTCACTTATCCATTATAAAACTATTAAGGATACTCACATTAAATATTTTCATGTACCCAATAAATTTATAATTTAATTTCCATAAAAAAACCTTATTACAAACCACTGGGTCACCCAAGACTTAACCAAGGCTAAGAATCTCACTTTAGGCTCAATTTTCTTAAGATGGATTCTCTACCTATCACCATAGAATTGAGAATAGTTACATTTTAAACTATGCATTTTACCCACATATAACCTATAAGGGGTCAAATATATCAATTAGAACCCAACTGACCACTTTTATACCAAATACGAAATATTATCAGGCCAACTCATGCACCCGTGTTCATGAATATTCATGAAACCATATATAACACTATAATATAGAAAGAGAATCATATAAAATCATGCATCACCATGAAACAATAATTACACACCCATAATTATTAATCAATAAGTATAAAAAATATTATATACATTAGAAAATAGGATGTTTCCCACACAAGGTCAATAAGACCAAAAACATATCAACCCATGACCTTCTAGATTTCCTTTAAAAACCTAGTCAAAATCCTCCTAATCAATCTTTCCAAAAAGTATTTTAATTATATATTTACCCAAAATATTCCCTCAGAAAAAATCCCAATGAAATAATTCTTTAGAAAACCCCACACTTGTTTTGAAATACCATTCCAAAACCACACCTAAAATAATTTCATTTATTTTGAAATTCCATTCTTAAACTATTTCTTTTAAAAAATTATTTTTCTCAAAAAACCATTTTCAAATCCAAATTTAAAAAGTAAAACCCACTTTCCTTGAAAAACCAACTTACACCACCATAAATACAACAAAGAAGGATATTTAAACTCATTGGAATAATGTGACACCAAAGAACTGATTAGCAAGCTATGCGGTCCTTGTTGACTATTAGGCCAACATGTTCCCTTCCCAATTTATTGAGAAAAATCATACAAGGAATGAAACATGATGAAAATGGGAATAATGATCATTCATGAATATAAAATCACCAAATTATAAAGAAACTCAATAATGTAAATTCCATATACCTCATTCGGGGTTAACATGAATTTACTCATTGAGAAACCCTGGCTGATCTAGACTTGGTAGGAGGACATTCAATAATTTGAAAAAAACATAATTTTTAGAACAATAAAGAGAAAACAATAAAAAATTGATATGAAAGAAAATCACCCAAGTGCATATATCCTTACCCTAAGGTACTCATTTCAATAAATTACATAAAGATCCGAAAACAACCAGTGAAAATCTCCCTTGGGGACAAAGTGGGGAATGATTGAACCATATGGGGCATATCCACTATATTTGGGAAGGAAATATACTAAATCTGATTTTATATTTCATTTAATAAATTTATTAGTATTTTAGAAAAACTTAAAAAAATTATTCACACTCGATTTGTTTGGAAAACACTAGGGATATAACACCCCGAGATTTTAGTGTTTTTTTTCAAATTAATTTAATAGTTTGATATTTTCCACTTCACGAAACAATAAAAATATATTTTCACTAATTCAAAAATTCCTTTCACATATAATCAGATTTTATTATATTACATGCAATCCCAAATAGGCGTAAATTATATGTAATAACAAGGTTAGCATACATTGCACGCAAGATTGACCTTTCCTGATGGCTTGCGCAACAAGCAAGACTGTGTGTTACCTAACTATAATATATTATTAAAAATATTAATATAATGGAATATAAACTAGCGGTTAAGTTGATGGATATTAATTTTATTATTTAAATTATGAAAATATGTGGTTTATACCAATATAATTTGAATTCATATATTACCAATTAATGAATATGAAAACCAATTGAATATAAAGAAAAATATTATTATAGTCACAAAGCTATTTTAACTTATTCAATTTAATTAATTACAATTTTTAAGTGCGATTAATGTAGTAATTTTTTTATATATTCAATAAAATATTTTATATATTCATCCCATAGATTCTATAGACATAAGATATGAACAAATTTGATTTCATGCTTAAAAACCTATATTTTTTTAAAGGAATTTTTACCGCCTTTTGATGGTGAACCATTTTAAAATCATATTTTTGGAGATTTTATAGATTTAATATTTCAAATAAACTTCATATTTTTAAGAGAGACATAAAATTAGGTTAGGATAATTTTTTGGTATTTTTATGTAAGGTTTCATCTTTTAATGAATAGTTAAAAATAATGGATTTTATTTCAAAAATTATTTTTTATATAATTTATTTAAAAGGTTAAATTATATTTTAAATGGTTTAATAGTTTATTTAGATAATATTTTACCAATTAATTCAATTTAGGTCATTGGAACCAATTTCACATTGAAATTGGACGAAAAACTTATCAAAATTTTGATCATTTTTACTTTAAATACTTATAGTGTCATCCAGTTAGCGAGATTAATTTTAAATTAATTTCATCAAATTTTTAGATTTGAATATTTAAAAATGGTTTACATATTTGGAGTCATAATAATTTATAATTTATAATAAGTTTAACTTTGTTTTTAACCAATAATATTGGTGAAATTTATTAAAATTAATTACATCGATTAAGAGAAAAATTATGTTAATAAAGTTCTAAACCATAAATTTAAGGCCCAAAATGACCTCAAATCTTATCCAACACCCATTGGATGGAAATATTTAGACCTTATAATCCATTCTATATACCTTTATCCATAATTGGATCCACTTTAAACATGAAAAAACTTGGGTGGAATTCTCTATTTAAATATTTTAAAGAGTGCCACTCCTCCTCCAATATAAAAGGCCACCACCTCTACCCATTCCATAGACCTCTCAAACCTATTTAGTTTGGACAATATCTATCCAAGTATCCTAAAAAAGTCATAAATTTTACCTTAAAGTCTCACCTTGAGTATAAATCCTCTCAAGGAAGACTTTTTCCCTAAACTAAAATGAGTTACCATATTTAGAGGAAGCTTGTTCAAGTAAGAAGAGAGTTAAGGCACAAGGTAAAGGGATTTCATCTCATTTTTAATTTCCATCAGATACATGTTATGTTTGACACTCTTTTCTTTTTTGTTGTTCATGTACTTCCCATTATTTTATTATATTTATCTTATACTTAAATTTATGAATATTCACATTTCCATTTTATGATCCTTCTTTCTTGGGGTTTAAGTTTCAAAAGTTAACCAATCAGTAAAAATGTTTTGTCTCAATTTTCCTTCTTTGAAACTCTTGTTTTTATGTAACTAAACTCTTTTTTGAGGTGTATATACTTCCATTTTACATGTTATATCATGAATATTATTCTTTTCATGATATCTTAAGCTTAATGTAATTTAATTTTATTATATAAAGAGTATGATCCCAAGTTATCGAGTTATAAGAGTCTATTGAGGCAATCTCACTACTTTTAGAGATTGTTTATGTTTATTCATACTTTTTTGAAATATTATGATCTGTATATCAAGAAAACTCATTAACTTGCTTCTAATCTATTTTTAAATATATCCTCATGTGTTAGTACCCTTTTCCCACCCTTTGGTACTCAAGATAATGTTTTTATGTAAAATGTTGTCATCTCTCTCTTTGGTCAGAAATTTATTATATTCAAAAACCATGTTTTCGAAAATGTTTTCAAAAATGTTTTCAAAAATGTTTTCAAATTTTTTTTCAAAAATGTTTTCAAAAATGTTTTCAAAATATACTCGAAGATAATTTTTAGGGAAAACAGATTTAAATTTTTTTATTGTTTTCAAAGCTTAATTTATATGTTTTCAGAGCTATTTTCAAATATAAGTGTTTTCAAAAGGTTTTAAATTATAAAAATCATTTTTCAAAGAAAAAAAAGGATATTTTAATCAAGAAATGTTTTTCCAAAAGATATTTCAAATTTTTTTTTCATCTAAGATGACATTCATTGATGTTACTCATTCCCTTCTAAGAAATTATCTAAAGGTTCTATTCATATCATTTATATGAATGAGTTATGCTTAATGTCATGGTCTTTATGAAGCCCATTTCCCTTTCAAGGGTTACATGTTTATGAAACCTGATTCCCTTTCAAAGTTTACAGGTTTATGAAACTTTCTTCTTTTCATCTATTATGCTATGATGAAATGGTTATGAAACCTATATATTTTCCATATCTTTTGATGGGATGAAATGTTAATGGTAACCATTTCATTTCATGGGTTATGGTTTGATGTTTATAAAACCTATGTCTTTTTATGGGTCATGATGTGATGAATGTTTTATTATCTTGTGGAACATGAATGAATGATTTTTTTATGAGATGAGTGAGACCTATATCTCCCTCTAATGAATTGGGTAATTATGGATGACTCATGAGTATAAATATTATGCATGAACAAGATTGCATGTTCATAATGTTATTCATGGTCCTGATGGCATGTCTATAAATTTATGCGTGAACCTAAATACATGTTCATAATGTTATGAGTGGACCTTATTCTGTGTTCACAATGTTATGAATGGACCTAGATGTATGTCCTTAAGTTTATATGTGAATCTGATTACATGTTCAGAATATTATGCATGAACCTAATTACATTTTCACAATGTTATGCATGAACCTATTTTCATGTCTATTAGGTAATTCATGAACCTGATTATACGTTCATAATGTTATGCATGAACTTGGTTTCATGTACATAAGGTTATTCAAGAATCTGAATACATTTTCACAATGTTATGAATGGACCTAGTTGCATGTACACAAGTTGATTCTGGGGCCTGATTTCATGTCCTTAACTTAATGTGTGAACTTGACTCTACTTATATATGTTTACAATGTTAAACCAATGTGCATGCTACTAATTCCATGCATTTTCCTATGTTATTTTTCCTTGGACTATATTATTTATTTCCTTATGATTCATGTCTTATGAACATCCATTCTATATTATTTTCTCTAATATACAGGGCATGATATTCAAATGTTATAATTCTGTTCCATACCCAATTTTTTAAGTTATGCTTAGTCATTTCCTTTATTTACCATTACTAAGCATTCGATCTCACCCATTTCTTATGTTTCCTTTCCCCAGGGTATGAAGAAGGGTTTTAGGTAGAAGTAATAAAGGTAGAGATACTTATAGGAGATGTTGAAGATCTTTCACCAGGATAGAAGATTTTGTTTCCATGTTTCCAAAGACACTAAACTATTATGGTCCTTGGGAATGTATTTTTTTAATGTACTAAATATTAATCTAAAGTGATGTAATATCCATGTATGTCAATCCTAGGTTTTTATAATTAGTATCAGTGGAATGGTTTTGTCAAACTTTTGAAACTAGGTTGAGAAAACCTTAGTGAGATCCCAAGGTATATTTCTAAGGACATGTCAAGGGATGCCTCTAAGGATAAGTATAAGGATGACTTAATTTTTAGAAAAATTTCCTAGAATTTTGGTAAAGAATAGAATGAGTGGTTTTATAGAAAATAAATCCCTATCCAGATACTATAAGTGAATTTGGATCTAGAAAAGATGTACATAGGGGTCACAACTCTGAAAAGATATTCCGATCCTGACTTAGTGTAATCTAGTACACAACGATGGGCCTTTTTTCACACCTAGTTTGACATTACCTGGGGATATTTTTTGAGAATTCACAAACTACTTACAACCATCATAAAGGATTTAATTAGATATTAGATATGAATAACCTCAAATAAACGTAAGTTTCATAGATTAAGGAGGGTGTCATACTTTAGAAATCCTATAAGTTACTTTTTCTGATTATGTGGTTCTTCATTATGATAACTATTTATTATTTTATTCTTTTATTTTTAGTCAATGGATGGAACCCGAAGGAACTGCATTAACAGTGATTGAAACCGAAAATGAAATGAATTTCTTCCTGAAGGTATGAATGCTATGGGGGATGGAATACAAAACCTCCTTTATATATTCTCACCTCTTTCTCAATCTATGAATCATGACAAGTTTCAAAAAAATCAAAGAAGGGAACAACGTTATTTTTAGTGCTTCATGAGGCAGTGTCCACCTTCCTTTAGTGGGTCATATAATCCACTTGTTGTAGAAAACTAGATCAGTACCACTGAAATGATATTATCTATTCTCAAGTGTTTGGATCATGAAAAAGTCATTCTAGCTATTTATCAGTTAGAAGGTGAAGTAGACTAGTGGTGGAATCTAATAAATAATATGAGTTAGAGAGATGAAATAGAATCCATGGATTGGGATGAGTTCAAGAACTTATTATTCCATAAGTACTATCCTCATGTTCTTCGTATGAAGATGGAAAATGAGTTTCTTGAGTTGAAGAAAAATAATGATGAATCTTTAGGTACCTATTGGGATAATTTCACAATACTTTAAAGGTATGCTTCTAGTATTATAATCCAACCTGAAAGTAAAGTTGATTGGTTCTTCAGTGGATTAAAGCTAAGTATCAAAAGGGCGTTGGTCATAAGAAAATTTAGTAGCTATGAATATATTGTACATTGTGTGATCAAAGCTGAAATTTGGGTTGGAATTACTTATCAATCTCATAGTTTTAACAAGAATAAGAAGATGGATTTCAAAGGGGAATCTAAAAACCATGGAGATAAGAAAACTTTTCAAACACCTACTTGCCAAAACTATGGGAATTAGAACTTAGGAGAGTTCCTGAAATGAAAAAGAAGGTCTTTTGAGTTTTGGAATCCTAGATACCAAGGAAAATAATATAGAAGTTATAAGAAGATGAAATTAAATGAAATTAGTGGAGGGAAAACTCAACTGGATGAACCACCAACAATTTAGTGTTTCAAGTTCATGGAGTTCAGGCATTATGAAAATAATTTCCCCAATACAAGGGCTAATATGGATGATAAAACACAATAACCTCAAGGAAAAAGGAAAAAGGAAAATCTTATTCAATCATAATGGATGAAGTGAATAATTAAAATTAGGGGGAAAATTATCCTTTTTCCCATAGTTGGGATGTTCAAGTTTGATTTTGTATGAATAAGCCCTTTGATAATATTGTTGTTCATTATTTAGTAATGTTTTATCCCTATAAATGGATTTTGGGATAATAAAACCACATTTAATTTTCTATGAGTGCAATTATGAACAAAATAATCTAATAAAAATATTTTTTATAAGATAAGAGCATATTTAAGGAAGAAATGATGAATTATATTTTGGAAGGCTTATAAGGATAACCATTTATGGAAAGTTTAAGACAATATTCAAATAGTGTTTTTTATATTAATGTATTATCTCACCACATAAGGAATTATGAATATTACATAACCTATCTGTGTTGATGTTAACCAAAGATAGATGGGTTTACTTTTCTTGGATCTCATGATCTGTTAGTACTTAAAAAAAGAAGAGAATTATCATTAATTTCTTAGTGTAAGAGATGAAGTAGAAATATATCAAGGCATAACCAATGACTGAGATTGTGTATAAGGAAGTGGATAAACCAAGTAAGTATATTTCCTTATATTCTTGTTCATTAAATAGAATTAATCAGTTATAGGATAATGATAAAAAATGTGTTGTTATAATACCTTAAATTATGTTGAACAAAGGGATTCTGGGATCATCATAGATTTATGATTATGATACACTAATATTTAATTTGATCATTAACTTGTTTTTGATTGATGACCTCTATCATTCAATATTAATATTTATTCTTTTCCTTCATGTCCAATCTTCACTCCTAACATATGTTCTCTTATGTGGAAACCCTGTTATATGTTACTTTGGGTAACCATTATGGTTCCAAATTTAAGGGAAGTTTTAGTATCTATTTTTATGATGTGGGTTTCTATGAGTGAAAATTTCAAGTATTAAACCTTTGATAAACCATAATAATTTTGAGGTAAAAATTCATTTTAAAGTCGGTAGATTGTAACACCCGAGATTTTGGTGATTTTTTTTCAAATTAATTTATTATTTTGATATTTTTCACTTCACACAACAATAAAAATAGTTTTTACTAAGTCAAATATTAATTTAAAATGGAATCATCTTTGTGTATGTTACATGAAATCCAAAATTGGCGTATATTATATGAAACAACAAGGTTAGTGTACATTACATGCAATATTAACCTTCCCTGATGGCTTGCTTAACACGTAAGACTGAGTGTTACCTAACTATAATATATTATTAAAAATATTATTATAATAGAATATAACATAATAATTAAGTTTATAGATATGAATTTTATTAAATAAATAATGAAAATATGTAGTTTATAAAAATATAAGGTGAATTCATAGATTACCAATTAATGAATATGAAAACTGATTGAATATAAAGAAAAATATTATTATAGTCACAATTATATTTTAACCTATTAAATTTAATTAATTAAAATTGTTAAGTGAGAATAATGTAATAAATATGTTATATATTCAATAAAATATTTTTTATATTCATCCCATAGATTCTATAGACATAAGATAAGAAGAAACCCAATTTTATGATTAAAAACCTATATTTTTATAGGGAAATTGTAAAGCCTTTTGATGGAGAACCCTTTTCAAACAATTTTTTTGGAACTTTTATAGATTTAATATATCAAAATAGACTTTATATTTTGAATAGATACATAAAAATTTTGTTAGGATAAATTTTTGGTATTTTTATATAATGTTATATTTTCTAATGAATAGTTAAATAACTGGATTTTATTTCAAAAATTATTTTTCATATAATTTATTTATAAGGATAAATTATATTTTTAAATGGTTTAATAGTATAGTTAGATAATATTTTTATCAATTAATACAATTTAGGTAATTGTAGTCAATTTTAAATTGAAATTTGATGTAAAAACTTATCCAATTTTTTATCATTTTTACTTTAAAAACTCACAGTGTCGCCCCGTCAGCAGGATTAATTTTAAATTAATTTCTGCCACTTCTATGATTAGAGTTTATAAAAATAGATTACATATTTGTAATTATAATAATTTATAATGTTTGATATGTTCAAATTTTTTTAACCAAAAATATTATTGAAAGTGATTAAAAATAATTACACCGGTTAAGAGAAAAAATAGGTTAATAAAGTACTAAATCATAAATTTAAGGAAAAAAATGACATAGACACTTATCCAACACCCATTGGATGGCCATATTTCGACCTTATCATCATTTTTCTTTACCTTGGTCCATTATTGGATCCAGGTTTAACAAGAAAAACATGGGTGAAATTATCTCTTCAAATATTTAAGAGAGTGCCACTCCTCCAATATAAAAGGCCACCATCTCTACCCATTGCACACACATATCAAACCTCTTATGTTTATCCAAGATCTGCCAAAGTAGCCTAAAACAAATTCTCCCCTTGACCTTAAAGCCTCAATTTTTGTATAAATCTTATAAAGGAATCCTTTTGGCACAAATGAAAAGGAGTAACCCGATTTAGAGGAAGCTTGCATGAGTACGAAGAGAGTCAAAGAACAAGGTGAAGGGATTTCATCTCACTTTTAATTTCTGTGATATACATGTTATGTTCACCACTATTTCATTTTTTTGTGTATTTAATACCCATGATTTTATTACATGTATCTTATACTTCAATTTATGGGTATTCACATGTCCATTTTATGACCTTTCTTTCATGGGGTTTAAGTTTCAAAAGTTACCCAGTCGGTAAAAATATTTTGTCTTAATTTTCCTACTTTGAGACCCATGTTTTGTTATACACATAAAATAGTTTTTGAGGTGTATATAATTAAATTTTATATGTTATATCATGAATCTTATTATTTTCATGATATCTTAAGCTTCATGTAATTTTCTTTTCTTATATTGAGAGTATGATCCCAAGTTACCAAGTTATAAGAGTCTACTGAGGAAATCTCATCACTTTTAAATATTATTTATGTTCATGATTACTTTAATGAAATATTATGATCCATATATCAATAAAACTCATGAGTTTCCAACTCCTATATTTGTTAAATATATCCTCATGTTGTAGAAAACTTTTCCAACTTTAGTTACTTAAGATAATGTTTTTAAGTAAAACATAACTGTCTCTCTCTTCGGTCGGAAATCTATTGTATTCAAAAACCATGTTTTTGAAAATGTATTAAAAAATGTTTTCAAAAGATCCATGAAGATCATTTTCATGGAAAGATCTTTTTAATTTTTTTTATTGTTTTCGAAGATTACTTTATATTTTTTAAACGCTATTTTCAAAGAAAAATGTTTTAAAAGAAAAATGTTTTCAAAAGGTTTTATGTTATAAAACACATTTTTCAATGAAGAAATGATATTTTACTCAGGAAATGTTTTTGAAAGATATTTCAAAATGATTTTACATATCATATGGAATATGTTTATTTTACTCATTTCCTTATAAGAAATGATCTAAAGGTTTCATTAATATCCTTTTTATGAATGGGTTATGCTTAATGTCATGGTCTTTATGAAGCCCATTTCCTTTTCACGAGTTACATGTTTATGAAACCTAGTTATTTTCACAGGTTATTCATTGATGAAATGGTTATGAAACTTATATATTTTCAATAGGTTTTGATGTGATGAAATGTTAATGATACCCATTTCATTTCATAGGTTAAGATTTGATGTTTATAAAACCTTTGTCTTTTTATGGGTCACAATATTATGAATGTTTTATTATCTTATGGAACATGTATGAATGATTTTATTATGATATGGGTGGGACCTATATCTCTATCTAATGCATTGGGTAATGTTGGATTAATCATGAGTATAAATGTTATTCGTGAACCTGATTACATGTTCACAATGTTATGCATGGACCCGGTTTCATGTCCATAAGTTTATATATGAACCTGATTACATGTTCATAATATTATTAGTAAACCATATTACGTGTTCACAATGTTATGAATGGACTTGGTAGGATGTCCGTAAGTTTATATGTCAACTTGATCACATGTTCAAAATGTTGTGCGTGAACCTGATTACATGTTCACAGTGTTATGCATGGAACTAGTTTCATGTCCATTAGGTAATGCGTGAACCTGATTACACAGTCACAATATTTTGAATGGAATTATTTTCATTTTCAGAAGGTTATACGTGAACCTAAATACATGTTCACGATGTTATGCATGAACCTGGTTGCATTTTGACAAGTTGATGCTGGGGCCTGATTTCATGTCCTTAAATTAATAAGTGAACCTTTTTCTATGTATAAATGTTCACAATGTTATAAACCAATGTGCATGCCACAAATTATATGTCTTTTACTATGTTATGATTCCTTGGACTACATTATTTATTTCCTTATGATTCATGTCTTATGAACTGCCATTATATGTAATGTTCTCTAATATGAAAGGAATGATCTTCAAATGTTATGCTCAAGTTTCATAACCTTTTGTTTATGTTTTGCTTATGAATTTACTTTATTTACCCTTACTGAGCATCTGAGATCACCCCTTTATTATATTCTCTTTCCCTAGGGCATGAAGAAGGTTTTAGGTAAAAGTAATAAAGGTGGAGATATTTACAGAAGATGTTGAATATCTTTCACCAGGATAAAATATTTTTTTCTATGTTTCCAAAGAAACTAAACTATTACGATCCTCAGGCATGTTTTTTTGTAATGTACTGAATATTCTTCTAAAATGATGTAATATCCATGTATGTTAATCTTGGGTCACTATAAGGGACCTTACATATGAGATGACCCTTATGTATCATCCCAGTGGAAATTTATGTATCAATTACCCAAAATAAGCATCCATCTAATATTTTCTGGGTCTAGGACACTTACATATTATGGAATTTTTTTTATCTATCATAAAGAGCCTATATAATTACCCTTACATATCACAATTTCATTTTAGGACTTCTCCCTTGGCATATAGGAGACCCTTAAGTGTCACCCTTTTTTTAACAAGAATATCTTAACATATCATATGGGTTTTCTCATACTAAGTTTATTTTATAAATTAGATGACCCTTATATAAGAGGGTACCCATATATAAGAGTAAATATTACATAGTTTGACCCTTATGTATCTCAGGTATTATAAAACTTATCCAGATTTATCACATGTTGAATCATATTTACTTTTACATATCCTGAAGTTTAATTTTATGCATTCAAGGAAACTCTATAATGAATCTTATCTATCATCTAGGTGACCTTTACATATCATAGTTAAACTATTTCTTCCAACACATACTAGGATGGATATTTCTTATGAGGGAATACACATGTAAGAGTAAACTTTGATGTGTCTGGACTTATCAATTTTTCTAAAAAAATGGTAGATCCCATAAATATGGGACTAACCATAATTAAGAGTAACATTTTTTCCACGGGAACATTAAGTACCAGAGTTTTATATTTTTTTATAAATCTACTGAAGACTGTAAGAACCACAAAGATTTATTTACAGGCTTCCCAGTTCATCTAAAATTGATATTAACCACTCTAAATCATTTCAAAACAACTCGATAAACATTTTTTAAATTTTTAAACCTTCATAAATCCTCATTACCTAATTTTTGAATCATTAAGGAACTAAAATTTTATAAAAAAGCAATCAAATATTAAATAATAGTGCTCTTATCATTTTCCAAATACATGATCCATTAAGGAGGCCTTGCCCTGACACACACCATAGCACCTGAGACACATATCATGACTCTAAACACATCCAACAACCTCTCCTAAAGATGTTCCAACTCTTGAAATTTTTATCAAAATCCAAATTCTCAGAAAACCATTGCCTTGAAACTAAAAATTCAAATTTCCTTGGAAAACAACGACTCGTAAATTTTCTGGTCCTTATAAAATCACCACAATGATGCTTCTTTTCTCTGAAAATAACTTGATAAATCCTTATAATTTACCATATATTAATCAAAATATGATACTACACTATATTCTCAATTCTAAACCAAAATGAGCATCGCTTAGCAACCCACACATTGAACCTTGATAAACTGACCTTTTGGTAAAATCCTAAGTTGATACCCTAAAAAAGATAACCATATCCCGAAAAACATTCCCAATGTGGCCTCTAAATCACCACATTAAATTCCACATAACAACAATAACCATTATTTATCTATCTGATCTTTATGTAAAATTATTGTCCTCACCCTGTGATGCATCTTCACATATCTTGATTAGGATGACTAAATTTTCAGAGGCATCATAGAATTATCCAAATTCCCATATCAATGTTATAAATCAACACCCATATTATAATCCCAAATAAAATATTCACCAAAGAACCAAATAAATCAAATCAATCTTCTCACTATCATTCTAGTTCCACCTCAACCATCTACCAATTGATTTCACTATATCCATGACCCTTATAATAAAAGTGTTATACATCAATGACCGATTCAATTTTCCCAACTATAGGAGCATCCTTTTCATTTTACAACCGAACCAAAAAACATGATTTCCATAGCCTATGTTCTATTAATTATCTAACATAATCATATGATGTTACCACCAAACTCATAATTGAGTGCCAACATGAAACATTAATTTCTAACAATTTTTAGATTACCAGGAATTTCATCATTAAAATTCTCGAAAATTCTCCCGCAATAAGTTTCACACCCTCCAATAGATAATGGTATGATCCACACTATATGGATTCCCATAAAGTATTCCTTGAACACAATTCCCAACATGTTCCATTATCACACACATGTTTCACTTCACACTCCATTCTCATTCCATCCCTAAAAACCCCTTCAAAGGACCAATATCAGATAAACCATAACTTGATACTCCAATCCATATTCGATTTCACCACTTTCTATAAAGGAACTCCTCAAATTTTATTAAACCCTTAATACACCACTCCCAAAAGTTTCTCAATAATCAAACCAGGATCACCCTTATCTAAGCAACAACATTTCATCCCAATCCAATCATAAACGCCCTTGGACCCCAAAATCAATTACTTAAGAAACACACCCATCAACATCACCAACCACTAAGATGGTTGTCACTACACCTGTCAATCCAAAAACACCAATTTTTCAATAATTGATTTATCCATAGGCTTATTTTGATCATCACCATAAGACTCCACCCATAAAGGATGATCATGACTAATGGTTCTCCACACTATAGTAACATCCCACCGAAACACAAATTTAGATGTCCAAACTATGAAACCATAAAAAATACTGTCTGTTTACTCAATACAAACATCAACCATCCATATAATGAGCCTAAGATACATAGATCTCTCAAAAGAACCGCAACATACCCTTTAAATTCCCACTCAACCACCTAGGTTATCCCTAGTTAGTCCTAGAAAATCTATCCAAACCAATCTAAACCCAGTTAATTTTTTCTAATTTTAAACACAATATTCCACACCCACTAACCCCAATTGGCTCTTTCCAACAAACATGACACACTTATCGAGTACACAATTCAAACAACTTGATCAATACTAGTTAAAATATATAAATATAATCAAAATTATTTATATAGAAATAAATTTCTTATTGAAACCAACTCAATTTTTTTTATAAATTCCCAAAACTCACATGAGTTTTGAAAATAATCATTGGCATCAAAATGTTTTTGATTAAAATTGAAAACAAAAAATTCATACCCTTTTCAATAATTTTCAAAAAAATGACCCCATTTTTAAAAATCACACTGAAACCCAAATTCAAAACAAATTTTCATCATATTTCTTAAAACTAGATAAACCCAAAATATTTCGAGTAAAAAATAACTATAAAACCATGTACACACTCCTCATGACACTGCACAATTTTCTTCTTAAAATCAGATTTTACTTAAAATAAATTTCCATAAAATCATTTACCTATAGTGGGAAAGAAATTAGAATCAATAGTAAATTAAATAATCCCCCAAAATCTATACTAAAATAATTTACCCTTATAATTAATTTGAGAAAACACTGAATATATTATAATATAATTCAATTAATAGCAGATCCAAATGAGAAAGATGTACAACAACACCACCCATAGAGTTATGTATAATTTTCTAATAATACCACTATATTTATATATATATAAGGTCACAAAATCCTAGAAAATCCCTTTGACTAATCTTGAGTCTTACCCATCCTATATTGGGAGTATCATTATAATCTAACACCTCACTCATCCTAGAGTGTCTAGTGATGTCATTAGAAGTACCCTAAAGCATAGGTTTCAACCAAATACATATTGTATAAGAATTATATAGGTCTACCTATTGATTCATAAAAACCTCACTCCACCTCTAAAATATTTTTTCCCAACCAAACACATGAGCCTATACCACTTTGCATCACCTTGACATTGATCACTTAAACGACACCCAAAAAGGGATGCTGTAAGACCTCATGCATATCTCCCCATGAAATAGATGTTTCCAACTAGAAATGAGGCCCCAAAAGAGTCATGTGAATATTATTTCCTCATAAGAAAATCCCAATATCCATGGATGAATATACCAAAAATTGGGCATGACCTATTTTTGTGGTGAACAAACCCAAAACCTGTAAACAATAAAGAGGGAGCCAAGAGGGCCCCCAAAGTCTAAAATTGGAAATCTATAAATAGTATATATGATGAATTATTATAATATTGAGCACCATTAGTTATTAAAATTGTATTAAAAAGTATAATCATATAAATATAGAAATGAAACATTGGTTGGTACATGTGTAAAATAAAACTGGATAGAAAAAATATGGCCTTTGGCCCAACACACATAATCACCCCGCTGAACCCTAATCCTCCACAACCTTCCATACCTAAACCATGTGTACATATCCAAATAATACCAATTATTGTAAGAAAACATGAGGGTCAACCCATATATATTTAAACCCTTTCCATGCATATGGTTATGGGTGATTCTAATGAACCAACAAAAACCTTCATTGCCTCATTATACCGAATGCTAGTGTGATCAAATAGATGTGCATGAAATATATATAAGAAGTTAAATCCAATATCATTCCAAACAAATACATGAAAAAATAACTAAAAATGTTCACAAATGAATATTATTCACGTCATAATATGCTAACTAGGTCACCAAGACACCTGACCATAACTACTTAGGCCAATTCTAGTAGGAAGAGTCATGTCAAACCACAAGGCAGGTTACTCACCAAAACCAATATCGAGTTTCTTGACCACACCTTATCACTCAGGGTTGGTCACACATAACTTCCACATCAATTACTTGATCACAAATTCTCACTAAATTTTGTTCATACACCATGTCCCAAACCATCCCTTCTCACTTAATGGAGGTCACAAATCAAGTCCCAAGAGGTCCCTTCTCACTCAAGGGAGGTCACCAATCAATATCTTTGACCATCCCTTCCAAATCAAGAGAGACCAAAACATCCACGATCATATTAAATCATATAAAAACCCACCACTCTATCACTTTGGAAATGTTTATATCCATTAGTGGAAACAAGTCATATGTTTAACAAGAAAAAGTAATCAATAAAGTAATATAAGAAGCCAACACTAGCCCAATAACACGTCCAAAGTATAAAAGTACCAAAAGAATATCCATTTTCTTATCTCTTATAAAACTCTCATGGATAATCATATTAACCATTTTTATATACCTAACACATTTATAGTTGATATGATATCACATAAACCCTTATGAAAAACCACCTAGTCACTTACCCTTAACTAAGCCCAAACTACTCACTTGAGGCCCAATTTTCTTAAGAGGACTTCACTACCTATTACCATGGAACCATTAATGTTTCCATAAAACCCAATATATTTTACCTATACTATAAGACCTCAATATTTTAATATATTACTTCGTTTAAATTCCCCAAATGTGTTTAATATCTTTCTCCACATGCAACACCGAACTAAAATGAAATCACAATATATTAAGATAAAAATATAAACATTAAGTTTGAAAGTTAAAACAAAGTCATTAAATTAGTGGGAATGAATAGGAGTAACTTATTTATAGAATATTTATATAAGTAAAATAATGAAAACTTTTCATATAAATTAAATTCAATTATTATATTTAAAACAACTAAGAAAAAAATTTTATGATACAAAATATATTTTTCTAAAATTATTTCTTTATTTTAAGAAACTAAGTATATTATGATTATATAATAATAATATATATTTATAAAATTAATAATAGATTACCAATAAATTAATTATTAATTTATAGGGAAAAATAAATAACAGTTAAAATTAAAAAAAAGATATTTTCTATTATGTACAGTTTTCTACTATCTTTTGGGATTTTATTTAAATATTAAATTATCAAATTTTAGAAATTTCATTTTAAAAAATGAAAATAATTTTTTTATTAATCATAATAATATAATCTTTAGATAAATATTGGGGATTTTTCTATAAATAATGTTTTTTAGGTGAATACTAAAAAATACCATTTTTACAAACAACATGATTGTTTTTGTGTAGTATGAATTAGAAATTAAAAAAAACATATTTATAAGAAAAAAATATGTATTTCATACATAAATTTATAATTCAAAAAATATATATTTTTTAATTAAAAAACCCATATGTGATATTTTTGAACATAAGTAATAGTTTCTCAAAAATTGTTTTTAATACATTAAATTTTTATTTTAAAATTAATTTTTATCAATTTTATAAATTGAATTAGATTAAATATATTTAAAATTAATAATTAATGGGAAAAAATTATCTAAAAATTACCACTTTATTTTTATTAATAAATATTATGTTACCTTATGTAAATACTATTTACCACAATAAATGATAAAAGGATAAAGTAATAATTAGAGGGGGAAAGAGCATGAAACATGATAAAAACATTTATAGAATTGATAGGATGAGGTTTGGATAAGAATTATCTCTTCTCCAATCAATTATTTCTAAATTTTGGAACCACTTGACATGTTTAACATGTCCTCCCTTTATATTAAGTTGAAATATTTTAAAAAATGTCATTATCACCACTTATATAAGGGTCCTCTCATATCTACTTCAAGGAACTCCTAAAAATTATGTTTATTCCAAAAAAAATCCCTTTTTCCTTATCCTAGAAAACTATTTCACTATATTGAGATTCTGGTCACAATATATTAGCTTATTCCATCCATTTCCAATGGATCTTTCAAGGAAATCTCAAAGTTCTCAATGAGAGTAAACATTTTTACTTATCATATTTTTTATCTATTTTTATTTTATAATTATAATTTTCAAATAAATATGTAATTAAATATTTATTTACTATATAATAATTTTTTATTCTATGTTAATAATCATTAATCACCTTTTCCCTTTTCAATTAATAAAAATCATACTATAATTTATGTATTGTGAGGACTACTGCCTCCACGATGGAATGTGTTTTATTTTCCTTCATAAAATTACAAGGATGGTATAATGGGGAAATTTAATAAATAATTATGATTTTTATATCATGTTTATTATCATTAAATAGTGATCCATAAAAATCATTTCTCTTATTTTATGGAAAATGAAATCGTCAATAATGCATATGTGTGGAATATGACCATTATGTAATGATTTACTTCTTTTTTTCTTTTAATCAATACCTTATGTGGCTGGTAATGAGGATGGGATTAAAGGATAAATATTATTTCTATGATATCATTATGGTATTTCTTTGATAAATTGTAGGACCTATTAATAAAATTATCAGTAGATGATTATTGTTAATTAAATCATTTGAAAACATCGTACTAAGAGAAAAATGATCTCTTCTTTCTAAGTAATGACTTTTTATAAATTATATTCTCATTATATATCTTTAAAATTCTAATATTGTATACTAATAATCACTAAATAATACCATTATTCTTCTAGTAAAATGAAATTAAAACAATCCACCTTTTAATCACCCATTAATCTTGGTAGGTTCATGTTTGGGCCGGTTTAACCACCCACTTGAAAAATACTATATATTTATTTCATGAATGAATATGAGAACTTATTTAATTTTAAAATACAATAAAAATTTGTAAATAATGTTTTTATTATTTTGGTAAGGTTATATCAACATTTAAATCATTAATTAATAAAACACCCTCCGTTCATTAAGAAACCTTAAAACATGATCGTCGTTGATTTAAACCTCATGTATCATAATAAAAACTACTATAAACTGAAATTATATATTTATAATATATCTTGGAACACATATTCCAGTAACTTTAATTATCTTGTAATGATTAATTTTTTAACTTTAATGAATACCAACATTGTTTTTATGAAACTAGTTCAAAGAGTTAAATATTACTTACACTGTGTGTTGAAAATAGGTAAAAACTAAATAATATATATATGTATAGAATGATTATAACTTTTAATATTATTAATTTCTTATTAATACTTTAACCATTTTTTTCGTATTTATAATATTTTTTTGTTGAAATATTTTTTTTCAATAAAAATTACCCATAGTTTGGTTTTGTAATGTTCTATAAGGGTAAAGTGATTTTTATGACCTCACATAAGGGTAAAGGGCCTTCACCATAAGATTAATTAGGGTAATGAAAAGTTTCTATATGTTATATAAGGGTAGAAAGGAACTCATATGCAGTATGTGAAGGTAGATATTTTCATGCATAAGAGTAACCATGCACTGTGTAAGGGTACCATGCACTGTGTAATAGTACCAAGGGATTGCGTTAGGGTACCTGCATAAGAGTACCATACACTGTTTAAGATAACCAATACTATGTGTAAAGTTAACCCATGTTTTTTAAGGGTACATCCTTCAATGTGTAAAGGTAACAAGAGTTGTGTAAGAGTAACAATGCAATGCGTAAGGGAATAATTTAACGGTAAGCGAGCACTGTGTAAGGGTAGCCTCAATTTTTTTGTTCACATAAATGTAACCAAGGCGTTAATAAGGGTATAATATTTAACCATGAAATAAATATATGATTCATGTAAGGGTAAATCCAAGTTACCCTTAACAAATTATCATTTTTGTAAAATTATGTTTCAAAACCCCTTTACACATTTCTTCTTCCTTGGATTGATCCTATAACACATTTTAATGATTTGAAATTTTAAATATCATGGAATTAAATAATTTGAATTTCTTAAGGTTTATAAATCCTATTTTATGGATTGAAATCAGTTCACATACAAGATCTACTTTAAAGATGAATTAAATGGTATTATTATAACTCAAACCTTATGGCCATTTAATTTGTGGTTTTATAACTAAAAACATGTACATGGTATTATTATAACCTAACCCTTACAACCATTTTATTAGTGGTTTTATTATTGTATAAATATTCATGTTTTTGTTTTTATAAAATATATTAACCTTTCTTCCCTTCATTTTTGGTTAATATTTTGAGTTTGAGAAACCTAAAATATTCTTATTCAAGATTGGAAAGAACCTCCTTCGAACAACTGAGCCTTTATTATGTTTTTTAGAAACAACTGAAAACCCTATCTCTTATATCATGGGTACTGTGTTTCCAAAGGATAATTCATAGGTAATAATTCCATGTGATATATTCTTCTTCAGTTTATGAAATTATTCTTCTAAATCATTCAAAAAAAACAAAAAACTCTTAATATAATAATAACAAAAATCACGAAAATAATAATAAAAATTATTATTTTTTATATTAATTTATTATAGAGGGAGTTTTTATCTTGACATGTGAAATCATAATTATTATCTAAGGAATAATTTGGATTCATCAAGATGGATAATATGGAATTATTTTAATTATTCAGGATTATCTAGGGGAGTGAAGAGTATTATCACATGAAAGTTTCTGTTTATTTTTGAAATAAAATATTAAAATTGGTTCTAGGAACCTATGAAACTTGGATGTTGATGTTTTAATAACTACAAGGTCAAGGAGGAGGTGTTATTTTTTATAGAGGATTCCACTTTGGCTTTCGAACGAAAAGGGTGGTATTTATTTGACATTAACATCATACTTTGAGGTAGAATGTAGATTAACATTTGTGGGTGGTGTATATAACAATTTTATAATGTGTTGTTTAAGATTGATAACCCATAATTTTTATGTGTTTCATGTGGGTGTGTAATTATCCATGAGGTTTTCTTGATTATGACCACATAATTATGTGCAGACTGCTATGGTTTGTGCATGATATTATTTATTGTTCCTTGTTACTAAATTCATTTATTGTTGTGTTACAAAGTCTATGGAATTGTGCTTCAAGTATCAAGATGATCAAGTGGAGCATTGAGGTTGGTTCAACATGGTCTAAATTTCCTTTAAGTAATTAATGAAAATATTTTTAGAGGGATGTACATAAATACAACTAACCTCATTCAATCCAAATGTCCTTAAAGCTGGACAGGGATATTCATATAGAGAGATGTTCATATGTGGTTGGCTGGTCGATTGATAGATGACATGATCCAATCATCCTTAAAGGTGGGAATGAATATCCCTGTTGAAATATGTGCATAAGTGACTAGCAGGATAATTTTTAGTTTGTGTACAATGTTACTGATGATGATCACCATTAGATTAGGGTGTGAAATGTTATGTTAAAGGGGGTACTTGGTTTGAATTATCAGACATCCTTTTTAGAAACGTATATGAAACAAGTGGGGTTGGGGTTTGTGGTAGGTTAGTTATAACTTGATAACTAATTTTTTTTGATAATATATTTATTGATATTTATTTATATCATATGATAAACTATTATATACATATATTGCGAACTTATGTTAAGGACACATTGGTGTTTTACTACTCGGTTTATTACCCATACCTTGCATGGGAATCACAGTGCATGTGAAGAATTCATGACTAGAGATCTAGTGAAGGTATATGTCCCTATGATAGGGAGTTGATAAGATTGATACTTGGATATAAAGGTTATTTTAAGTTATACTCTATCCAATATTGTTCATTTACTTTTCTACACTTGATATACTGTGTTTGGCTCACCACACTGGGATCTTGCTTATTTATTGTATAACATGTATTATTTAGTTTTTCCACATGTTTAATCTGGTTTCATCATTTATTATTATGTTATATTATTATTTATCCTATGACATGATACTGAGGGTATAGTCTCCCCACTAATGGAATTAAAACCTCACTGCCAGTCAGAAGCCTCTTGCATATGGGGAGGTGTACATAAGGTCATGTGGTACTCTAGCTTAGTATCAGTGGTTTGGGTTTGGATGTTACAAAATTATATCTTATCATAATTTCTTATTTTATTTTTAGACTAAATTGGGATGTGTTAGAAAGGAGATAATTGTGTAAGAATCGTGTAGGGGTTTTTCCATGTGTCTGGCCAGCACAAGTGCATTAGAACTCTGTGCTAATGTGGTCAGGTTTTTTTTTACAATTTTATGATGTTTTTAGCTACATTCATGCATCATGACTAAGAACATTAGTTCACATGCCATATATATACTGGTTGATGCACCACATACTAGTTCATTAATTAAATTCCTTAATTTTGTAGGATCGAATATGTAAAAATGAGATGTTCAAATACAAGGGGGTGGGAATTATATACTTTAAAAATTACTTTGGAACCTTTAAAGTTAAGTTTAACGAGGTTAAACCTATATTCACAAGACCTATTAATGAAACCTTTTCTATTTTCTTAAAATAAAGATTATACCTTAAAGCATATAGAATCTGTAATATAATAAGATTAATAGAATTAAAAAGTATAAGAAGGTTATACTTTATAACTTTAACAAAGTTACAAATACAGTGGAATTAAAACAACTTGAAATAGGATTCAAGTAACAATGGGAATATTTTAACCCTAAGAGAAGGGTATCCAACAACCTTGGATAAAGGTTACTTGATTTATACTTTCAAGAAAGTCAGTCTTACCCAAACCCAGGTAATCCCACAATCTGAAGATCGGTATCTGTCTTGCTATCCCCATAATCCCTCGATTTAGAAGGAAATTAGAACCTCTAACTTCCAAACCTGGAAGCCCACGATCAGCATGATTGGAGTATGCACTTAACAGGTCTAAACAAGTTGTTCATGCCTGAACAAGTTGTTCACAACATCCACACGCAGCATTGAGAGTTGTAAGAGCCTCTCTCTCTCAAGAAATCACTTCACAAGCTTGTTCACTGTCAAGTCCTTTTCTCATTAAAATGAGCTTTTATTTATAGGCAAAACTTCCCAATGGTCGGCTCCTCTCCAATGGTCATATTTTCCTTAAATTTCGGAGGGACCTAGACACGTGAAAAAAATACAACGGTTAGTTTATAACATATTGTAAGACATCATTTCAAGTAACATAAATTATGTTAAGTATAAGAATACTTAGAATCCAATATCATTGGAATGATACATTTAAACAAATCTAACATTATCAAGAAAACGTAATCTTAAGAAATAAAAAAAACAGATTCTTATAAATAACATTATCAAGAAAACAGAATAAAAAAATAGGATTGTGAAACAGGTATTTCATTTGTTCCCGAATCAGAATCATAAAATCAGAATCACATATATATTGGAATCAGTATTGTAAATCGGAATCACATATACACCAGAATCCGTATTGAAAATTGACATCACATATACACCAGAATCAGTATTGAAAATCAGCATCATATATACACCAGATTCAGAATTGAATATTGGTATCATATATACACCAGATTTGGAATTGAATATAGGCATCATATATACACCGAATCCTAAGAAAAAATACAGAACTTAAAAAATATTCAGAACTTAGAAAAATTGTTTGTGATTCTCAAAACATAAAACCTTAAGGAATGGAAAAATCATAAGATATACTTATTAACTAAAAAATATCCCCCTTTATGGAAAGAAAAAACAACTTTTCTAAGTAAGAATATAATGACTTAGATAAGTATGAAAAACTTATCTCCCCCTTTGAATGAAATTTTTGATGAATACGACTAACTCCCCTTTAGGTTATGTTTCCCAAGGATCGTATTCTTGATCTTTAATGTTTTGTTTTCTTAATGAAATATTCCCCCTTAGATAAATTTTTTTTCTTAAAAGAAAACTCCCCCTTACTTGGACATTATCCTTTCTTTTTATACCCCCCCTTAGTAGATTCTCCTTCTCAGAGATTAAATTCTTCCTTTAAATAAATTCTCTCCCTTTGCGATTTTCAAAAAGAGGGAAAGTAATGGAAAATTATAACATGTACCTATAAGGTTAAGTAAGCATACATTCAAAAACAAAAGAAATATGTGCAAGAAATTTCATAAGAAAATTTTAGAAATAAGTTTTATATTACAACAAAAAATCGGAATGTAAAGAAAAATCGTCCACTCTTCTTCTAGTCAGACAACATCTTCTTTATCAGGGCTTTGAGTTTCTTCACTTCCTTATGATCTTATTAAAACTTCTTTGATAAGATCTCTTGGTCCTGATTCTTCTTTTCTAATTACAAGATCCTCTCTTCTTGAGCAACCACCTTTCTCTCTAATTCATCTCTGACTTCCTTCTCACTTCTAACAGATCGAGCAACATAATTGAGTTGACTAGATTTCTTAGAGATTGATGTGATAACCTTGTTTAACTCAGTTTCACATGTATTAAAGGCTCATTTTATTGAATCCATGAAGTCACCAAACTATCCAATCTCTTCATTGATGGATTTTGTGCGGTTAAAGACTTTCTTACAAGTCACCTTCTAAGATTTGTAATCCATCGAAAGATTACTGAAGTGTGATTCTTGCTTAAAAACCATGTCCATAAGCATATTGGTTGATTATGCCTTTTGATTCAGGGTCTCTTGCATCATTTGACTCTCAGAATCTATGTTTGTAGAAACCGGAATGGTACTGACCAACTTTCTTAGAGATAGCTTGAAAAAATCATTCTCAACAGAAGAAGAGGGCTCAGATCTTGAAACATCTTTTCCTTTATCTACTCCTCTTAGAGTTAAGGAAGATTGTCTCTCTATTATCTTAGAGGACTTATGAGGAGTTTCTTTATCAGGTGAGGCAACCAAAATACTCTTTCCTTTTTCAGGAATTTGAACTGGGGTTTGTTCATCAGATACTTTGATAACATTAAGATCTTCTTGTTCATCTTATTCCTTTTTAAATTCTTCCTCTTGTTCACCTTGATGTTCAACTTCTTCTTTATCTTCTTCTTTCACTTTGGTTTCTACTTGTTCTTCTTCTTCTACTTAAATTTCTTCCTCAACTACTACTTCTTCCTCAACTTCTTCCTCAATTTTTTCTTCAACATGTTCTCCGACTTGTTCTACAGATTTGGAACTTAAACTCGAAAGAGTTCCAACATAATCTTCCACTTACCTTAAAACATCATCATCTTCTTCTTGGATTATCTGATCTTCTACTTCTTGAACATGTTTTGATAAAGTTAGAACTTTATTAGCTTTCTGTAATTTCAGAGACATAATTGGATTTTTATGAACAACTTGAGGTTCCGGTACTTCCTGAGATTTCTTTTCTACAGCTTTTATAAGAGACTAAAAAACTTGATCTTCCAATTTTTTTTTTAATTTCTTCTCCTTATTTTCGTTCTCAAGGTTTTTAGCATGCTTGATTCTCAAGGCCTTAGCTTTATCGGGATTCAAACCAAAAGAAGGATCTCCTTCCTTTCTGGTGGCTGCCATTTCTCTCCACTTTGCAACTATTGCATCTGAATAAGCTTTTGGTTTCTTAGCAAAAGGAGGCGCTGATACCGGGATATCAGGAACTGGTAGTGGAAAGCTTGGTTATTCATGTTTTCTTTTCTTGGATACTGGATTTGAAGATTCTGGAACATCACCCTTGTAACACCCCGAGATTTTATTCTTTTTAATTTCATTAATGTCTTGTGTTGTACGCTACACCAAAAGGAGCTTGTACAACACGCATCCTTGACTTTCCTTTCATTACACGCAATCACGACCTTCTTTGATAGCGTGTGTAGTACGCAATACCGAGTTTCACTAAACAACGATATGCTATTAAAATATTATTAAAACTAGCCGTTATGAATAGTAATAACCACTTTTTGAAATTTTTTAAATTTTATTTTTCAAAATGGACTTCATTTTTGGATTCGGAATATCGAAATTAGCTTAGGGTGAAATTTTGGTAATTTTCGGATAACTTTCATATTTTGATGAATAGTGGAAATTACTAAATTTTAATTAAAAACAACTTTTTCAATCGAAATAATTAATAGTGATAAATTATTAATTTTAGTGGTTTTAAAGTATATTTAGAATATATTTTTACAATTTAATACAATGATGGTCATTGGATGTAATTTCACATTTAAACCAGTTATAAACAAGTTTCAATCTTTTGATAGTTATTATCTCTTAAAAACACGCTATTTGTTTTGACGACGGGAATTAATTTTTAAATTAGTTAATGCAACTGATATGTTTTTAATTTGGTAAAATAGACATCATTTTTGAGTTCATAATATCAAATATAGCTTAGGCCTAATTTTTGGTATTTTTCTGAAAACTTTCAATTTTTGATGAATAGTGAAACCACTAAGTGGTAGTTAAAAAAAACTGAATTGTTCATAAAACTTAATTTTACTGCTTCTGTGAGTGGAATTTCAAAAATCCGAGAGACAAGGTTGATGTCAGTAAATAAAAAGTGGTTCAATGAGATGAAAATAATTTTTGGTGAATAGTAACTTTTTACTTTTTTTACCACGGTTAAAAGTAAATAGGGTAATTAAGGGTAGAAATGATATTATTATTACCCTAACACGTGTCATAATTCTATTGGACAAGTGTAATTAGACCGAAAACAAACTTAGGAATAAAATATGACCATTTAGGCCCACTTGGATTAGATTAGGACATTTATTATTAATTTATTTATAGAAGGGTTAAAAGAGTTAAAATCAAAGTTTATTTAATAAAACATTTTTAATATGGGGTTATACATAAGATAAATTAGACTATAAATATTAATTATAAATCTAAAAAGATTTCCTACATAATGGTATTTTATTTGTAATTTTTAGACATTAAATAAGTTAATTTATTTATGACACAACGATGATGCAATAATTATCTTCTTAATAAATATTGACATAATTGATGTTATAAATACCCAAATAAATATAATTTGAGACTTTTTATAAATTACACTAATTTTCTAGGTTAATATGACATGTTATTATTGATTTAATTAACTTTTTTCGAACTTATCATTCTGTTATGATTTTCACAAAAATCAATTACTAAATAGTGTCAAAATTGACATAAAATAGTTTTTAAAACAAATATTATATTATTAATTGTTATTTTATTCCTAAAAATCTAAGGTTTGGAAAAATGACTTAGATAAGGTTATATATATTAATAATAAACAACTTGGGGTTCGTTTGGATCGTTATAGTATGTTTATTAACCTTATAGTGTAAGAACACCCGAAGACACGGTAAAAGTAAAATTATTTAACTTAATGTTAAATCTAAATGATAAGGTTAAAATAGGAACCTAAACTTGTCTAAATTCGATTGGATGAGAGGCTTTCGACCCATCCCCACCTTAGCCTAGAAATAAATCAATTTGGAGCTATTTAAAACCGAACTTGACTTTATAATAAAATAATATTTTTAGTTATTCCAAAGGTGCCCCTCTCCTCCCTTATAAAAGGGCACCTCCTCCCTCTCTTCCTCACACAACTTTGAGCCTTCAAGCTCGGCCAAACCCTGACAAATTCTCTTCTCCAATTCCATGGAAACATCCTAGAGGTTCTGGTCTTCTTAAAAGACCCATTTTAGTGTCCTAAAAGGAGGTCTCAAAGAAGCACTTCAAAGAAGAGGTAATGTCCGTTACCGATTATTTCATCTTTAGTTTTTCTTCCACTTCTTCTTATTATGTTGTTTCATTATGAAGTAATAACATCAGTATCACTCATATACTGATATGTTGTTATAAGTATGAAACAAACCTATTTCACCATCTATCCATCCTACGGAAAAAGAAATCACCGTGCGTGCGTACGTACGGAATACCGTCTCCACGTCGTGGTGTAATCTATTTTCCACCACCACCTTACATGAATGGGTATAATGGTGTAAAGAATAAATATAAATAGATATTAGAACATCATATTGATTCTGATATATTGTATCATCCACTCCAATTCAATTCAATATTTATGGAAACGATATCATCGCTCGTGCGTACATACGGACTACCGTCTCCACGACGCGATGAGATTCATTCTCCATGTTAACCATTTAAGAATGATTATAAAGTATATATAAGAAATAATAATGAAATATATGAAATTATAAAGCTACTGGATTTATGTATATATGTATGTCATCTACTTAATTCCATTCAACTCAATAAGGAAACGAAAACAACGTTCATGCGTACGTACGACCTACCGTCTCCATGAACGGTGTATTTCTTTCGATTTACTAATTTATTATATATATGTATATTCTGAATATATATTATATATAATTCGTGTTTTATATTCTGGAATTAATTAATTATGATCTAAGCAATCATATGAATAATTACAAGTCAAAACACGGACGACAAATGAAACAATTTTACCCAAAATGATCTTTAACATAGAATTTACAAAAGAAAGGGTAATATAAAGTCATAAGTGAACCATATATGATATCATAACAATGAGTATGATTCTGGAATAAGTCAATGACATTATTTAAATCATTATACAGGAGGTTCGGACACCTATGAAGAAAATCAGACCTAAGGTAAGGGAAAATATCACAATCTCATTTTTATCCGAGATTGTTTTTACTTTGGCATTTACTGGGGAGTATTTTATCATCCACATCCATGTTCCCTCAATATGTAATATTATTTCCATCCACCTACAATTGTTTAAATCCAATTTTACCATTTGGTGAGTTTTTAGTAAAAGATATGAAAGGAATCTTTTGTCGTTTTTCGTACGAGGTAATTTTTGACTTTTCCAACAAAAGTACGAAGAATGTGTTTTTTAACTTATACGACATGAATGGATTTTTAAAAAATTATTTCAAAGAAGCTTCATTTACAAGTTTTCAAGTTTATTTTTAATAAACATCTTTTAGTTTAGAATTGTATGACATGTTATGAAAGGAAAAGTGTTTTTGAAGAAGAAAGGATATTTTCCTCAAGAATGGAGTTCAAATGTTTTATCAAAATTATTTTCCATCTAAGACAATAAAGGGTTCTGTTTTTATCCCTATTATTACATTGATTTGATTATGTTGTGATGGAATTATTTTTATGAATTCTTTTATCTTATATGAACAGTTTCATGATGTCATGATGTTTAAGATTCCCATTTGTATTACATGGGTTATGCAATGATGTATGATTTATGATTTTGTGGCACACATAAGAATGGTATCATTATGAGATGGGTGGGACCTATATATCCCTCCAATGCATTGGGTAAAGATTTTATATCTCATGAGATAGACATGGCTGGAATGGTAGGTTATACCGGTTCAGTGAAACAGGACTAAAACGAGGGTGACTCGGTTCAGAAAGGGACTTTGTCCACTAAGATAGTCTTGGAAATGAGTCTTGACTAATAAGAAATGATTCTCTATGATTATGTGTGTATGACACAATGTTTCATGTTTTAAGTTATGATTATTGGGATTTCATTTCACTACTATGATTTATCCCATGTTATGAAATTATGCTCTCTTTTGCAGGATAAGATTTCCAAAATGTTTTGTGCTTATGTATATGATGTGATTGATATTTCTTTTGTTTACCCTTACTGAGCATTTGAGCTCACCCTTTTATGTTTTCTTTTCCCCAGGATATAAAGAAAGGTTTTAGGTATAATAAAAAGGAAGATCTTTATGAGAGATGTTGAAGATCTTTCACAAGGATTAGAGGATTATATTCCGAGTTTCCAAAGACACTAAACTATTACGGTCCTTGTGTGTGTGTTTTTGTTATGTACTAAGTATTCCGAAAATGTAATGTAATGTCAATGTACGTCAAGCTTCGGGTCTCTACAACCCTTATTTTGGAAAACCATTTATTCAAAGTTTTTCGATTCTGGAATAAACTCTACTTTCATCCTCCTTAGAGTGTCGTCACTTAGCAACAATATCTTGAAAGTATTAGAGACTGATCAACATGGAACATTAATTTCTTGAAGACACAAAACAATTATCCTTGAAATAGTTGCTGGGTACATAAGGATCTGAGATATGATGGATCCACCTTTTATTTCCTGGATAGTGAGAAAGATGTACTTCATCAAGTTGATCTTCCTTAAGTTAAAAAGAAAATATAAAATAAAGATATCACATATATTTAAAGAATCCTTATCTACCTTTCTTGGAATAAGAAATCCTTGCATCCAAAGGGCCGCCATCTTGTGGTTTGTTGAAAGATTTGTGATCTTCAGATTCTTAACAAATTTAAGACTAGAAAAATCCAGAGCCTTGGTTTTTTCAAAAGAACCTTCCTTCTCAAGAATTTTTTGAGAGCATAGAAGTACTTCAACTTCATATGGAATATTGAGAACATTTACTGCCTTCTTGTAAGGAACTGTATATGTCTTATCATAGAATTTTAACTTAAACAGATCCTTACCATCCTTTTGGAAGAAAGAAATTGATTCATAGAATTGAATAAGGAGACCAAGATAAACCGGATCCTGTTATTTTTCCTTATCAACACAGACGCTTTCCCATCCATTAGATATTATCAACTTATAAATAAGGAAATCTTATTTCTCAAAGAATTTAGGTCATACCTACCTTTCTCTAAAGATTTACTAATCCTTTATCTCCTTGCTAATCGGCATCTGATCTATTGAGGATTCCAGAGTCATTCGGAGAAATAGAACTTCAGAATGAAATATTTGATGGAAACAGAACTTCGTAACTGAGATCAGTAAGGATAGTGTGATACATGAAAAAGAGGAACCCCTTATATAGACATGGCTATGACTTTCCAACTTCCATAAGATAATCAAACGGCTGAAAAAATCCTGATCTGATCTGATGGTTGAGAATGGATATAGAAAATATGAATTCCGATATTTTGAAGTAAGGTAAACCAGAATTTAAAATTTTTTGAAATACCAACAACCAAAGCATTGGATAAAGAAAATAATTATTAAGAAATACTACCTTCTAGAATACTCTGAGAGTTTTATCGGTATTATAATAAATTTTTTCTTGGGAGTTTTCAAATCTAAAATTTGGAAATCTGAAATTTTCAAATCTGAAATTTTCAAATACGAAATTTTCGAATCCCAAATTTTCAAATCCGAAATTTTCAAATCTGAAATTTTCAAATTAATGAAAAAGAGTTTAAAGAAATAAAATAAACAAACATATTTACTCCCTCCGAAATATGGTGTAATTTAATGTTAGGAGATGATTTAAAGAATAAGTATATATGAATTATTACCTTATATAAATCATTATTAGCTTCTGTTTAATTTATTCAAATCCATCAGAATGTAGAGGTTTTGTAAAAATATCAGCAATTTTCTCTTTTGTTTCGATGAATTGAAGAATAATATATCCTTTTAGTGTGTGGTCCCTAAGAAAGTGATGTCTAATATCTATGTGCTTTGCACAAGAGTGATGCGTAGGGTTTTTACTTAGGGCAATGGCACTTGTGTTATCACACATAATTTGAGTCTTAGTAAAACTCATACCATAGTCTGTGAGTGTGGGTTGCATCCAGAATACTTGAGCACAACAAATTCTAGCTACTACATATTCAGCTTCAACAATGGAAAGTGCTACAGAGTGTTGTTTCATACAAGACCAAGAAAATAAGGAATCTCATAAGAAATGAAAAGTTCCAGATGTACTTTTTCTATCCATTTTACAACAACCAAAGTCAGCATCCAAAAAACTTTTAAGTTCAAAAACTTTTCCAGAGGAATAAAATAGTCCTAAATCTAAAGATCCCTTTAAATACCAGAAAATTATTTTTACGGATTTTAAATGGAATTCTTTAGGATTTTCTTGAAATCTTGCACATAAGCATACTGAGAAAATTATGTCAAGTCGACTAGCTATTATGTACAGTAAACTTCCTATCATCCCTCTATAAGATGTTTGATCTACAAGTTTCCCTACTTCATCAATATCAAGAGTATTAGAGGTTCCAATTGGAGTACTTATACTCTTAGTGTTGTCATACCCGAACTTCTTTAAAATATATTTGATATACTTATGTTGGGATATGTAAGTTCCCTCTAGTTTTTGTAAAATTTGAAACCAAGAAAAAATGTTAACTCACCCATCATACTCATATCAAACTCAGATTTCATAATATTCGCAAAGGAATCAGTTAAGGGTTGCTGAGTTGATCCGAAGATGATGTCATCAACATAAATTTGAACAATAGAAACATCTTTATCATTTTTCTTAATGAAAAGGGTTGGATCAACAGTTCCCTTAACATGGTTATTTTGAAGAAAAAATCCCGAAAGTCTATCATACTAAGTTCTAGGGGCTTGTTTAAGTTTATATAAATATTTGGTATGTTTATAAACATGATTAGGATATTTTGTATCTTCAAAGATAGGGGGTTGATCTACATAGACTTACTCCTATACATAACCGTTAAGAAAATCACACTTAACATCCATTTAATAGAGTTTAAAATTAAAGAATGATGAAAAGGATAGAATAATACGAATAGATTCAAGTCTTTCTACAAGAGCATAGGTCTCTTCATAGTCTATTACTTCTTGTTGGTTATAGACTTTTGAAACTAATATTGCTTTATTCCTAACAATGACTCCATTTTCATTGCATTTGTTTCTAAAAACCCATTTTACTCCAATAATAGAAGTTTCCTTATGTTTTTAACCAAGGTCCAAACTTGTTTCCTTACGAATTCATTGATTTCATCTTGAATAGCCATTATCCAATCTTCATCACCCAAAGCTTCTTCAGAAGTCTTTGGTTCAAATTGGGAAAGAAATGCAATGTGTTCAACCCCATTTCTTAAAGAACTTCTTGTTCTTACTGATTGATTAAAATTTCTAATGATATTTTCACTGGGATGATTCCTAAGTAAAAACTAACTTGGATTATAAAAAATCTATTCATCAACATAAGGTAGAAAATCTTTAGGGGTAAATGTTTTAGAAACATTTTCTTGAAAATTATCGTTTTCTAAAAGATCTTCTATCAAAGGTTGGTGATCAGTTTTGGAAAACACATCCAAAGATGTAGGTTGTTTGAAAATAAAGGGATCATTTTCATCAACATTAACATGTACTATTTCTTCCACAGTACAAGTGTTTTCATTAAAAACTCTATATACCCTAGAGTTAGTAGAGTAACCTAAGAAAATACCTTCATCGGATTTGGGTGCCAATTTATGTAAGTTATCCTTGGTATTCAAGATAAATACTTTGCAACCAAAAACTTTGAAGTAAGAAACTTTTGGTTTTCAGCCAATCCATAACTCATAAGGTGTTTTATTAAGAAACAGTCTTATTAAAACTTGATTTATAGTATAACAAGCAGTACTTACAGATTGGACCCAAAAATGTTTAGCTATAGAATATTCACTCAACATGGTTCTTTTCATCTCTTGAAGAATGTGATTTTTTATTTTGACAACACCATTTTTTTGAGGAGTTCTTGTAGCTGAGAAGTTATGAGTAATACATTTATTACTACAAAAAGTATCAAAATCAGAATTTTCAAATTCTCCACCATGATCAATATGAATAGTTATAAACGGTAGGTTTTTCTCATTTTTAACTTGAGCTCTAAAGTTTTTGAAATATGAAAAAGCATCAGATTTCTTTGTGAGAAAATAGACCCAAGTAAATCTAGTGTAGTCATCAACTAGGACAAACACATAGTATTTTCCTCCAATACTTCCAGTTTGTGTTGGACCAAACAAATCCATGTGCACTAAATGTAATACATTATACATTGTAACTTAACTTATAGATTTAAATCTATATTTATGTTTCTTGCCATATTGACAAGGATCACAGACTTTCGAAGAATCAAACTTAAGTTCTTGTAGATCCTGAACAAGTTCTTTCTTAGAAAGATTACTTAGATTACTTAAATTACAGTGTCATAGTCTTCTATTCCAAATCCATGATTGATATTTAAATTCACTAAGGCAAGGTAGATCTTGAATTCTAAGGTCTTCTAGGTTTAAGGTGTACACATTATCATGCCAAAGGGTAGAGAAAATAAACTCATCCTTGGAATTGTGAACTAAACATTTATCATTTCTAAAATTCACAAGGTAACCTTCATCACATAACTAACTTATGTTTATGAGGTTGTGCCTAAGGCCTTTTACAAAAATAACATTTGAAATAATAGATTTACCAAGTAGAATAATGTTACCAATACCGACAATTTCTCCTTGAGAGTTATCACCGAAAGTTACCTTTCCACCTTTGGTTTTTAAAATATTCTTGAAATAGTCTTTTTTTACCAGTCATGTTATGGGAACATCCACTATCCATGTACCATAGGTTGTTGGTACTTTCTTCATTCTCCTGAAAAAGAAAGATTTAGATATTCAGAATCCAAATTTGCTTGGATCCAGAATTATTAGATAATAAGAGTTTGGGTAACCATATTTGTTTGAAAAAATATGCTTTATGAAACTCAAGATATTGAACCCTATTTAAAGAATAGTTTTTCTTCCAATGCCCATCACTTTGGAATTTAGTACAAAAAGGGTCTCTAGAAGGAACAAAATAATTATTTTTAAAAATAGTTTTTTCATGAGAATAACCTAAACCCTGACTATTACCATGAGGTCAGATCTGTGAATACATCTTGTCAAAATTTTCCTTACCAGAAGTGAATTTTTCAAGAAGTTTCTTTAAGGAGAATATCTCAGATTTTAGTCTCAGGACTAAATTATTATCCTCAAGAATAATAGATTTAGATTTATGTTTATCCTCTAAAACATCTTTTTCTAAAAAAAAAATTCTTAAGATCCTTAGAAAGTTTATTCTTCTCAGAATTAACTTCCTCAAGTTTCTTAGAAAGATTTTTTAAAACAAAAATTTTCTCATCAAGATCTTTGGAAAGATCCAAAATTTCTTTTTTTAAAATATATTCTCTAGAATTTTCTTTATCAAGTTTATTAGAAATTTTAAAATTTCTCTTTTCAAGAAATTTACAAAATCTAGAAACTTCCTCATAATAAGGGAAATCATTATCATTATCTGATGAAAAAGATTCTTCATCTGAAGAAAAACCTATATCTGGAAAATTTTCACTTAAAGACATATTGGTTAAGGATTCAGCAGTACATGCCTTAGCCATAAGAAAATGATTTTGAAATGGAGCTCTAGCTATTAGACTAATATTGTTTTTCCAAGGAGATTCATATTTTGAAGATTCATCAGAAGAATCTATACCACTGGCACTCCAAGTGTCATTGGATTTCAAGACTTTCTTATGCTTTGATCTGTAGAAATTCTTATTTTTTCTTTCAAAATTCATGTGTTTATTGTCTCTATTTTTGAGTAATGGAAAATCAGATCTGATATGACCAGTTCTTCTGCATTCATATAATGTCACTTCTCCATCTTTATTATCTTTTCCATATTTATTCTTGTATCTATATTGAATTTTCTTCTGCCCAACAATCTTGTTCATCCTACGAGCAAGATTTGCTAACTCATTTTCTGAAGCTTCACTTTCACTAGATTCAGATTGAACAACAACCTTCTTAGATTTAAATCTTTTAATTCTCTTGGGAGTCTTGGATTTCATATTATTTTAGGTAGTTTTAAAAGAAACACCTCCATTTACAATATTCTTTTTAATATTATCAACATCTCTCTTCATTCTGGTTTCATGTTGAAGAAGAGTTTCAAACATTTCATCAAGAGAAATCTGAGTAACTTTCTTATTCCCATCTATAGAAGTCCTCTTGGATTCTCATTCGTTAGGCATGATGTCTATAATCTTGTCTATAAGAGCTTCATTATCTAAAACTTTCTCACCCATGGATTGTATGCTATTGACAATAGTCATAAATCTTTTTTGTACCTTACATACATGTTCTCCATAAGGGAAACAAAAACCATGATACTCATCCCCGAGCATTGCCCTTATAGTTTCAATAACTTTGGAAGTTCCAAAGTGAGTTACTTAAAGCTTCTTCCAAATAATATTTTCATCTTCACAGGATGAAATTTGGATATAAATGTTTCTTGTTATAGAACATAACAAAGTATTACATACCTTAAAGTTCAGCTAATATTCCACCTTTTCATAATTAGTAAAGGTTCTAAGTTCCTTATCAGGAATCTTATAATCTCTAGTTAACATAATGTAGTTATCTACACCTATGTTTATCATAAAGGTCTTCATTCTATCCCTCTGGTACTCATAGTCATTTCCATCGAAGATCGGTGGTCTAGTAGGATTGAGATTATCTAGAGATCCAACATGAATGCCTACCATACAATAAAGAATTTCTTTCCACAAAACTTATTAGTATTAAAAGTTTAAGAACAAATATGAAGAACTTAAGAAAAGTAAAACTTGAGAAAGAAAAATTATATGTGGATATAAGTATTTTAGAGGCCTACTCTGATACAAATTGATAGATTGATTCAGAGTATGAGGTAACCAAACTTTGATACCAATTTTAGGGTTGAATATGTAAAAATGAGATGCTCAAATACATGAGGGGGGGGGGGGAGGTGAATTGTATACTTTAAAAATTCCTTTGGAACCTTTAAAGTTAAGTTTAACAAGGTTAAGATTACATTCACAAGACCTCTTAAAGAAACATTTTTTATTTTCTTAAATGAAAGATTCTACCTTAAAGTGTTTAGAATCTGTAATACAATCAAAGTAATGGAATTAAAATGTATAAGAAGGTTATACTTTCTAACTTTAACAAAGTTACAAATACAACGGAATTAAAAAAACTTGAAATAGGAGTCAAGTAACAATGGGATTATTTTAACCCAAAGAGAAGGGTATCCAACAACCTTAGATAATAGTTCCTTGATTTATAATTTCAAGAAATTCTGTCTTACTGAAACCCAGGTAATCCCTAAATCCAAAAATCGATATCTGTCTTGCTATCCCCGAAATCCCTCGATTTTAAAGAAAATCAGAACCTCTATCTTCCAAACCCGGAATCCCACATCAGCACGATCAGAGTCAGCACTAAAAAAGTATGAACAAGTTGTTCATGCCTGAACAAGTTATTCACAACATCCGCACGAAGTATTGAGAGTTGTAAGAGACTCTCTCTCTAGAAATCACTTCACAAGATTGTTTACTGTCAATTCCTTTGCTCATTCAAATGAACTTGTATTTATAGGAAAAACTTCCCAACAATCAGCTCCTCTCCAACGATCATATTTTCCATAAATTTAAGAGGGACCTGGACACGTGGAAAACATACAACAGTTAGTTTATAATAGATTGTATGGCATCATTTCATGTAACATAAATTATGTTAAGTATAAGAATACTTAGAATCTGATATCATTAGAATGATACATTTAAACAACTCTAACATTATCAAGAAAATGTAATCTTAATAAATAAGTAAAACTGATTAGAAATAACATTATCAAGCAAACAGAATCATAAAATCGGATTGTGAAACAGGTATTTCATTTGTTACAAAATCGGAATCATAAAATCAGAATAACATATATACCGGAATCGGTATTGTAAATCGGCATCACATATACACAGAAATCAGTATTGAAAATTGGCATCACATATACACCGGAATCGGTATTGAAAATCAGCATCATATATACCCCAGATTCAGAATTGAGTATCGATATCATATATACACTGGATTTGGAATTGAATATCGACATCATATATACCCCAGATTCTGTATTGAATATCGTAATGACAGATCTTCAAATAAAACTGAATGACAAAACCGGAATGACAATTCTGTAAGTCTAACAGATTGGAAAAATGTAATGATATAAATATACGCATAACAGAATGACAATTCTAGATCTTAAGAAAAAATACATAACATAAAAAATATTTTGGACTTAGAAAAAGTGTTTGTGATTTTCAAAACATAAAACATTAAAGAATGGAAAAGTCATAAGATATCCTTATTGACTCAACAAATTTGTGCTATTTATTCAGGATAGTTTCTCTATTGTGTGATATATATCTATTGGAATTAAATATCTGAAATGAGAATGTTCTAACATTTTAGTATATATATATATATAATGATTTTGACTAATGTGTACTAATGATAATTTGGATAGTTCTAGTATGGTTATATATTTGGTTGAGGGTAGAATTATAAGAGAAACTTTATGTGATCCCATAGTCTGGTTAATATCACTTTTAAACATTCTAAGTGTTTTCTTTATTATAGAGTTTATGCCTTAGATAAATTTGATGGTGTCACCAGTTAAGGTATTCTAGGATGATTTCATTCCACCGTGTGTGGTAAAGTATGATGTACCCCAACATGCTCCTATGTCGACACATGTGTTTCAATTTGCAGATCCCATTTAGATCATAATATTTTGGATTGTGCCTATCCTAGGAAGGACCGTTCAGAGGACCCTGACCAATCATACTTGGTATTTCCAACTCTAGTATCCTTCAATATTCAAGGGTATAGGTGTCCCTTAGGATGTAGAGGACTGAATTGACATTATCTAAATCATTTTCAAACTGGTCCAAACTCCCTAGAAGGGATGAGTAATTCGAGTTACTTTCATATTCCAAGTACCCACCAGAATATGGTGTACTTCTATGAGTCTAGATGGGAGACAAGAGGGTTTTACTTAGGTGACTTTCAAGGAGTTATTTCTCAGTAAGTACTTTCCTAAAATGATGAATCTAGAACAAAACTATGAGTTCATAGTGTTATGGAAGGGTTCTATAGTTGAATCTTAATATTATTCATGGGTTATAGAGTTACTTATCTTAACTCATTTTTTGGATGGGAACAAGGCACAAAATTCATGAAATTTGGAGATATGACTTTGACCGAATCCCAGACATCAGGTTTGGGGATTCAACCTAACAATTTACACTCAAGTTCTTAAAAAGGTACATAATATTGAGAACTACCTAGAAAAGGACATGATAATAGAATTACTTCTAAACCATAGTGGGCTATTTATTGAGATATCTATCACTACTATAAGAGTTTCTTATGGTAGTAGGAAGAGGAAGGAAGATGGGAAGTAGATGTTAAGTTGACAGTTGGTTTAGAGAAGAACTTCTTCAGTATCGTCTATGATAGATAATTCTATCAAGTTCTAAAATTATGGGAAAAGGAGGGAATTGTAGCTGTTATGGTAACACTTTGTGGAGTTCCACCATTTTATAAAGGTTGGAAATCTTTTACACTTTTGATAAAAAGTTTCTCAGAGGGGCATTGAGAGACCTGGGAAATCTAGGAGTGGAGGAATTGAATAGAGGAGAAAGAATTCCTTAATGATGACGAATCAGGGCCATAAACATGGAGCTGATACATGATATGTTTATATAGTGTATTGTAATACAACATATGATTTTGAGGGATTTTCTACTATACTAGGTGAAGTCTTGAAAAAATATACCTTATTTACTTCTTTGTTCAATATTGGTGCTTCCCATTCTGTTATATCTGCTGAAGTAGTTTTCAGACTTAAATTACCATTCAATTTATCCTCTGAGTTAGTCTCCCTTCATACACAATTGGGAATGAAAGTAAACCATATATATAGATTCCCATGTCACCAATAGTAATGTCTAACTATGGAAATATGTGGGATTTCATGATACTGCGGATAATGAGATTTGATGTGATTCTTAGTATAATATGGATAAATAGATTCTGATAAAACATTGATTTATATTAGATACATGTATATTTTACTTCACCATAGGGAGAGAGGCACATGATGACTAGAGAATGGGAACAAGGAGTAGGTAGAGTTAGATCATACTTGAGTCAAATCAGGATGATCATGGTGTAGATGGAGAGATTGGATCTTTTCGAGGGATCAATGATAGCCTCATTGACTCTACCTCTAGTCATGGATCTATATCAGGTCATCTTTCTAGAAAAATTCATAGAAATTCCACCTAATACAGGAGTTGAATTTAAGATAGATATCATACCAGTTGCATAGCCCATTTTAATATCCCCTTATCGTATGGTGCCAATTGGGATAAAGGATCTCAAGGTGTAGATCAAGGACTTAGACTAGAAGGGCTTCATCAAGCTAATTAATTCACCATGGGTTGAACCTATATTGACTTGTAAGAAGATATATAGTAGTCTTTAACTTCACATTGATCACCAGAAGCTGAATAATGTGATAGTGAAGAACAAATATCCCTTTCCTTGGATTGATGATCTTTTAAATCAATTGCAGGGATCCTTATGGTTCTCCAAGATTGATCATCGATATTGTTATCACTAGCTATGTGTTCGAGAAGATGATATATTTAAGATGGAATTTTATAGTGGGTATGGGGTATATAAGTACTTGTTGATAGTGTTTAGAATGAAAAAATGCCAGAAGTGTTCATGGATCTCATGAACAATGTACTCCACACATACTTGGACTTTTTTATATGGTGTTTATTGACGACATCCTAATATAATTTCTAACACTGAAGTAACATGCAAGAAATCCAGATGTAGTCTTGAGTACACTTTGAACACATCAGCCTTACACAATGTTTTTAAAGTGAAACCTCTAGATTTAAGAGGTGAAGTACTTGGGTAATGTGGTCTCTAAAAAATGTATATCCATATACTGAGATAAATTATAGGAGGTGATATCCTGAATACATCCTCAGAATGTGTTCAATATTAAGATATTTATAGACTTAACAGGATATTATTGGAATTTTATATAGAACTTCTCTGGATTATCAACACATATGACTATGGTTATAAAGTACCGATAAAATTTCTAGTGGTTGGACCGATGTGAAAAAGCATATCTTGATCTCAATAAGAGTTTTAATAAAGCTCTAGTGTTGATAATTCTTGAGTCAGGGGTTGGATATGTTGTATACTGTGATACATCAAGCATTGGTTTGGGAGTAGTGTTATTTTAGATGGATAATGTAGTAGCTTATGGATCACATAATTTGTCACCCTATGATAATAACTACCCTACTCAATACTTGTAGCTAAAATCCATGGTATATGATATGAAGTGTTGGTGATACTATCTCTTTGGCAAGATATTTATAGTCCACACTGTCCATAAGAGCCTCCATTACATCTTCACATGGTGGGAACAGAACTTGAGGAATATGTGTTGTGTAGAGTATCATTAGGAATTCAAATTTTAGATGTATTTTCCACTAGGTAAGGGTAAAATCATCACATATACTCTTAGCTGTAAGACATAGATTGAGCATGATTTGGTGAACGACCTTCTGGGGAGCAGGGACCCTTGAGGAGCTTGTTTGATAATTGGGGGATGGATGATTCTTCAGACAAGGGTTTTATGAATTTTACTCATTTATGGTCACATATTATTTGTTAGACTAGGTAAATGATGAAAATGGGACTAACTCAGAGTGTGTTGTGATGTGGGATCAACTTGCAAGAGGTGACCCGATACCCAAATAGTTATTGGGTGATGATGATGTGATCCTTATAAATGAGAGTAGTTATCCCTATTTCTATCACAGAGGATATAATGAGGGATTTATATACCTTTAGTTGGGTGGTAAATCATAGTGTAAAATATATATACCATGATTTCAGGAGATGGTTCTGGTGGCGAAGGATGAAGAAGCCGTCATTGGGTTTTTATACCTTACCTTCCAGAGGGTAATTCCAAGAAATAAGATCCTGTTGGTTTGTTCTAGATACTTAAAATTCTTATTTGTAAGTGTGAGGGTGTCATCATGGACTTTATGATGAGTTTATATAGGAAACTAAAGATTTTTTATGCTATCTGGGTAAATTTTGATCAACTGATGAAGGTAGACCACTTCTTACTGATTTGAGAGACTCACTCAGTAGATGAGCTGGGAAAACAATATGCTCAAAAGATAATATGATTTCATGTAGTTCCCTTGAGAATTTTATCTAATAGAGTTTCAAATTTTATTCCATAGTTTTGGAAGGATTTCATAAATCCCTAGGGAATCAGTTGAGATTAAAAACAATATACCATCCTTAGTCATAAAGACAGTTAGAGCGGATGATACACATAATGAATGATATGATTAGAGATTAAATTATAGAAATTAGTGTATCTTGGTATGATAACATATACTTGGTAAAGTTTTATTAAAACAACTACTTCCATTATTTTATATAGATGGAATCATTTGAGGCTCTCTTTGGATGGTCTCGCTGCTCACTGATGTGTTGGTATGTGGAAATAAACTATAATTTTTGGGACTAGTATGGTCCAAGAGACCCTATAGTGGGTGAAATTAATCAGAAAGTGGTTGGTGACCACTCAAAGTAGGATATGATCTTATAAATACCAAAGGAGATGACTTTTGGAGTTTTCTATTGGTGAATAGGTTTTCTTGTGAGTTCCACCTTGGTTGGGGAATCATCATGGTGGAAGTAGGGGAAGATAGAGCCATGGTTTGTTGAACCATTGTGACCATCAATAGGGTTCTAATAATGGTGTAACATATATAAATTCCTCTATGTTGTCAATGAATGAGTATGTGTTCTTTTTTCATATCTTTGGATGTTCATTCCCAATTCGATGCATGCTATAGACTGTGAGGAATTTGAGTTGGAATTAGATAAATGTTATGAGGAGCCAATACATATTATAGAACAGATTGAGAGGGCGTTTTGGGGAAAGATAATGCCACTTATCAGGATCTTGTGTTAGCATGGATGGATCTAGGAAGATACATGGGATTGGGGGTATGATGTTTGAGCTCAGTGGCCTGAGTTGTTTTAAAAGGATCGCTAGAGATAATTTTCAAGGAAGTGAAGTCATTAGAGGGGGATAATTATAAAATTATCAATTTTATATTACTCCTTGAACCCATATTTTTTTTATATTTATAATTTTTTATGTGTAGATATCTTTTATCAATAAAAATTACCCATAATTTGGTTTTATGGTGTTGTGTAAGGGTAAAATTTGACTTTAATACCTTTTGTAATAGTAAATGGAATTCTCCATGATTTGTTTAAGGTTAATAAGGAGTTTCGATAGGTTACTTAAGGGTAAAAATAAACTCCTATAAACTGTGTAAAGGTAGAGAGTTCTATGAATAATGGTAACCATGCACTATGTATGCATACTATGCACTGCATAAGGGTACTAAGGGATTGATTAAGGGTACCATGCACTTTGTAAGGTTACTGATCTTATGTATAAGGGTAATCCTAGTTTCATAAGGGTAAATCCTTCACTATATAAAGGTAACAAGAGTTTCATAAGGGTAACTATATGCTGGGTAAGGGTACCGTGTAAGAGAAAATCAACACTGTGTTAGGGTAGCCTTGATTTATCTTTGTTCAAATAAGGGTAACCATGTTACGTGTAAGGTTAAAATTGTTACCCTTATATGAAATATATGAGCATCATAAGGTTAAATCTAAGTTACCCTTACACAATGCCTATAACACCCGAGACTTTTATGAGAAATATTTTGTTTTTATGTTATATACATCATAAAAGGAATCTTTCACTACACACAACACTAGCTTGGATTGCTTTATACGCAACTGTGATCTTCCTCGATAGCTTGTGTTGTACGCAATACCGAGTTTCACTAAACAACGATATGCTATTAAAATATTATTAAAACTAGCCGTTATGAATAGTAATACCCACTTTTTGAAATTTTGTACTTTTTATTTTTCAAAATGGACTTCAGTTTTGGATTCGGAATATCGAAATTACCCTAGGGTGAAATTTTGGTATTTTTCTGAAAACTTTCAATTTTTGATGAATAGTGAAAACACTGGGTTAGTATTTAAAAACTGACTTTTTATTTAAATAATTATTTATTTTATTTAAATTTATTTTAGGTCAAAATTGATACATAATACCTATTTATGTTCAATTCAATTCATTGGAGTCATTTTATAATAATTTTAGATTTATAAAAATTTTATTGAACTTTTCACCGTCTTTTACCCACCTCCTAGGAGAATTTCCAAATTCACATAAAACGTAATTTTACCGCTTCTGTGAGTGGAATATCGAAAATAAGAGAGACATGGTTAATATCAAAGACTAAAATGTGGTTCAATTAGATGAAAATATTTTTTTGGTGAATATTAACTTTTTACGTTTTTTTAACACGGTTAAAAGTAAATAGGGTAATTAAGGGTAAAAATTATATTATTATTACCCTAACACATGTCCAAATTCTATTGTATAAGTTTAATTTGACCAAAAACAACATTAGGAATAAAATATGACCATTTAGGCCCACATGGATTAGATTAGGACATTTATTATTAATTTATTTAAAGAACGGTTAAAATAGTTAAAATCAAAGTGTAATAACTAAATAATTTTTAATATAGGGTTATTCATAAGATAAATTTGACTATAAATATTAATTAGAAAGATAAAAATATTTCCTACGTAAAGATATTTTATTTTTAATTTTTAGACATTAAATAATTTAATTTATTTATGACACAATGATGATGCAGTAATTATCTTATTAATGAAATATTGACATAATTTATGTTATAAATACCCAAATAAATGTAATTTGAGACTTTTTATGAATTAAAATAATTTTATAGGTTAATATGACATTATAGTATTGATTTAATTAACTTTGTTTGAAGTAATATTTCGGTTATGATTTTCACAAAAATCAATTACCAAATAGTGTCAAAATTGACATAAAATAGTTTTTAAAACAAATATTATATTATTAATTGTTATTTTATTCCTAAAAATCTAAGTTTCTTCTAAATGACTTAATAAGGTTATATATATTAATAATAATAAACTTGGGGTTCTTTTTTCTTGTTATAGTAAGTTTATTAACCTTATAGTGTAAGAAAACAAGAAGACAAGGTAAAAGTAAAATTATTTAACTTAAAGTTAAATCTAAATGATAAGGTTAAAATAGATACCTAGACTTGTATAAATTCTATTGTATGAGATTATTTCTATCCATCCACAACTTAGATTATAAATAAATCAATTTGGAGCTATTGAAAACGGAATATGACTTTATAATAAAATAATATTTTTAGTTTTTCCTAAGTTGACCCTCTCCTCCCATATAAAAGGGCACCTCCTCCCTCTCTTCCTCACACCACTTTGAGCCTTCAAGCTCGGCCAAACCCTGCCAAATTCTCTTCTACACTTCCCTATAAACATCCTAGAGGTCCTTGTCTTCTTCAAATACCAATTTTAGTTCCCTAAGAGGAGGTATCAAAGAGGCGCTTCAAAGAAGAGGTAATGTCCGTTACTGATTCTTTCAACTTTATTTCTTCTTCCACTTATTCTTCTTTAGTTGTTTAATTATGAAGTAATAACATCAGTATCACTAATATACTGATATGTTATTATAATTATTAAACAACCCTATTTCACCATCTATCCATCCTATGGAAAACGAAATCACCGCACGTGCGTACGTACGGAATACCGTCTCCACACCGTGGTGTAATCTATTTTACACCACCACCTTACTTGGATGGGTATAATGGTGAAACTAAATATATATATATGATTATTTTAAAGTGTTATTTATTCTGAAATAGTATACATACACTCCAATACAATTCCACGATCATGGGAACAATATCATCGCTCGTGCGTACGTACGGAATACCGTCTCCATGATGTGATGCGACTCGTTCTACATGATCTTAATTGCATAATGATTATATAAATGAATTGAATGAATAAATATGATATATAGTACACTAATACCATTCTGGAAATAAGGTATCTATAACCTAAAGAGAAGAATAAGAATTTATTTGACAAAACACGCATAAGAACAAACAGTAATAAACACCCGAATAACAAGTAGCAATGAAATATTACTAATAAGAAGCTGAGTATATGAACATATATGATATCATAACAATGCGTATGACTCTGGAATAAGTCAATGACATTATTTAAATCATTATATAGGAGGTTCGGACACTTGTGAAGCAAATCAGACCTAAGGTAAGGGAAAATCTCACAATATCATTTTTATCCGAGATTGTTTATACTTCAGAACATACTGGGGAATATTTATCATCCACATCCATGTTTCCTCAATATGTAATATTATTTACATCCACCTAAAATTTTTTAAATCCAATTTTACCCTTCGGTGAGTTTTTAGTAAAAGATATGAAAGGAATCTTTTGTCGTTATTCGTATGATGTACTTTTTGACTTTTCCGACATAAGTATGAGAAGAATATTTTTTTAACTTATACGGCATGAATGGATTTTTAAAACATTATTTCCAAGAAGCTTTCTTTACAAGTTTTCAAGTTTATTTTTAATCAACTTCTTTTAGTTTAAAATTGTATGACATGTTAAGAAAGGAAAAATGTTTTTGAAGTAGAAAGGATATTTTCCTCAAGAATGGAGTTCAAGTGTCTTATCAAAATTATTTTCCATCTAAGATAATATAGGGTTTTGTTTCTAACCATATTATTACATTGATTTGATTATGTTGTGATGGAATTATTTTTATGAATTCCTTTAACTTATATGAATTGTTTTATGATGTCACAATGTTTAAGAATCCCATTTTTATTACATGGGTTATGCAATGATGTATGATTTTTTTGATTTTGTGGAACACATAAGAATGGTATCATTATGAGATGGGTGGGACCTATATCTGCCTCCAATTAAATGGGTAAATATTTATATCTCATGAGATAGACATGGCTGGAACGACAGGTTAATCCTGTTCAGTGAAACATGACTGAATCGAGGAGTGAACTCGGTTCAGAAATGGACTTTGTCTGCTAAGATAGTCTTGGCAATGAGTATTGACTACTAAGAAATGACTCTCTTTGATTATGTGTGTATGACACAAAGTTTCATGTTTTAAGTTATGATTATTGGGATTACATTTCACTACTATGATTTATCCCATGTTATGAAATTATGATCTCTTTTGCAGGTTAAGATTTCCAAAATGTTATGTTCTTATGAATATGATGTGATTGATATTTCTTTTATTTACACTTACTAAGCATTTGAGCTCACCCTTTTGTATGTTTTCTTTCCCCAGTTCAGGAAGAAGGTTATTAAGTAGGATATGCCAAAAGGGACTCTAGATATGATTAAATAAATGGGATACAATGTAGATGCTTTATGAACTAGTTGTTTATGTTTCCCAGTTTCTAAATACACTATAACTATACGATACTTTCATGGTTTTGTTATATGTTGTAATAAGTGTACTTCAATTTTGAAGTACTAACAATGTATGTAAAGTATGGTTCGTTATAGTTGGTATCAGAGGAAAGGTATAGTCAACCTTTGGAAACTAGGATGTGAAAGCCTTAGAAAGAACCCTAAGGATATGTCTAAGCATAGAACACAATCTTAGTGTTTTAGAAATGGCCATGAATAACCTATGATAAGACCTTAAGTGTGAAATTTTATTATTGATTATGTGGTTTTCCTATTATAATTAGTGTTGCTCACACTATTCTTCTTGGTTTTAGTCAATGGCTGGAACCCGAAGGAACCGTGTTAATGTAGAATGCAACGGGCAATGCAATGATTATCCCCCCTGAGCAACCAAATGTTATGGGAGCTAGAATGGAAAATCTTGTAGCCATGCTCACACAATTTTCTCAAGCTATGAATCATGTAGGACTTTCAAACGAGTAAAGGAAGGAGAAAAATTCTGTTGAATCCTTTAAGAGGTAGCGTCCACCTTCATTCAGCGAGTCTATTGATCCATTAGTTGCTGAACAATGGATTAGTTCTACTGAAAAGATATTTTTAGTTCTTCAATGTTCTGAACATGATAAATTCATCTTAGCAGTGTATTGTTTAGAAGTATATGCTAATCAATGGTGGAATATTATCAAGAATACGAGGTAAAGAGATGAAGTTGAGTCCATGGAATGGGACAAGTTCAAGAACTTATTTTTCAATAAGTACTTCCCTCATATTCTTCGAACAAAGATGGGTAAGGATGTGACAACCGGGCCCCGGTGACAGCACAACCACCCCGCCTTAACATGGCCGTCGGGTCCTGGCCCACCAGGTACCACCAGTTGCCCCCGCAGACACGTGGGGCCCACCCCAGGGTCCACCCACGTGCCCGAACGGGTCATTTGACTAATGACAGTCCCCACAGGCCAACACATGTCCTTTCCAGTGTGCTTTGTCCTCACTCACACACATCCTGAGAAACTTCCCAGGAGGTCACCCATCCTGATCACTGCTCCAGGCCAAGCACGCTTAACTGTGGAGTTCTAATCAGACAGGCTCTCGAAAAGGAAGGTTCACCTTGTTGACATGAGTCATATCATTTAGTCATTTAACCATTTATCATTCTGGGGTGTTACAATCACCCCCCCTTTAGGGCACAACGCCCTCGTTGTGGGCCCTACATCTCAACCCAGGCAGTGCACCGCGCACTTAAGGCTGGGTTCCTCCTCTGATACCAATTGTGACAACCGGGCCCCGGTGACAGCACAACCACCCCGCCTTAACATGGCCGTCGGGTCCTGGCCCACCAGGTACCACCAGTTGCCCCCGCAGACATGTGGGGCCCACCCCAGGGTCCACCCACGTGCCCGAACGGGTCATCTGACTAATGACAGTCCCCACAGGCCAACACATGTCCTTTCCAGTGTGCTTTGTCCTCACTCACACACATCCTGAGAAACTTCCCAGAAGGTCACCCATCCTGATCACTGCTCCAGGCCAAGCACGCTTAACTGTGGAGTTCTAATCAGACAGGCTCCCGAAAAGGAAGGTGCACCTTGTTGACATGAGTCATATCATTTAGTCATTTAACCATTTATCATTCTGGGGTGTTACAAAGGAGTTTCTTGAACTGAAGCAAAAGGATGATGAATCCATTGGTACCTATGAAGCAAATTTTACAAGACTTGAAAGGTACGCTTCTGGTATTATTATCCAACCTGAGAGTAATATCGATCGATTCTTTATTGTCTTAAAACCAAGTCTTCGAAGGGCGTTAGCCATAAGGGACTTCAATAGCTACGAGGAAATTGTTCGATGTGCTCTCAAGGTTGAGATGGAGATTGGAGTAACCCATCAGTCACTTGGGTTTGATAAGAAGAGGAAAATGGAATTCAAAGGAAAATATAAAGAGCACACTGAAAAAAAGATGAGTTTTCCCTTATGCTCAAAGTGTGGAAAGAAACATGGAGGGAGTTGTCTTAAAGGGACAAGTAAATGTTTCAAATGTGGAAAGTAAGGTCATCGGGCATTTGAATGTCGCAATGATGGGAAGAAGATGTCTAGTGATGTGAATAAAGAAAAGGCTACACAGAGTGCACCTCCTACACATCAATGTTATAGGTGCAAGGAAATGGGGCATTATGCCAATCAATGCCCTAATCCAAGGGTTGTTGATGATGATCGACGTTAACAAACTCTTAAGGCTAAAGACAAAGGAAAGTCACATGCAATTTCTATCAGTGATGTGGAGTAAGATAACGATGTTGTGAAAGGTACACTTACCATCCACTCTAAAGTAGAAAATGTTTTATTTGATTATGGATCCACCCACTCTTTTATTTCTAAAGAATTGTCTAAGGGTATCACCATATTACCTCAACAATTAGATGTTGAGTTAGCTATGACAACCCCTAATGGCACAATAGTCGCATCAAAAGTTTATAATTCTTCTCTGATTAAAGTTTGTGGGAAATTTCTTCCGGAAAATCTTATGATCCTTCCTATAGTGGAATTTGATGTGATTCTTGGCATGGATTGGCTTTCTCTATATGGAGCTCATATCAATTTCCAAAGAAGGGAAGTCAATTTTCAATTTCCAGATCAATCTATGATCATCTATCGATGCAAGGATGAACATAACCTTCTAGTGGAAATTTAGTCCATCTTATGGGTCTTGATTCCACTAAATGAAGGTTATTTATCTCAAACGGTTGGAGAGACACTCACGATTAAGAATATGCCCATTGTACAGGAGTTTGATGATGTCTTTATAGAGGAATTACTGGGTCTTCCACCAAATCGTGAAGTTGAGTTTTCAATAGAACTTGTACCAGGTGCTTTGCCTATTTCAAAGACACCTTATAGAATGGCCCCAATTGAGTTGCAGGAATTGAAGAAGCAACTCCAAGAAAATCTTGATAAGGGATTCATACACCCTAGTGCGTCACCTTGGGGAGTTCCTGTTCTGTTTTTTAAGAAGAAAGATGGATCAATGAGACTCTGAATTGATTATTGAGAACTTAACAAGATCACTATCAAGAACAAATATCCTCTCCTGCGCATTGATGACTTATTTGACCAACTACGCGGAGCTCAATACTTTTCCAAGATTGATCTTCGTTCAGGGTATCATCAATTAATGGTTAAAAGGGAGGATATACCAAAGACGGCTTTCCGTATAAGGTATGGACACTATGAATTTATAGTGATTCCATTTGGTCTTACTAATTCCCCTACTATCTTCATGGATCTGATGAATAGAGTTTTTAGATACAATCTTGATCAGTTTGTGGTAGTCTTTATAGATGATATTCTTGTCTATTCAAAGAGTAAGGAAGAACATGAAGATCACTTGAGAATTATATTGAAGACCCTGAGAAAGGAGAAGCTTTATGCCAAATTTACCAAGTGCGAATTTTGGATTAAAAAAGTTTCATTTTTGGGTCACATAATCTCAAAAGAGGGGATATCTGTTGATCCAGCAAAAACAGAGGTTATCGATTGATGGTCGAGACCAACAACAGTAACCGAGATCCAAAGTTTTCTTGGTTTGGCTGGATATTATCAACGTTTTGTGAAAGATTTTTCACGATTATCTAATCCACTCTCCAGGTTGACTCAAAAAGGAGTTAAGTTCATGTGGACGGTGGAATGTTAAGAGAATTTCAAGGAGTTGAAAAGAAGGTTATCCAGTGCACCTGTGCTCACACTACCTTGTAGTGGAGAAAGGTTTGTGATCTATAGTGATGCATCCAAGAAGGGGCTGGGGTGTGTTCTTATGCAAAATGATATGGTGATAGATTATGCCTCACAACAGTTGAAAATCCATGAGCAAAATTACCCAACTCATGATTTGGAGTTAGCTGCGGTAATCTTTGTATTAAAGATTTGGAGGCATTATCTTTATGAAGAAAGGTGTGATATTTATACTGATCATAAAAGTTTAAAGTATATTTTCACACAAAAGGAGCTAAATATGCGCCAAATATGATGGTTGGAGCTGATTAAGGATTACGACTGCTCAATTCATTACCACCCTGGGAAAGAAAACAAGGTGGCAGATGCATTAAGTCGACAAGACCATGCTAGCTTATCCATGATAAGGATCACAAAAGATCCAATATTTATGGATTTACAAAGGATGGATCTTGGAATTATAATGAAAGGGGAAAATCATATCTTTCACAAATGGATGTTCAACCATCTATACATGTGAATATTAAAGAGGCACAAAAAGAAGATGTAGAGTTACAAAATAAGGTGAGAAATGTTCCTGAATTCAACCTTGATTGTGATGGAATAATAAGGTTCAGGAATCGGGTTTGTGTTCCTCCCATCCCAGAATTAAAGAAGGAGCTACTGGATGAGGCTCATAGTTCTTCATTCTCTATTCATCTTGGAAGCACGAAGATGTATAGGTACCTAAAAGAGTACTTCTGGTGGGATGGCATGAAAAGAGATGTTGCTGAATATGTCTCTCGATGCTTGGTTTTTCAACAAGTTAAAGCTAAGAGATAGAAGTCTAAGGGGATGTTACAACCATTACCCATACCAGAATGGAAATGGGAAAACATCACTATTTACTTTGTCACTGGACTTCCTAAAGCATCCAAAGTAAATAATGTTATCTGGTCATAGTCGATCGTCTTACAAAGTCTGCACACTTCATTTCTATTAGAGAGGATTTCTCTCTAGATCAGCGTGCCAGGATATATGTAAAGGAAGTGGTAAGATTGCATGGAGTACCACTTTCCATTATATATGATCGGGATCCGAGGTTTACCTAAAAGTTCTGGCAAAGTCTTCAGCATAATCTGGATACAGAGTTGAGTTTTAGAACTGCTTATCATCCTTAGATAGACGGTCAGTCTGAGAGGACAATTCAAACTCTAGAAGATATGTTGAGAGCTTGCTCTATGGATTTCAAAGGTGGTTGGGATCAACACCTACCTTTGGTAGATTTTTCTTATAATAATAACTTTCACTCCAGTATTCAGATGGCTCCTTATGAAGCTCTCTATGGAAAGAAATGCAGGACTCCAACTTGTTGGGATGAAGTTGGGGAGAGAAAGCTATTAGGACATGATCTTGTTGATGGGATGGCAGAAAAGGTCTGATCTATTTAACAACACATTAAAGCTACTCAGAGTTGACAAAAAAGTTATGCTTATAACCGAAGAAAAGACCTAGAGTTTGAATTGGGTGATAAAGCGTTCTTACGAATATCTCCTTGGAAGAGAGTAATGAGATTTGGAAAGAAGGGAAAGCTGAGCCCTAGATATATTGGTCCTTTCAAAATACTGGATCATGTTGGGAAGGTAGCTTACCGATTGGCGCTTCCACCGAATCTATCTCAAGTTCACGATGTGTTCCATGTATCTCTTCTGAGAAAGTACATACCTGATCCTTCACATGTACTCAGCTCAGAAGTTGTACCACTGGAGCAAGATCTTTCTTATGAAGAACAACCGATAGAGATTCTCGATCGTAGCGAAAAAGTTCTACGGAACAAGACCACTCGCTTGGTGAAAGTTTTATGGAGGAACCACCAATTAGAAGAAGCTACATGGGAGCTTGAGGATATGATTAGGGAGAGGTATCCTCATCTGTTTGTTACAAAGTGACGAATTTCGAGGGCAGAATTCATTTTAAGGGGGGTAGAATGTAACACCTGAGACTTTTATGAGAAATATTTTGTTTTTATGTTATATAAATCATCAAAGGAATCTTTCACTACACACAACACTAGCTTGGCTTACTATAAACACAACTGCGACATTCCTCGACAACTTGCATTGTACGTAATACCAAGTTTCACTAAACAACGATATGCTATTAAAATATTATTAAAACTTGCCGTTATGAATAGTAATACCCACTTTTTGAATTTTTTTAATTTTTATTTTTCAAAATGGACTTCATTTTTGGATTCGGAATATCAAAATTATCCTAGGGTGAAATTTTGGTATTTTTCTGAAAGCTTTCAATTTTTGATGAATAGTGAAAACACTGGGTTACTATTTAAAAACCGACTTTTTATTTAAATAATTATTTATTTTATTTAAATTTATTTTAGGTCAAAATTGATACATAATACCTATTTAAGTTCAATGCAATTCATTGGAGTCATTTTATAATAATTTTAGATATATAAAAATTTTATTGAACTTTTCACCGTCTTTTACCCACCTCCTAGGAGAATTTACAAATTCACATAAAACTTAATTTTACCACATCTATGAGTGGAATTTCAAAAATCAGAGAGACACGGTTAATATCAAGGACTAAAATGTGGTTCAATGAGATGAAAATAATTTTTGGTGAATAGTAACTTTTTACTTTTTTTTACCACGGTTAAAAGTAAATAGGGTAATTAGGGGTAACAATGATATTATTATTACCCTAAAACATGTCATAATTCTATTGGATAAGTGTAATTCGACCAAAAACAACCTTAGGAATAAAATATGACCATTTAGGCCCACATGGATTAGATTAGGACATTTATTATTAATTTATTTAAAGAAGGGTTAAAATAGTTAAAATCAAAGTTTAATAACTAAATAATTTTTAATATAGGGTTATACATAACATAAATTTGACTATAAATGTTAATTAGAAAGATAAAAATATTTCCCACAGAATGATATTTTATTTTTAATATTTAGACATTAAATAATTTAATTTATTTATGACACAATGATGATGTAGTAATTATCTTATTAATGAAATATTGACATAATTGATGTTATAAATACCCAAATAAATGTAATTTGAGAATTTTTATGAATTAAACTAATAATTTAGGTTAATATGACATGTTATTATTGATTTAATTAACTTTGTTTGAACTAATATTTCTGTTATGATTTTCAAAAAAATAAATTACCAAATAGTGTCAAAATTGACATAAAATAGTTTTAAAAACAAATATTATATTATTAATTGTTATTTTATTTCTAAAATTCTAAGGTTCGGCCAAATGACTTATATAATGTTATATATATTAATAATAATCAACTTGGGGTTCGTTTAGATTGTTATGGTATGTTTATTAACCTTATAGTGTAAGAAAACAAGAAGGCACAGTAAAAGTAAAATTATTTAACTTAAAGTTAAATCTAAATGATATGGTTAAAATAGATACCTAAACTTGACTAAATTCTATTTTATGAGATTATTTAGATCCATACCCACCTTAGCTTCGAAATAAATCAATTTGGAGCTATCAAAAACCGAATATGACTTTATAATAAAATAATATTTTTGGTTTTTCCTAAGGTGCCCCTCTCCTCCCTTATAAAAGGGCACCTCCTCCCTCTCTTCCTCACACCACTTTGAGCCTTCAAGCTTGGCCAAACCCTTCCAAATTCTCTTCTCCACTTCTCTATAAACATCCTAGATTTCCTGGTCTTCTTCAATGACCATGTTTAGTGCCCTAAGAGGAGGTCTCAAAGAGGCGCTTCAAAGAAGAGGTAATGTCTGTTACCGATTCTTTCAACTTTATTTCTTCTTCCACTTATTATTATTTATTTGTTTCATTATGAATTAATAACATCAGTATCACTCATATAATGATATGTCATTATAAGTATGAAACAACCCTATTTAACCATCTATCCATCCTACAGAAAATGAAATCACCGCGTGTGCATACGTACGGAATACCGTCTCCACGCCGTAGTGTAATATATATTCCACCACCACCTTACTTGGATGGGTATAATGGTGCAAATAAATAACTATATATGATTATTATGAAGTATTATTGATTCTGAAATAGTATACATACACTCCAATACAATTCCACGATCATGGGAATGCTATCATCGCTCGTGCGTACGTACGGAATACCGTCTCCACGATGTGATGTGACTCGTTCTACATGATCTTCATTGCATAGTGTTTATATAAATGAATTTAATGAATAAATATTATATATAGTACAATAATACCATTCTGGAAATGAGGTATCTATAACCTAAAGAGAATAATAAGAACTTATTCGACAAAACACGCATAAGAACAAAAAGTAATAAACACCCGAATAACAAGTAGCAATGAAATATTACTAATAAGAAGCTAAGTATATGACCATATATGATATCATAACAATGAGTATGATTCCGGAATAAGTCAATGAAAATATTTAAATCATTATATAGGAGGTTCAGACACTTACGAAGCAAATCAGACCTAAGGTAAGGGAAAATCTCACAATCTCATTTTTATCCGAGATTGTTTATACTTCAGAACTTACTGGGGAATATTTATCATCCACATCAATGTTTCCTAAATATGTAATATTATTTCCATCCACCTAAAATTTTTTAAATCCAATTTTACCCTTCGGTGAGTTTTTAGTAAAAGATATGAAAGGAATGTTTTGTCGTTATTCGTACAAGGTACTTTTTGACTTTTCCGATATAAGTACAAGAAGAATGTTTTTTTAACATATACGAAATGAATGGATTTTTAAAACATTATTTCCAAGAAGCTTTCTTTACAAGTTTTCAAGTTTATTTTTAATCAACTTCTTTTAGTTTAAAATTTTATGACATGTTAAGAAAGGAAAAATGTTTTTGAAGTAGAAAGGATATTTTCCTCAAGAATGGAGTTCAAGTGTTTTATCAAAATTATTTTCCATATAAGATAATATAGGGTTCTGTTTCTATCCCTATTATTACATTGATTTGATTATGTTGTGATGTAATTATTTTTATGAAGTCCTTTATCTTATATGAATTGTTTTATGATGTCATGATGTTTAAGAATCCCATTTTTATTACATGGGTTATGCAATGATGTATGATTTTTTTGATTTTGTGAAACACATAAGAATGGTATCATTATAAGATGGGTGGGACCTATATATCCCTCCAATTCATTGGGTAAAATTTATATCTCATGAGATAGACATGGCTGGAATAGAAGGTTAATCCAGTTCAGTGAAACAGGACTGAAACGAGGAGTGAACTCGGTTCAGAAATGGACTTTGTCCACTAAGATAGTCTTGGAAATGAGTCTTGACTACTAGGAAATTATTATCTATGATTATGTGTGTATGCCTCAAATTTTAATGTTTTAAGTTATGATTATTGGGAATACATTTCACTACTATGATTTATCCCATGTTATGAAATTATGATCTCTTTTGCAGGTTAAGATTTCCAAAATGTTATGTTCTTATAAATATGATGTGATTGATATTTCTTTTGTTTACCCTTACTGAGTATTTGATCTCTCCCTTTTGCATGTTTTCTTTCCCCAGGTCAGGAAGAAGGTTATTAAGTAGGATATTCCAAAATGGACTCTAGATATGATGAAATAAATGGGAGACAATGTAGATTTTTTATGAACCAGTTGTTTATGTTCCCCAGTTTCTAAAGACACTATACCTATACGGTCCTTTCATGTTTTTTTATATGTTTTAATAAGTGTACTTCAATTTTGAAGTACTAAAAATGTATGTAAAGTATGGGTCGTTATAATTCCCATTTTGGAAAATTGTGTTTTAAAACCCCTTTACACATTTTTTTCTTGGAACAACCTTGTAACACCTTTCAATGATTTTAAATTCTAAAATTCATATCATTAAATATGTTGGTTCATTGAATAATCATAAATCCTATTTTATGGATCTAAATAACTTCATATCTAATATCATTATAAAATATGAATTAAATGGTATTATTATAACCCAACCTTTGTAGTCATTTAAGGCATGGTTTTATTATTATGAACCAGTACATAGTATTATTATAATCAAAGCCTTATGACCATTTGATTCATATTTTTTCTATTGTGGACCCATTCATAGTTTTATTTTTCTAAAATATCCAAACCTCACTACCATTATTTTTTTTAAATCTTTTGATTTTTAGTATCCCATAATATACCTGTTCAAGTTCGGAAAGAACCTAATTTGACCAAACCAAACTTTTATTCTTATTTTCTAGGTGTGGCTACACACCCTCTATCCTCTATCATGAGTACTGCATTTCTAAAGGATAATACATAGGTAATAATTATATGAGATCACTTATTCTTCGGATTATGATATTATTATTTTTAAGAATTTGAAAAAATAATGAAAAAACTCTTAAGATAATAATAATCAAAATAATGAAATAAATAATAGGAATTATTATTTTATCCTAGTTTATTCAAGTTGGAGTTTTTTATCACATGTGAAATCATAATTATTATCTAAGGAATAAATTTGATTTATCAAGAGGGATAATTTGGAATTATTTTAATTTTTATAGATTATTTAAGAGAGAGAATGGTATTATTTCGTGTAAGGATTTATTTATTTTTGAAATAAAATGGTAGAATTGGTTTTAGGAACTGAAAAACCTTGGATATTGATGTTTTGAAAACAATATGGTTGATAAGTAGGTGTTCTTGGATATATTGGTTTCTACTAAAACTTTTGAACAATGCAGGGTGGTTTATATTTTACGTTGACGTCATTATTTTAGGTAAGATGTTCCTTACCATTTTGGGGTGATGTATATGATGTTTTTTATGATGTGTTTTTATGCTTGATAACCCATTTTTGTTATGTTTAACATGTGGGAGTGTGATTGTCCATGAGGTTTTCTTGATTATGACCATATATTCATTTGTATCCTCATGATTTTTTTTCTTGATATGCCTTGTTGTTCCTTACTAATAAATGTATTTATTATTGTGTTGCATAACCCATTGAAATGTGATTCAGGTATTAAGATGATCGGGTGGAGACTTGAGGTTAGTTTAACAAAGTCCAAAATTCTTATAAGGTGGGAATGGATATACATTTAGAGATATGTGAATAGATAACTGGTTAACCTACCTAACATAGTCCAAACATCCTTAAAGGTGGATATTTATATCCTTATAGAGGGATGTGTATATGTGTTTGGCTAGCCGATTGATAGATGATGTGGTCCAAACATCCTTAAAGGTAGATGTGGCTATCTCTGTAAAGAGATTTATATAATTTACTTGATGGATGATTGTTAGTTGGTGTATAGTGTTATAGATAATGACCAACATCAGGGTGGGGTGTGAAGTGTTACTTTAAAGGTGATACTTTGGTTTACTTATTAGACATACTTACTTGCATTGAAGCCCAAAAATGTGGGACCGAGGTTTGTGGAATCTTTGTTAGCACATAATAACTTAACGAATGTGTGAAAATATGTTTATTAAGCATTTAATTATGTCATTTCACACACACACACACACACACAGATATATATATATATATATATATATATTTCAATTGTGTTAAGGATGCATTGGTGGTATCCTACCTTGTTTATTACTCACACCCTTCATGAAAATCTTGGTTCACATGCTGAATTTATGACTAGGGATCCAATGAAGGGAAAGGGCCCTATGATAGAGAGTTGAGGAGAGAGATACTTGGAGATAAAGGTGATGTTAGAAAATACTCCAACCATTACTATTCATTTACTTTTATGCACTTGATACACTCTATTTGGATTACCACATTGGGAGTTTGTTTATTTATGATATGACATGTATTATTTTGTTTTTATGAATATTTAATCTATTTTATTTTATTTATTATTATTATGTTATATTATTATTTATCCTATGGAATGATATTGAGGGTATTATCTCCCCATTGAAGGGCATATACCCTCACTGCTAGTTAGTATCCTTTTGCATATGAGTAGGAATACATGAGGTTATGTGGAACTCCATATCAGATCTAGTGGTTTAGGTTAGGATGTTACAAAATTGTATCAGTGAAAAGATCCTTAGTTTCTTTTTAGACTAACCTAGGATGTGGTAGAAAATAGATAGTTGTATAGTAATTGAGTAGGGGAGTTTCTATGTGCTTGTCCCACAAATGTGTAATAAATCTTTGAGTTACAATAGTCATGATTACCACTATTGTTTTATGATATTTTTGGATTCATTCATGCATCATTAATAGATACATAGATCCATATTTCACATATATAATTTTTATTGTTCTCGATACTAGTTATTTAATTAAATACATTCATTTGTGCTATCTTTTCGGGACAATTTGTCTATTATGTGATATATCTCTTTTGGAGTTAAATAGATGAAATGAATATGCTATTATGTTTTAGTATATACACGACGAATCTAACTAACAGACAAATATGAAAATTTAGTTAGTGATAGGATGGTTGTACCTTTAGTTGAGTATATACTCTGAAGAGAACCCTTGTGTGAACCCATTAACTTGTTAGGATTGCTTCTAAATGCTATAAGCATTTTCTTCAATGTAGGGATTCCACCTTAGAGATGTTTGAAAGGACCACCAGATAAGGATTCCTAGGATACTCTTGTTCCACCACCTATGGTGAAGGAGGATGTATCTCGACACAATTCTATACAAGGATAAGTGTTTTAGGATATAGAGACCATGTATTTGAGACTATTACATATTTTTCCTATATAAGGTAGGACCATTCGAGGGACTATAACTGATCATGATTGGGATTTCTAGCTCCATCACCGTCTTTCATTACATGGTACTAGTGGCACAGATGATGTAGAAGACTTGATAAAATTTATTGAGATCATTTTATAGCTATTCTTGACTCCCAATGAGGGGTGAGTAATTCTTAAGACTTTCATGCTCTAAGGGTATTCTATAAGATGGTGGATAACTATGAGTTAGGCTGGGGGATTAGAGGGTCTTATTGGAGAAACCTTTAAGCAGCTATTCCTCAAGAAGTACTTTCCTGACATGATGAAGCTAGACTATGCCCATGAGTTCATAGAGTTATAGTAGGGTTATATGATAGTATTTTCATATTATTCTCTATTTATAGAGTTACTTATATTTTATTCTTTGTTGGATAGGAATGAGGAATACAAGGATCATAAGTTTGAGATAAGAATTCTATTAGAGATTACACGTCATGTTAGGGGATTTGAACATATAAAATACACTTTGGTTCTCCATAAGGCCTAGAAATTTGAGAAGGGACTAGTGGATGATAGAATACCAATCTTACTTATAATTCATAGTAGACCAATGATCGAGATCAATATCACTACTACAAGTGTTTCTTCTAGAAGTAGGAAGAGGAAGGTAGGGAAAGAGCAGTAGGGAAACAAACAGTCGAGTTAGAGAATGGCCTCTTAAGTATCTTCTATGAGAGATTATTTTATCTGGTTCCACACTTGTGAAAAAGGTGGTATTATAGTATAAATTTTAGGAATATTGATATGGAGTTTCACCTTTTTGGAAAGTCTAGAAATATTCAATTCTTTTAGATGAAAGTTTCTCAAAGGGGTACTAGGAGATCAAGGAAATATGGGAGTATAGGACCTCAATAGAGGATGTAGACGTCCCAAATTATGGATACTCGAGAAGAAGGTCATGGAGTTGAGATAAGATGTTTTATGTAGTGTATTATACTCTAATAGATGATGGTGAGGGACTTTATACTATATGAGTTATGGTCTTGATCACACCTACCTTATCTACTAATTTTTTGTTAATAGTTCTTCCCATTATTTTATATCATAACAATTAGTTGTTAAACTTTAATTACGGGTCAAGTTATCATCTAAGTTACTCTAACTTAACACACCATTGGGCATGAAAGTGGGCCATAAATATATATTCCTAGAGTTCCCTATAGTTTTATCCTCCTATGGAAATCTCTGGGACTTCATGATACTGGAGATGATGAGCTTTAATGTGATTCTTAGTATGAAATGGATGAATAGATTCAAATCACACATTTATTTCTACCATAAATGGGTATCTTTTAATTCACCAAAAGGAGAGAGGTACATTATGGATATATAATGGGATTTGGGAGTAGGTGGAGTTGGACTAGACTTGAGTAAGCTCTAGATGATCACACTGCAAGTGGTGGGATTAACTCTTTTCATGGGATCAACAGTATCCAAATCGACTCTAAATCCATTCATGGATCTATATTAGGATATAAGTATTTTATAATAACCCCCCTAATAATAGAGTTGAATTTGTGATATATATAATGTCGGTTATGAAACCCATTTCCATACCCCTTATCTTATGATGCCAACTGAGCTAAAGGATCTCATGGTGTAGCTTGAGGGCTTGGAGTGGAAGGGTTTCATTAGTCCAATTAATTCACCATGGGGTGAAACTATCTTGTTTGATAAGAAGGAAAATTGTATTCTTCAACTTTTTTTTGATTACTGGAAGCTAATCTAGGTGATGGTGATGTGTAGATATCCATTGCCCAGGATCAATGATCTTTTTGATTAGTTATGGGAATATCAATGGTTCTCCAAAATTGATCTTTGATAGGATTATCACCATATGTGGGTTAGATATAATGACATCATAAAGATCGAATTTTGGAAACATTATGGGATATATGAGTACTTAGTGATACCGTTCAGATTGATGAATGCATCAATAATGTTTATGGATCCCATGAACAAGATCTTCCAGCCTTAGCTAAACTCATTCATCATGGTGTTTGTTGATGAAATACTCATTTACTTGCTAACACTAGAGGATCATGCCAGACTTCTTGAGATAGTATTGAGTATTCGTAGAGCACATCAGATTTATTCTAATATATCAAAGTGTAACATCTAGATTCTGGTGGGGAGGTTCTTGTGGGATGTGGTTTCTGAGAAAGGTATATACATGGATCTAGAGAAAGTGGAGGTATTGATGTCCTAGAAATATACCTAAAATGTGTTCGATATCATGATATTTTTGGGATTAAAAGGATATTACCTAAATTTTATCTTGGACTTGTCTTAATTATCAACACCTTTGATTATGCTGATAAAGAAGGGAGTAAATTTCTAATGGTCAGAACAGTGTGAAGAAGCATTTCTTGAGCTCAAGAAAAGGTTGGATATAGTTCTGGTGTTAATACTTCCTAAGATAGGGGTTGGATATAATTTATACTATAATGAATTAGGTGATGGTATGAGAGAGGTGCTGATTAAAATAAAGTAAGTAATGGAAAATGGGTCAAGTCATTTGTGACCCCATGAGTCGAACCACCATACTCAAAACGTGTAGTTGGCAACTGTTGTCCATGATTTGAAGTATTGGTGACAATATATCTTTATAGAGAGATTTTTATTCTACACCAACCATAATAGCCTCTATTATATCTTCACACAGAAGGACCTAAATGTAGGGAATAAGAACTAGGTATATTATCTTCTTATTTGTACTTTGATATTTCTTATCCACCAGTTAATGGTAACATCATTATATATTCTCTTACCCATAAGATGCAGGTTGAGAAGGAGCTTAGTGAGTGGCCTTCTGAGGAACAATGGTGCTTGAGGATCTTGATGGATGATTGGAGGATAAATTATTTTAAGGATTAGTGATCTATGACTTTTTATCCCTTTTGGACATTTATTATTTGGTATACTAGGTAAAGGATAGACATGATACTGACTGAGAGTGTGTTGTGATGAAAGAACGACTTGTTGAAGGAAACCCGATACCCAGATGGTCATTGGGTGATGATGATGTAAACCTTATACATGAGAGAGTATTAGTCCCTATTTTCATCAGAGAGGTCCTGATGAGGCATTTTCATAACTCTAGGTGGGTGATAGATTACGGTTTAATAAATAAATTCAATGAATTCAGGAGACAATTCTGGTGGCTAGGGATGAAGAGGGACATCATAGGGTTTGTTTCTCGATTGTTTACCTACCAAATGGTAAAGGATGAGAACTAACACCCTGGGGGTTTTCTCCATCCACTTCTAGTTCCTATGTGAAAGTTTGAGGAAATCATGATATACTTTTTTGATGGGTTTGCTGAGGAACCTAAAGATTCATGACCATGTTTATATTATTTTCGATCGACGAATGAAGGTTTCTAACTTCTTACTAATCCGGGAGACTCACTTAGTAGAAAATCGTGGAAAGATTCATCTCTATCAGATTGTACACATTCATGGAGTTCCCTTGGAAATTGCATCTAACGAATATGTACATTTAAAATCTCAATTTTGGTATGGATTTTAGAAATCACTAGGGACTTAACTGATATTTATCACAACATACCATCCTTAGATAGATGGATTCTATACATCATTGGATCTTGGGATGTGCACCTATCCTTAGTAGAGTTGTTTACAACAACAAATTCCAAGATTCTATATAGATGACACTATTTGAGGCTCTTAATGGATATCTGTGGTGCTCATTATTATGATGGAATGAGGTAGGTGAGATAGTAATTGTTGGGTCTAGTATGGTCTAAGAGACCTCAAAATGGATGGAGTTGATCAATAAGTAGTTGGTGACTACTTAGACTAGGAAATGATCATATGAATACTAGAGGAGATGAACTTTGGGGTTTACTATTGGTGACCATATTTTCTTGTAAGTGTCACATCACTTTGGGAATCATCATTAGTGGAAGAAGGGGAAGTTGTAACCACACTTCTTAGACCCTTTATGACCACAAAATAGTTTGGTAAAGTGGAATACAATCTATAACTTCCTCCACATTATCAATTCATTCATGATTTGTTCCATGTTTATTAGCTTCAGAGGTAAATGCTTGATTCTACACCTTTTATAAACTATGAGGACGTTCAGTTGGGTCTAAATACATCTTATGAAGATTTTATAGTGTGTATTATAGATTAGAGAAATAAAGTTCTATAAGGAAGATTATGACACTTGTCTTGATCACGTGGAAATATGGATGGATCTAGGAGGAGATGTGTGAGTGAGAGTATGGTGTTCAAGCTCAGTGACCTGAGTTGTTTGAGCATGACCACTAGAGATAATTTTTGAGGATGATAACTTGTCAAAGGGGGAGAATTGCAATATTATAAATTTTATATTAACTCTTTAACCCCTCATTTTTTTTATATTTATAAAAAATTTTACATGTGAATATATTTTCTTAATAAAAATTGCCCATAATTTTTTTTACGGTGTCACGTAAGGGTAAAAGTGGGTTTTAAGACCTTGTGTAAGGGTAAAGGGACATCACCATGAGTTGTGTAAGGGAAATGAAGAGTTTATATTGGTTATGTAATGGTTTACATGAACTCTTATGAAACACATAAAGGTATATAATTCCATGAATAAAGTTAACCATGCATTGTGTAAGGGAATCAAGGAATTACATAAGGGTACCTGTGTAAGGGTACCATGCACTGCATAAGGGTACCAAACCTTGGTGTGATTGTAAGCTAAGTTTCATAAGGTTATATCCTGTGCTATGTAAAGTTAATGGGAGTTGAATAAGGGTAACTTTTCACAAAGTACAGTTATCACATAAGGGTAAGTTTGCATGGAAGATGGAAAATCTAGTGTTGTGTAAGGGTAGCCATGATTTTTATATATCCACATAAGGGTAACCAGGTTGTGAATTAGGTTAAAATATTTATCCTTATGTATCATTTTTTTCCAATGTATTTCATTCCCATGCTCATTTCGAGTTAATGCATTGCTTTTTTCTAAAGTCAGGTGGTCATTGAGATTTTTTAGGGACATCTTAGAAAGTGCATTGGTTGAGGGGATGGGAGGTAAAGCTCACCACACTCTTTTGAGGGGGATAATTTTCTAATTAGATACTCTCTTATAGGATTAATATGTATATGTGAATCCTTTAAAAATAATAGTGCATGACTGGTTACCCCTTTGGTAATGATATGATCAAGACCATTTGTTTGATATAAACCTCTATATATATTAGTTATTCCCTATATTTCTCTTACAAATTCACAATTCATTAGTTTAAAGATGATTACCTGGTCTCTATGGTGCTTATTTCTATCTAGATAGGTTGTTGGGGTTTTTTATTTGTGATTGAACCTCAATGATGCATCCTACATATCTTTTGAAAACATGAATCATAACCCATGTTGTTTGATTGAATGGTTGGGGATTACACCTCAAAAGTAGGCCCATAATGGAGGAACTTTCATCATGATAATTTAATGATCATGTTATATCCTTAATCCCACATGATTTATGTTTGGGGTGATAAAAAATAGATCATATAAGATTAGTAAAATTTCATGAGAGTGTTCCATTTGATTTGAAGGGAGGGACAATGCACTGAGGCAACCCTGAGAAGATTCCTATGTCATAAAAGATATGATAATAGAAAATAATGTGGGGATTATGGATGAGATACCCTAAGATAATTGACCCAGTATATGATTTAGATAAGTGTATGTTTTAGGGCCTACACCTAAAAGGAGGCCCATATTTTGGAACCATGAGGAATGTTTTGACTCGAGGTATATTAAGAAAAATTCAGGGCTTACACCTAGAAGGATTCCCATGTATTTGAAACTAATAAAATCATCTGGAATCAAGGTGAATAATGATAACCATGAATATCATCTCAATTCAATGTTAATTTTTGGTTTGATTTGGTATTACACCTTAGGATGATTCCCATGTACTTGAAACCAATTGAAATATCTTGAATTAAGGTGAATAATGATAACCATTATGAGTATCTAAACTCAATGATAATTGAGGGTCTGGTTGGGGAATACACCTTGGAGGATTCCCATATCTGGGAACCAAGTGGAATATCTCAACTCAATGGTAATTAATGGTTTGATTGGGGATTACACCTAGGAGTATTCCTATGTATTTTTAACTAAGAAGAGTATCTTTACTCACGGTGAATAATGATAACCATGAAGAGTATCTCCACTAAATTGTCATTGAAGGTTTGGTTTGGGATCACACCTTAGAGGATTACAATGTATTTGTAACCAAGAAGAGTATGTTAACTCAAGGTGAATTGTAACAACCTAAGAATTTACAAATAAATATAATATAGAATGAATGAAACACTTAGTCTCTAAAAAACACCACTTCATTTTATCCTCGCCATTAAACTTAAATTTTCTATCTCTGTGATTTGAATTTTAAAAATTTGACATACACAGTTGCGATCAGTAAGTTATTTAGAGTTTGATGGAATTAACTTAATTTTAGGTGAATAGTAACCTACCATTATGAAAAGTAACCTACCCTTATTAATAGTAACTTACCCTTATGAATATTAATATGACTCTTATGAATGTTATCTAGACCCATGAATGTATAAATAAATTTCACCACCTTTAAAATAAAGATGAATATTTTAAGTGTTTATATTTTTCGATTAAATAATGATTTTAATTAAATATTTTATTAATAATATTTAAAAAATTATTTTTAAAAAATGGACATCATTTTTGGATTCTACAAATCGAAAAATGGTTAGGGTAATATTTTGGTATTTTTCTGAAATACTTGAATTTTTGATGAATAGTGAAATACCATAATTAACAAAATAAGCTAAATACACTAATTATAGAGTCATGTATGATGTTATGGTGATGTGAGCCCAATTTATTTGGATTCACATGATCAAATTACAATTCTTGGTCATGTAAGACCCACTATTCCTTGTCTTGTGGACAAATAATAAATTAATGAATATAATATAGAGATATCCCCTCTCCCCTCAAATATATAAACCACCCTCACCCCCTCTTCCTCCAACACCACTCAAGCTTCAAGACATGAATATATTCTTCTCAAATTTCTCCCTAACCTCCTCTCCCAAGTCCAAGACCTTCTGGTCTCACCAAAAGGGCATAAACAAAGGCCTTAAGGAGTTTCTCAAGGAGGAGTACACAAGAGGTGAACCTCTCTTCCTTTTTATTTCAATTCCTTTTACAAGATCCATTATTTTGTTCCCTCTTATCACCTCCACTCATAAAAATTCCATGATAATTAAAGTACCTTAAATTTAATGGATTTTCATTATTCTAATGGAATATTTCACTATAATCTCTCTTTTTCCCTACCTTTTATACTATAAATGCAAACACCATCCGAGATGTGTTAATTTATCACACTCAAGGAAGACGAGTTTTCAATTTGCATTAATATCTTAAAGACTAGTCATGAATCCTTTTAAATGGTTTAAATAGATCACAATATATTTATTATTTTGTTTAATTTTCTGGAATCCTTACATACTCATAATATGAAAGAATAATACAAAACAAGTTCATTGTGCACAAAACCACCAAGTCAAATCCAAGCGTTTAAAATTAACTCATCGAATGAGTCATCCTCATGGTATATAACCAGAATCAATATAAAATAATTTATATCTATTTAATGTAACTAATAATATATATTAAAAATTCTGGATGTTTAACCATATTTCAAATGAACTTCCATTCATGAATACAAGTAAACAAATCCTAAAAATCAAGGAAGAAAATGCTTCCAAAACAATAAAATTGAATGTCCTAAACCCATAAAAAATTCCATTAATGAACCTAATAAGGTTATAAAATATCCATTAAATGTTTATGTGGTTCTGGAATTATTAATTAATGAAGATAAATTTTATTATTCGGGTCTTTAAGAACAGTCAAGTACACCTTTGAGTATAAGGTAAGGGATTGCATAACTCAATTTTTAATCTTTGAGTTAAACATCTATTTCATTGGATACATTATTCCAAGAATATGTGTGAATGGAATATTATTGTTATATACTATATATTCAATTTTATTTTTTGTATTTTTATTGCTCACACATAAATATTTCATTGATTTATCCTCACTCTAATGATACAATCTTTGTAAGGGATTTCTTAACTTAATTTTCATTCTTCGAGTTAAACATGTATTTCAATGGTTACATTGTTCCAAGAATATGCATGAATGAAATATTATTGTTTTATAATGTTTATCCACTTATATGTTTTGTATTTTTATTTTTCACACATAAATATTTCATTGATATATCCTCACTCTAATGACACAATCTTTGTTAGGGATTTCTTAACTCAATTTTCATTCTTTGAGTTAAAAATCTATTTCATTGGATACATTGTTCCAAGAATATGTATGAATGAACTATGATTTTTTTATACTGTATACCCACTTATATTTTTTTTATTGTTCACAAATAAATATTTTATTGATTTATCCTCACTCTAATGATACAATCTTTCTAAGGGATTGCTTAACTCAATTTTCATTCTTTGAGTTATACATCTATTTCATTGGTTATATTTTGACAAGAATATGTGTGAATGACCTATAATTGTTTTATAATGTATATACACATATATTTTTTGGATTTATATTTGTCACACATAAATATTTCATTAATATATCCCCACTCTAATGATACAATCTTTGTAAGGGATATCTTTACTCAATTTCCATTCATTGAGTTAAACATCAATGTCATTGGTTTTGTATTTTCCCAGAATATGTGTGAATGATATATTATTGTTTTATTCCGTATATACACTCTTATTTTGTGTATATATGTTTTTCACACATGATTATTTCATTTATTTGTCCTCAATCTAATGATACGTTCTTGGTAAGAGATCATCTCTCTCACTTTTGTTCAAGAATTTCCCCTATGTTGTGCCCTTTTATTTTTAATTCCTAATGATGGGGTATGTTTTAGAACCTCCCCCATACTAACCTTATGATATAGAAATAATGGGATATAACTTTACCTCTCATTAATACCTCACGAGAATACCCGTTACCATGCCAAAATATTTATAAGGGGTTTTCTCATCTCACCTTCATTTCTGTGAGATTTCTAATGTTCACCACTTATTTCTTGAATGTGGTGTACATGTACAACCAATTTCCATATAATATCACGATTATATTTATATTAATTTTATTAAATGATTAATTTTATGGTTATTATGTTTTGGTCATATGATTCGACTCATTACATTGTGGTAAGGGACTTTGTCTCAATTTTCCATTTCATTGTGACTTACTTTGTATTGTGCACCTAATAATTATTATGTGGTGTACCTACTTCCCATTTGATATCAAATTTCATTTTAAATTATAATTATATTAAATATCAATATTCTCATATCATGGATATGATTATTGTCTAAGTCGTATACCATTTTAGATACGATGTTTATTTTGAATGTTGTTTTAATCGTGGAAGTATTAATGAATCTGTATCCTCTATTGTATACAGATAATGTAAATTCATATTTATATTTTATTGAATATTTGTATAAAGAATTATTTGGATATGAAGTGATGGGCAGGGCCTGCTATAGCCCCTCGATGCATTGACAGGTCTCATGAGACAATCAATTTGGAGACAAACCCTTCAAGTTTGTTTCCAATAATAAGACCCGTTTCTACCCACATAACTAAACTATGTTAATGGTATTATATATAGAATACACTCTCAAAAACAATTTTCTTTTTTTAAAGTCTTATGGTGTTAAATTATCCCCTTCTTAAATAAATTTTTTCCTTGCAATTTAAACTTGATATTGGTAATCAAGGGTTTGATATTTGAAAATTCATTTTTTGAAAACCCATATCTTAAAAATTGTTAATAAATCATCCTATTAATAAGATAGAAAGGGAAGTAAAAAAGGTCATATGAAATAACACATAACAAAGTTTCCAAGTAGGAGAAAATTGATTGAAAGTGAAGATATGGACATGAAAAAATCATAAATAATTATAGAGTGCGATGGAGTACATTAATCACAAGAAAGTGAATGATCTATGGAATGTTAAGGACCTCAAAACCATAAATTTGTGATGATTTAAAAGAAAATAGGTTCAACATAAATGAAGATATTAGGATAAAATTTTGTTTCAATATCATTTTCCTAGATTTAAGGAATTATTTTACTGTCTAATAATATAAGGAAATATATTTACATGATATGTTTATATTTCATATGTATAATTGCATCATTTGGTTGTACTTTGATAAATTTCCACTTCATCACTTACTGAAAAAAATGAATATCCAAAAATAATTTTTTATGCTCAAAACACTAAAATTCAATTTTAACAGATCTTAATATCCATAATATAATAACAAGTCATTCCTTTGATCTCTAGTTATTATTATGAAAAAATGATTACTGCAGGTTATCCAATATGCATAAATTTTTATCTGGTGAAGTTATACATTATTATCTAAAACCTCACCCAAAGTTCAACTTAAAACATTTAATAATTGGTTAACCTTAATACCCTTAAAAAAGATAGGGATCCATTTTTTTGAAATAAGGTCACTGAATTTTCAAAATGAACTTATAATTAATCCCCCAAACAACATGAAGTAGCTCTTAATCATCACATACCAAACATGTGAATAACTTAATCATGTATTCTACTAAAACATGGTAATAACTTTAATTACCATAAAAATATATTTAAAACATGTGTTCTTACTTATTACTTAAGTAAAACATATATTATTGGATATATTCCTTAAATTCAAAAAATTTGTAAACTCCATCAATGACTGCATTATAACACCCCAAACATTTTATGGTATCTTCCTATTAAATACTTTGTATTCATTAGATAACCTTTATTGAATGAAGCACTATGTCTTTTTTGAATCAAAGAATTATAGGAGAAAGTTATAAGCTATCCATTAAACACAAATTTTCCACTTCTATGTTTTGAATTTCGAAAAACAGTCATTTAGAGTTGTGACTAGTAAGTCATTTGGAGTTTGATAGAACCAACTTGATTTTTTGATGAATAGTAACATAACCTTATGAATAGTAAAATGAATAGTAATATGAACCTTATAAATAGTAAATAATTATAATATTTTATTTTCTTAAGGTAATAAGTTAATGAGATTTTAATTAATTTTTCAATGTGATATAGAACTAATTATACCTTTAAAATTGTTATTTTCGAATTAAATATGATTTTATTTAAAAATTAAATTAAAAATACATAGAAAATTATTTTCGAAAAATGGAGTTCATTTTTGAATTATACACGTCGAAAAATGGTTAGGGTGAATTTTTGGGATTTTTCTAAAATACCTGAATTTTTCATGAATAGTAAAAATACAGTTTTGAGTTTTTGGTAGTTTAATGACATCATAATGATGTAATAATAAAATATAAAAGTATGGACGACTTTTGTACAGTAAAGTATGTCATTAGGTGTCCCAAGTGGCTAAAACCATGGGAAAATAACATGGTCAAGCCCATGGTTTGGCAAAAACCATTAATGAGGTGTCCCTTTGAAATTATTAAAAAATTACCTCTCTTTTTCTATAAATACACACTCATCCATTCGTTTTATTTCATTAAAAATCCCTCATCCTCAAATATCAGGGGGTTTTAGCTCTCTAGTAGTCCTCCCAAGGTTTCTTTAAGCCCTCAATGTCCCATCCTTCAAGATCTAGGAGTTACTCTACAAGGTAAGGGAATTCTTCATTCTCTTCTTTTAGTTGTCACTTCTTTTAAGTTATCTATTTGAATTTCCATTCTCATATGTTAGGGTTTGATTTTATGTATTATTATTACTTGAATTTTTATTTAAATATGATTATATACCCTTTTGTTCTCATCATTTCATTTTATGAAATTTTAAGCGACGTCGTTAGTCTGCTGAATTTTCATAAGGGATCTCTCAACTTTTATTTTATTTTCAAGTTTATCTATTTTATTTTTCTATTCTCACCTCCTCTATCCGAAATACCATGATTAACTCTAGTATAATCTATATAATGGAATAATATCATGTGAATTGAGAAACCATCATCAATATTCTTACTCCCCCATTTTATTTTTATAAACGAAATCAACGTCCATGAGGTTCCAATTTATAACCTTTGTGGACGGTGGAGTTTGGTTATTCACTTTCTCATTCATTACTGGTCATCAAACAATTTTAATGGTTGAAACACTTCATAATATATGTATTTCATCTCATTTATGATCTGGAATCATCACACACTCATAATATAAAATAATCATACAAAACAAGTTCAATATGAACAAAACGACCAAGTTAATCCAAATATTTGTAATAAACTTTTAACTAATGAATCACCATCATGGTATATAACCCAAAATAATTATAAGATAATTTATAAATATTTAATTTCACTAATAATATATATTAAAAACTATGAATATTTATCCACATTTCAAATGAACTTCCATTCATGAAAGAAAGTAAACAAATCATGAAAACCAAGGAAGAAAATGCTTCCAAAACAATAAAATTGAACCTATTAAATTCATTAAAAGGGACATTAATGAACCTAATAAGGTTATAAAAAATCAATTAAATGTATATGAGGTTATGATATTATTAATTAATGGATCTAAATTTGATTATTCATGTCATTAAAACAAACAGAGAACACACTCGAGCAAAAGGTAAGGTGTTTCTCATCTGAATTTCATTTCTGTGAGATTTTCATTGTTCGCCACTTATTTATTCTATGTGGTATATGTGTAATTCCATTTTATATATAATAAAATGATTCTATTTATATTCATGTTATTAAATGAGACATTTTATTTTCATTAAGTTCTGGTCATATGATTTGACTGATTACATTGTGGTAAGGGACTTTGTCTCAACTACCTTTTCGTTGTGACTAACTTGGTATTGTGAACCTAATAATCCCTATGTGGTGTACCTAATGCCCATTTGAGATCACTTTTAATTTCAAATTATATTTATATTAAATATACATAATCTCATTTCATGGATATGTTTGTTTTCTAAATAGTATACCATTTTACATACGGTGCTTGTTTGGAAAGTTATTTTAATTATGGAAATATTGATGAATCTGTATACTCTACTCTATACAAATATTAAAAAGGAATATTGATATGGTAATGAATCAATGAATAAATAATGATTTGGACATGCAGTGGAAGCTAGGGACCTCTATAGCCCCTCAATGCATCGGTAGGTCTCATGAGACAAATCAGTTGGCGACAAACCCTTCAAGTTCGTTTCCAAAAATCAGACAGGTTTTTACACACAGAACTAAACTGTATTAACAGTATTATGGTTTCATGTTACCGATATATGACATCCAATTAATAAGAATTATCTTTATTCATTACTAGTTATTATTATTATCCATGAGGTTTTCACTATGACAAAATCTATGGATGCAGTATCATTCTCAGTTTATTAATGGCATTAGTTTTTCATTTATTCACCATGCCATATTGATTATATCAGATTGACTATCATTAACTTGTTATTGCATTCATGATTCCACTATTTTTAACCCTTTTTGAGAATTTTAGCTCACCCCTTTCATTTTTTACTTTCAATAGGTGACAAATATGAGATCATTTATTGAGTTCTTATAGATACAACTTTTAGTTTTCATTATGTATTGTATTTTGTAGAATTTTCTAATGTAATTTGAGAAACATCTATGAATCTATTTTATTCAAGACTACTAAACTGATCATTACATCACTATTTTCATTCCTTATAAGCATTCCAATATCACAAGTAATGCACTGGCTCCATCCTGGAGGGGTTGGGGTGTTATAGTTGGTATCAAAGGAAGTTTAGTAGGAAACTTGGAAACTAGAGTAGGAAATATATAGTAGGGAACAAAGTACTAATGTTGTATTTGAGGATAAATGTACAAGAATGTCTTGGTATTTTTTAAGGAATAGATTATGTGAATCTTTCTAGAAAATACAACCCTGTCTGGAAACGAGCAGGTAGAGGTGGCTCTGGAACGAATGTACCTAGAAGTGAAAACTCCGACAAGGGGTTGCGGGCTTGACCCGGGGTATCCTGGTACACGATAATGGGCCTTTCTTCACTCTTGGTTACAACACTCCCAGGATATATGCTTAGGATAATTCAAATTTTCTTTACATTCCATTATGAAGGAGTTTAATGTAAAATTTTCCTCATAGAAACCATGTTTATAAGATTAGATATGCATAGAATTTCAATCTGTGTTGAGTACTTTTCTATTTGAGATTCATAAACTAATCTAGTGTATCCCATTATTTAGAAATGGAATCTAACAAAATAAGGGGAATAAATACTTGTGGGCAAGGTAGGGATCTCCCTACTAATAAAGTCAACATAGTCAATGTTGGAGAAGATCAGATCATGACCATATTGGGAAAACTTACTCAGGTTGTAATGAATAACCATTCCAAACCTACGTTGGATTGTTTTATGCGTTACAAGCCGCCATATTTTAGTGGGACTACTAACCCAATGGTTACTGAGCAATGGATCAAGTCCCTTGAAAAGATATTCATGGAATTAAGATGTAATGAAAATGAAAAGTTAGTACTGGAAGTATATTGTCTCAAGGGAGATGCTGATCAATGGTGTTCCTTGATTCAGAATACCACGGAGGAAGAAGAAATAGAAGATATGGAATGAAGACATTTTAAGGAATAATTCTTTGAAAAATATTTCCCTTTTGAGAAACGAATTAAAATGAAGAGGAAATTACTTAGCTTAAAATAAAGGGAATAAGACAGTGTTGCAGAGTATGAGGCTACTTTCACAAGGATGTCCTGGTATGCTGTAGATTACGTACGTGACTCATAAGACAAGATTGATCATTTCTTTGAAGGTCTTAAGACAAGTCTTCGAAGGGCATTGGATTCTCAATCATTTTCATCATTTGATGAAATTGTATCAAGTGCCATCAAAATAGAGAGGGAATTTTCTAGATCTAATCTTTTCAAAGGAAACCAAGATAAGAAGCGGTACTCTGATAACAAAGGAAAATGAGAAGCACAAAAGAAGTGAAAGGGAACAAAGCTATTCCCATTATGTGAGAAATGTGGAAAGAATCATCTCAAGAAATTCATGAAAGGCATGGGAGTCTGCTATAACTGTAGAGAAAAGGGTCATCGATCTGATGAATGCAAGGGGAAGAAACAATTCAAGGATATTCGATGCTAAAATTGTAGAGAGATGGGACACTATGCAAATGAGTGTTCTAATAATCAAAGAAACTTGACTCAGAAAAGGCCAAGATAGGAAGTGAGAGCCTATGCGATTACAACCGTGGATGTTGAAGTTTGTAATGATGTGGTAAAAAGTACTTTAATTGTTTCCTCAAAATCATCCAACACTTTATTTGATTTTGGATCATCACGTTCATTTATATCTTCCTAGTTTTCCAAGAAAATTAGATATGTCCAATTTGATCTAATAACGGAGTATTCAGTCAAAACTCCTAGGGGACGTATCATTGCAACCAAGGCATGGCGACTAGTCCCCCTCCAGACACCAAAACATGCTATAGTTTCTAACCTTATCATCATACCAATGACTGAATTTGATATAATTCTTGGTATGGATTGACTATCAAATTATGATGAGAAGATTTATTGTAAGAAGAAGGAAGTTACAATTTTTGAAAATGGTGTATAATCCCTTGTCTTTAGGGCAGAAACTTAGTAACCTGATTATTATCTAAAACCACATCCAATGGATCTACTGAATTCAATAAGTGTAGAGGAAGAGAAACCAATATCTATGGGTGAGGAAATAAATCTTCAAATTGAAGATGTGAACATAGTGCAAGTGTACATTGTTGTATTTCTATAGGATTTACCTAGACATCCTCCAGAGTCAAAAGTTGAGTTCTCTATTGATTTAATTCTTGATGAAAGACTTATATCAAAGACACCCTATATAATGGCCACTATGGAATTAGTAGATCTAAAGAAAAAGCTAGAGGATTTGAGTGAAAAAGGATTTATTCAACCAAGTGTTTCCCCATGGGGAGCCCCTGTCCTCTTTGTCAAGAAGAAAGATGGATCCATGAGGCTTTTCATTGATTATAGGGAAATCAATTCTATTACAATAAAGAATAAGTATCCTCTACCCCAGATTGATGATTTTTTTGACCAACTTCATGGAGCTCAATACTTTTCTAAGATTGACCTTCGATATGGATATCATAAGTTGCATGTGAAGAAGGAAGATATTCTTAAGACAACATTTCAGACCAAGTATGGGCATTAAGAGTTTACAGTGATGCCTTTTGGACTGTCAAATGCACCCTCTATTTTCATGGATTTAATGAATAGAGTTTTCAAGTAATATCTTGATAACTTTATTGTGGTATTAATTGATGATATCCTCATATACTCAAAAGATATGGAGACCATGATAATCACTTGTGGGTTATTCTGATAACTCTTAGAAGAAATAAATTATATGGGAAGTTTAGCAAGTGTGAATTATGGATTCAATCAGTTTCTTTTCTGGGCCATATTGTCTCTATGGATGGAATCCTAGTTGATCCTGTGAAGACCAAGACAATCTAAGATTGTCCCACACCAACAAACATAACTGAGGTATGCAGTTTTATTGTCTTAGCAGGTTATTATCGGCGTTTCGTTCAGAATTTTGCCCGACTGGCTAACCAGCTAACTAAGTTCACGCGTGAAAGAGTTAAGTTTTCATGGAAAAAATAATGTATATAATACTTTGATGAATTGAAAAGAATATTGGTCAATTCTCCAATTCTGACTCTTCCATCTGTAAGTGATGGATTTTTAATATACAATGATGCATCAATGAATGGACTGGGATTCATCCTGATGCAAAATGATATATTTATTTCTTATGCATCAAGATAGATGAATACTCATGAGAAAAATTATCCAACTCATGATCTTGAGTTAGAATTTGTAATCTTTGCTTAGAAAATATGTAGGCATTATCTTTATAGAGAGGGATGCGAGATTTATACAGACCACAAGAGTTTGAAATATATTTTCACACAAAAATAACTCAACATGAGTCAAAGAAGATGGCTTGAGTTCCTCAAAGATTACGATTTTTCAGTACACTACCACCTAGGAATGGTGAATAAGGTGGCATATGCATTATGTATGAAATATCATGGCCTTCTATCTCAAATGAGGATTTAAAGAGATCTTATATTCATGGATCTACTGGAGATGGATATGGGAATTTTTAAGGAAGGGGAAACATCACTCCTCTTTTAAATGATTGCTAAACCATCTTTACTAGAGAAGATTAAAATTTCTCAATCTGATGATGAGAATCTACACAAGAAAATTAATGCAGTTAAGGATGGGAGACTAGCTGAATTTGTGTATGAAGAAGGAGTTATGAAATTTGGGAATAGGTTATGTGTTCCATCAGTACCTGAGCTAAAAAGGGAACTATTAGATGATGCTCATAGCTAAAATTTCTCTATACACTAGGGTAGGACCAAGATGTATAGAGATCTGAAAGAATTTTTTGGTGGGATAATATGAAGTGAGAAATTGCTAACTACGTGTCAAGGTGTCTAGTTTGTCAACAAGTGAAGGCAGAGAGACAACATCCCAAAGGAGTGATGCAACATATACCTATTCCTATGTGTAAGTGGGATAACATTATGATGGATTTTGTCACTGGAACCGAGGAAACCTAGAAGGAATGATGCAATATGGGTAATTGATGATCGTCTCACAAAATATGCACATTTCCTTCCAATAAGAAAGGATTTACCACTTGGGTGCCTTAAAATACTTTATATTAATGAAGTTATGAGACTTCATGGGGTACCTCTATAGATTGTCTCGAATCAAGATCCCCAATTTACATAAATTTTTTGGAAATGTCTCCAGAAGTATTTGAATACTGAGCTTCGTATGAGTACTGCATATCACCCTCAAAATGACAAACAATATGAAAGGACTATTCAAACTCTGGAAGACATCCTGAGATCTTTCTCTCTTGACTTCCAAGGTATGTGGGGTCAGTACCTGCCTTTGGTAGAATTTTCCTACAACAATAGTTTCTATTCTAGTATTCAAATGGCTCCATATGAAGCATTATATAGAAAGAGATGTCGAACTCCAACTTTTTGGGATGATGTTGGTGAGAGGAAACTTATAGGCTTAGAACTTATTTAAGAGACCACAATAAAGGTGAAGAAAATACAAGCCCATATTAAAGTAGCCCAAAGTAGGGAGAAGATTTATGCTGACAACTGGAGAAAGGACTTGGAATTAAAAGTGGGAGATCATGTATTTCTGAAAGTATCTTCATGGAAGGGTGTCTTGAGGTTTGGTAAGAAAGGTAAACTGAACCCCAGGTACATCAGACCCTTTGAAATTCTGAAAAGAATCAGAGGTGTATCTTACTGTTTAGCGATGCTGCCAAATCTTTCAAGAGTTCATGATGTTTTTCATGTATCATTGTTAAAGAAATACATGCCTGATCCAATTCATGTACTCACATATGAAGAAATAGAACTGGAACCTGATTTGTCATACTGTGAAAATCCTATTAGGCTTCTTGACACAAGGGAGCAGGTTTTGAGAAATCGAGAAAATAATCTAGTAAAGGTTCTTTGTAAAAACCAGAATATGGAGGAATCAACATGGGAACCAAAGGATTTCATGAATAAGAACCACCCACATCTTTTTTGTGGGCTTTATACATAAAATTTAGAGGATGAAATTTCCAAAGAAGGGAATAATATAACACCCCAAACATTTTATGGTATCTTCCTCTTAAATAATTTCTATTAATTAGATAGACTTTATTGAATAATGAACTATGTCTTTTTTGAATCAAAACTTTATAGGAGAACGTTATAAGCTATCCATTAAACAAAAATTTTCCACTTCTATGTTTCGAATTTAGAAAAACGGTCATCTAGAGTTATGACCAGTAAGTCATTTGGAGTCTGATAGAACCAACTTTTTTTATGAATAGTAACATACCCTTATGAAAAGTAAAATGAATAGTAATATGACCCTTATAAATAGTAAATAATGAAAATATTTTATTTTTTAAGGTATTAAGTTAATGAGATCTTAATTAATTTTTCATTGTGATATAGAACTAATTATACCTTTAAAATTATTTTTTTTTCAAATTAAATATGATTTTATATAAAAATTAAATTAAAAATAATTAGTAAATTATTTTCAAAAAATTTATTTCATTTTTGAATTCTACACGTTGAAAAATGGTTAGGGTGAATTTTTGGGATTTTTCTAAAATACATGAATTTTTCACGAATAGTAAAAATACAGTTTTGAGTTTTCGGTAGTTTAATGACATCATAATGATGTAATAATTAAATATAAAAGTATGGTCGACTTTTGTACAATAAATTATGACATGAGGTGTCCCATGTGGCTAAAACCATGGAAAAATACCATGGTCAATCCCATGGTTTGGAAAAAACCACTAATGAGGCGTCCCTTTGAAATTATTAAAAAATTACACCACTTTTTATATAAATAACCATTCATCCATTAATTATCTTTCATTCCAAATCTCTCATACTCTAAGATCTTGTGGTTTTAACTCTCTAGGATTCTTAAAAAGGTGTATTTAATCCCCCAAGGTCCCATCCTTCAAGATCTATGAGTTACTCTATAAGGTAAGGGAATCCTTCGTTCTCTTCTTTTAGTCGTCACTTCTTTTATGATATCTATTTGAATTTACATTCCGATATGTTGGGGTTTGATTTTATGTATTCTTATTAATGTACTTTTTATTTCAATATGATGATATACCATTTTGTTCTCATCATTTCATTTTATGAAATTTTAAGCGACACCGTTAGACTGCCGAATTTTCATAAAGGATCTCTCAACTTTTCTTTTATTTTCAAGTTCATCTCTTTTATTTTTCTATTCTCACCTCCTCTGTCCAAAATACCATGGTAAAATATAGTATCATCTATACAATGGAATTATATCATGTGAAATGAATAACCATCATCAATATTCTTACTCCCCCTTTTTATTTTTATAAATGGAATCAACGTCCATAAGGTTCCAATTTATAACCTTTATGGACGACGGAGTTTTGTTCTTCACTTTATCATTAATTACTGGTCATGAAACCATTTTAATGGTTGAACCAGATAAAAATATATTTATTTAATCTCATTGATTATATTTAATCTTTACACACTCATAATATGAAATAATAATACAAAACAAGTTCAATATGAACAAAAAGGCCAAGTTAATCCAAATATTTGTAATAAACTTTTAACTAATGAATCATCATCATGATATATGACCCAAAATAATTATAAAATAATTTATATCTCTTTAATGTAACTAATAATATATATTAACAACTATGGATATTTATCCACATTTCAAATGAACTTCCATTCATGAAAGGAAGTAAACGAATCATGAAAACCAAGGACAGAAATGCTTCCAAAACAATAAAATTGAACCTATTAAGCCCATTAAAAGGGACATGAATGAACCAAATAAGGTTACACTAAATCAATTAAATGTATAGGAGGTTATGGAATTATGAATTAATGGATCTAAATATGATTATTAAGTTCATTAAAACAAAAAATGAACACACTTGAGAAAAAAGTAAGGTGTTTCTCATCTCACTTTCATTTCTATGAGATTCTCATTGTTCACCACTTATTTATTATATGTGGTATATGTGTATTTAAATTTGATATATAATAACATGATTCTATTTATATTTATGTTAGTCAATAATTCATTTGATTTTCATTAAGTTCTGGTCATATGATTCGACTGATTACATTGTGGTAAGGGGCTTTGTCTCAACTACCTTTTCGTTGTGACTAACTTTTGTATTGTGCACCTAATAATCCTTATGTGGTGTACCTACTGACCATTTGAGATCACTTTTCATTTTAAATAACATTTATATTAAATATCCATAATCTCATGTCATGGATATGTTTTTTGTCTAAACTGTATACCATCTTACATACGGTGTTTATTTGGGAAGTTATTTTAATTATGAAAATATTGATGAATCTGTATACTCTACTCTATACAGATATTGAAAAGGCATGTTGATCTTGTATTGAATCAATGTATAAATAATTATTTGGGCATGAAGTGGCATGTGGGGTCCTCTATATCCCCTCAATGCATCGGTAGGTCTCATGAGACAAATCAGTTGGCAACAAACCCTTCGAGTTATTTTCCAAAAATCAGACGGGTTTCTACCCAAAGAACTAAAACGTTTTATTGGTATTATGGTTTAATGTTCCAGATAAAAGACATCCAATTAATAAGAATTCTAGTTATTCATTACCAGTTATTATTATTATCCATGAGGTTTTCACTATGACAAATTCTATGGATGCAATATCATTCTTAGTTTATTAATGGCATTAGTTTTTCATTTACTCACCATGCCATATTGATTATATCAGATTGACTATGATTAACTTTTTATTTCTTTCATGCTTCCACTATTTTTAACCCTTACTGAGAATTTGATCTCAACCCTTTCACTGTTTACTTTCAACAGGTGACAAAGAGGAGATCATTTATTGAGTTCTTGTGGATGCCGCTTTTAGTTTTCATTATGTATTGTATTTTGTAGACTTTTCCAATGTAATTTGAGAAAGATATATGTATCTAGTTTCTTAAAGACTACTAAACTGATCATTCCATTGGGATTTTCATTCCTTCTAACCATTCAAATATCACAAGTATTGCACCAACTCCATCCTAGAGGGGTCGGGGTGTAACAAGCATGGACCACTTTGTCAACAAATCATTAATCAGTTTCAAGGTAGTTAGTGCTGTCCAATTTAATTTATCCATATAAATAATATATTTATCCCAACATAATTATATCAAAATTAGGAACATATTAAGTTTTATCTTTCATTCAATCAGGTATTTTCTAAGGATTTCAACTTGAAACTGAATTATTTTTCTAGGTCATCAGTACTGTTCAACATACACTTTCAAATACATATTGAAAAAGTGTTCTAGCACAACCCTTATAAATTTAATAATTCTTATAAATTGGATATCTTTGATAAAATACTCAAATGAAATAATTTTTTAATCCAAATACAAGAACATTAATATTTCCACTTCATATGTGGTAATTGATTTAGCTTGACCCTCATCTATTAGCTTCATTTGAGGTGTATTCCTTTGACACATGGGGAATTTATTTTCATAGTTTCCCACATCCTTATAGTCTAAGAATTTAACATTGGATACTTTTTCTTACCCTTGAAATAAATATCATGGAGGCTATTCTCTCCACACATGTAGTAAACTCCCATTCTCTTTAAGCAGGTACCAGGGTATTTCTATCCACATTTATCACATGTGGGAACATCCTTCTTCCCCTTCTTCCATTTATCCATAATTTTCCCTACCATCCTATTAATATCTCTCTTACCTTAGAATAAATAATACATATTTAATTATTTATCTATCTTATTAGCACATGATTCAATATACTCATATGATGATAATGTTTGGCAGACTAGTTCCCTATAAAATATTGGCTTAATCCCATCAACGAAAGGATCATTCTTACTATTTGGATTATGTTCATTGGTGAGGTTCCCATTCTATCTACTAGACACTATTTATAAATAATAAAATATACTATATTAGATCATATCATTATGAAACCTAATCTATAATCCCAAAACCAGTGAAATACTTAACATAAATTGAAAAATTTATGCATAGTTGATATTATAATCAACAACATGGTTTCTTTTGGGATATCTATATTTTCAAATCCTTCATAATGGTGTCTAAGGAAAATGTGAATTATCCTTATAATATACCCTAGGAGTGTCAAACCAGTTTCACATTATAACCTATTTTTATGCACTAAGTGACGATCAGGTAAATAAAAATTCACCATTCAGGTTTCTACAGATGGTTTATGATCAGTTTGACTGGGAATGTACTTTGTTGAAACCATTAACTTTACTCTGGATAAGATCATTAAGTTTTCACCAAACACTTCCAAGGTTGGATCTATGAACAAAATAAGCTATATAGGATAAGAGGAATGAATTTGGAAAGTGATTTGGGTAGGTATTAGATAAACCTGAAGGGTTTGAAGTTATGGATAAAAGAGGATATGGGGTGGCCTTTTATAAGTGAGGTGAGTGACACATTTGTAATTTTTTAAAATTAAAGAATGTTTCCATGTTTTTCACATTTTACAAGGGAAAAAATGGATTATTATAGAGGATTATAAATTATAAGGTAGAAATATTTCTAGTTTATAGGGGTTAGTCAAGTTTTTAGGACATTTTAACCCAGATCATTTTAGTTTAACCCACTAGTAAACCCATTTTACTAAACTACGGTAATTAATTTCTACTATTTTCACTAATAATTTTGGTCACAAATTAAGCTAAACTTATTAGATAATATAATTTATGGTGACTCTAAATATGGAATCTAATTTTCCAAATTACATTTATATAAGTGAAAAAATTTAATTTAAAATTAATCTCACAGACGTGATGATAAAGTGAGTTTTCAAAGTGAAAATGTTCAAAAGCTTACAAAGTTTTTATATCAAAATTTAATATGAAAATGATTCCAGTGAACTAAATTATATTAATATATATATAATTGAATTAATTATAATTTAAAACAAATTTAAAATATAATTTAACTTTATAAAAAATTTAAATGAAAAGAAAATTTTCAATTAAAATTGGGTATTTTTCACTATTCATCAAAAAATGAAACTTTTCAGAAAAGTCAAAAATCATGGCTTGGAGTTAGCTGATTTTATTTTTCTATTTGAATATATAGAGACACTATATTTATATAGAATGTTAAATATATACATAGACCACCAAAGTTTGAATTATATATTTAGAAAAAAATAATTAAACATAAGACAAAGGAGTTGGTTGGATATTATTAAATACTATGACTATTTAATTATTTTTTTATAAACATATAATTCAAAAATTGGTATTATATATATATATAAAATTTTCTTTATAAGTATTGTATCTCTATATCTTCATAGAAAATAATGAATACAACTAAATCCAGGTCTTGATATTATAATTTCAAAAATGATGTTTATTTTTACAAATACATATTATTAAAGTGAAAAAATTAATTTTAAATCATGTGAACAAAGTGAAATTAAACCATATTTTAGAAAAATATAGTTTTTTAGAAAAAATTTATTATTTCTTTTAAATTATTATTATATTATTTTTAATCAATATATAACCTTAATTTTTATAATTTTTTAATACTATTCATACCCATAAATTTAACAACTTGGTTACAATAGTATTCTATACTATGGTTCATTAAACTCAGGGATGTATGTTCCAAAATCTATCAAAGAGATTAAATTTAAAGGAATATATTTCATGGGTTATTTATTCTTGGTGTTGTGTGTTTCAAAAATTATCAAATAAAATTTCCTTATTTTAAATTCTCATGGTGTTATAAATACTTAATAGGATTACTTTGTATCTAGAACCAAGAAGAGTATATTAACTAGAGGTGAATAATGATAACCATCAAGGGTATCTAGACTCAATGGAAATTAAAGGTTTGGTTAGGGATAAAACCTAGGAGGATAAACTTTAATGATTTTATCCCCATATTCTAATGAGTAATGGATGTGGAAGGGTAGTTTTTAATGCAGTTTATTACCCCTAGTAGGAGGACCATGAGGTAAACCTAGAGGCGTATACCTAATATAGGTGTATATGTAATGGAGTAGTGCTTCAATGTGATACATAGCTGAATTGGTACATAGACCTAATAGGGTCTAGTGAAGGTTATTAAACCTTGTATAGGTGCTTTAGGAAAGTAGTGACCCATGTAATATCCTGTTTTTTTGGGCTGGGTTGAATTTTTTTTGAGTTATTGAACTTTTCATTTTTTGGATGAGATGAATCTTAATTAGAGTTTTAGGTTGTAAATAAAAAACCTTGAAAACTTAAAGGTTATGTTTTTGGATTATATTTATTCATTGGGAGGTTTTTTGAGAGTTTGGTTGTGTTTCGAAGGTGTTCACTTCTGAAACCTCTAGTTTTTAGAATAACATCTTGAGGTGAAAGGTCGGTGCATGATTAGTTTAACCGTGCAGGTCAACCATGTGGTCCCATTTCTTGAGAAGAACAGTTTGGAAAAATCATGAGAGGGGCCTAGGAGGCCATGCATATTGGTGGAGGTGTGCATGAGGTGACCCACTTGAGCTACACTTGGTTCTCCTAAATCATATGACCAACCTTCACCCTTAGTGCCACTTAACTAATAGTTGTGCATAGTTAGGTGAATGGTTTGTCAACCCATATGACTAGAGCATTCAAGGTGCATGTTCCTTAGAAATTAGCACTGCATAGTTGGAACACATTTTCAAAAATAATACAACAAAACCATGAAGCTTTTAGAAAGAGAAAAATGATGATTTTAACCTTCCTCTTTAAAGGGATATCCCCCTCCATTCTCATCCCATATGTGTGCAGAAGTAACCCCTCATGGAGCTCCTCCCCCTCTCATCCTTCCATGGAAAAATATCCTCCATATGTCCTCTATTTTGAGTGTCATTCTTCATGTTAGAAGCGTATCATTTAGTCTATGAATCTTGCTTCTTCCCTTATCTATTCCATTAAGTATCTTGGGTGCTATCTTTATTCAAGAAATTTTCCCTATTTTTTTTCGTGTTTTTTCATTTATAAGATTTCTATCAAACTATATTGATTCAATGCTCAATATTGGATGAGTGAACCATCTTAATAATAAGGTAGGTGGTGTATATATTTTACCTTAACGTATCACCATTTTATAAATTACACTGATATGGTGCATTCTATATACTCTATTCGTTTCCCTCAAAATCTAAAATTTAATTTGCGTATGATAATTCTTAAATTTAGATAGCCTTAGTTTATTAATCATAACCTTTAGAGGTTATAAAACTCAACTTGAACCACCCCTTTGGGTGCAATACTCATATTCCTTGACATATTCTTCTTCTAATAAATTAAATCACCCCTTCCGGCAGTGTTTTAAATGTTGTATTTATAATTATTTTCTTATGTTTTAAGCACCTTTGAAGGTTCTTGTTTAATTATATAACAAGATTTGTTTAAATTGAATAAAATAAATTGGAATTTCTAATAAGTTCGGATTTAATAATAAAACCACCTATGAGGTGCACTATCTTCATTAATAAAATAGGGAAGCACATGAGCCTAAACCCAATTGGTGAGGAATCCTTAAGTGCATCCAGGTGAACTGAGATCAAATATAGGTGGAGGAATATTTCTGAGTTACCATAGTAGGTACTGTAGTAGTACTATAGCAGGTACTATTTGGCATTGTAGCGGCCAGGACTATTCCCTCGTTTGGGCCTTCGGGCCATATATTTGGTCCCCGAGTCCTTTAAGGCCTTCGGGCCACCCAGGCCTTCATGTAAGTAAGGCCTTAGGGCCACCTCAAGGCCTTTGGTCCACCTTAAGTGCAGCTACAAACCAGACAACCTACCAGGAACAAGCTCTAGAAGGAGGACGAGCAAGGAGATTTCACCATAGCAGAAGTTAAACGGATTGCAAGAATGAGAGGGTATGACACCTACCATTGGGACAAGCCTATGCATACATGGAAAATCCAACCCTAAAAGCCATGCGAAGGTGGATATCTAATTTCACGATGACGATTCTAGGGAGGAGTAGTTACAAGAAGTTTGTCTGGGTTGTATGTAATGTTAGAACCCTATAGGCAATGAATTTCTCCAAGGCCTACGAGCCATATAATACTTACACCTATGGGCATTTTAAGGGTTCCAACTCACCCTTTGAAAGGTGGATTACAAAAAATGAATAAAAATGAAGACCTTTGGGCCATTGGATGATAAAATAGGGAAGACAAATGATATATTTGAAAGGATAGATGGAATGATTAAGTACACGTTTTTTATTTAATAATTTTAATGATAAAAGGGTATGATCCTCCTGTTTTGTACTTAAATTGTGATAAGGAATGATAATGGACATGGACTCCTTAGTAATTAAATTTAAAGGATTAGATGAAATTTATTATACCTTGAGTGATACTTGGGTTTCACTTTACAGAACACCATGGATGAGATCCTAGGTTGTTGAAATTATATATACCATGAGAGATACATGGGTTTCTCATTTATGAATTTCTTCGAAGGGCTCAGAGGTTACATGTATTATATGTATGATGATCGATACTTAGGTTTCCCCTTTATGGGATTCCATGGATGGGATCATAGGTTACTCGAATTATATTCTACATGGAGGAATACTTGGCTTTCTTAATTTCATAATGGATTGAATGGGATAATAGGATAGATGAGTTTCCATATTCTATGAGTGATACTTAGGTTTCCTCTTTATAGAAATCCATGGATGGGATTATAGGGTAGTTGGATGTTATGGGAGATACTTGGGTTTCTTCTTTACATAATTCCATGATTGGGCTCATAAATTATTATCATTACATGACTCCTTGGGTAATAATTGGGTCCCTTATTACATGACGTCTTGGATGAGCACATAAGGTGAACGATTTATAACATGCATATTTAAAATTATATATTACTAGTGGTATATTTTATGAAAGTTATTATACTAGGACTCCTTGGGTATATACCTTGGGACCTTGACTAACTAATGGAATTATATTTAATTATAAGTGACTACCTACAATTGCTCCATGGTTTTAACGACTCCGTTTTATGGATTCTTGAGTTAATCCTTATGTCCTAGATAATAATACTTATCTATATATGTTATTATATAAATTTTACATATATATACATAGATACTTATATATATATAAATATATATTCCTATATTCACATGGTGAATTATATCTAGAGATATTCTTACTTAGGCCGAAGCAAGTATGGTCAGCCAGGTTTCCCTGAGGGACCTAAGCCAACTTTTTTACTTTTATTTATTTTCTACTTTTCCTATAAAATATACACATTTTTTTTATTTTATATTTAAAAAAATAGATTATTCTTAGAAACCATTGGTGGTGGACTATAGATTATATCTCACACCTTGTTTAGGCCGCCATTACACTGGTGTACCTAAACAAACTTCACATTTATAGGTTCAATTTATGGATTATACTAGCATTATTCTTTTATACATAGAATCTTAGGAGAACATGACTAAGACAAACCTCAATATTATCATGAAGATATCCCTTGAGGTTTTTATATTTATTCCTTGTAAATGTATTTTATTGCATTACCAGCTGTATGTCTACTAATTTAGAATATGTGGCCTCATCTGGACATGAATGCATGGTTTTATTTTTGGCATTGTCCATATTATCAATTTTTATTGCCTTCCACTTCACCATCCTTTATTTATAGAACTAATGTTATTGATTGATGTATTTATTGTTATACCACTATGTTACTCTGTTCATGAGGTTATAGTCTCCCCATTTTACCATCATTAGACTCTTGCTTCTAGTCAGTAGTCTATGGTGTATGGGGAGGTTCACTTGAGGCCTAGTAGAAAACTGGCTCGGGGAATCGTTCTTAGTGGTTCCCAGGTTGGGACTCTACAAGTGGTATAAGAGGTTTTGTTTCCTTTGGTATTATTATTTTGGGATGGTAGAAAGGAGACTAGGAATGTTTCAGTGGTTGGTAAATAGTTGTATCTGGGAGTGATTAAACCACACACAAAGAAAAGGCAAAGTGGCTAGGGATGAGACTATTGGTCATGCTCTTCGTTATTACGGTTGATTATCATTTCACCTTGAGAGAATGGTGTACTTTCATACTTACTGATTTGGGAGATTTATAGTGTTTTACCCTTTTTCTGGTATGGAAAGGAATTATCATTACATTCATTATTATAGGAAAATAGAGATTCACATTCCATGCATACTCCCTACCATGTAGGTTGAATTTTTAGACTTACTGATATAGCGATCTATGAATTGAGTTTTATGCTAGGCTTCTTTGATTTATTTAGCATGATTTCCTAAAAAACATGTTTCTATTATTATGTTTCCATGCTTCATAATTATTTATCATTCCTATCTTTTTACCATAATTGGGTAATTAATTTCCATGTTTCCCTATATTAATTGTTTATGGTAGCATACCTAGTTATAATTTTGATATACAATTGGTTATTAAAGTTTCTATATCAACCTAAATAGTGTTTTCCCATATTGATTGGTGGTGTTAACTTAACTAACCAATCATGACATGTTTGATCCATTGACCAATGGTTACATGGGCTAAAGCATACGGGTTGTAATTAAATGAGATCTAATTTGCAATCTATAAAGTGTATATTCAATTTATAAATTGGAAAATGGTATCCTATATAATTAAACCATTGTATATGAGCTTGATATAACTTTATAATTCTCTATCAATATAAAAGTTATTTAGTTTCAATTTGAAATGAATTGTTTTCTTATAGACCTTTTATGTGTCTCTACCCAAGTAGGTCTTTCTTGACCAATTATAGTTGTGAGATAGAACTGACTCAACCTAAGTAGGTTGGTCATAGTGCTATTTTTTATCAAATTAACCCACTAAGAGTGTTTTAGAATTTTAACGTTTAAATTTTTTTGGTTTGAATTTAGATGAATCCAATTTGTTAATGAGACCCCCTAAGTTCACCTTTATCTTTTCATATTCTTTAGTACTTAACCCCATGGGGGTTTGGTCAAGCTACATAGTGATGGTTATTTAAATTTTCCAAATCCATTTATATGGTGTTTCATATAAACTTATGGTGGAATCTGTTGGATTGGGTTATACAAGATACACACAAGAGGGGGGGGGGGGGTGAATTATGCCCTTTTCAATTTATGAAAATGACAATGATCTGTCTTTTTATCTTTATATCAAAGATTAAGCAGAAAAAAATAAATAGCACATGACACAGGATGTATAGTGGTTCAGGGAAGAAAATTCCCCTAGTCCACTCAACGAACGCTCTACTCCATGAGCTTGGTGATTTTCACTATCTGGCCCTCTTATCAACAGATCGTTCTACAACTGAGTACAGGCAGTTGACACCTTTACAATCCTAAGGCTAAATAGAGCCTTTTGGTTAAAAACATATAACATAAATATCTTAGTACAAGAAGATGTTCACTCAAGATAAAAGAGTATTTTGTTCATTGAAAATACTTTCCTAGTTTTTATTCACAATTGAAACAGAATGAAATTGACAATAGATGGATCGTCGTCTTTAGAAATGATGATCTTCGGGTAAAAGTAGTTCTGATCCGATCCAGTTGCAGCAAATCTTGAAATTTCATTCGCAAATTTAACAATAGTTGATTCAAAAAACAGAATTCTATGTAGATCAGTAAATCTTCACTCGTGTTTCTTATTCTTCTTCAGAAAGTAGAGCTTTTTCGCTCTTTGTAATAGCAGATATGTAGATCTCAATTGTATCTATTTTTCTCTTCTGTATACACGTCATTGTCGTTTAGCAGTTCTTGTATATTGTATCTATGTGGATTGCATCTATATTTTTTGGAATTAAAAATATCATAAAATATATATAATAACAACGAGCACTTATTCTATAAATTTTGATCCATAAAATAAGCCTTATGACTCACGATATTCAAACATTTTAAATTAATAGAGAAGTCGTAACTTCCCTTTAAATGAACCATGAAAAGGTCCTTTAATTTCGATCCTTTGAATCATGAATAAATGACCTTGAATTCATCAATGTCGTGCTTTAGATTTGGATTTTATTATGGCTTAAAATCATCCTAATCATTCGCTTCTAGTCATTGCACCATCAATCCACAATTAAATTTACGATGCCAAACGTAGGGTTGATCTGCATGGTATTCTCTTCAACATAAGGTTGATCATGAAAGTTAAGTTGACGATACCTTATTCAAACATAGGGTTGATTATCCAAACTTTTCTTTTTCAATTATTCAACATAAATATATGATCCATACTTTTATCTTCTTCCAAACATAAGGTTGATCATTCATACTTATATCTTCAGCTCTTAAACGTATGGTTGTTTACAAAGGTAAGGTTGATGAAGCATACTTTTCCCTTCTTCCAAAAGTAAGGTTTATGATCCATAATTTTTGATAAAATGCATGGTTCATTCCAAAATTAAGGTTGATGAACCATACTTTTGAGAAATAAACTCAAAGTTCCATACTTACACAATGATCCTCTTCCATACTTTTCTGATATCCCAAACGTAAGGTTCCTTCCAAACATCGGGTTCTTCATCCATAATTTTCCAATATCATACAGTTGTTTAAACATATTTTTTTGATTACTCATAAGATAAACACCACATTCCATCCTTACAAAACGCTTCCAAAGGTAGGGTATGAACAATGTTTCCAGAACACGCTAAAAATGAATTCTGAATATTTTAGAAATTAATTCTCACTATTCAAATACTTAAATATTTATTCTAGAAATAAGAATATAATTAATATTAAATTCCAAAAATATACTTAATGTAAAATAATTATAATAACAAATAAGGGTATTTGTGAGAATCAAAATCATCATAGAGAGATAGAGTATTGTTCTCAACAATCTCCCCCTTATTAATAATAAAATTATGTATTGTTGAAAACAACACTTTCTCAATAATATCCCCCTTTTTGATGATCACAAAACCCATAAAATAACCAATGAAATTAAGTAACAAAATTAATTACATATAGTTTTGATTTTTTCAAAGATAAATACAATATTTAATTTGAACAAAATTATTTTAGTAAAAATAAAAATTGTATTATCCAAAGTCATAAAATGTAACTTTTTTTTCAAAAAATTAAAATACAATGTTAGGTTTAACTTAATTTCTCCCTCTTAAAAGATTAAGACAAGACTTAAGATTTATCCCCCTTTTTGATTAAAAAGATTAAAGTAAAATTTTAAATAATTATAAATATATTAAAATAAAATGTTGTGTTTATCCTAATTTCTCCCCCTTTTTGTCATATAAAAAAGAATGATAGAAGAAGGAATATAACACATTTTAATGTAGTACTGAACTTATGTAAATTCTATGATAAAATTTTTATCAATATGTGAATCTAGATTACGGGAATTTCTATCATAGAGAGTACAGTAAAAAAATTAAAACAGATGAAAATGAGATGTAAATATTGTTCATTAAAAATTGAATTACAAGTAAAGTAATGAAAAACAACAGGAATCAAGGTTGGGTAAGGGTGAGAGATAGGGTTTATCTCCTCTGAACTATTTCCTTGATCTCTTCCAATTGTTCCCTTAATCTTCTCATCAATCCATCTCCCAACTGGATAATTAGATCTCTAATTTCCCGAGTCAAATGAAAATCTTCAATAAGATTCACTCTAAAAAACTCATGAATCCTTTCTTCCTTCTTTATAAAAAGAGTAAAATTTTCTGTGAACTGATTCAGCACAGCTCTAATCCCTGGTTCACTTGAGTTCAACTGATCAACTAGAAAATTCTGAATATCTAACAACACTGAAAAAGGATCACTATTTTACTCTAAGTCCTGCAGTATTTCATTCATATTCACCATTAATACTATAATGTCCTGACATATCATGATTAAATCAGGTAAAGTACCTAATGTACTGGCCTCACTGGTTCTGATAGATGAAAATTGTGTCTCCAAGAAATATTTATACTCCATCAAACCAGACATCATAATCATTTCTAATTTAAACTTTGCACCTTCATTGAGCATCTCTCTTTTAAAAATTTTAACCTCCTATTTGGAAACAGTACTAGTTTTCAGTCTTTGAAATTTAAAATGTTTCTTTTCAAATTCTCTCCACAGAGCAGCATTCTCAAATTCAGCTATTTTCAACTTCCTGTATAGCTCTTCAATTTCTTTATTTACTGGATCATAGACACCTTGTGATTGATTATCAGTTTGAGCTTGATGTAACAATACAATGGGAAAAGATTCTGCATCTGATTTCTCATCATCCCCTCCCTGTACTAGTTTCTCAATAGATTTTTCCTTCAAGCCTTTCCCAGACTCATCCATAGAAAAATTTACATTCAATATCTCAGTATGAACTTCTAAAAAATTCTCTTCTTGAGTTTCAATAGGTGCTGGAGGTTGCTCCTCATGAGCATAATTTTCATGTTCTTCCTCCATTACTGGATTCTCTAAAATAATTTCTTCTTGATCAACTTCTACTTGATCAATTTGAGTTCGGGCCACGGCTTCTCCTTTACCAGGCACTGTCTCAACTTATTTTTCTATTATTGGTTCTTCTTGAGCCTCCACTACTACCTCTGTTATATTTTTTTGGTTGACCCTCTATTGGTGTCACTTCCTAAGCCAAAATTTCTTTCTCCAGTGGAGGAGTCACCTTGTCCTGAGCAACTTCTCCCTATAACATCTCTTCAACTGTAGCTTTTATCATAAACTTATAGCCTATGATATCACCCGATGTTAAAACATTAAAAGTTATCATAGACTCTTAAATAGGATTAGGAACTTTGGTCCCTTTGAATTTAAGTCCTTTATGATTTCTTTCTTCAGGTGCATCCACAACCTCAAACTTGATTCTTCTTGATACCTCACTAACTCTTGATTTAGCTTGTCCTTCCTTTGATTTTTCTGGTCGGGCCTGAGCAATTTCTTCATCCTCTTCTTCTCCTATAGGAAGTATTTTTCCTTTGATTGTGCTCTAGAAATATCCAATATTTCTCAATGTACCAGTATTGAAGATATTACTATGGTGGCATCTCACCCGAGCATCCACTAGTCTTATCATATCTTTCTTAAACAGAATCTTTGAGATGAATCTTCCATAAGGGTAAAAATTCATTCTTGCCTCTAGTTGGAAATAGTAATTGAGAAAACTTACCATGTATCTTGTAATATTCAATTTGATATCACCCATCAACAAAAAAATTAAATACATATTTGGATAAATAATCTTTTCCATTTCAGACATTTTAGGTTCAATACCAGTTTGGACAAACTTAACCAATATTTTCTAGTTGGATTGCAAGTCTTTTACAAGAATCTACCTAATATTAGTTGATCCAAAGAGAAATGGTATAATATCTTCAGATTTATGTACTCTATATCCAATATTTTTCAAATCAAAACGTTAAACTCCGTTGTGAGGGTAGTTTAGAAATTTTACAATTTCCCCAGATGAGATTGAAAAATATCAATGCTCAATATTAGAGATTATCGAATCCTCATCATTTCCTAGAATAAAATGTACTGAATTAAAGAAATTATAAAGTTATACCTCACATAGAAACTTCGTATAATCTCCATTGAACATCCATTCCATGGTTTGAAAAGCTAGGGCTTTCCTCAATGTCAGGTTCGTCTGATATGGCCATTCTAGATCTATGATTTTTACTTGTAAAATCTTTCTTCGGGCTGAGAGCTGCCTCTTGGTGGTACTGGTCTCTGGTTCATCAATTCTCTTGGATTTGGACATTTTTTTTCTATGATCCAAAGGTTCAAAGCTTTGGGTTTTGAAGGTTTAGGGTTAAATAAGAGTAGTAATGTTTTGAGAGTTCAATGGGGTTTTTTTAAGAGAAGCAGTTTAGAATTTGAAAAGGCTCTTATATCCTTGATTCTCATGTCATTACATACACACTAATCATTTCATAAATTTTAAAACAAATTAAAAACCCACACGACAAAGAAAAATATAAATAAATAAATAAATAAAATTGTACTATTTGAAAAACAAATAACTAAAATATTTTAAACAGAAAAAAATAAAAATAAAAATTACTTAAAATTAAATAAACCTAACTACCCCTTAATAAAATAAAACCTTGATGTGGGAAGTGGTTTAGTAAAAATATCAGATAATTGAATTTCTGTATTCATAAATTCTAAAAATATATATTTTTTAAGAACATGGTCTCTTAAAAAGTGATGTATAATATCAATATGTTTAGTCCTAGAATGATTAATAGGATTTTTTTGAAATATTTATTGCACTTATATTATCCCATAAAATAGGTGTATTATTAAAATTTAGTCCAAAATCCACAAGAGTGTTTTTCATCCAAAAAACTTGGGCACAACAACTGCAAGTAGATAAATATTCTACCTCGGCTGTTGATAGGGAAACTGAGTGTTTTTTCTTACTTGAAAATGACACTAAATATTTTCCTAATAAGTGAAAAGTTCCTGAGGTGATTTTTCTATCTAATCAAAAACTTCCAATGTTTTCATCTGAATATTAAATTAAATTAAAATCAGATGTTTTGGGACAAATTAGAGATTAAAAAACAGTTCCTTTTAAATATCTAAAAATTATTTTAACAGAATTTAAATGAGATTATTTAGGATTTTATTGAAATATTGCACAAAGACACAATGAATAAATTATATCTGGCCTCCTAGAAGTAAGATATAATAAACTACCAATCATACCTCTATATAACTTAATGTCAACTGATTTTCCAGTTTCATCCAAATCATGTTTTATATTAGTACACATAGGAGTTGTATATGTCTTGTTGTTTTTAGGTCCAAATTTCTTTAGTAAATCAGTAATGTATTTTCTTTGATTTAAAACATTTACAAAATCTTTTTGAAAAATTTGATGTCCTAAAAACAAATTTAATTCTCTCATCATACTCATTTCAAATTCTTTTTTGCATTAAATTTGAAAACTCAGGACAATGTTTTTTATTTGTTGATCCAAAAAATACATCATCAATATAAATTTGAACCAATAAAATATTAGAGTTTATAGTTTCCTTAAAAAGTGTTTGATCTACCATTCCAATAGTAAAATCATTTTTCAGCAGAGAAGAACTTAATCTTTCATAGCAAGCTCTCGGTGCTTGTTTGAGGCCATAAAGAGCTTTAGTAAGTTTAAAAACAAAATTTGTTTATTGTGAATTTTCAAAACCAGGAGGTTTCTCAACATAAAATTCTTCTATTAAATAACCATTTTAAAAGGAAGAATTTACAACCATCTGAAATAATTTAAAATTCATATGACATGCATATGATAAGAGGATTCTAATGGCTTATAATCTAGCTACAGGTGCAAAGGTCTCATTATAATATATAGCTTCTTCCAGATTAAATCCTTTAGCTACAAGTATTGATTTATTTATAGTTATTATTCCTTGATCATCTTGTTTATTCCTAAATAGCCATTTGGTTCCTATTACTAGTTAATTATGTGGTCTTTCAACTAATTTCCAAACTTCATTTCTTTTGAAATGGTTTAATTCTTCTTGCATTGTTATCATATAACTTTCATCAACTACAGATTATTATATATACTTAGGTTCTAATTGGGATAGAAATGTAGAAAATTCAAAAATATTTCCTATATTTATTCTAGTTTTTATTTCTGCGTCTAAGTCTTCTATTACAGTTTCTAAAGGGTGATTCTCTAAAGTTCTTAACTGTCTATATAGTACACTTATAGGTTCTTCAGTATTATGTTCTTTTGGACTAGACTGAATTTCATTTATATCTATTTAAAAATCATATTTCAGATTCTTAAGTCTCATGTTATCATTAGAATCAATTTAATTTATTTGATCTTCCCTTTTCTCAAAGGGATCAGATTTATCAAATTTCACATGAACTGATTCTTTAATAATCCTTGACTTCTTATTAAAAACTCTATAATCCTTGGAAGTAGAATAATATCCTAAAAATATTTCTTCATTAGATTTTGGATCGAACTTACCAAGATTGTCCTTGGTGTTCAAGGTATAAACCTTTCATCCAAAAACATTAAAGTAATTTACTTTAGGTTTTCTTTTATTCCAGAGTTAATAGGGTGACTTTTTTAAAATTGTTCTAATTAAAACTCGATTTATTATATAACAGGGTATTATTACAGCTTCCAACCATAAATAGGTAGGTAAACTATATTTATTTACCATAGTTCTATCCATTTTTGAGTATTCCTATTTCTTCTTTCAACAATTCCATTTTGAGGAGGTGTTCTTGGTACAGATAAGGTGTGTTTAATACCCATATTTGAGAAAAAGGAATTAAATTCTAGATTCTCAAATTCTCCACCATGATCACTTCTTAATGAAGTTATATTAAAACATTTTTTATTTTGAACATATTTGAAAAAACCTTCAAATAATATAAAATATTCATTTTTATATTTTAAAAAGAAAATCCTTATAAATCTAGAATAGTCATCCACTAAAACATATACATATAATTTACCAGCCAAGATTTCAACCCTGGAAGGTCCAAACAGATCCATATGGATACGTTCTAGAGGTTTAATTGTAGAAATTTTGTTAACAGATTTGAAGGATGATTTGTGCTGCTTTCCAAGTTGACATGCATCAAAAAATCTGTCACTTTCAAATTTGAGACTAGTGAAATCAGAAAATAATAGTTTCTTAGATAACTTATGTAAAACATATATGTTGCAATGTCTAAGTCTCCTATGCTAGATCCTAGATTCATTAATATTAACTGTTTAACAGTTTAATTTTTGTTTATACAAGGAATTTAAATCTAGGGTATACACATTATCAGTTCTTGGTGATCTAAATTTAAGTAATTTATCTTTTAAAATAGGACATCAGTTATTAGAAAGATAAAAAATATAACCATCATCACTGATTTGAGAGATACTTAATAGATTGTGTTTCAATCCTTGTACATAGTGTAACACCCCGAGCTTCCATGATACGCTTCTCATTCAATAATGCAATAGCTTGCATTGTACGCAACTTCGAGTTCTAAAACACCACGACTAATCAAAGTAGCCGTTATGAATAGTAATAACCACTTTTTAAAATTATAGAAATTTTATATTTCAAAATGGACTTCATTTTTGGATTCGGAATATCGAAATTAGCCTATGTTGAATTTTTGGTATTTTTCTGAGAACTTCTAATTTTTTATGAATAGTGAAAAATACTTAAAAACAACTTTTTAAATCAAAATAATTTATAGTGATAAATTATACTATTTAGTGGTTTTAAAGTATAATTAGAATATATTTTTACCATTTTATACAATGGTGGTCATTAGAATTAATTTAACATTGAAATTGGACATAAACAATTGCGAATCTTTTGATATAAATTGTTTCTTAAAAACACGCTATTTGTTGTAACAACGGGAATTAATTATAAAATTAATTAATGAAAATTATATGTTTGGAATTTTGTAAAATAGACATCATCTTTGAATTCGGAATATCAATTATAGCTTAGGGTGAAATTTTGGCCTTATTCTGAAAAACTTCAATTTTTGATGAATAGTGAAACCACTAAGTGGTTGTTAAAAACTGATTTTTCGTTAAAATGAAATATTACCACTTCTGTGATTTGATTTTCAAAAATCCGACATACATGGTTTTCATTAAGAAGTAAAATGTGGTTCAATGAGATTAAAATAATTTTTTGGTGAATAGTAACTTTTAAGTTCTTAATCGCGATTAGAGGTAATTAGTGTAGTTTAAGGTAAAAATAATGTTTTAATAATATGAGATGAGCATGAAACTTGTCCTACTCCTATTGGATGAGTCATGGCCGACCAAGACAACCCATGGGTCAACTTGGGGACCCCATGGAGCCACTTTGGTTGGAAAATGACATTAATATATATTTATTTAATGTTAAAATTAAATTGACACAAACATGAGTCGTTTTACTAAAACAGTTTTTAAGTGGGGTTACACAAGTCCAAATTTTGACTATAAATATTCATTAGAAATCTAAAAAGATTTCCTACATCATAGTAGTTTTTTTATAATTTGTAGACATTAAATATATTAAATTATTTATGACATCATTATGATGCAGCGATGACCTCATTATTTAACGATTTTAATAAAATGAAAAGATAATGTAAAATACAAGGCTTAAACTTGTCCAAAGACTATTGGATGGGTAGATTTAGAACCCTTATCACCTTAGCCACGAATTATATAAGTGTGGGACCTTTAGAATCCGAAAATCATTGTGTAATAATATAACATTTCAATCTTTCCAAAAGAGCCCCTCCTCTCCACTTATAAAAGGCACCCACCTCTCCCACCTTATTCACACCTTCAAGCCATTTGGCTCGGCCAAACTCTGCCCAAATACTCTCCCAACTTCCCCCTCTCACTCCTAGAAGCCTCACTTTGGGCAGAACTCTTCCCAAGGAAGCCTTTGGCTCAAATCAAAAAGAGTTACCCGGTTTTGAGGTAATGTCTTCTCTAATGTTGTTTTGTTTTATTTTTCTTCTCCAACCCCCGAAAGTATTTTTATTCATTTCTTTTGTAACAACACCAGTATCCTCAATATACTAGGATGTTTCTATAAGAAGGATTCTATCTACACTTACACACACCTACATCTAATGGTTAAAGAACATACGGTTTCTGTGGATGGCGAATTTCTGCCTCACGAAATGATGATTGTTCAACACTCATATAACACCTTCAAAGGTGGCCATTAAGATGTCACTATTTTTATATATGATATATAATATGTTTATGTTTTACTTATTCTTCTTTATTTCTCATTTATGGAATACTTTATGATTTCCATTATGGGTAAAATGTGATAATTTCATTTTAGGAAGTGCGGACTACCGCCCCCTCAAAGTGATGAGAATCATTAATGCCATATGTGGGATGTATAAAGGATGAAGTAAATGATATTATATATGATATTATACTGGAATTCTATTATACATTTATATAATTATGATTTCATTTCATTAAATAAGAAATAGAAATGAAAGTGGCGTTCATGCGTACATACGACTTACCGTCTCCATGAACGGTGCATTTCATTTCTTACCTCTAAATGTTACGTAAAATTATAAAGGAATGTATAAACTGGATATATAAGATATATATGACATATAAATCATGAATATAATTCTGGAGATAATGGATATTCTACCACATAAACAACTTGTAATTATAAGAAGTTTATTGTTGACTCAAGTACCAAAGATCGACAAAACGACCGTTATTAACTTAAATAATTACATAATGTTCATAACATTGTAATAAGTGATATAAAAAGCATAATGACATTAAAAATGGTTCTTAATAAGGTATATATTAACTCTAGTTTATTATTCAGGAGGTTAAAGAACGGTCGAGTCAAGTCAGACATGAGGTAAGGGAATTTCTTAACCCAACTTCCATTCTTTGGGTTAATCTCCTACTTTCAAATTATGTCATGATATTATTATGTTTTATATTGTATTTATACTTTCTTTATGTGTACATATAGTGAATACACATAATAGATATATTTTATTTAAAAATAATCTTTTTAAGGGACTTCGTCTCAATCTCCATTCATTGAGGCATATTTTGTTTTATACACAAATTTCTTTTATACAGTGTATAAACCCCTTTGACTTTTACGTTTATTCAAAAGGAATCTTTTTTATACGAAGCATTTTACTAAACGATAAAAAGGGAATGTTTTTCTTTCCGTACATATGCGGCGACAACGACTTCTCCGCCGCCATGACCATTATTTGATTTTCGGCTTCCTCTACAAGCCATCATTTTTTTTGATGAAAAATAAATACAAAGTTTTAACTTTATTTTATTTTGGTATTGAAAATGGTTTTGAAAGCATTTTTATTATATCAATGTGTTGTATTGATATCTTGTGATTGAAATGTGGAAATGTTATGTTTCCTTTATGCATGTTTTATGTGATACGATTATGTTATGGTTTATGATATGTTTAAACCTATTCATATGAGGAATGTATTGGACTTAATAAGTGACGGGTGGAGCCCGCTATAGCTCCTCGATGCATCGGTAGGTCTCATGAGACAACTAGACGTGGAATTGGCCAAGGCCCTTTCCCAATTTGATTTATGGTTTTGGCCGAGGCCTTAATCATTTTAGACGTCTTGGCCGAGGCCTTGACAAAATATTTCAGAATGTCTGGCATTATACATTCCCTCATTATGAAAGTGGTTATTGATATTGCATGTGATTATTCGACCAGTAGAATATCCATGTGAATAAGTAAATGACATTATCTCATTTTAATTTTTCCATATTATGTTGATGTTCAAGTTTAAAAGGCTTTTGTTTTAGTCATACATTGCCTTAAATGTTAATGTTTATTTATGAAAGCTTCCGCAATATTGTTATCCTTACTGAGCATCTAAGCTCACCCCTTTCAATGTTTTAATATTTTCCAGGATGTGAAGAAGTATTTTATGAATGACCTGCAGGGATAGTCCGAAGAGGATAAAAGTGTGAACTATGGAGACTATGTTATTATAGTTTTTCACTTTGTGATGTAATGTAACATTTATGAATGTATCTAGTGTTTCCAAGGCTACTAAACTAATCGGTCTTTCGAGACTTGGTCTTTTGTGATCATGCCAATGTTACGAAGTAATGCACCGGCTCTGGGTAGCTGGGGTCGGGGCGTTACAGTTGGTATCAGAGGCATTTTAGTACTAACCTTGGAAGCTAGATTTAGATAAACTCTGATTAGATCACATAGCCCAAAGATAGACTTTGAGGATTAGTATAGAATAACTTCCTAGAATTTTGTTATTGTAGAGATTTTGTGAGTTTTCCAAGCAATACATCCCTGTCTGGATACGAGAAAGTAGAGGCGGCTCTGACACAGATGTACCAAGGGGTAAAATCCAAAAACACCACTTTGAGCTAGACTCGAACGGGAACTGGTGCACGGAAACGGGCCTTGCTGGACTCTTGGTTACGACACTCCTGGGGGATATGCTTTGGATAATTCTCATTTTCTTTATAAACCACTATGAAGGGTTATGAGTATATACTTCCTCAAAGAAAACATTTTTATGGATTATATCCATAAATAGTTCAATTTATGTTAAGTATCTTACAAGTATGGAATTATGTATTTTGATTTATAAACTAATATAGTTTATGCCATTGTTTAGGAATGGCACCTGGTGGAAGGAATGGAAACCGTATCAATGCACGCACTCCGTGTAGGGATTGCCCTCCTGCTCAAGATAATTATTGTGGATCTGGAGATACAATTGGTGCTGATCAACTTATTACCATACTGGGACAACTCACTCAAGTTATGAATAATAACCTTACTCATATGGATCACCCTGATCGACAACGTGGAGGATCAATGTTAGACCGCTTCATGAGGCAACAACCACCAACCTTCAATGGGAGTACAAATCCTATAGTAGCTGAGCAATGGATAAATTCCTTAGAGAAAATATTCCATGCCTCGGGGAGTAGTGAAAGGGAGAAGGTTTTCATGGCAGTTTACCGCCTCACTGGAGATGTCAATCAGTGGTGGTCGCTGATTCAAAACACAAAGGAAGATGATGACGTATCGAATATGGAATGGAGGGAGTTCAAAGAGCTTTTCTTAGAAAAATACTTTCCTCGTGACCATCGAGCAGATATGGAAAGGCAATTTCTGAGTCTGAGGCAGAAGGAGGATGACAATGTCGCAAAGTATGAGGCTAACTTTACAAGGTTAGCGAGGCATGCTGCCGATTATATACGTAACCCAAGGAGTAAGATTGATCGTTTCTTTGATGGGTTAACACCATTTCTCCGTCGATCTTTAGTATCACAATCCTTCTCATCATATGAAGATATTGTCTCGTGTGCTATCTGTAATGCCCCGAGCCCAGCTACCCAGAGTCGGTGCATTACTTCGTAACATTGGCATGATCACAAAAGATCAAGTCTCGAAAGACCGATTAGTTTAGTAGCCTTGGAAACACTAGATACATTCGTAAACGTTACATTTCATCATAAAGTGAAAAACTACAATAACAAAGTCTCTATAGTCCACACTCATATCCTCTTCTCACAATCCCCGCCGGTCATTCATAAAATAATTCTTCACGTCCTGGAAAATATTAAAACATTGAAAGGGGTGAGCTCAGATGCTCAGTAAGGATAACAATATTGCGGAAGCTTTCATAAATAAACATAAAAATTTAAGGCAATGTATAACTGAAACAAAAGCCTTTTAAACTTGAACATCAACATAATATGGCAAAAGTGAAATGAGATAATGCCATTAAATTCTTCACATGGATATTCTACTGGTCGAATAATCACATGAAATATCAATAACCACTTTCATAATGAGGGAATGTATAATGCCAGACATTCTGAAACATTTTGTCAAGGCCTCGACCAAGACGTCTAAAATGATTAAGGCCTCGGCCAAAACCATAAATCAAATTGGGAAAGGGCCTCGGCCAATTCCACGTCTAGTTGTCTCATGAGACCTACCGATGCATCGAGGAGCTATAGCGGGCTCCACCCGTCACATATTAAGTCCAATGCATTCCCATATGAAAAGGTTTAAACATAACATAAACATTCGTATTAAAACTAGCATACGAAATGTCAATAATTTCACCATAAACTATGAATGGTATAAAATAGCACATCCACAGTCAAACATATCACAAAACCTTCAATACAATATAGAAGTTTTGTATTATAATAAATCAACTTCAAATAAGCGTAAAATCCATCAAAGGATGTTGACATAGATGAAATCAAAACACTTTTTAGAGAAATATCTCTTTCTATTTTTGAAATCATTAAAGAGCCATATAAAACGAAACTTTTTCTTGAAAATATTCTTATAAACTTGTAAGGAAAGCTTTGAAGATTTTATAACGGCGGAAAATAACCGCACCCTCCGTATAAGTTAAAAAAGACATTCTTACCTCAATTTTGTCGAAAAGGTTAAAAAGGACCTTGTTTTGAAAACGACGAAAAGATTCCTCTTATAAAAAGTCAAAAAGGGTATAAATGACTTTAACCCATATTATTGTAAATAATAAAAATGTTTTGAAATACATTTTGAAGAAACATGGATGTGGATGATAACGAGGTCCCAGTAGATAATTATGTATAAACAACCTTGGATAATGAAGAGGTTGTGAAGTAAACCCTTACCTCGTGTCTGACTTGACTCAACCGTTCTTTAACCTCCTGAATAATAAACTAGAGTTAATATATACCTTATTAATAACCATTTTTAATTTTATTATCCTTTTTATATCACTTATTACAATGTTATGAACATTATGTAATTATTTTAAGTTAATAACGGTCGTTTTGTCGATCTTTGGTACTTGAGTCAGCAATAAACTTCTTATAATTACAAGTTGTTTATGTGGTAGAATATTCATTATCTCCAGAATTATATTCATGATTTAGATTTCATATATATCATATATATCCAGTATATACATTCATTTAAAATATTATGTAACATTTAGAGGTAAGAAATGAAATGCACCGTTCATGGAGACGGTAAGCCGTACGTACGCATGAACGCTACTTTCATTTCTATTTCGTATTTAATGGAATGAAATCATAATGATATAAATGTATAATATAATTCCAGTATAATATAGTGTATAATACCATTTACTCCATCCTTTATACATCCCACATATGGCATTAACGATTCAAATCACTTTGAGGGGGCGGTAGTCCGCACTTCCTAAAATGAAATTATCGCGTTTTACCCATAATGGAAATCATAAAGTATGCCATAAATGAGAAATACAGAAGCATAAGTAAAACATAAACATATTATATATCATATATAAATATAGTGACATCTTAATGGCCACCTTTGAAGGTGTTATATGAGTGTTGAACAATCATCGTTTCGTGAGGCAGAAATTCGCCATCCACAGAAACCGTATGTTCTTTAACCATTAGATGTAGGTGTGTGTAAGTGTAGCTCTAATACTTCTTATAAAAACATACTAGTATATTGAGGATACTAGTGTTGTTACAAAATAAATGAATAAAAAGAGTTTAGGGGGTTGGAGAAGAAAAATAAAACAAAACAACATTAGAGAAGACATTACCTCAAAATCGGGTAACTCTTTTTGATTTGAGCCAAAGGCTTCCTTGGGAAGAGTTCTGACCAAAGTGAGGCTTCTAGGAGTAAGATGGGGAAGTTGGGAGAGTATTTGGTCAGTGGTTGGCCGAGCCAAATGGCTTGAAGGTGTGAATAAGGTGGGAGAGGTGGGGGCCTTTTATAAGTGGAGAGGAGGGGCTCTTTTGGAAAGATTGAAATGTTACATTATTACACAATGCTTTTCGGATTATAAAGGTCCCACAATTATATAATTCGTGTATAAGGTGGTAAGGGTTCGAAATCTACCCATACAATAGTCTTTGGACAAGTGTAAGCCTTGGATTTTACATTATCTTTTCATTTTATTAAAGTCGTTAAATAATGAGGTCATCGCTGCATCATAATAATGTCATAAATAATTTAATTTATTTAATGTCTAAAAATTATAAAAAAAATACTATGATGTATTAAATCTTTTTAGCTTTCTAATGAATATTTATAATCAAAATTTGGACTTGTGTAACCCCACTTAAAAACTGTTTTAATAAAACAACTCATGTTTGTGTGATTTTTTACTTTAACATTAAATAAAAGGTATTTATGTCATTTTCCAATTAAAGTGGCTCCATGGGGTCCCCAAGTTGACCCATGGATTGTCTTGGTCGGCCATGACTCATTCAATAGGAGTAGGATAAGTTTCAAGCTCATATCATATTATTAAAACATTATTTTTACCTTAAACTACACTAATTACCTCTAATCGCGATTAAGAACTTAAAAGTTACTATTCACCAAAAAATTATTTTAATCTCATTGAACCACATTTTACTTCTTAATGACAACCATGTATGTAGGATTTTTGAAAATCAAATCACAGAAGTGGTAATATTTCATTTAAACGAAAAATCAGTTATTTAACTACCACTTAGTGGTTTCACTATTCATCAAAAATTGAAGTTTTCCAGAACAATGCCAAAATTTCACCCTAAGCTATAATTGATATTCCGAATTCAAAAATGATGTCCATTTTACAAAATTCCAAACATATAAGTTGCATTAATTAATTCCCGTTGTCACAACAAATAGCGTGTTTTAAGAAACAATTTATATCAAAAGATTGACAATTGTTTATGTCCAATTTCAATGTTAAATTAATTCTAATGACCACCATTGGATAAAATGGTAAAAATATATTCTAATTATACTTTAAAACCACTAAATAGTATAATTTATCACTATAACTTATTTTGATTAAAAAAGTTGTTTTTAAGTATTTTTCACAATTCATAAAAAATTAGAAGTTCTCAGAAAAATACCAAAATTTCAACATAGGCTAATTTCGATATTCCGAATCCAAAAATGAAGTCCATTTTGAAATATAAAATTTCTATAATTTTAAAAAGTGATTATTACTATTCATAACGGCTACTTTGATTAGTCGCGGTGTTTTAGAACTCGAAGTTGCGTATAATGCAAGCTATTGCATTATTGAATGAGAAGCGTATCATGGAAGCTCGGGGTGTTACATTCTCCCCTACTTTAATAAATTGCGTCCTCGCAATTTGAAATTTTTTCTTTGAAAATAAAAGGTTGAAAATAGAAAATACCTTTGTGGAAAGCCCACATCGGAAATAAGGTTAATAAAATTTAGTCTTAATAAGGGGGAAATGGAAATAAGAAAGTCACCACCAAACTATGATCTCGATAAGGAGAACATTGGTGGCAATTAGAGACATATAATTGGCGGAAAAACGTAAATATTTGTAGGGAGTGATTGAGGTCATCAATCACAATCAACTGTCAAATTGAGGGCCTCAAAGCCTTCAATCTATGTTGATTTGAAATATCATCAGTTCAAAAAGACATAAGGTATTAGGATAACACATTTTTTTTTGTTTTAATATCCCTTTACTAAAGTTTAAGAATTAATTTATTCATTGAATAAGAGATAGGAATATATATATATATATTTATGCTTGACAATTAGAGTTTCAACCTTCAACTCATCTTTCACTCAAAAAGATATAGAACTCAAAAATATTATACTTATCCTAATTGTATAAGGTTCCAAATATTAACACATACCATTTAGATTAGTAAAATTATTTTGTAATAACAAGGGACTTCCTGTAGGCTAGTGGTAGGAAATAAAGGACTATCGCACTATGGTTGTGGGTTCGATTCCTGCAGCTTTGTCCGACGCGACGGGTTATGCCCCACCCTGCAGGTTGTCCTTTTCCTAAAACTATAGTATCATAATATTCCAAAAATAATCTTCATAAATGCTTTAACCTTAAACAATACTATCCATGGTTCAACTTAATCCATTCCAACTTTAATAGTTATCCAAAATACCTTCGTCCAGACTTTCTCTAAAAGGTCTCTAAATTCCAAAATCAATTGTAACATCAGATTCCCCAAACAAAGAAAAGATTCTCTTATTGTCACATACTAAAAATATGATTACCTTAATCATATTACCTTAATCAAAAAGTACTGCAGTACAATCTTTATATATATCATATTATTCTTATAACCAGAATATAATCCTTGAGTCCAAAAGCACCAATACATTAATTATTCCGCTTCAACTGTAGTCACAGCATAAGATTGGCCTTGATCCCTTGGCCTTTTCTGAGGTATGTTTCCTTGACGCTTAGGACATTCATTTGCATAATGCCCCATTTCCCTACAATTGTAGAATTCAACTTTGACAGCCTCTTTCTTTCCCTTACAATCACGAGCCTGGTGACCCTTTTCTCCACATTTATAACAAACTCCCATTCCTTTTAGGCACGTACCAGGGTGATTCTTCCCACAATTATCACATAATGGAAAATCCTTCTTTCCCTTTTTCCCTTTATCTGTATCTTGTTCCCCCGTTATCTTCTTCTCTTGCTTTACTTTGTTGTCATAAGACTTAGAGAATTCCTTTTCTTTCTTGATAGCACACGAGACAATATCTTCGTATGATGAGAAGGATTGTGATACTAAAGCTCGATGGAGAAATGGTTTTAACCCATCAAAGGAACGATCAATCTTACTCCTTGGGTTACGTATATAATCGGCAGCATGCCTCGCTAACCTTGTAAAGTTTGCCTCATACTTTGCGACATTCTCATCCTCCTTCTGCCTCAAACTCAGAAATTGCCTTTCCATATCTGCTCGATGGTCACGAGGAAAGTATTTTTCTAAGAAAAGCTCTTTGAACTCCCTCCATTCCATATTCGATACGTCATCATCTTCCTTTGTGTTTTGAATCAGCGACCACCACTGATCGGCATCTCCAGTGAGGCGGTAAACTGCCATGACAACCTTCTCCCTTTCACTACTCCCCAAGGCATGGAATATTTTCTCTAAGGAATTTATCCATTGCTCAGCTACTATAGGATTTGTACTCCCATTGAAGGTTGGTGGTTGTTGCCTCATGAAACGGTCTAGCATTGATCCTCCACGTTGCGGATCAGGGTTCTCCATACGAGTAAGGTTATTATTCATAACCTGCGTGAGTTGTCCCAGTACGGTGAGAAGCTGATCAGCACCAGTTGTATCACTAGCTCCACCATAATTATCTTGAGCAGGAGGGAAATCCCTACACAGAGTGCGTGCATTGATACGGTTTCCATTCCTTCCACTAGGTTCCATTTCTAAACAATGGCATAAACTAGATTAGTTTATGAAATAAAATACATAATTCCATATTTGTGAAATACTTTACATAAATTGAACTATTTATGGATATAATCCATAATCATAAAAAGAAATGTTTCCTTTGAGGAAGTATATACTCATAACCCTTCATAGTGGTTTGTAAAGAAAATGAGAATTATCCTAAGCATATCCCCCGAGAGTGTCGTAACCAAGAGTGCAGCAAGGCCCGTTGTCGTGCACCAGTTCCCGTTCGAGTCTAGCTCAAAGCGGTGTTTTCGGGTTTTACCCCTAGGTACATCTGTGCCAGAGCCACCTCTACCTGCTCGTATCCAGACAGGGATGTATTGCTCGGAAAACTCATAACATCTCTATAATACCAAAATTCTAGGAAGTTCTTCTATACTAATCCTCAAAGTCTATCTTTGGGCTATGTGCTCTAATCAGAGTTTATCTAAATCTAGCTTCCAAGGTTAGTAATAAACTGCCTCTGATACCAACTGTAACGCCCCGAGCCCAGCTACCCAGAGTCGGTGCATTACTTCGTAACATTGGCATGATCACAAAAGATCAAGTCTCGAAAGACCGATTAGTTTAGTAGCCTTGGAAACACTAGATACATTCGTAAACGTTACATTTCATCATAAAGTGAAAAACTACAATAACAAAGTCTCCATAGTCCACACTCATATCCTATTCTCACAATCCCTGCAGGTCATTCGTAAAATAATTCTTCACGTCCTGGAAAATATTAAAACATTGAAAGGGGTGAGCTCAGATGCCCAGTAAGGATAAAAATATTGCGGAAGCTTTTATAAATAAACATAAAAATTTAAGGAAATGTATAACTAAAACAAAAGCCTTTTAAACTTGAACATCAACATAATATGGCAAAAGTGAAATGAGATAATGCCATTCACTTCTTCACATGGATATTCTACTGGTCGAATAATCACATGAAATATCAATAACCACTTTCATAATGAGGGAATGTATAATGCCAGACATTCTGAAACATTTTGTCAAGGCCTCAGCCAATACGTCTAAAATGATTAAGGCCTCGGCCAAAACCATAAATCAAATTGGGAAAGGGCCTTGGCCAATTCCACGTCTAGTTGTCTCATGAGACCTACCGATGCATCAAGGAGCTATAGCGGGCTCCACCCGTCACATATTAAGTCCAATGCATTCCCATATGAAAAGGTTTAAACATAACATAAACATTCGTATTAAAACTAGCATACGAAATGTCAATAATTTCACCATAAACTATTAATGGTATAAAATAGCACATACACAGTCAAACATATCACAAAACCTTCAATACAATATAGAAGTTTTGTATTATAATAAATCAACTTCAAATAAGCGTAAAATCAATCAAAGGATGTTGACATAGATGAAATCAAAACACTTTTTAGAGAAATATCTATTTCTATTTTTGAAATCATTTAAGAGCCATATAAAATGAAACATTTTCTTGAAAATATTCTTATAAGCTTGTAAGGAAAGCTTTGAAGATTTTATAACGGCGGAAAATAACCGCACCCTCCGTATAAGTTAAAAAAGACATTCTTACCTCAATTTTGTCGAAAAGGTTAAAAAGGACCTCGTTTTGAAAACGACGGAAAGATTCCTCTTATAAAAAGTCAAAAAGGGTATAAATGACTTTAACCCATATTCTTGTAAATAATAAAAATGTTTTGAAATACATTTTGAAGAAACATGGATGTGGATGATAACGAGGTCCCAGTAGATAATTATGTATAAACAACCTTGGATAATGAAGAGGTTGTGAAGTAAACCCTTACCTCGTGTCTGACTTGACTCAACCATTCTTTAACCTCCTGAATAATAAACTAGAGTTAATATATACCTTATTAAGAACCATTTTTAATTTCATTATCCTTTTTATATCACTTATTACAATGTTATGAACATTATGTAATTATTTAAGTTAATAACGATCGTTTTGTCGATCTTTGGTACTTGAGTCAACAATAAACTTCTTATAATTACAAGTTGTTTATGTGGTAGAATATTCATTATCTCCAGAATTATATTCATGATTTAGATTTCATATATATCATATATATCCAGTATATACATTCATTTAAAATATTACGTAACATTTAGAGGTAAGAAATGAAATGCACCGTTCATGGAGACGGTAAGCCGTACGTACGCATGAACGCTACTTTCATTTCTATTTCGTATTTAATGGAATGAAATCATAATGATATAAATGTATAATATAATTCCAGTATAATATAGTGTATAATACCATTTACTTCATCCTTTATACATCCCACATATGGCATTAACGATTCAAATCACTTTGAGGGGGCGGTAGTCCGCACTTCCTAAAATGAAATTATCGCGTTTTACCCATAATGGAAATCATAAAGTATGCCATAAATGAGAAATACAGAAGCATAAGTAAAACATAAACATATTATATATCATATATAAATATAGTTTAATCTTAATGGCCACCTTTGAAGGTGTTATATGAGTGTTGAACAATCATCGTTTCGTGAGGCAGAAATTCCCCATCCACAGAAACCGTATGTTCTTTAACCATTAGATGTAGGTGTGTGTAAGTGTAGCTCTAATCCTTATTATAACAACATACTAGTATATTGAGGATACTGGTGTTGTTACAAAAGAAATGAATAAAAAGAGTTTAGGGGGTTGGAGAAGAAAAATAAAACAAAACAACATTAGAGAAGACATTACCTCAAAATCAGGTAACTCTTTTTGATTTGAGCCAAAGGCTTCCTTGGGAAGAGTTCCGCCCAAAGTGAGGCTTCTAGGAGTAAGAGGGGGAAGTTGGGAGAGTATTTGGGTAGAGGTTGGCCGAGCCAAATGGCTTGAAGGTGTGAATAAGGTGGGAGAGGTGGGGGCCTTTTTTAAGTGGAGAGGAGGGGCTCTTTTGGAAAGATTGAAATGTTACATTATTACACAATGATTTTAGAATTCTAAAGGTCCCACACTTATATAATTCGTGGATAAGGTGATAAGGGTTCGAAATCTACCCATCCAATAGTTTTTGGACAAGTGTAAGCCTTGGATTTTACATTATCTTTTCATTTTATTAAAATCGTTAAATAATGAGGTCATCGCTGCATCATAATGATGTCATAAATAATTTAATTTATTTAATGTCTAAAAATTACAAAAAAAATACTATGATGTAGTAAATCTTTTTATATTTCTAATGAATATTTATAATCAAAATTTTGACTTGTGTAACCCCACTTAAAAACTGTTTTAGTAAAACGACTCATGTTTGTGTCATTTTTTACTTTAACATTAAATAAAAGGTATTTATATCATTTTCCAATTAAAGTGGCTCCATGGGGTCCCCAAGTTGACCCATGGATTGTCTTGGTCGGCCATGACTCATTAAATAGGAGTAGGACAAGTGTCAAGCTCATATCATATTATCAAAACATTATTTTTACCTTAAACTACACTAGTTACCTCTAATCGCGATTAAGAACTTAAAAGTTACTATTCACCAAAAAATTATTTTAATCTCATTGAACCACATTTTACTTCTTAATGACAACCATGTATGTCGGATTTTCGAAAATCAAATCACAGAAGTGGTAATATTTCATTTAAACGAAAAATCAGTTATTTAACTACCACTTAGTGGTTTCACTATTCATCAAAAAATGAAGTTTTTCAGAACAATGCCAAAATTTCACCCTAAGCTATAATTGATATTCTGAATTCAAAAATGATGTCTATTTTACAAAATTCCAAACATATAAGTTGCATTAATTAATTCCCACTGTCACAAAAAATAGCATGTTTTACGAAACAATTTATATCAAAAGATTGACAATTGTTTATGTCCAATTTCAATGTTAAATTAATTCTAATGACCACCATTGGATAAAATGGTAAAAATATATTCTAATTATACTTTAAAACCACTAAATAGTATAATTTATCACTATAAATTATTTTGATTAAAAAAGTTGTTTTTAAGTATTTTTCACAATTCATAAAAAATTAGAAGTTCTCAGAAAAATACCAAAATTTCAACATAGGCTAATTTCGATATTCCGAATCCAAAAATGAAGTCCATTTTGAAATATAAAATTTCTATAATTTTAAAAAGTGATTATTACTATTCATAATGGCTACTTTGATTAGTCGCGGTGTTTTAGAACTCAAAGTTGCGTACAATGCAAGCTATTACATTATTGAATGAGAAGCGTATCATGGAAGCTCGGGGTGTTACACTATCAAGACAGAAAAGGAATTCTCTAAGTCTTATGACAACAAAGTAAAGCAAGAGAAGAAGAGAACGGTGGAACAAGAGAGAGATAAAGGGAAAAAGGGAAAGAAGGATTTTCCATTATGTAATAATTGTGGGAAGAATCACCCTGGTACGTGCCTAAAAGGAATGGGAGTTTGTTATAAATGTGGAGAAAAGGGTCACCAGGCTCGTGATTGCAAGGGAAAGAAAGAGGCTGTCAAAGTTGAATGCTACAATTGTAGGGAAATGGGGCATTATGCAAATGAATGTCCTAAGCGTCAAGGAAACTTACCTCAGAAAAGGCCAAGGGATCAAGGCCAATCTTATGTTGTGACTACAGTTGAAGCAGAATAATTAATGTATGGGTGCTTTTGGACTCAAGGATTATATTCTGGTTATAAGAATAATGTGATATATATAAAGATTTTACTGCAGTACTTTTTGATTTCAGTAAGGTTTTAATATGATTAAGGTAATCATATTTTTAGTATGTGACAATAAGAGAAACTTTTCTTTTTTTGGGAAATCTGATGTTACAATTGATTTTGGAATTTAGAGACCTTTTAGAGAAAGTCTGGACGGAGGTATTTTGGATAACTATTAAGGTTGGAATAGATTAAGTTGAACCATGGATAGTATTGTTTAAGGTTAAAGCATTTCTGAAGATTATTTTTGGAATATTATAATACTATAGTTTTAGGAAAAGGACAACCTGCAGGGTGGGGAATAACCCGTCGCTTCGGACAAAGCTGCAGGAATCGGACCCACAACCATAGTGCGACAAGCCTTTATTTCCTACCACTAGCCTACAGGAAGTCCCTGATTATTACAAAATAGTTTTACTAATCTAAATGGTATGTGTTAACATTTGGAACCTTATACAATTAGGATAAATAGAATATTTTTGTGTTCCGTTACCATTTGGAGTAAAAGTTGGGTTTGTGGTAAAAATTTATTAACGAATGAAAGTATACATAACAAGTATGTATATTCCCTTACGTTCTTAGTAAATCTCCTAAATAAATTCCTCAACATTATAAAAGGTAACTTAAAACAAAAATGTTGTCGGTTAACTTTTCCAACTGGGGATTCAATGACCGTTTAACCAATCACAAGTTTGTGATTTTCTTGTGGTTAAACTTTCTCCTAATCCTGTTTTCTATAACTCTCCATCAGACCTTGATGGTTTGTTTCTCCTCCATATCCATATTTTCATAGAATCCTAGAATTGGCTATATCGGGTGACCTTTGTACTTATCTTGCTTTCTTTTAATGTTATATATTTATTAACCTTATTTCCGATGTGGGTTTTCCTCAAAGGTATTTTCTCTTTTCAACCTTTTATTTTCAAATAAAAATTTCAAATTGCGAGGACGCAATTTATTGAAGGAGGGGAGAATGTAACACCCCGAGCTTCCATGATACGCTTCTCATTCAATAATGCAATAGCTTGCATTGTACGCAACTTCGAGTTCTAAAACACCGCGACTAATCAAAGTAGCCGTTATAAATAGTAATAACCACTTTTTAAAATTATAGAAATTTTATATTTCAAAATGGACTTCATTTTTGGATTCGGAATATCGAAATTAGCCTATGTTGAATTTTTGGTATTTTTCTGAGAACTTCTAATTTTTTATGAATAGTGAAAAATACTTAAAAACAACTTTTTAAATAAAAATAATTTATAGTGATAAATTATACAATTTAGTGGTTTTAAAGTATAATTAGAATACATTTTTACCATTTTATCCAATTGTGGTCATTAGAATTAATTTAACATTGAAATTGGACATAAACAATTGCCAATCTTTTGATATAAATTGTTTCTTAAAAACACGCTATTTGTTGTAACAGCGGGAATTAATTATAAAATTAATTAATGAAACTTATATGTTTGGAATTTTGTAAAATAGACATCATCTTTGAATTCGGAATATCAATTATAGCTTAGGGTGAAATTTTGGCCTTATTCTGAAAAACTTCAATTTTTGATGAATAGTGAAACCACTAAGTGGTTGTTAAAAACCGATTTTTCGTTAAAATGAAATATTACCACTTCTGTGATTTGATTTTCAAAAATCCAACATACATGGTTGTCATTAAGAAGTAAAATGTGGTTCAATGAGATTAAAATAATTTTTTGGTGAATAGTAACTTTTAAGTTCTTAATCGCGATTAGAGGTAATTAGTGTAGTTTAAGGTAAAAATAATGTTTTAATAATATGAGATGAGAATGAAACTTGTCCTACTACTATTGGATTAGTCATGGCCGACCAAGAAAACCCATGGGTCAACTTGGGGACCCCATGGAGCCACTTTGGTTGGAAAATGACATTAATATATATTTATTTAATGTTAAAATTAAATTGACACAAACATGAGTCGTTTTACTAAAACAGTTTTTAAGTGGGGTTACACAAGTCCAAATTTTGACTATAAATATTCATTAGAAATCTAAAAAGATTTCCTACATCATAGTATTTTTTTTATAATTTTTAGACATTAAATATATTAAATTATTTATGACATCATTATGATGCAGTGATGACCTCATTATTTAACGATTTTAATAAAATGAAAAGATAATGTACAATAAAAGGCTTAAACTTGTCCAAAGACTATTGGATGGGTAGATTTCGAACCCTTATCACCTTATCCACGAATTATATAAGTGTGGGACCTTTAGAATCCGAAAAGCATTGTGTAATAATGTAACATTTCAATCTTTCCAAAAGAGCCCCTCCTCTCCACTTATAAAAGGCCCCCACCTCTCCCACCTTATTCAAACCTTCAAGCCATTTGGCTCGGCCAACCTATGCCCAAATACTCTCCCAACTTCCCCCTCTCACTCCTAGAAGCCTCACTTTGGGCAGAACTCTTCGCAAGGAAGCCTTTGGCTCAAATCAAAAAGAGTTACCCGGTTTTGAGGTAATGTCTTCTCTAATGTTGTTTTGTTTTATTTTTCTTCTCCAACCCCCTAAAATATTTTTATTAATTTCTTTTGTAACAACACCAGTATCCTCAATATACTAGGATGTTGTTATAAGAAGGATTCTAGCTACACTTACATACACCTACATCTAATGGTTAAAGAACATACGGTTTCTGTGGATGGCGAATTTCTGCCTCACGAAACGATGATTGTTCAACACTCATATAACACCTTCAAGGGTGGCCATTAAGATGTAACTATTTTTATATAGGATATATAATATGTTTATGTTTTACTTATGCTTCTGTATTTCTCATTTATGGAATACTTTATGATTTCCATTATGGGTAAAATGCGATAATTTCATTTTAGGAAGTGCGGACTACCGCCCCCTCAAAGTGATGAGAATCATTAATGCCATATGTGGGATGTATAAAGGATGGAGTAAATGATATTATATATGATATTATACTGTAATTATATTATACATTTATATAATTATGATTTCATTCCATTAAATACGAAATAGAAATGAAAGTGGCGTTCATGCGTACGTACGACTTACCGTCTCCATGAACGGTGCATTTCATTTCTTACCTCTAAATGTTACGTAAAATTATAAAATAATGTATATACTGGATATATAAGATATATATGACATATAAATCATGAATATAATTCTGGAGATAATGGATATTCTACCACATAAAAAACTTGTAATTATAAGAAGTTTATTGTTGACTCAAGTACCAAAGATCGACAAAACGACCGTTATTAACTTAAATAATTACATAATGTTCATAACATTGTAATAAGTGATATAAAAAGGATAATGAAATTAAAAATGGTTCTTAATAAGGTATATATTAACTCTAGTTTATTATTCAGGAGGTTAAAGAACGGTCGAGTCAAGTCAGACACGAGGTAAGGGAATTTCTTAACCCAACTTCCATTATTTGGGTTAATCTCCTACTTTCAAATTATGTCATGATATTATTATGTTGTATATTGTATTTATACTTTCTTTATGTGCACATATAGTGAATACACCTAATAGATTTATTTTATTTAAAAATGATCTTTTTAAGGGACTTCGTCTCAATCTCCATTCATTGAGCCATATTTTGTTTTATACACAAATTTCTTTTATACAGTGTATAAACCCCTTTGACTTTTACGTTTATTCAAAAGGAATCTTTTTTATATGAAGAATTTTACTAAACGATAAAAAGGGAATGTTTTTCTTTCCGTACATATGCGGCGACAACGACTTCTCCGCCGCCGTGACCATTATTTTATTTTCGGCTTCCTCTACAAGCCATCATTTTTTTTGATGAAAAATAAATACAAAGTTTTAACTTTATTTTATTTTGGTATTGAAAATGGTTTTGAAAGCGTTTTTATTATATCAATGTGTTGTATTGATATCTTGTGATTGAAATGTGGAAATGTTATGTTTCCTTTATGCATGTTTTATGTGATACGATTATGTTATGGTTTATGATATGTTTAAACCTATTCATATGAGGAATGTATTGGACTTAATAAGTGACGGGTGGAGCTCGCTATAGCTCCTCGATGCATCGGTAGGGCTCATGAGACAACTAGATGTGGAATTGGCTGAGGCCCTTTCCCAATTTGATTTATGGTTTTGGCCGAGGCCTTAATCATTTTAGACGTCTTGGCCGAGGCCTTGAAAAAATATTTCAGAATGTCTAGAATTATACATTCCCTCATTATGAAAGTGGTTATTGATATTGCATGTGATTATTCGACCAGTAGAATATCCATGTGAATAAGTAAATGGCATTATCTCATTTTACTTTTGCCATATTATGTTGATGTTCAAGTTTAAAAGGCTTTTGTTTTCGTCATACATTGCCTTAAATGTTAATGTTTATTTATGAAAGCTTCCGCAATATTGTTATCCTTACTGAGCATCTGAGCTCACCCCTTTAAATGTTTTAATATTTTCCAAGATGTGAAGAAGTATTTTATGAATGACCTGCAGGGATAGTCCGAAGAGGATAGAAGTGTGGACTATGGAGACTATGTTATTATAGTTTTTCACTTTGTGATGTAATGTAACATTTATGAATGTATCTAGTGTTTCCAAGGCTACTAAACTAATCGGTCTTTCGAGACTTGATCTTTTGTGATCATGCCAATGTTACGAAGTAATGCACCGGCTCTGGGTAGCTGGGGTCGGGGCGTTACACATAGTGTAATTTATTTATTGAGATAGTTTCTATATATTTAACTGTTTCAATGACAATAATCTTACCTTTATCATTGTCACCAAATGTGACTAGTCCTCCATCTTTTTGTGTAAAATATTTGAAATTCAATGAGTTTCCACTCGTATGCCTAGAGCAGCCACTGTCCATATACCATATGTTCCTTTTGCTTTGGTGACCCGATTCCTCATTTGTTTATACTATAAAGAACATATTAGCTTTCGGATTTTATCCCACCTTTGCTGAATCAGACTCTGAAGAGTTTTTGGAGTCTTCAGGTACACTCCAAGTAGCCTTCATATCTTTCTTGTCTTTTTTCTCATAATAATTTCACTTAAAGAATTTATTATTCTTATCTTCCTTTAATTTTGGACAGTCATGTCTGATATGACCAAGTTTCTTTCACTCATAACATCTAACTTGTTTTTCATCATTTTCAAAAGACTTTATAAAACCTTTCTTATTTATATAAAAATTACTGAATTTTATAGCTATTTGAGCCAGTTCCTCATCTAAATTTTATGAATGAGAACAAATTTCTGATTTCACCTTTGCTTCCTTTTTCTTCAGATTTCTACTTTTACTTTGTGATGACACTTTTAAGGATATGTATTTTCTCTTGATCATAATATTATGCTCATTTACTTCATCCTGCATCTCAGCTTCATACATCAAGAGAGTTCCAATTAACACTCTCATTGTTAAATCTTTGACAGGTGTTGATTGTATGATAGTAGCAGAAATTCCATTCCATCGAGTTGGAAACACTCTTAGTACTTTCAAGGCTTGATCATCTTGATTGATTGGATCTCCCAAAGTAGTTATATTATTGAAAATATCTTTCAATCGTCCATTCATTTGGGTGATTATTTCTCCTTGAAACATCATGAATGTATCAAATTTCAGTTTGGAAGTATCATAACTCATCTGTCTGACATTGTCAGTTCCTTTATAAGAAACTGCAATTGTCTACCACATTTTATACATTGTTGGGCACTAAGATACACTGTTAAACTCATCTGGTCCTAGACCACATATGATTTGATTCATAGCCTTCGGATTCATGTCACACTCAGCTTATATAGATGAAATCCATGTTTCAGGTTTCTCTGGTATTTTATAAGGAGTCAGTATCTTTGAGTAGACTCTATATCTGAGGTATTTAAAATAGATTATCATTTTTGATTTCCAGCATCCATAATTCTCACCATTGAAGTATGGAGCTCTGACCATAGACATTTATTGTCTTGTATCGACCATCTTGATTTGAGTATAATCCTTTAAAATTTTTATATTTTTAAAGCTTTAACAAAATCTCCTCCTCTGATACCAATTGTTGGATCGGGTTATACAAGATACACACAAGAAGGGGGGGGGGGTGAATTTTGCCTTTTTCAATTTCTTCGAATGATTGTGATCTGGGCATTTATATTAATATCAAAGATTAAGCAGTGGAAAATAAATAGAATAGGACACATGATGTATAGTGGTTCGAGGAACAGAAGGCCCCTAGTCCACTCTACCAATGCTCTACTCCACAAGCTTAATGATTTTCACTATCTGGTCCTCTTATCAATAGACCGGTCCACAACTGAGTACATGTAGTTGACACCTTTACAATCTTAGGGCTAAACAGAGCCTTATGGTTCAAAACACAGAACATACACAACTTAGTATAAGAAGCTGATCACTAAAGATAAAAGAGTATTTTGTTCATTGAAAATAATTTCCCCGTTTTTCTTCACAATTGAAATAGAATGCAATTGAAAATAGATGGATCATCGTCTTCAGAAATGATGATCTTCACGTTAAAGTAGTTCTGATCCTATCCAGTTACAGTAGATCTTGAAATGTCATTCGAAAATTTAACAGCAGTTGATTCCAAAAAAGATATTCAATGTAGATCAGTAAATCTTCAGTCGTGCTTCTTCTTCTTCAGAAAAATGAGCTTTCTCACTCTTTGTAATAGTAGATCTATAGATATCGATTGTCTATATTTTTATATTATATATATACGTCGTTTTCGTTCAGCAGTTCTTGTATATTGTATCTCTGTGGATCACATATATATTTTTTGAAATTCCAAATATCATAAAATATATAGAATAATGACGAGCACTTATTCTGCCAATTTAGATCCATAAAAGATGCCTTCTGACTAAAGATATTCAAACATTTGGATTAATAGAGCCGTCATAACTTCCCGTTAAATCTGCCATGAAAAGATCCTTTAATTTTGATCCTTTTAATCATAAATAAACGTCCTTAAATTCATCAAAGACTCACTTTAGATTAGGCTTCTATTTTGGCATAAAATCTGCCTAATCATCCACTTATAGCCGTTGCATGATCAATTCGTATATAAATTTATGACGCCAAACGTAGGTTTGATCTGCATGGTATTCTCTTCAACATAAGGTTGATCATGAAAGTAAGGTTTATGATACCTTATTCCAATATAGGGTTGATCATCCATACTCTTCTTTTTCAATTCTTCAACAAACAATATATGATCCATACTTCTCTCTTCTTCAAAACGTAAGGTTGATGAACCATACTTTTCTCTTCTTCCAAACGTAAGGTTTATGATCCATAATTTTTGATAAAACATAGGTTTCATTCCAAAAGTAAGGTTGATGAACCATAATTTTGATAAATAAACTCAAAGTTCCATACTTACACAATGATCCTCTTCCATACTTTGCCGATATCCGAAATGTGAGGTTCCTTCCAAACGTAGAGTTATTCTACCATACTTTGCCGATAACATATAGTTGTTTAACCATACTCTTCTGATTACTCATAAGATAAACTCCGCATTCCATCCTTACACTATGATTCCAAACGTAGGGTATGAACAATGTTTCTAGAACACACTCAAAATAAATTCTGAATACTTTAGCAATTAATTCTTACTATTCAAATACTTAAATATTTCATCCCGAAATAATAATATAATGAATATTAAATTTCTGAAATACACTTAAATTAATATCTTTATAATAATAAATAAGGGTATTTGTGATCATCAAAATCATCATAATGATATAGAGAATTGTTCACAACAATATCCCCCTTATTAATAACAAAATTATTTATTATTGAAAACAACACTTTCTTAATAGAATATTATTGAACTGGTTCACTTAATTAATAAAATACACTAGTGTCTACTTTTAATTTTTTATATATGAGGATTTAGTTAATTAAAAAGAAAATTACAACCTAAAGGGTATTTTACTACATATATTGGAATTCATTTTTTCATTAACTAATACCAATTATGAGAAGCTTATGGATAAATAAATGTTGATTGAAGTGAACTTTGTTAGGTAAATTTCATAAAATGTTATGGGATGTATGTTGAATAATAATACATGGAAGCAATTTTAATATAAATTTCCCTTGTGCCTCATAGAGTTAGAAAAATAATGTAATAATATTTTTACCTTATTACTAGTGATAGGTGTTCTTAAATGTGATTTATGTTGTTTAAATACAACCTTAATGTGGTGTTCGTAGTTTTTAACCTTATGTATGGGTAGTTTAAATGTTTCCCTAAGTTATGACTCAAAACGGAAACATGATCATTTTTCATAGGTCTCTTTTACTATAGGTTGAACCTAAATGATAGGCAGTAGAGCCTAGTAACTTCTTCAGAAGGACTTAGTTAGAAGGTCAATGATTATACCTTAATAAGTGGCTAGCCTGATTGTGATAAATTCCTTAGAAGTTAAGGCATTGATAAATGTTTATGAGCAATTTTATATTATAGGTTACATTCAGGTGCCATTTGTTCTTGGTAGGAATATTAATTATATATTGGAACCTAGGGTGAACATGTGGTTTTTGGGTGTTTTTAACCTTGTTAGGAATGCAAGAATAATATAATTTTCAGTTTAAGCAGATACTAGGATGCATAAGGCCAATGGGTCTATAGACAGTATAAATTGGCATGTCACCACACTAATGAAACCTTAGGTTAGTGCACATCAGTATATGTGGTACCCATCTCATTAATAAAGTAGTACAAAAAACCAAATAAGTTCAATGATAATCATTTAAATCTTGATCTATTATGCTTGAATCACAGGTCATCTTTGAGGTAGTGTGACTTGATATTTAGAGGAAATATTACTCTTACCAATGCTCGGAATGATGTTATAAAGAGGATCAAGTGTTTTGACATTTTGTTTAGTCTATGTTTAGTCTTTATATCAAATTATAGTAACATTCATGAGAATGAATAAGAGGATATTCACACAAAATTATAATGCAAATATGATATAGAATGCTTTTAAACAGATGGTTTCATCCTCTTTTCATGTTAGCACTTGGTAAAAACAAGTTGGCCATGTCCAGGACCACAGTCAGTGGTCGATGGAATGTGTAAGATAGAATGAGTTTCTATTTTCAGTAAATGAATAATAATTCACTACTAAGGTGGGGAACCTCATGTCGGATGGGTTTTAGAATATCCTTTTATGTAGAAAGAGTATAACCATACAAGACTAGTTAGAAATGGTGATCACTATTTTTGAATTCCCATGGGGATGGTGAGTTTGGAGATGTGTTGGTGCCTATGAGGAAACACAATAATGAAACAATTTAATGTGTATACAACCTTTGAAAAAACATTATTCAGATATGAAATTCAGTGGATTTTCTTGAGGTATCATAGAATTCATCATGTGGTAATAACATCATGGTTAGATAAATAAAATGTGTTAGTTGGATCATCCTATCTCTTTTAAAGGAAATCATCCAGTGATGGTTTGACTGATACCTTCATGTAGTTGGATATGGTTGGTAGGAAATGATACCGAGCACTTCCGAGCACTTCATATCAGATAAAATAGAAGTGTCTTGGGTATTCATTGTAATTCTTAATATCCTCTTAGTGTTCACTTTTATTATTTATGATAATGTCTCTTATCTTTATGTCTTCCATGATGCATAGAGAGAGTTTCAGTTATACAACAAGCTAAACAAATAATTTAAACACCTGGTTATCTCGATAAATTGACTCTTGGATGTTTCTTTCCTCCAATGTGAAAAGTTTTAGAGGCATGGTTTGTCCTGAATTATACATGGGTTATTGAGTATGAAATCCTTGGATAAACTCACACACACCCACCAGCTCTTTGACTTGAATGTTATTTGGCTCATTTAGTGTTTTGATTTGTGTAAATTTTATCTATATAACAATATTTAACATGTAAATTCTAGGTTATATACTATCTAGGAAGATATCCTTAGACTCCAATTTATGATTATAAGGTTACCTCATACTTCCATTCAGGATTGGATAAGATATTTTAAATGTGACGACCCAAGTGTACTGGATCGGGTATATACTCATGTTCAAGGTGAGATATGAAAACATTAATAATTAATTTATCTTGATACATCACCAAAATTTAGGTATGTGCTTCGATGAACATGTTCAAAGTAAACCCGAGGTGTCTTAAGAGAAGGATCCATGTTTCAGGTTGTGATATGTAGACAATTTAAGCCATGAATTTTGATAACAGTCGTTCGGGCATAGCTTGAATTTTTTTCCTCTTTTTTTGTTAAATGAAGTCCATGTGGAACTACTTGATGGAATATTATCAGGATTAGGAGAGTGTAGTGTGAGTTAGATGAGGGTTTTCATGAAAAGTCAGATCTATTGGGATAAATGAGGTTTATTGGGAGTTGACCATTTATTCAAGCTAAGAACTATGCTAAGAGCATTTTAAAATGGTAAGGGCGTGTTAAAATAGAAAAGTCTGATGGTGGAGATACCGTGACTCAGAATTGGACTTTAAATGATAGAATATATGGTGGGGGAGCACCATAAGTTGGATTATTAAATAAATGTCAATGTGACCATGTCTCAATATTGTTAGGCTTGGGTAAGTGTCATATCAATGTTTTAGTTTTAAAATGAGATAATTGGATTGAGTTTTCATAGATTATATAACTTATGATTAAAATAGTACTTGGAGGTTATTATGTCATTGAGAAACACACCACAACCATTTTAATGAAACATCATAACCCAATTAGGCTGGATGATGTTTTCATAGTTCCCTGAGTCTTCTTAGAGATGATAGTTTTTAAGGTGGGGAGGTTTTAAGATCTTGTGTTTTGGACCAGGTTGATAAGTCCATGTGTTTTTGAACTTTTCATTTAGTGGATGAGAAAAATATTAATTTGATATTTGAAATGTAAATTTGAACATCTCAACACTTAAAAGAATTTTTTTGGATGATGTTTAAGCCACTGGTGGCTTTTTTAGTTATCATTTGAGTTTCAGAAGTGTCAAGATCCAAAAAATCCAGTTTTTGGAAAGTTATAATGAGTAAGATGGTTGGTGCATGGTTAGTTTAACCATGTAGGTTAATAGTGTGGCCCCATTTCATGAGGAGTATGTTTTTTATAAATCATCCGAGTGGCCAAAGAGGCCTTGAAGCTTAGTGAAAGTGGGCATAGGGTGACCCTCATGGGCCATGGTTCTCCCAAACTATGCCCCAATCCTACCTATTTGTGCTACTTAAACAGTGGCTATACATGGCTAGATTCAAGGTTTATTAATTTGTGTGGCCAGACCCTACGTGGTGCATGTTCCATGGATAGTAACAACACATGGTTTGTTCTAGGTTTGTAAAACCATGTGAAAAAACCATGGTGATTTAAAAAAGAAAAAATGTTTATTTTTACCCTACACATTTTAAAGTGATATTCCTCTCCTTTCTTCTCAAATCCATATACAACAGAATCCCCCTCATGGATATCCTCCTCCTCTCCTCTTAACTTGGAGATATCTCATACATCTAGCCTCCATTTCAAGTGCTGCTCATCATGTTGGAAGTTTATTAGTGAGTTTATGACTCCCCCTTACCCCCTTATCTATTTATTTTACCATATTTGGTTTTATCATAATTTAATCTAATTCACCTTATTTTTAGAGTGTTTTTCCATTTCTTTAATTTTCTTAAACTGGCTCGATTCATGGATAGATATTGGATGATTGAACCATCCTAATCATGAGTTACATGTTCTATATCATTTCCTATAAAGTATCACCATTTTATAAATTAGTCCATTATGCCACACATCATATTATCCATGTATTGCCCTCAAAATACGAAATTTATTATCCATATTCTAATTCCTAAATTTAGATAACCGTAGTGATCAAATCATAACTGTTGGAGGTTATCCACCTCAACTCAAACCACCCATTTGGGTGAGCTACTCATGGTACTTGGCCTATGCCTCTTCTAGGAAATTAAATAACCCCTTTTAGTGATGTTTTATGGTTTAATCAAATTTTAAGGTGCTTGTTTAATTCTAGTGTAAGATACAATTAAATTTTATAAAATAAATTTTTATATCTATCATTCCCCAGTTTAATAATAAAATTGCCTATGAGGTACACTATAATCTTTAATAAAATGGGACAAATTAATGGGATATTTTAAAGAATATATGGAATGCTTAAGTACATGAAATTATTTATTATTTTATATTTGGAATGATAAATGGGAATGGTCCTCTTTGTTGCGTACTGAAATTTTGATAAGAAGTTATTATAGAAATGGACTCCTTATTAATTAAATTTAAAGGATTAGATGAATTTTATTCTGAATTGAGTAGTACTTGGGTTAATCTTTACAAAATTCCTTATACATACTCATAGGATATTAAAATTACATATACCATGAGTGAAAATTGGGTTCCTCATTGAAGAACACCATGGATGGGCTCATAGGTTACTTGTATTGTATGTACCATGAGCGATACATGGGTTTCTCTTTTATGGAATTTCAAGGATGACATCATATGTTAATTTAATTTTATTATTCTTTGAGAGATACTTGGGTATCTTCATTATGGAATGGATTGGATGGAATCGTAGTCTAGATGACTTTTTATATGATATGAGTGATACTTAGGTTTCCTATTTATGGAACGCCATGAATGGGATCATAGGTCAGTTGAATTTTAAGATAAATACTTAGGTTTCATCTTTACATAAATCCAAGGATGAAATCATAAGTTAATGAAAAAATGTGACTCCTTGGGTGATACTTGGTCCCCTTCTTATAGGACGCATTGGATGGGCTCATAGGATGAACAATTTTTTTCGTGCATGTTTATAATTACATATGACTAGTGTTATATTTTTTGAAAGTTATTTAACTAGGATTCCTTGGGTATATACCTTAGGTCCTTGACCAACTAATGGTATTATGTTTAGTTTCACGTGATTACCTACATTTTCTCTTTGGTTTTAGAGACTCCCTTTTATTGAAGCTTGAGTTACGCCATAGGTTATGAATAGTACTACATATCTTTACATATGTCTATATATGTTATTACATACAAATTATATATATATATATATTTATGTACATAATTAGAATATATATATATATATTTCTATATTTTCATGGTGACATCTTTTTTGAGATATTCCAGCTTAGGTCGAAGTAGGTATAGTCCGTTAGGTGTCCCTAAGGGACTTGACCTAACTTTAACTTTTATTTATTTGATTATTTATATATAAAACATGCACATTGCTTTATTTTATATTCACAGAGAGGATTATGCTTATAAACTATTTTTGGTGTCCTATTGAGTATATCTCATACCCTATTTGGGCTTCCATTGCACTGGGGTACCAAAAAAATGTCATGTTTGTAGGTTTAGGTTATGGATTATGATTGAACTATGAATTTTCCCATGGGAGATTAGGAGCACATGACTAATCCAGAACTCGGTATACTAATAGAGATATCCCTTGAGGATTTTTTATTTTTTCTATATATATGTATTGTATTGTATTGCTTCTTATATTTTTACTACTTTAGATTAGATAAACTCATATAAACATGCATTCAAGGTTGTATTTTTGGTGTTGTCCATCTTATCAGTTATTGTTGTATTCCACTACTCTGTCCTTTTTTATACAACTTCTACGGTTAATTGATTTATTTATTATTATACTGCTATGGTAATTTGATCACGAGGGTATAGTCTCCCCAATATTCCATAATTAGACCCTCACTACTATTCAGAAGCCTATCGAATATAAGGAGGTGCACTTGAGGCCTAGTGGACAACTTTCTTGGGGAACCATGTTAAGTCTCTCCCAAGTCATGATGCTACAACCCAAGTAGAATTCCTTGGTTGAAGGGTTCACCCAAGTAAAAGGATGGCACCCAAGTAGTGGTCTACCCAAAAATTGGGGGTTCCCAAGTGGGTCTCCCATGTGGTGGGTCAACCAAATCTTGGGTTTCCCAAGTGGGTTTCCCATGTAGTGCGTCACCCAAGAAGTTGGGTACCAATGTGGGATGCCAATGTGGTTGGTCTCCCAATCCATTGGGTGCCCAAGTGTAGGTATTTCAAGTGTTTGGGTCACTCAAGAGGGTCACCCATATAGTGGGTTGCCCAACTATTGAGTCACCCAAATTGGTCACCCATGTAGTGGGTGAATTGGGGGCGTCTCCCTAGTAAGGGTGGTCCATGTTGGTTCACCCAAGTAAGGATGAACAAGTAATGTGAACAAGTTGGGTGAGAAGATCTCCCACCATGGTTTCCCCCCCAGGAGTTTATCCATCAATCTATAAAATTGGAGGTGTGGGTCTATTCAAAAATCAACCAACATACCTGTTCATTCAAACTAGGTGAGTGACTTGTGTGAGATAGATGAATGAGTTGGGTAGGGACCCATTTTTTGTGGGTATATTGCATTGATCTAGATGTCATAGAAAATTTTAGGTCACATAGGGTATGATAATCTAAGAAGTTTAATGTAATGCAGGATAGACCACATATAAAGTGGGTTTTTATTATGAAATGTGGAATTAGTAGCCTCATAATGGTCATGAGGTGAAAATATATGCTCTAATTTTTTCTTAGGTTAATTTACCTTGAGAGCATAACTCGTTTTATATATGAAAAAATGATGGTCCATGAGATATTTATTTTTCCCCTAAATTTTAACTAAGATATTAATAGGGTGTCCTAACAGGAAGGATCATAGATTTTACTTAGGCTTCCCTCTATGGCTTTTAAATCAAAAATGTTTTATGCCTTTTTCTTTTATATAAAATGATCATTTTTTAGTAGGTTATGCAGGGTACGTACCTAGAGAGTAGAGGCTCAACTTTTTTCTAGGGTTCCCTTTATGGAGTTTCAAATTTGAAAGTAATATGTATCTTTCCATTGGAAGTTTAAGTTATTTCAAGATAGACCAATGTATATGGTAGTTAATTTTAGACATCATTTACCACATACTACTTTAGTTAAAATTACATAGCTTTGAAAAAATGGTGGATGGGAAAGTCTATAGAGTAAGTGAAATGTGAAACACAACGTGAATGGAGAGGTTTATGCTAGTATAGATGATCTCATGGATAGGTACCCTTAGTTTAATTTAATAGTTCTTAGACTATAACTTTCATCCAAGGATTGGGGTAGTCTATGTAGTGTGGATAAGTAAAAACCCCATTTAAATAAGGTCCTCATGCTCTCATAAATTACCCTAGAAATAAGGATGCATTTATTTTATGGTCATGAATCATGGATCTTGTTTCATATAGGATTTTACAAAAGGAGAATCTCAACATAAGTATTTAGGGTCTCTAAAGGGGAGGCACACCAAGATAGAAAAGGGCATAATAATGTCCAAATAGTTTTGTTATGGAGTGCATAAATCATAACCTATTAATGTATGAGATAATTGGAATTATAAATTAGTGGGAATAAAATGACCATTAGTAATGGAAGAAACCAATGACACACTCAATCAATGGATAACATATGGGGTTGATATTGAACTTTTTTTGGGACCCAAATACCCATAGGGTTCACTTTATAGACTCAGGGTAAAACTATGCTATTCAATATAAAATCCTAGTGGTGACTCTACAGATCAATCAATACCTACCACCAATTTTTCTATGAAAGAGAGGACCAAGATGGTTAGAAAACTCAATGGAGAGGGATTACAAGAGGAGTATATCAACTAAAGTAATTTTTGAGTGTTGAATCAAACATTAGAGACATGAATTAGGATCATAGAGAACATGAATATTCATGAAGGGTTTGAGCACCATAGAGGTTATGCAACTGTGTAATGAACACATTATTTGTTTGAGGAAATTTAAATTGATATTCTTGAGTACTAAATGAATTAAAATGATGGTATATTCAATATTAATAAGAAATCCTATCCATAATGACATGGTACCAATGGCTCAGATTAAGTTCACCTGAAAATGGAAAGGAAAATATGCTTTAAATTTTTCTTAGAATAAGGGTTAAGCAAGCATAAATAGGATTTTTAAAGGGTTATATAATGGTTCCTATGAGATTTTTTCCTTTTTTATGCTCTAAATGTTTCTTAAAACAAAAAAAACGAATGGATTACAGAGAATAAAATTGATTTTTCCCAATATTCCCTTTATGGATTTTTAGCCTGAAGAGCCTTTGTGACTCTTTTGACTTTTTGTTTAAGGTGTTCCAATCAGGACCATGGAGGGATATAATTAAGTTTGTAAACCTTTGACCAAATTTTGTTGAGGTTTAAGGTCACACAAAATAGAAAAGATATTAATAAGGTTTAAGGTCACAAAATTTGAAACAAACGTTTCCTAGGTTCAAGTTCACATTGATTAGACCAAATATTGTTGAGGTTTAAGGTAGAAAAACTTGGACCAAATGGTGTTGAGATTTATGGTTGAAAAACTAGGACTAAATTTTTCTGAGGTTTAAGGTCATACAACTTAGACCAAGAAGGTGGGAAAACATCTATAGAAAGATTGAGATAAAAAGCAAACTAAATGAAGATCCCAATTCTTTATATATTATTATATGGGGTAACACACAAAGCTTATGGTTGTTATTCTTATACCATAAGTTTATAGCTGGGCCTAGGATATTGAATCCTGGAGTCACTATCTATCTTGTTGGAATGATAATCAAGCCATACGTAGTTCTTGGAATGAAAATTTTCCCTATATATACTAGACTCAAATGTTGGGAAAGTTGAATTTTATTCTAAGCATAGGTCTATAAATGATATAACCTATGGAAATATATTTTACCTAGATCCATATTGTATGAAATAAGTTGGGTATTAGTACTCCGAGGCATATATGGTTTTCATACCAAATACTTATACAAAGATTGATATTTCATTTAGAGATGGAAGGGTCATAGAAAATGATCCACCCATATTAGTTTACTATTATATGTTATGTAATTATACCTCATAGTTTAGTGTCACGATGTGTGGACCACATTTCTTATCTTTGAATAAAATGAATATAAATAACTCTAGTCAAAGTGACTCTCCAGGTCCTCTAATCTTATATAATTCATGCTTGACATTAGGAAAAAGTGGTAATTTGGGAAATCATTTGAATCAAATGATAGTGCATGATAGGGAACATGTGGGGGAATTTTTATTTCAATGAAAGTAAGAATCTCTATATGAATTTGGTTCTCATGAAGGGACATGGTTGAATGTGATGAAAATTCACTACTAGGCCTAAAATAGAACATCCATTCATAACTAAGTATCCCGTTGTATGGGAATAAATACAGTCATAGTTCTGATCCATAAATTTTTAATCATTAGGAAAAGTGACCCACATATAGATCGAGATCTTACTTAGGGGGGATGTTTTTCATATTTCGTCCTCGTATGGGATTGGAAAAAAGTGAATCTCCCTAGATTGAACCCAATATAGAAGACTCAGTTTTATTTAGAAATAAAGTATTCAAACATACCATTGATTTACATATATGTATAATATAGTGACCCAAGATTAACACACATGGATATCACATGATTTTAGATTAATATTCATCAAATTAAAAAAACACAAGCCCGAGGATGGTAATAGTTAAGTGTCTTTGGAAACTTGGAAACATAGTCTTCTAATTTGGTGAAAGATATTAAACATATCCCTTAAATATTATCCCCTTTAGTAAGACTACTTAAAACATTTCTTCATAACCTAGGGAAATTAAATATAAGAATGGGGTGAGCTTAGTTTCTTAGTAAGGGAAAACAAGGAATATATGTAAGCATAACATGAGCATAAGGGTATGAGAACATGATCCTAACATTAGAAGATCATACTATGTATATGAAATATCATTATTAAGATTCATGGAATGCATATTGGTATTTCATAAGATATGAATCATAAAGAAATCATGAGCACAATCAACGTGATCATAATAGAGGAATAAGATAAATAATTGTGGCATATATAGAAGCATAGAAACTCTTATGTCATTGAAACCTACCAAGACCTTCATAACTTTTTTGGATTGGTATAATCACTAGTGTACATGATTCCGGATTGGGATGAACTCCCATGAAACTTTTTTGTTTTGGGCTTGGGATTTCTTCCCATGTACCCTCTTATTTCAGGCTTTTGATGCCCTCCTGTGTACCCTCTCGTTTTGGGCTTCGGATTCCCTCCCATGTACCCTCTTGTTTTGGGATTGGGATTCCCTCCCATGCACCCTCTTATTTCTGGGTTTGGGATAAAACCCATGTAACCTATGTGTTTATATAATTTTAATCATTAACCAATTCATTTTATAGAGATATAGGTCCCACTCGTCACATAATGAAATAATATATACATATCCCACAAGATAATAAAAAATTCAACATATCATGACCCATAAAAGGGATGGGTTTTGCAAACATCATATAATAAATCAAAAAATGAAATTGGTATCATATAAATTTTATCATATAATAACCTATGGAAAAGAGAGTGGTTTCATAATAATTTCATCATATAATAACCCATGATAGGAATTGGGTTTCATAAGAGTTTTATCATGGTATAACCCATGGAAGAGAAACGAGTTTCATAAATAAACTTTCAACTTAAATATAAACCATTCAAAGATAGAATAATAATGGTTAACTTGGATCATGTCACCATCCATTAATAAAATATAAAAAATTATTCATCTTAGATAGAGATGAATTTTGAAATATCTCTTGGAACATTTCTAAATGAAAATAATATTTCTTTAAAAATAACGTTTTAAAATATGAAATATTTTAAAAATAAATTTATTTGAAACCCACTTTGAAAAAATTATAACGGAATCTTTTATAAACCTCTAAAACATTTATTTAGGAAAATGTAATTTCTTATTTTAAAAATTATTTTTAAAATATAAATCCTTTTTAAACCATTTTCTTTGAAAATAAACATGACAACTTATAAAAAAATATTGATTTTTTTTGAAAATATTTTATTTGAAAATAACTTCAAAAAATGATAACGAAATCCTGTAAACATTTTTAAAACCTTTTATATGAAAATAAATTTTAAAACTTATAAATTAAGATTGAAGAAATCTTGAAAAACATTTCGTTTGAAATAACTTTGAAAACTTATAAAGTAAGCTTGAAAATATATTGAAAAAATTTTTACTTAAAAAATTATAAAAGAAGATTGATTATAATTTAAAAATATTTTTATAACATAATTTTTTTAAAATATATTTTCATGAAAATAAGTTTGAAGGATTTTTTTTAAAAATATTTTTGAAATTTTTTAAAATCATGGGTTTTCAATAAAATATATTTCCGACAGAAGAGAGAAACAAAGTCGGGTTTTATTAATTTTTTTATTTATCTTGAGTAAAAAAGAGTGAAAATTTGTATCAATACATGAATATGTCATGAATAACTATATGAGAATAAAATTCATGAGAGTTCTTTAGAGATGGATCATATGATTTCATCAATGGAATCATAATCATAAACAATCCCAATAATGACGAGATTGTATCAATAAAATCTTACCACTTAGATAACGTTGAATCATAATAATCATGATATAATAAAATTAAAATAAGATTAAAATATCATAAAAATAATGTGATTCATGATACAAAAATTCAAATGGAATTATATACACCCCATTGAAAAATATAGGTGCATAACATGACATATATCTCAAAGATGAAAAATTGAGACAAAAATTACTTTACTGATTTTGTAACTTCTGAATAATAAACCCCATGAAAGAAAGATAATAAAATGGATATGTAAATACAAATACATTTATGTATAATAATAATATAATACATTCATGATCTGTATATATACTACACAAAAAGAAATGAGTGGTGAATAAGGCATAAGTCTCATAGAAATAAAAGTGAGACGAGAAAACCATTACCTTTAGTTTTGACATTCTTTATACGCATTAAAATTTCATTTATAATAAATATAATTTTATTATATATCTACTATAGAACCATATTATTATATATAATAATATATATTATTTTAATATGGATTTATATTTCCAGTTTATTAATAATTCCTCGTTAATGTTAAGTTTCAGGTAATATATACTTTGTTTTTCATATATGTTTTGACTTGTTATTCCCGATCCTCTTACTTATATCGTGATTAAATTATTTAAATAATGTAAAAAATGATATAAATATCATATATATTCATTATATAAATATTTATAATAATATTTAAAAGATAAAAATATGAAATTCATTGCACCGTTCATAGAGATGATATGCCATACGTATGCATGAATGCTGTTTTAATTTTCTTATCATATTGAAATTAAGAAAGAAAATGTAATATATGTATATATATATTATTAAATTATAATTATTATTTCATACATATCATATACATTTACCAAAACCATCCTTAATATATTCCATTAAAATTGTGAATGAATCACCTCGATTTGAGGAGGCGGTAGTCCACACATCCACAAAGGAAGTGATCATATTTACAAAAAATAGAAATAATAAATGTATGTTTGATATAATAATTAAATAAGTAAAAATAAATCATATAAATCATATATATTATATAAAAAATTATGTCCATTATAATTACTAATCATGAGAGGTGGTAAAGGAAAAATGAACTGCATCGTTACATGATGCGGAAGTATGCCATACACACTAATGACAAGTTTGTTACCCATTTGATGGAAGTGTGTGCAGGTGAAGGTAAAAATCATAGAATAAAAATATCTAATTATATTGAGGATACTTATGTTATTATATGATCATGTAATAAGAATAATTTTGGGGGTGTAGAATGAAAATAGAACAAAAGATTTTGTGGAAGGATGTTACCTCTTCTTTGGGTAACTCCTCTTAGTTTTCACACCAAAGGGCTTACTTGGTTGAATTTATGACCAAAGTAATGATTCTAGGATGAATTTGGAAAAGTTTTTAGGATATTTGGGCTAGTTTTTTCCAAGAAAAATGTCTAGAGAGTTTTTAATAAGGGAGGATGGTGAGTGACCATTTTATAATGGAGGGGAGTGTCATTCTTTTAAATATAAAACATAAACATTATTAAGAGGTCTCCCTTACATCATGTGCCTAAAATAATTTTCAATTTTATAGAAAATAGGTTAAATTGATGAAATATTTTTAGAAAATGTATTTTTGACATGTGTCTAGGTTATTTGGCCTCTTAAATTAAATATAAACTACTAAGTAATCTTGTTTTTACCTTAATTGCTGTAATCAATTTCAATTAATTTCACTAATATTTTTGGTAAAAAACAATTTTGACTTTATTATAAATTATAAATTATTATAATTCCAAATATGGAATTAAAATTTCCAAATTATTATCATAGAAGTGTCAGAAATTAATTTAAAATTAATCCCACAGTTAAAATAGTGATTTTTTAAAGTAAAAATGTTCAATAGTTTCAATTATTTTTATATCCAAAATCAATGTTAAATTGATCCCAATAACCTAAATTGGATTAATGTATATAAAATTTATATTAATTAACTTAAAAAAAATTAAAAAAAATAATTTAACCATATAAATAAATGAGATGAAAAATCGATTTTCAATTAAAATTCAATGTTTTTCATTATTCTTAAAAAAATGAATATTCTTATAAAGATACAAAAAATTCATCCAAATTAAAATTTCAAATTCCAATTTAAAAAATTAAGTTTATTTTTTCATATTAAAAATATAAAAAGTGTCAAATATTATATTTAAAATGGGTTCGCTATTAAACGGTGGTAAAAGCACCTTTTTGAAAAATACATATTTTTATTCATAAAATTAGATTTATTATTATTTTATGCATATAAAATATACTGTATGTGTCTGAATAAAATTTGGTTGAATATATAATATATAAATTTTATTCAAAACATTCATAAAAAGTAGTTTTTTTAATTTATTGATATAAAATTTTGCTTTTATATTGAAGTATAGTTTTCTTAGAAAATTATTTTTTTATTTTTAAATAGTTATTACATTAATTTAAAACTAATTGATAACCAAATTATTCAATCATAATTTCACAATTTAGCCAATCTAATTCATAAATTCCATTCCAAGGGATAGGTTTTAACTGGAATAATATTGTAATAACAATATTAATAGCATATTTTAGTTGGGTAAAACACGGTCTTGCATGTAATGAAAGAAATAGAAAGAACTTGACATTGTTGGTAACATAATCCAAATATAGTGTTTCATGTACCAAATTATAAGCAAAGTGTTGCATATATCAGAAGATAATAAATTGTTGTGTGTAACCCAAGCTTAACTTGGTGTTGCATGAAACACAAACCAAATTTTTGTCTCTCATATAAGACAAGCTATATTTAGTGTTGCTTGAAATAAAAATATTGAAATGATTAAATTAAGTTTGATTTTTTTCACAAAAAATTTGGGTGTTACATTATACTCCCCTTAAAATGAATTATTCCCTTTAAATTTATCAGAGATATCAAAGGTTTAATACTTGAATGTTACTTTCATAGAAACCCACATCGTAAAAATGAATTAGAAATCTTTTTTTAAAAAGGGAAAGATAGAACCATAACATTTACCCAAAGTAACTCATAACTAGATTTATACAAATGAGTAAAAAGTTTGGGAGTTTTTATTGGACATGAAATAAAAGAATATATAATTTTAGAGAGTGATAAATATCATTGATCTCTAAAAAGTGAATGATCAATAGAATGTTAGGGGTCTCAAAACTAAAAAACTATGATGATTTATAAGACCATCAGTTAAAAAAAAGGTTTTAGGATAAATCTTTTTCAATACCATTTTCCTAGAATTGAGGGTTTTTTTAATTTCTAAGGACATATGGAAATATATTTACTTGATTTAATTCCTTTACATATGCACAATCTCACCCTTTGGGTGTGCTATGCTCAATTCCCACTTCATCTCTTATTCTAGGAAATGAAGGTGAAATTTTCATTCCTGAAGAACTAAAATTTTATGAGATCCATAACTATAATGATAATTTAGTCCATCTATATTTAGTTATAATCATAGAAAAATGCATAACATAGGTTATCCAATATGAATATATCCTCATATATCGAGATAATAATTTAATCTTTAAAACCTATTCTGAAGTTTAACTTAAACCATTAATAAATAGTTAACCTTGTAACCCTTACAAAATAAAATTCACCATTCATTCCTTGAATAATCTCATATCTTATACCAAAACATTTTCATTGGAAACTTGGGACTGTCATTGTACTAATAGAATATCAAGTGTAATTTTATTATTCCGGAATCTATGTAGAGGGAGGTAATAATATTAAATTTCACCAAAGGATAAATAATATGTTTTTCAGTGGGATTATTCATATGAAAACTAACATTAAATTACCAACTAAGGAGGGAAGGGGATGTATTCTCTAATTATCACGACTCAATTCATCCATTATGACTGTACAAGATTTCCATTTGTCTTTTATCTTCAGATGTTTTTGTAGATTATCATTCACATGAGTCCTTTTATTGGGGAACATTTTAGAATAATTTCCAAACTCCATGAAATTAAAAAACTAAAGTATGGGAGGTGCATTCTGTGGGGATTTCTTATTATTCACATCATTATCTAAATTCTTCCCATTACTTTAACATTAAATTACTCAATTAATTTACCATGCACACATAAAAAATTTAGTAGTACCCCTAAGACAATTCCCTCTATGTTTATTCCCACACTTTGTGCATAATAACAGGCTCATTTTCTTTTCTCCATGGTTGCAAGATTTTATTATGAAATGCATCTTCATTTTCTTTTGAAAACCATGAGATTGAAACGAAAATCCAACCTCTATTTAAACCTTGATATAACATAAAACATACTCTTCATAGCTGAAAAATTATATTTTAGACAAGGCCTTAATGAAGAATAGGTTTTAAGAAACCAATGAATCAATCAATTTTTCCTTTTATGTTGGAATATAAGACCTTAATATTACCTAACATTCCTTGTAAAATTTTATTCATAAGAACTAATAGATTCATTATCCTTCTATTAAGCTCTTGAAATTAATGTTCAATATTTATTTGAAGAATTTAAAGAATATACTTATTGGAAAATAAGTTCTTAAAATCATCCCAATCCATGGAGTCAATTTCATCTTATCACCTTGTATTCTTAATAATATTCCACCATTGATCAACATTACCTTCTAGATGGTAGATTTCTATATTGAATTTTTCATGTTCTGAATATCATAGAATAGTAAATTTCTTTTTAGTGGTATTAATCTTTTTCTTAGCAACTAATGGGTCAATAAAACCATTAAATAAAAGAGTGTGTTTCCTCATGAAGGACTCAACAGATCATTTTTACCCCATTTTATTGTTTTTATGTTCACCATGATTTATAACTTAAGAAATTTGAGTGAGTATTAAAACAAGGTTTTTTATTCCATATCCCATAACATTCCTTAATTCTGGAGGAAAATTGTTGCATTTACCATTGAATTCTTCATTAACATGGTTCCTTCAGGGTCCAACCATTGAATAAAATTAAAAATTATTAATTAAAAAATAATAATCATGGTAGGGAACCAAATAACCATGAAAGACCATTTATATGATGTATAAATCATGGAACATTCCTTTTTTAACCTATAACCCCTAGAGTTGTAATAGGTTATTCATAGTCATTATCAATTTAAATCCTTCATGATGGTTTGTAAAGAGTTTGTGGATTCCCAAATCATTTCTCCTAAGAGTGTAAAAGCAGGTGTGCAACAAGGCCCATTATCATGCACCAATTTTAGATTGAGTCTAGCTCAATATAGTTTTCTTTGGGGTTATTACCCCGATGTAAATATGTTCTAGATCTACATACACTTATTGTATCTATACATAGATTTAATTCTAGTATACCAATCTCTCTATCCATTAACAAAATTCCATGAAATTTTCCTATAATTTATCTCATCATTAGAGGTATCTTTAGAAAAATACCTAGACATATTATTAGAAATATTCCTAGAGATATCACTAAAGTTTTATCATCCTAGTTTACAAAGTTTGAATAAACCTTTACTTTGATACAAACTATAGAGAATTATACTTAACATATATGGATATTACATATTTTTAGATAAATATTTAACAAATTATAAAAATACATGAACAAGGACCATAATAGTTCAGTGTATTTGGAAACATGGAAACATAGTCTTCTAACTTAGTGAAATATCTTCAAAATATTTCATATAGAACATCACCTTTGGTACTCCTACTTAAAACCTTTCATTATAACCCGAGGGAAGGAAACATAAGAAATGTGTGAGATCAAATGACGAGTATGGGTAAAAAAGAGAGATATGTAAGCTTAAAATGAGCATAAGGGTATGAGAACATGATCATAAAATTAGAAGATAATGTATTTTATATCTAAGATCATAATAAAGTGTCATGTAATAATGATTGTTATTTCATGATAGATGAATTATAAGGGAATCAAGAGCATAATCCATGAGATAATAATAGAGGAATAAAACATGGGATTATGGAATGTACATAAGGATAGAGAATCCTATTTCATGTATTCCTACCAAGACCTTTATAAAATTTTATTATTGGTCTAATCACCCATGTAACTACTTCGGTCTTGGGATTTACTCCCGTGTACCTTCTTATTTTGGGATTGGGATTCCCTCATGTGAACCCTCTTGTTTTGGGATTGGGATTACCTCCCATGTACCCTATTGTTTCAGGATTTGGATACCTCCTATGTACCTTCTTGTTTCAGTTTTGTAATGCACTAATATGTACCCTCTTGTTTTTGGGATTGGGATAAAACTCATGCACCATATAATCTAATATAACATTAATCATTACCCAATTCATTAGAGTGATGTATAAGTCTCACCTTTCACATAATGAAATCATAAATACATGTTCCACAAGATAATAAAACATTCATCGTATCATGTATCATAAAAAGTGATGGGTTTAATAAACATTATATCATAACTCATGAAATGAAATGGGTGTCATATATATGTTATCATAACATAACCTATGGAAAATAGGCATGTTTCATAATAATTTAATCATAGATTAAATCATGAAAGTACTTTTATTTCATAAGTGTTTCATCTTGGTATAACCAGTGGAAGAGAAATAGGTTTCATAAACCACTTTTCATATGAAAATATAAAACATTAAAAGAAATAAAAATAACGGTGATATTGGATCATATACCCAGTAAATCATAAAATATATCAAATTATGTCTTCTTAGATAGAGAATTATTTTGAAATATCACTTGGAACATCTATTAAGGAAAATAGTATTAATTTGAAATTAAAATTTTAAAACATTAAGCATTTTTGAAATCCATTTATTTTAAAACCACTTTGAAAAAATTATAATGAAATATTTTAAAAATATCTTAAAAAATTTCTTAAATAAAATATAATTTCTTCATTGAAAAATTGTTTTTAAAACATCAAACATTTTGAATCCATTTTATTTGAAAATAAACATGAAAACATATAAAGGAATATTGAAAACATTTTATGTTTTTTTAAAGAACTTTGAAAAATTATAAAGGATGCTTGAATTTTTTTGAGAAACTTTTATTTGAAAATAACTTTTTAAACTTATAATGTAATATTGAAAGTATTTTGAAAACATTTTCTTTGAAAATAACTTTGAAAACTTATAAATAAGTTTGAAAATGTTTTGAAAAATGTTTTCTGTGAATAATTATAAAGTAATATTGAGAATCATTTAAAACACATTTTAAAACATAATTTTTTTTAAAATAATTTTCCTTGAAAATTATATTAAAGGAGTATTTAATAAAATTGGAAAACATTTCTCGAAAAAATGGTTTTTTAATAAAACATATTTCCAACCAAAGAGAGAAACGAAGTTATGTTTTCTTAAATACATTTTCTTACTTATATTTAGTAAAAAAGAGTGTAAAATGGTATTATTACATGAAAATGTCATGAATAACCGTAGGATAAAAAAATTCATAAGTTTTCTTTAGATATAGATCATAATATTTCATCAATGCAATCATAATCATTAACAATCCCAATAATGATGAGATTGTAGAAATAAACTCTTACAACTTAGTTAAAATTGAATTATAAAAAACATGATAGAATTAAATTAAAATAAGATTATAATATCATTAAAATAATGATATTCAGGATACAACATGTTAAAGGAAATTATATAAACCCTATATAAAAATAAAGTTTCATAACATGGCATGTATTTCAAAGAAGGAAAATTGAGACAAATATTACATTACCATTTTGGTATCTTCAGAACCATAGACTAAATAAAAGAAATATTATAAAATGGATATTTAAATACCAAAAAATTTAATTATAATAATACTAGAATACATTCATGGGTAGTATATACACCACACATAAATAAATTAGTGGCCAATAAGGAATACATCTCATAAAAATAAAAGTGATATGAGAATAAACTTACCTTAAGTCTTGAATTTATTTATACACGTTAAAAACTCTTATATTATAAATATAAGATTATTTTAAATCTAACCTAGAACCATATAATTATATATAATACCATATATTATTTTTTATAACTTTATATTACTCTTTTATTAATAATTCCATGTTAATGTTACGTTTTGAGTAATATCCACTTTGTTTTTCATATATGTTTTGACTTGTTATTCTTGATACTCTTACTTAGATAAAGATTTAATTATTTCTAGAATGTAAAAGATGATATAAATATTATATATATTTTGTATATATATATTTATAATAATATATAAAATATAGAAATATGAAATGGAATACCCCGTTCATGGGGACGGTATGACACACATATGCATGAATGCTATTTCTGTTTTCTTTCCATACTGAAATAATGAAAGTAAATGATATATATATAAATATTATTAAAGTAGAATTATAATTTCATACATATCATATATATTTAACAAACCCATACTTATTAAATTGCAGGAAAAGTGTGAACGAATCACATCACTTTGAGGAGGTGGTAGTCCACACATCCACAAACAAAGTTATCATATTTACAAAAATAGAAATCATGAAGTTATGTTTTATATAATAATTAAATAATAATAAATAAATCATAAATATCATAAATATAAAATAAAAATATAATTTCAATCATAATTTACAACCATGATAGGTGGTAAAGGAAAAAAATGACATCATTTCATGAGGTGGTAGTTCGCCGAACACACGAATGGTAAGTTCATTACCCATTTGATGGAAGTGTGTGTAGGTGTAGGTAAAACCTATATAATAAACAAATATCAGTATATTTAGGATAATAATGTTATTATATAATCATGTAATAAGAATAATTTATGGGTGGGGAATGAAAATAAAATAATAGAGCTTGTGGAAGGATGTTAATTCTTCTTTGGGTGACTCCTCTTGGTTTGCACCAAAGGGATTTCTTGGTTGGATTTATGAAAAAGGGATTAATCGATGATAAAAGGTATACAATTTGGGATTATATTTGGGTATGTTTTTACTGAGACAATGTTCTTAATAGGTACAAATAATTGAGGAGGGTGAGTTACCATTTTATAGTGGAGGAGTGATAATAATGTAAATATAAAAAGGTAAACACTATAGAGAGTTATCCCTTCCATCATGTGCCTCAAATAATTTTACATTTTTGATATAATAGTATAATTGGTAGATATATTTCCATAAAATTCATTTTGGAAAAGTTTCTATATTATTTTCCCCCTTAAATTAAATATTAACTACTAAGTAATCTAGTTTTTACATCATCCGCTTTAATTAATTTTTATTACTTTCACTATTTTTTTGGTAAAAAATAAAATTACCATAATATAAATTATAGATTATTATTATTCCAAAAAAGGAATATATTTTTCTAAATTTTCATCACATAATAGAAAAAAATTAATTTAAAATAAATCACGCAGACTAAACAACGATTTTTTTAAAGTGAAAATGTTCAAATGTTCAAATTATTTTTATATCCTATTTCAAAGTAAAATTGATTGAAATTACCTAAATTAGTTTAATTTATATGAAATTTATCCAAATTAACTTTTAAACAAATTAAAAATATAACTTAACTATATAATTAAATTATATGACAATGCACTTTTCAATTAAAATTTAGTGTTTTTCAATATTCATAAAAAATGAAACTTCTTAGAAAAATACCAAAAATCCATCCAAAGAAAATTATGATATTAAAATATAAAAAATGAAGTTTAGTTTTTAAAATAAAAATTATAAAATTTTCAAAAATTATTTTTAAAATGGGTTCTCTATTAATAGGCGGTAAAATCACCTTTTTGAAAGATACATTTTTTTATTCATAAAATTAGATTTATTTATATCTAATGCCTATAAAATTAATTGGATGAGTATAATTTTTTTTATTAAATATATAATATATAAATTTTATTAAAAAATTCATCAAAACTGGTTTTTTTAATTTATCGAAATAAAATTTTACTTGTACATAGAAAAATAGTCTTCTTATGAAAGTAATTTATTTATTTTTAAATAGTTTTTACATTCATTTATAAATAATTGATAATAAAGGGATTCATTTTATATACATTTTGAATCATATTTACAAAATTTATTTAATCTTATTCATCACTTTCCTTCCAGTGGCTAGGTGGTAACTATAATAATATTTTAATAACAATATTAATAATATATTTTAGTTTGGTAAAACTTGGTCTTGTGTGTAATGAAAGAAATCAAAATAAATTAGAATTGTGTGTAATTCAATCCAAATATAGTATTTTATGTACCAAAAGATAATCAAATTGTGGCATGTACTTAAAGCTAATAAATTTTTTTCATGTTACGCTAGCTTAACTTGGTGTTACGTGCAATGAAAACCAAACTTAGTGATTTCATAAAATAAAGGATATATTCAGTGTTGCATGAAATGAAAAATATTGAAATGATTAAATTAATTTGAAAAAAATTCACCAAATATTAGAGTTTTATAGATCATATATGCGGTATATTTACTTGGATCTTTCTCTAATGTAGGCATTGGGTCAAATAAAATAAACCATGTGTCTTGAAGTTTAATGTCATGCTAGAATTTATCAGTTGTTCTATAGTTCAGGGTCATGTGAAATTGACCTATTACTCTATAATTTAAAATTATATATCTTGGAATAATTTCATTTAGTTTAAAATCATGTGACCAAGATTTTTTTAATCAATATGAATATTTTAAAAATAATCTTTAGAGAAACCATTAATTGGTTGAGGGTGATTGCATGAAGGGTAAATTCTAATCCTTGTATTAGATTACGGATAAATGAACATATTATGGGGGATATTATATAGATATAAATTTTAAATAATTAAGGTGGATCTCATTTAATAGAACATTGTATATAGTTTAAGGTTATGTAGAATTGACCAAAGAATTATATTTTTTATTCTCATATGACTTGGAGGCTCCTTAATAGCAGCTGCAAAGTATAGTGTTATAAAACAAAAAAAAAATTCTTGATTTTTTTGATTGTAGAAAAAATGGATGAAGTAAATCATGTCTTAAAATGTTTTAATTATAGTCTAGAGACTACCAAGAGTATAATTACCATTAATAGTGGTGGAAAATAATGCCACACTAAGTTAATGTATGCTAGTGGGAGTAGGATGAATGATACCAAACTTTTTCTCGGGATAATGCATGGGGTTCATGTGACCATTCCTCTAGGACCAAAACACACGTAGGGGTTACTTCATAGGATAAATGGAAAACTATTCCATTCACAATAAAATCCTACTAGGGTCACTTTAGATCGACAAATCCCAATAAATAATTTTGTTGTAAAAGAGAGAGCTATGAGTATTGATTGACTCAAGGCTAAGGGATTCCAAGAAGTGTATATAAAATCAAAGAATTGGTTGAATAATATATAAAAACATATGAATTAGGCTGGTTAGATGAAGGGTTGTTTAAAAGGTTTTTAATCATTTATGGCTATACCATAACATGATAAATAGGATATTTGGATATGAGTAATGAACCCCGACTGAAAGGAAGGTTCATTTAAAACTCAAAAAAGAATGGAGTGGGGACTCATGATATTTTGAGGGAATATTTTTTTTGATTAATATCAGTTTTTAGTGACCTATTAAAGAAGTTTATAGTTATGTGAGTAAGAACATACACCACATATTTAAAAGGTTATGTGGTTAGGACCAAATGTCATGTAGTTTATTGTCACGTGACAAGGACTTATATCATGCAGTTTAACATACTGTGATTTAGATAAATGTGCCATGAAGATTAAGTTAAGAAAAATAGTACCTATATAAATAAATTTAAAGTCTTGTTGAATGAGTTTTTTTAAACCCCATATGAATTTATTAGAGTATATGCACTAGGAGTAGAATCAAAAGTGTTTGTTTATGGGTGTAGAATAATAATTTATAGTTTCACTATATATATGACAACATAGGCATCAAGACACAAATAGTTCTTTTTGATTAGTCCCTATATATATTTGAATCATACATTGGGATGACGAAAATTCATTATTTGTATATATTTGGATCATTTATAGTGAATAGAAAATGAAATGGACAAGAATCCTAGATAATGAAGGAAGGAATCCCAATGTGGATAAGGTATCAACTATAATATGAGGTGAGATCACTCTATACTAGTGCAAGGTTATTGGAGAAAACATAGATTGATCTGTTAAACCCATACGCTAGAAACCCTATATGTAGATATGGTGAATACCTAAGAGGGAGGCATGTTCATATAAATTGACCATATTTTATTCAATTTAATTTCACGAGACAAAGACAATGGTGACAAATAGATGGAGGTTTTAAATGCTGGACCTACACTATGTAGTATATCATCACACGATTGGGACATCTTGGGTAGCTATGTAGTTTAATGTAATGAAACTAGTAAGTTAGGATATTCTATTTATAATCATTAAGTCATAACATTTGTGTCTTATAGTTTAGGGTCATACAAATAGGACCAAATGTCATGTGACTAGGACCAAACATGCCATAAACCATCAAGCATGGTGATATCTTGGAGGAGTGAGAATAAATTGCATCCATATAGAATGAGTCACAAGATTGTTTAACTACATCAAGTATTCATCTATTTTCTTATGAAGTTGATATTTTAATATGAATAATTATTCAATTTTATGTGACAATATTTGGAAGTAGGGATAATAATTGGGATGATATTTAATGAATGCCTCCTTAAGTCTCCCAATATTTATAAGATCAAGAATGTTATGATCATATGAGTATGTGAAGTATGTGGAAACATGATCACACCCAAAGGAATATAAGTTATTATTCCTATCATTGAGGAATGGATGATACAAATTCTTTGACATAATTTTTGTATTCTACTCAGGATGTACACAAGGATGAAGTAGAAACTTGGGTGTCAATGGCTCAAATATCCCCCATATATCTTCTTCTGAATCTAATCCTTGAAGAAAAAGAAACTATTGATTTAATGCCCCAAAAGATTACGGTAGGGATTTTTTTGGATATTCTATAAAATATTCTTCTTATAGAATCTCCAGTCATGGGTTATTGATAAAATAATTATCTATGGTATAAGAAAAATGTAGGGATACGTGTTTGGGTGTGAAGGAATACACTTTACTCCATCTATCGTCAAGAAATAAATTCAAAAACTACTTCCCTATTCTGTTAAATATGTCTCTAATAATATGGGGACATCGATGAATTTTGTATCTAGGAGGAAATGAAATAATATCAATTAATTTGGGGGTAGAATAAAAAAATTTAGAGGCCCCAGATGCTGATTATGTCTCTCCTAGATTAAAGAACTTCGAATCTACCTAAAAATTTGTGGTAACTAATAATTTTGAACAATTTTCATCATGAACCTAGAAATGAGTTAAAAAATACGGGAAATACCCTAACCCATTGGGATGTGGGACTTGAAAAATATGAAAATTCCCCTAGCCCTATGGGATAGGGTGAGGTGGAATGAGGTTTGAAATTAACCAAGTGAGGGGGGGGGGGTGTGAAAATACCCCTGCCTTGTGGGATGGGGTACATCACCATAATGAGGACCTATATAGGTGGATTATATTATTAAAAAATGGGGAAAAGATCCATGGAGAAACATCATAATTACTTGATGGATATCCTCATTTTCTTACTTCAAATAAGAATGTTATTCTTTAGTAAAGATGGCCCTGTAATCTTCAAGGGGATGACATGTAAAATAATTGTCTATACCCTTTCCTTTTTCAATGGTAGGATGGGTAGATGATTATGGGAGTTTACACATTGAACTATAAGACTGGATATTCTATTGAAGTTGGTCATATGATCCATGAAGCGTGCACTCTGAAGCATAAATAGGTTCAATAATGCCTTCTATAGAGGTAGTCATGGCATCACTAAGACCATATTCACCAATTCTTAGAGTAGAGGATGAGAAAACCTATTAGGGATAAGAAGATTATAGGATTTTATAATCATCCTCATTAAGAGTTCACTCATCAGAACATGGAGGAAAGTATTAATTCTCGATTGATACTATATTGATTGAGATGTAGGTAAACTGATGATCCTATTTAGTGGAATATATCATTTGGTGGGATGGTTCCCAATGAACCATTTGGGAATTTAGTGTCCATTTTCTTGTTTGGTGGGTCAGAATCCCTTAGACCATTTGGGGAGATATTTCCCATTGGACCATTTGGAGGGATAATTCCTATTGGACTGTTTGGTGAGACGACACTCATGACCATTATTATTAAGTATTTTGAATGCTGGTAGAAACATATTCTACATATTCCATGGAATTATAAATTAAAATTTGACCCTCATAGATAATATTTTGTATTAGATGTTTGATAATGAAGAATTCGTAGATTGTGTGACCCAAAATATGATGGTATGTTCAGTAATTTGGAAGGTAATCCTTCCCTACTATATCGAGCTTCATCATTTTTATAAGCTTGATTAGGTTATCTTATAGAGTAAATGTAAAGTACCTGAGAACAGAATCATTATTAAAGTAATAAATTTTATCCTTTCTACTTTCACAGTCATGTCACCTGGTCCTTTTCATATTGATGGAAATTATAGCTACATTATCTTTCGTTGGATTATATATCTATGATAGTGCTATTTGATAATATCTTTTCTTGGTTCTTTGAATAACGTCCTCTATATGTTGTACTATGGTTGAAAACTCTTGTAGACCACCTGGGTACTTAAAAGAACAAAGTAAAGTTGAAAACTCATCCTATAGGTATTCCAAAAAGATATATTGTAACTGTTCTTAGAGAATATTTGTTTACATGGAATATTTCAAAAACTTATATGTTTAAATAAAATCCATTACTATCTCATTTTACTACTTATTTAAATTGGAGAGGTTAAGGATGGTGTTTTTCCTTCGCATAGAGCTGAATTGGAAAATGAATTGATGATAGAGATCTTTCCTAATTAATAGTCCCAAATACAGGGTTATTATACTAAGAAAATGTGAGGCCAACCATGGTTTGTACAAAGCATATGAGATTGGAAGCCTCATTTTGTTCTTGGGTTCCTAACATTGGACCACATTGAGAAGAAAAGTGGGTGAGGTACTACTTAAGATCTCTTATTTTATTTATTGTTAAGAAATTTGGGTTCTCAAAGTTATGAGAGGGGAGGAGTTGAATCCACCCACTCAAGATATGAATTCCTCTCTAGTTTTACTAATGGGAATTGAACTTTATGATAATTTATCCAATAAATATGCGAATCTAGAAATTAATGAGATATACCTATCTGAGTTTACCTTTAATGGGTTTCTTGAATTTGTATCTAATGTTTTTTGAGTTATGGGAACACTACGTAATAAATCTATAATATATTAGAATGAGTTAATTGATGTAATATTAGTTTTATGGGATGGTTAAATTATGAAATTATTGGTCAATCAACCTTACGGCATAGAATAGTTTTTGTTTAGGGAGGGCTGAAACATACAATCAGATGACTATACTTAAAGGATTTTATTCCCCTGAGAAACTATACATTAACCTACTAATGTTCTAATATTCTGGATTTGATATGAGAAATATTATCTTCTACTGAGAAAACTTCCCTTTGGTCAGATGATGTGTGGTTAGTGAATATGGACACACTTATCTCCTTTTTGATAGTGTCATGGTTTTAATAATTTGTTTGTCCAATAGTGATTTCATTTACTTATGTGAAATACATGATTAGAAGTATGAATTCCGATGGAGGATAATTTGGAATAATAATGAATTTCTTATCACTTAGTGACACTTGAGGTGATTGTATGGTTAAAAATGATAAAAATTCCCCTAAACAAATGGGATGGGGTTTTCCCTAGGATTCTACTATCACCAAGGATAGCTGCAGAAAAAGTTTTAAGCTTATGGATATCTATATTATAGAATCGGCCCCAATCCACTCTTAAGATGTGTTTATGGGCCTAAAAGGTGTTATCTGTATATGGGACATAGAATTGGTTTGGTGTTTTAGTGGATGAATTCCCCCAGCAGCCCCTTTCTAGATGCTTAAATATAGATGGATGTGATAGACATTATTTCCTCTGCAATTTATTATCGAATTAAGATCACATATCAGTGACAATGACCATGCTTGATACATCCCTCCTGGGAAATTCTTAGTCAGTTTCCTTAACATGGTTGACATAATCCTCCACCTTAAAATGTAGGGAAATTAATGGGTTTATAAACATTGGTGATAGGATCTTGAAATAATTAGATGTGGTTATGGGAACCAATTTCTTTCTTAGAACCTGTTGTTGAAAGTAGAACCTATGAGGATTCAAACTATAGAGACATTCATCAGATTCTTCCAGTGTTTTTATAGAACCATTGTAATGATATTTCCATAATAGACAATTATATTTCTAACACTAGAGGCATCAGTTTGATAAAGTTTACATAAATGAAATAATTCTATGGTCTCCGTGGTATCCAATCCATATTTTTAGCATGTCCACTAGATGTGTGCTATATATTGAGGCATCCTGCGGGTATTACTGGCTAGTACAATGATTTTGAAAATTCATCGATGTATTTGGATATTCCATTTGGAACGTAGTAAATATTTAATTTCATGAAGAGGATACAAAAAATACACTCATCATTACAACATCACAGATAAGAGTGCATGTTTTATTGTTCACTTCCATAGTAAGGATTCAACCCAAGCTATTTTTTTATCTTCTAATGGACTAAAATCCAGTTATAAAAGACTAGCATAGTTTAAATATTCACATTGGGTTCAAAATTTTTATTTCATAACAAAACATTTGTGTTCCAAAATGCTTTAATGTGGGGATTTGAGTATGTTTGTGCAATCATCAATGTCAGGTTCACAATTTTGTTTTTTTGGAAACTCAAAATGAGTTTTTATAGAACTAAAGAACACATTGAGAGGGGAGGGGTGAATCATGATGTTAAATTTTTATTTAAATGAGATGGATACCATCCCCATTTTGGTAGTAACCTATTATACCTATCCGATGGAATCATGAGATTATCAAACACTCGAATACCAAAATAGAATTAGAATATAAGTCTTTTATTTGGTTCACCACTAAGGGATAGTCTAAGGATCACACACCAACAATGTATCTATTATTCCATAAATCACTAAACTTCACTATATAGTGTGGATTAAAATTTTTTAGACATGGTTAGTCTATATGGGAACCCTACCTTTATAAAATTGTTAGGGATAGAAAACTACCTCCCCTAGAAAACTCTTGTAAACCCCCTTTCTCACTGCCTTGGGTGAAATCTTTCTAAGTTTATTGACTTGATTTTGTCTCCAATAGATTAGGATTTTAAGTCTTTTTACTTAATTAGAATGGGAAAATTCTTTCACCATATTCCCTAATTGATACACTTGGAAGCACTACTCACTAAAACCATATGTTCATCACTAGTATTCGTGAAGCTCCTAGCCTTCTCAAAACTCCATTATTATTTCAAAGATACTTTTTTCCTTTCAAAACACTCTTCCTTTCATGAAGCTCCCTACCATTAAAAAGCTCCCAAATTTCATGTAACTCTAAAAAATCATGAAGAAACTGATCTTCAAGAAACCCCCTTTTGAAATTACTTATGTTTGATTAGTTCGTAATAATAATTTTCGCAGATCTTGTGTTCACAAAGAGTTACTAAATCATGAATAATTTTCTTCTCATAAGGACCTTCATGAAATTATACGATTTTACTCATTTTCAAAATTCCATCCCCAAGTTCTAAAGATGAGTGGAAAACTATTTGAATACTTTTCTTTTTTAAAGCCCTATATATCCCAAAAACCATTTCATGAATCCATTCATTAAAGTTTATGAAGCTTTTTTTCTTTATGAAGATCCACTAAAAAATATACCATTTGCAAAGATTCTTGAAATAATGAATCTTAATGTTTTTTATTTATACCTCATCCATTCATCGTAAAACCTCTTTTTCAAACCTGAAAACCATTGTGATAATAGAATACAGGTTTCTTCATGAATATCCAAATCTTCAAGAAACACCAACCTTCATGAAACTCTATGAATTTTCCATATATTGAAGATACATTCTTAGAAAGCCACCATTCACAAATATTTCTCCTTCCTCCTAATTTTGAGGTCCAAAAATTTAAAAAAAGAGAGAAATTTTTTCACTTTAACATTGAATCCACCTGCACTATAATATCACTTATCTTGAAAAATACATGATCAAACCTTTGTATATTGAAAAAATGAATTTATAGATGTGAAAAACCTCGGTCCCAACAATATCCCTTTTGGGTTTGTTGGAAAACTGTAGATAAATTAAATAAAGCACCATCATCTAGAAGAAACCAGATTAGAATAAAATCACTCATCTATTACTCTAATTCTACATGATGAAAGAATATTATAGAGAACTAGAGTGGAAATAAAGAATTTATTGACTGGATAAAACACTGAACAATCTTGGAAAACTAAAATTTATTAAATTTAACATATATCTCCCTTTGAAAATAAACCAAAAAACTGTATTTTTACTTTTAGTTATTTGAAAAAACTCCCCTAGATCATAACTACCCTAGAGACCTACTTCACATCCACAAATAAATTAAAACTGTAAACACAAATAGAGAGAGGGGATCAACTAGAACATCCTCGTGTAATGGGAGGTGGATGAACACTAAGGTTCAACTGTTGTTTCTCAAAAATTTGTATTAGAAATGACTTATTCCTAATTACAGTCACTTTATCATTAGTTTTAACATGCTCCCTTTTAACCACACCTTGTTCCACTTTTTATTTGATGTAGTGATATCTAAACTCAATATGTTTGGTACAAAAGTATTGAACCATATTTTTTCATAAGATTGATCATGCTCTTATTATCACAATGTATCCCCAAAAAATGTTTCATCTCATCACCAGTATCTTTATGTTTCTACTTCATCCACAATAGTTCAGTAAATTTTTTTAATAGCAATATAGTCTTATGAAGTATTACTAAGATGAGTGCCTTCCCATTTCTTACTCAACCAGTGCACACATTTGTTTCCAATAAATAATGCGCTACCACTAGTAAAATTTAGATCCACCATATCTCTAACCTATTAAATATCAAAAAATGTTGATAATTCATATTCTCTTCTTGCTAAAAAGTATAATCCAAAGTTGAGAGTACTTTGAATATATTTCATGATTATTTTAATAGGTGAAAAATTATCTTCCTTCATATTACTTTGAAATAGAGATTCTAAACATGTTGCAAATATGATATCTGGACATGTTGTAGTCAAATAAAATAAACTTTCAATGAGCCTCCTATATAAGTTGGGATCCACATATTTCCCATCCTCGTTGTTTCCAAGTTTTGTCCCAACCGCAATTAGAGTTGAAATTAGTTTAGAGTCCTTCATGTTGAATTTATTCAAAAGCTCTCTTTCATAATTTTTCTATGAAATTATGTTTTATTCATTCTTTTGAATCACAGGAATCATAAAAAAAATAAATGAATTCACCAATCATGGACATTTCAAATTTCAATTTTTTCTAATTAGAAATTTTTTCCACTGAGCCATGCCCACTACTGCCGAATATAATATCATCCACATACACAACCACCATAAATTGATCTTCCTATGAATTATTAATAAATAGATTATGGCAGACACATCATATTTTAAATTTTAGTTTCTTGAGATAATGATTCACTCTAGAATACCATTATCAGGGTGCCTACATTAGACAATAGAGAGCCTTATTTTTTCAATACCATTGTTACAACCTTACCAATCATAAATCTTATTGGTTGTTAAATTGATACTTATTATTTAATAACACCATTTAAGAATGGTATTTCTACATACATCTGATATACTATATTCCATATTTGAATTTCCATGGCTAGGAATATCCTAGTTGACTGTAGTTGAGCTACTGGAGAAAATGTTTCTTTAATATCAATACCTTAAATATGTGCATAGATATTATACACCAGGATATCATTGTTTCTGATTCTAATTCATAACTTATTGATTTTTTTTGAATATCCACTTTATTCCAATCACATTGTGATTTTCTGGTCTCTATATAGATCCCAAGTTAGTTTTTTTCAATCTAATCTAGTTCTTCATTCGTGGACTTAACCCAAGATTCATCATTTTTTTATTTTTCAAAAGTTAATGGTTTCACAATTTATAGGAGGGAAGAATGCGATTCATTATTCATTATTCTTATTTGTATATGCATAGTAAAATCCTTAATAATGTTGGATCAATCAAATTATTCTCTTCTAATTCTCTTGTGAGGTTCTGGTAGAGTTTCATCATCAATGGATTCCTCTTCTGATTCCAATTTTGAATCATCATAATTTTGAGATCCATGAATGTTGAGAAAGACTTCTATAAATCCTTTAACAATTTCTATATTTTTATTTTCCCCTTTTTTACATTCTTATTAATCTTAAATCATATCAACATATAAGATTCTTGAGTTATTCATAGTTTTATCCTCAATGATTTTGACAAAATTTCTCTCCATAATCTTTATAAGAGGATTTTTGTAACATTTGTAGGGTTTAATATTTATTGAGTATCCAAAAAACAACCCCTAATCTATAGCATTACCATACTTCCATTGATTTCATTCTTTTTTTGGGATAAAACATTTACTTCCAAAAACATGAAAACACTTTATTGAGGTCTTTATTCTATTCTATATCTCATACGGTGTCTTGTACTCTCCAATAAATATCCCTGGTCAATTTTGAGCGTACATCACAACCTAAACATCTGCCTTTCAATAATTATGAGAAAAAAATCTCTCAATTAACATAGTTCAAGCTATATTATTCACATATTTATTTACACATTCAACAACCCCATTTTATTGAGGTGTTCTCACTAAAGACACATCATTCTTGATCCAATGTTTTCAAGGTAATTTTAAAATTAAATGGATGTTTATTATATTCCATTATCAGTTTGTAATATCTTGATTGTGTTGATAGTTTCAATATAAACTCTTTGGAGATAAATATTTCTGTATTCAAGCACTTCTTTTTTATGCTGTATAAATATCACACATTCAATTCTACCATAACCATCAATAAAAATAATAAATTAACTCTATACATATGTGCTAGCCACATTCATTTGAACACACATCTGTGTGAACAAGACAAAGAATATTTAATTCCCTCTTATTCTATAGATAATAAGAATTCTAAAACATCTTTCCTTACTTACAAGAATCACATGTATTTTTTCAATCAAATTTCATATTGGTAATTTTGAAAAAAACATATAACCTAGATTTGTTCTCCATGCTTCGTTGATTAATGTTACCCAATCTCCAATGCCACAAGTTTTTTCCTCTTCAATTATAAGAAATATGTGTTTTTATTACTTTCTACCTGGTATAAAATACCATTTATTTTACATCCTTTCATAATAGAATTACATTTATTTCCTTTGATGGTTCACTCCATCTGATTAAATGTAACTACCAATCCTAACACATAAATTTGACTCAGACTCTAGAGATTGTGATATATAATTTTTACATAGAGATATTCTGTTTTTATAATATCATCATTTTTTAATTCTATATTTCTACTACCATTAATTTTTAGTGAACTATCCTTGCTAAATCTCACTATTACATCAACCCTTTTCTTAACATTTTCAACAAGGTTTTCTTTTTCTATCATGTGGAATTATTATCCACTATCAATAATATAGGTGCTACTATTATCAATATATTTGAGAGTTATTTCTTCCAGGTGGGATTTATCAATATTTTAATTTTTCTTCTATGAGACATAAAATTTATTAGAGGAAAAATATGGAATCTCAAATATCTCTTTAATGTAAATGGTTGAATCATAATAATATTATTCTTCCATAGGAGAATTCCTTTTTTCAAGAGTAATTCTTCCTGGTTGACCGGTATTGACTTGTATCAGAGTTCTGTATTTATTTTCCCCACCTTTACTCTACCTATAATGAAGAGATTTATAGATAAGTTAGAATAATAAAAAAAATCCATATAAACTATTTCTTCTATACAATGAAGGATATTGTGTCATTCCCATATGTTGAATATTAGGTGGTTCCCCATCTAGATAACTCCTTTACACTTTAAAATAAGACATGGATGGTTTAAAAATATATAGAATTAAAATTTTATAAGAGGAAATATCTTATCATTTCTATTCCTCTACTTGTTCCTTTTTTGGAATCGGAATTTTCCTTAAGATCCACTCTGGATAATTGTGGATTATTTTTTCTCTCTTATTTATTTAGTTTGAATTTATTTTTTAGGACATCAGACACCTATGTTTTATGTACAACTTTCTACTTCCCTTTTCTTTGGCTTATCCCATTTCCAGTCTTTGCTGATTTTTCATCACAACCAATTATATATTTTACCATAACTTTAGATGTTTGATCATTCAAGGATTTATCTACTCTAAAAATATTGTTAACTATTTCCAAAATATCTATATCTAAAAACCTTACAAACTATAATTTATTGTTTTTCCCTTGGTTTTGATTCAGTTTCCAACTTACTTATTAAAGAGATGAATTCTTCTTCAAGTCCCCAAACCATCTTATCATTTTTAACTATTTTCGATGTAGGGTAATTTTTTAATTTTTCCTTCTCTTAAATATTGAGTTTAATTCTATAACCTATTTTGATATTTAAAAAGTTTTCAAATGTTCTTAGACCTCTTCTTACTATTGATAAATCTCACCCTCAAGTGGATCCACATTATTTGATGACTATTTCAACAAAAATCCCATCTTTCTAATTTTCTTTCTTCAAATGTCAAGCTCATAAAGATAACCCTAAAGTTCCCCCATGATATTAACAAAACTATTTTACTAATTGTATTCATATTTCATAGGTTATAACTTTTCAACTATATCTATCATGGAAGATTTAATATTAGATTTATACTCTCGTTCTACATACTCTAGAAATTCATTATTATCTTGTTTGTATTGGTAGAAAAATTTCTTTGTCTATAATTTAATTACTAATTTGAATTATACTTTACAAAAGAACCACTTATGATAAATTTCCATGATTTATGATTTACTTTATACAACATCAATTCTCTTTGAGCATCAAGCATTAATGTTCCGTACTTTACCTCATTGAAACAAGACAAGGTAAGATTTCCTTCAAATATCCTTTTACTATCTTGATTTTTTTTGGGAAAAAGAGAGATTAATTTTCTATACTCATTGTCTCTATCATCACTAGTTTTCTAAATGAAATTTTTTCCATGGGTTTAAATTCTATTTTCTTGCTTGATAAAATTGTTTTATCTTCTTGTTTGACCCTCTTTTCATAAGGAACCAGATTACTTAGTATATCCTCAAGAGAAATACTAGATATATCTCTTTCCTTAAGGGATGACCCTTTTGTACTGTACTGAGGTGGGATACATCTTAGGGTTTTCTTCTCAATGTCAATATCCTTAATTTCTTCTAGAAGTCCTTTAATAGATCCAACAACTTCAAAAATGTGATTAAAGAAACTACATGTATTTTTATATGGATATATTTTTAGATCTTCAAAATGATTGTGAAAAAAATGAATATATGCCTCCTTCACTTTATCATCTCCCACATATATATTTTCTAGTTTTTTCCACATTGAATAGGATGAAGTTTAAACCATCAACTTTAAATAGATTTGATCTGATATTGCAATAGTTAGACCATTTTTTTATTTGGAATCTACATAAGGAATTTTCCAATATTTTTCAGTCATATAAAGACCTATCACATCACTGAACTAAATCCCTTGAGTTTTGGCATAGATAACTTCCATTCTAAGAGATCACATACTAAATATCATTATATTATTCAATATCTAAAATTTTATTCCACCATAAAGTGAAACTCTTCTATCATTCATAGAATTATATATAAAAATATAAAACATATTTAACACCAATAACCCATTTCCTTTGATACTGCTTATAAGACCCTAAAACACCCTAATAAGGGAAGGGTGAATCAGGGTGTAAAATTTTTATTCTAATGTGACCGATCCTTTCTCTACATTGGTAGGAACCTGTAAAACCTATCTGATGGAATCATTCCATTATCAAACACCCATATATAGAAATAGATACAAAACATAAAAGATTTACATGCTTCATCACTTAGGTCTAGTCCATAGAGAATATGATGATAATGAATCATTTATAACTAAATCCACTAATATTTACTATATAGATTAGATAACAATTTTTTAGTCACATTAACTCTATTCTAGGAACAAAACCTTTATAAGACTTTTAGGGAAAACACACTACCTAACTCAAATCATATTCATAGACCCTCCTTGTCCATTTCATAGGGTGAAGTCTTAGTTAGTTTATAAAATTGAAAGTCTCTTTAATAGGTTGGGCATTTAAGTATTTGTCCCTGATTAGCATGTTAATCATCATGTACCATATTTCTATTTTGATTCACTTAGTAGAATTGTTCACTAAAACTTGATGTTAAACAATATTGCTCGCGAATCTCCTAGCCTTTATAAAACCCCCTTTTTATTTGAAATATACTTTAGCCTTTCTCAAACCTCTACCTTTCATAAATCTACCTACCTTACTGAATCTCCTAACCTTTATGGAATACCAAACAATCACATATCTCCCAATCTTAAAAAAACCCTTTTCTAAAATTCTTTAAGGACAATTAGTTCTTAACCTCAATTTTCACATATATTGTAATGGTGAAGAGTTACCAAATCATAAATAATTATCTTCACAAAAGGAGATTTCTGAAATAAGTGTATTTCAAATTTTTTACAAATTATATCCCCATGTTTTTTTGATGAGAAGCTTCTTATTTATATATTTTTCATTCATGACCTTTTTTAAAAATTCTCCATTCCTATTTACAAAGATGATTTTCTTAGTAAAGATCCAATGAAAATTTCCCATTCATGAAGAGTAAAATACCTACCCTTATCATCATCTTAAGAATGTGGTTTAAGGTTACTTTTCCTTAATAGACATCCCCAAGATACCAAAGACTGGAAATAAATGCCGAAGGGATTCAATATACGTGGGGGATGATTTTCCCTTTAAGAATAAAACCACTAAACCAACAAGACACAAAAAAAGTAAACCAATATATGATTCATGATAAAAATAAATACAACTCCAAAATTTCATTAAGATCAATCCAATGAAAACCATGTAACATAGCAGAAGACAACTAACATCAAAGTGAATAGTGGAAGACAACTAATAAAACTCAAAAATAACTTTATGACTCCAAAGATCCTCATGCTCCAAAATCCAACTCCACCAAATAGATCAAATATCATGAAAAAGTAGTAAATATGTGTGACACTTTACCTTTTCTAATATCTCAAGAGAAAATATCTGCAAAAGTACGAAAGTTCTAAAGCAAGGTTGAGTACTAAAACTTAGTAGGTTTTCCCCGATTACTTCCCAACTCACGTTACTAGGATAAAACATGTTAGCACATTATATAAAACAATTTGAAATAATTTCACAATTTATATTAAAGGTAACTAGTTCAATACATATGAGAACATACCAAAAAACCATGACAAACACATTCCAAATCCAAATGTGTTCAAACAATTTCAATAAAACATAATTTTTTTTATTGAAAACCATTTTCTATGAAAAAAAACAAAAAATTATTTTTGAATCATCATTTTAAAATCATATAATAAAAATTACTTTCCAACAACACACCAACTTTTCCAATTTTGCCCAAACTATCACTCAGGAGGGTTTCAAATATTATTCCACCAAAAATAAACAATAAATTTCAATCAATGAAATAAATTTAATATTAATCCTTAATGTTATAAAATAGAAGAGTCGAGAGTGAATCCTCCTTCCTTAGGTTTTATGATGAAAACTAAGAATGACATGAATAACGTTCATGAACCTGTGTTAAATCTCCAAAACCCCACCTTAAATCTCTTCCCCTATCAATAAATAGACCAAATATAAAAATTTTTGGAATTCAAACCCCTAGATATACCCACTACGGGCATATATCAAAGAAACTATGAGAATGAGAGAAGTGGATCTAAGAAAACTCATCGAGAACTTACAAGAAAGAAGGCTTAAAGCAAGAGTCAAGCTTCAACACACCAAGGAACGGCCCCAGATCGCTTCCAATTTGATCGGGAGAGGTTATCTAACCTTTAAGATAAAAAAATACTTAGTTAGTTCCGTTTTGGGGAAAATCAAACCAATAAAACACAAGTACAACCTAGATCCACTTTTTTGGGATCTATTTTTTAACCGTGCATAGTTTAGTCACACGGTTAGTTAAACTGTGCACTAGAAATTACCTCAAGTGTTGAACCTTTCACGGTTGGATCACATGGTTTTGAAACTATGAACCAACCATTCCAAATCCCACTTTCCATCATAACATGGTTTTTACTAAGTTTACTCATGATTTTCACAAAACTGTGCATAGACCGAGAACCTTCCCTTTAGCCCTTGTTTCATTATACACGGTTTCCTATAGGCGTTGCATGATTTTTCCAAACCATGAACCTATAGAAAAGTCCCAAAACTCTCCAAAATTTCTAAAAACTATTCTAAAAATAACCCCTAGACTTTATATACATAAAATACATAAAATACATAAAATAAGGGGTAATTACCTCAAACTATGGGTGCTACATTATCCCCACCAATGGTTTTTCCATCCTCAGGAAGTATAAAACCATCATTACCATGAAAGAGTTATTTCCACAAAACTTTCACTAGACCAATGATTTTTCCATGCAATACTTTCTCTGGCCTATCCAAAATTAGAACTGGCATGTGAATCAATGAAGCATCAGACTCTAGGTCAACATGACCCTATCTAATCACATGGTCAGGATCTAGCTAATACTTTTTCAATTGAGATACATGGAATACATTACGCATCACACTGAACCATAGTGGAAATGAAAAATGATATTACACCTCTCCAACCCATTATAATATCTCAAAAGGGACTATTTATTTAGGAGATAAATTTTCCTATTTCTTAAAATGACAATGTACATGCCTTGTGGAAATCATCAAGAATACATGATCAATCACTATGAATGACAATGACCACCGATGATGATCCACATAATATATCCAATTACTTTTCACCATTTCCATCCATTTCATGATCGACATAATATTCTCCATTGTTTCTTGGACAAGGCTCAACCTAACTAGTGAAGTATCACCTATTTCCTTCCAAAAAAGTGGGGAATGAAAAGGGAAACCGTAAAAGGCTTCAAGCAGAGCCATTTTTATTGAGGACTGATAACTTTTGTTATATGAGATATCCACTAACGGCACATGGTCTTAGCATGAGCTAAAAAAATCCATTACACAAGCACACAACATGTATTCCAACTTTTTTATCATCTTTTTGGATTGTCCATCCAACTAAGGATAATACACCATACTCATAGTTAACTAATCCATAATGGATTGTTGCAAGGATTTCTAGAAACATGATATAAAACTCAAATATTTATCTGATATGATTGAAACTAGTATTCCATGTCTCTTTAAGACATCCCATATATAGTTTTTTTCAATTCCTCCACCATATAAGATTCATGAATAGGAATAAAATGAGTCAAATTCGTGAGATAATCCATTATCACCCATATGGAATCATGTTTATGAATCGTTCTTGGGAGGTCTGTTATAAAATCCATAACTATATTCTCCCATTTCCAAATTTTAATAGGTAAAGACCACAATATACCTACTGGCGGTTCATGTTATGCCTTAAATTTCTGAAAAGTAAATCATCTTCAAACGAACATAGCCACATTACTCTTCAAGCTAAACCACCAAAAATACACTTTAAACACATTATACATATTCTATATTCTAGGATGAATAGACCATATTAGATGGTGTTAAGCATAAAGAAGTTATTCTTGACAAGACATAGGTAAAAAATATTATTTTTGAACCACAACACTAAACTTTCATCCATCTTCCATCCCTTAATGGTCTCCCCACCATTTAGTTTTGAACTCATCGCAACACATTCTGAATAAGATGTATATGCCTCTTTAAACATATTCAATAGATCAAGAACTATTGAAACTAAAAAGAAAACTAAAACATCACCTCTGTATTCAAATTCAACTTGCATGTCTTCTAGGACCGACATCAGCTGCTGCTCATTTAAGGCATCCTTTTATAACTGAGTATATGACTTCATACTTAATGAATCAACCACCTTATTTCATTTCCCTAATGTATAAATTATGATAAAGTAAAAAATTTAGAGATAATACATACATATACTTTGTCTAAGATTCAAATCCCTTTTTGAGAAAATATGTTTCAAGATCTTATAATCCATAAACAAAGTAAATTTATCATCAAAGAGGTAATCACTCCATGTCTTAAAAGCATGGATGACTACAACTAACTGCAATTCATGTGTTGTGAGGTTATTCTCATATAGTCACAACATAATTAAACCATAGGAAGCAACATGGTATCCTTTCATGAGAACACACACCAACACTAATCCCAAATCATCACAACATACCATGTACCCTTGTCTTGATTTTAGCAAAATCAAGGTCATTGCAGATGTAAGGAGAAACTTTATCTCTTGAAAAAATTTCAGGAATTACTTTCTTTATTATAATGGAATGTTATTATTTGTTAAAGTTATCATTGATGAATATTTTCATGATAATTAATTAAAAAGTGTCGGTAAAAACCAGATATAATAAGAAAACTCTATATCTCAAAGATATTCTTCAGTGGTTACCAAGTGATAACAACTTCTATCATCTTTGGATCCACTAAAATAAATATTTATTAAATTACATCTTTAATAAAGGATACCTATTGTATCCAAAAATATCACTTTAATAGTTTGGAATACAACTGTTTATCCCTCAAGATTCCCAACACTTTCGCCGGGTTTTTTTTGTGCTCAACCCTTATCCTTGAATACGCCAAGATGATATCCACAAAGACCCCCAGAAAATAATCTAGATATCACTAAAATATTTGATTAATCAATTACATAAAGACCTATGGTAAAATCATAAGACTGAAAGGAATTACCACATATTCATAATGGCCATATCTTCTTCTGAAATCTATCTTTGGAATATCCTCCTTCTAAACCCACAATTTGAGATTTCTTGATCACAAGTCAATTTTAGAGAACCACTGAGCTACCCTCAATTGGTTGAAAAAATCATCAATTCATGGAAGTGGATACCTATTCTTAATCATTAATTGTTTAATCTTATAATAATCCACAAAAATCATTAGAGTTCATCTTCTTTCTTAATTAACAATACTGGTGCGGCCCACAGAGATGAACTCAGCCGAATGAAACCCTTTCTTTCCATCTCTTCCAACTACACTTAAAACTCCCTTAATTCTTTTTGTTCCATTATATTAGATTTAAGTGAGATGGGACTAGTCCTCGATCGGAGATCAATCATAAACTCAACTTCCCTTAAAAGTCATAACCTATATAATGTTTTGGGAAACACATATGGAAACTGACCCACGACTGCTAGAAAAATGGATTTCTCAATCTCTTATATCAATACCAAATACAACGCTTCCAACTAATATGGGATATTTAAAACTATTTTTGCCAACAAGATCACTCCAACAGCCTTGAAGTTCCTTTCCCCTATAAAGAGATGCTCGACACCATCCTTAGTCATAAAACTCACTGTTCTTCTGTAACAGTCAATGTGAGCCTTGAACATTGTCAACCAATCCATACTCAGGATTACATCATAGACATTCATCTCCAGCATAGAGAATTCACATTCCAACTCAACTCCATCGACAGTTTTAGAACATTCTCTACATAGAGAGGTTTTACATTCTCTTTGACAAAGAGGAGTTTGATGTTTTATCATAGAGGGAATCATATAATGTTTTAGACTTAGAAAATCAAAATTTCGAGTAGAAATAAAGGAATGATATGAACCAATATCAATGAGAAATTTCATAAGGGTAGAATTGAATTGAATCATACCCCTCACCATAGATGGTCGAGACCAATCAACCACCATATCCTGTTCAACTCCATATAATTGTTTTCTCGAAAAGATCAACTCCTTTTTTACCTATTGATATTTCCCTACCAGAGGAATCATGGTATTTCTAGAGTCACATTGGATAGCTCTGTTTTGATGATGAGATTGATTCTACTACCCTCTCCCCATCAAAGAATATGATGCCTGTGATACCCGAGAAGTGTCCAAAGAACCTGACCTCAGAGAACTATGATAATAGCTCTGAAGATGCCCTATATGGTTATAGTTGTGAAATACTCTAGGTTTTTTCATACACTCTCGATTTATGTTCCTAAGAGAGAAACATTGGAAATATCTTTCTATTCTCATCGATCAGGGAGGAAGGTTCACTGATGAAACTAGATGATTTTGATTAATGCTCCCACCCTAGAAGTAGGATTCACTCTTCTAAATTTTTCTAATATTAGAGTTCCCACCATTTCCCATGGGTATCAATATACTTCCTCCTCCCATAGCTCTGGGGATGTGTTGTTCATCCACAATATCTCTCTTCACTATCTCGGTATAGTCTGTATTACAAAGCATAATAATATTTTAGTGAGTCTCTTATCTCCACCTTAATTCAAATATGCTTTACTTCAAGGAAACACTAGAAGAAAATTCGAGTCAAAAGTAAACTAAATTAATGAATTAAGCCACATAATCAATGGCCGAATGATTTTCATGCTTCATGCTGAAAATTTATACCATTATTTGAATATTGAAAATGTGAGGATATAATTTTTTGTCGAAAAATTCCTCAAAATACTCCAATCCAAGGCCTTGATCCACTTTATCCTGAACAGATATATCCCACCACTGGTGTGTGAGATCCTCTAGAATATACGTCGATATATTGACTTTCAACTTTGTCGGTGTGCTGATAAAATCGAAGAAATGATTCATCCTATTCCTCCACATGTCTACCTTTTCTGGTTTAGAGTCACCCCAAAAGATTGATGAATTATACTTCTAGAATTGGATGAAATGATCAACTAGTCTTGGATCATCCCTCTAGTTCTCTATGTCCATAGCTTGAAATGCATCAATGATACTCAGAACCAGCTGTTGGTTCACTAAGGGCTTAGGTGAAACTGTGTTCTCTATATCTTCTTCCAGTTGGTTTCTAGGATGCTTATTGGGTGGAATTTATATACACAGAATGAATTCCATAATTCTAACTCTCTATTAAATTAAGGATTAAAATTTCAATTCTACCACATCATGCTATAACAATAATGAATTCCAAAACCAGCCTTTACCACATTCAAACATGTTTGAAAAATTTCTATTTGGTTTTAAAAATAAATCCATTTTCAAAATACCAAAATCATTCTCTTTTTGAAGACTTTCATTTGAAAACAATTTAAACATTTTTCGAAAAATATTTCACATTTCACTAAATCATATTTCATTAATAAAAATGAAATATGCACTTCTAGTGGGAAGTCATTACTCTAATGCTTGTCATGATTGTCTCATTGGTTAAACCGAGGATAGTGAGATTTAAATTCCTATAAGGGTCTCCAAAAAAATTATGTACCCAACTCCCTCATAAAAAGAAGTTCAGTATAAAAATGATAATTATGTATTTTTATGCTCAATATTTCAAGTCCTGAAAATTCTACTCCTTTATATGATCCCAACTAAAGGAATAGACCAGAATGTATTTTAACTCTAGGACAAGGAAAATTGATGAAAAATTATTCTATAAGGGAAGGACCAAATCGATACCACCTGTAACATCCTGACCCTTATCATTGTTTTGGGAAGATGGTGGAAGATTACTAGGCCTAATGCGACATCCCGAGATGCCAAAGGCTAGAAATAAATTATGTAGGTCTTTAATATATGTGGGGGAAAATTTCCCCTTTAATATAAAACCAATAACACAACAAGACACAAAAAAATAAACTACTATTTGAAGCCTGATAAAATTAAATACAACTAAAACATTTCATTTATATCAAACCAACCAAAACAAAGTACCAGAATGAAATACAAATAACATCGAAGTGAAAAACAGAATACAACTAATAAAACTCAATGATAACCACACGAATACAAATCTCAATATTCTCCAAGATCAAAATCCACCAAACACTCAAGCATCACGAACTGGTACTAAAGATGGGTGATACTTTACCTTTTCTCATATCTTGACAGATGATATATACAAAAGCACCAAAGTTATAAAGAATGGGTGACTACTAAAACATAGTAGGTTTTCCCCAATGACTTCCAAACACACTCCACTAGGATAGAACATGTTATCAAATTATATAATTTTTTTTGAAGTAGTTTCACAATTTATATCATATCTATGTAGTTCACATGATAATAGTTTTACAAGGAAGGAAGATCAAAAATTATTTAAATCATTTAACATTCATCTTTGTTATAACCCATACCTTTCCAAATAACAACACATCCTACCAGGAATGCAACCCATGGAACTCCCTATACTCATGAGTGGTGAGTTATTCTTCCACTAATCCATCACCTAGTTAACCACTTTGACATGGGTACTTTATTCCCATATTCATTCCAACCTTTTTATGGGGGTATTTCACACCCTTATCCATCCCAATGCATATGAACACATGCCACAAAACCATACCAATCCCATTAAAAATCCAATGGTGTTCAAATAATTGCAATTAAAAATAATTATTTTTATTTAAAACTATTTTTCCATGAAGAAAAACCAACAATTATTTTAAAATCATTATGTTAAAATCACATTATCAAAACCACTTTCCAACAACACACCAAATTTCTCAAATTTCCACAAACCACCACTCAAGAGGGTTTCAAAAATTATTTCATTGAAAATAAACAATCAATTTCAGTCAAAGTAATCATTTTGAAACTAATATTTCATGTTCTAAAATAGAGGAGTTGAGAGTGAAGTTTCCAACCATTAGTTTTATGATGAAACCAAAGAATGACACAAAGAACATTCATGAACCTGAGTTAAATATCCAAAACCCACCTAAAATATCTTCCCCTATAAAAAAAGACAAAATCTAAAAATATTTAGTATCCAAAACCTTATATCTACTAAAAATGGGTGTAGATCTAAGAAACTGAGATAAAGAGAGAAGTATATCTAATAAAACTCATAATGAACTAAGAAGAATGAAGGCTTACCACAAGAATCAAGCTTCAAAACACCATGGAATGACTTCACATCGCTTGTAATTCTGTAGGGAGAGGTTATCCAACCTTTGAGAGAGAAAAATCCTGAGTTAGGGACATTTTATGAAAAAAATTAAGCAATAAAACAAAAGGAATACCTAGATCCACTTTTTAGGAACTAGTTTTTAACCACGTACGGTTTAGTCACACTGTTAGGTAAGACATGCGCTAATCATGTGCTAAACATGTGATAGCCACTTTCTTAAGGGTTGAACCTTACATGGTTGGCTCACATGGTTTCCAAACCATGTGTAAAATATGATAAATCCCGTAGTCCAACATTTTATAGTTTCTACTAGGTTTCTGTACAGTTTTTAAAAAACTATGAATGGACTGTGGTCCTTCCCTTTATCCCATGTCTCATTATGTTGGGTTTTCTGTAGGTGTTGAACAGTTTTCCAAAATCATTCACCCACCGTGAACCTATAAAAATCCCCCAAAACCCTACAAAAGTTATCCAAACTCTCCCAAACATAGCCCCAACACTTTATATACTTAAAATACATATAATAAATCTTAATTACCTCAAACCAGGGGTGCTACATGAAGCTTCTAATAATTTAGAAACTTACCATTTTTTATTCACAACTCATCCATTCATCACAAACCTTCAAACCTTCTTGAAAATTGATTCTTTTTTCCTTCACAAAACTACACATCTTCAAGAAAATTATACCATCATGAAAATACATTCCTTTTACATAACTTGAAGAGAAATTTATAGAAATTTTTTTTGCAAATATTTATCGTTCCTCTTTATTTTGAGCCCTATAAAATCTCATAAAAAATGGGAAATGACACCACCTTTAAAAATAAATCCACTTGCATCATAAGATCACTTACCTTTAAAACTCTTTGATTAACTAAATGTGTATTTATAACAAACATAAAAAATTCACTTCTAGTTGTAAAAAACCTTGGTCCCAATAGTTCTTCATCCATGATATGATATGGGCCTACATTCCAAACCCATGTGATAATCATGTCATTTTTCAATAAAGCATATGAAGTCACATTGGTTGAGAGGATGAGAGGTTGGGATCACCACACCCTTTTGATGGGGATTATTGTCTACCCAAATACTCTCTTATATATTTAATACATATTCATAAATATTTCCCAAATCATAGTGTGGGACTATTTAACCCTATTCAAATGATCTAAACAAGACCATGTCTTTGATGTAAACATATATATGTATTAGTGGTTCCCCATATTTTTATTATTAATTCATGATACATTGATTTAGATATGATTAGTTGGGATCTCTGAAGTTTATTTCCATCCAAAGAGGCAGTTGGTGTTTTGGAGTTGGGCATAAACCTTGAATAAGTGTCTTAAGTATCTTATAAAAATAAGAATCAAAACCAATATAGTTATATTTAATGGGTATGGGAGGAATGATACAGGGTTCAAACCTCAAATTGGCATTCTACACATCCTAATAAGAATAAGAATCAAAACCCATGTTGTTTTGTTGGATGGTTCGATATTTCACCTGAAAACGAGGCCCGTAATAGAGGAACTTTCATCATGATGATTGGATGATAATCAAATATCTCTAAGACCATGGGTTTCATGATCGATGTGAAAAATATAAGATTGAAAAATATTATTCAAATCACATGGGTGTATACCATCGGATTTGAAAGGAGGGAATATGAACTGAGGCTACCATTTGAAGACTCTTGTGTTGTGAAAGGGGATTCAATAAGAAATAGGGTGGGGATTACACACGAACAACCTAAAGATAACTAATCTAGTAGGTGATTCAGGTAAGGGTGAGTTTTGGGTATTACCCCTAGGAGGAGGCCCATATTTGGGGACAAATAGTAATATATCAACTCAATGGTAATTTAAGGTTTTATTATGGATTAAAGCTAAGATAATGCCTATGTATTAGAAACCAAGGAGAGTATCTTGACTCGAGGTGAATAATGATAACCATCAGAAGTATCTCAACTTAAAGGAAATTGAGGGTTTGGATGGGGATTACACCTTGGATGATGTCCATGCATTTAAATACAAGAGGTGTATCTCGAATCTAGGTGAATAAGGATAACCATGGGGAGTATCTCAACTAAATTGTGTTTTAGGCATCTATGAAGAGTATCTAAACTCAAGTAAATTTTGTGACAATTATGCCTTAATGTTTCTCAGTTATACTAAGCCTAGCCAATGAATTAAGTGAAGGTAAAGAGAGATAAAGGATTACTCCTTGGGGGATATCCATGTAAGACCCCCCCCAATTTTTTGGTCAAAAGATAAGGAAGTGATACTATTAAAGTTGTGGATTAAACCTATTAAGAGGCCCATATCTAGGAACCAATAGGAATATCTCAACTCGATGGAAATTGAAGTTTTGACTGGGGATTAAACATTGGATGATTCCCAGATATTTGGAACTAATAGGATTATCTGGACTCAATGTGAATAATGATAACCATGAGGAGTGTCTCAAATCAATGGTCATTTAAGGTTTGGTGAGGTCTTACACCTATTAGGATGACCTTGAATGATTTTTATCCCCTACTTCTAATGGTTATGGGATGATTAAGGGATATTTTTAAGGTTGGGTATTACACCTAGGAGGATTATCATGTATTTGGAACCAAGATGAGTATCTCAACTCAAAGAGAATAATTTTAATAATTAGGAGTATATCGAATCAATGTTAATTAAAGGTTTGGTTTGGTTTTATGCCTAGGAAAATTCCCATGTATTTGGATCCTAGAAGAGTATCTCGACTCAAGATGAATAATGATAACCATGAGGAGTATCTTAACTTAATGGTAATTAAAGATTCAGTCTGGTCTTATATATAGGAGTATGCCAATGTATTTAAAACTAAGAGGAGTATATCGAGTCGAGGTTAATAATTATTACCAAGAGAAGTATATCAAATAAATTGAAAATAATGATAACCATGAGGATTATCTTGACTCAATGGTAATTGAATATGTGGTTGGGGATTACACCTAGGAGGACTCCCATATATTTAAAATCAAAAAAGTATATCAAGTCAAGGATAATAATGGTAACCCTTAGAAGTATCTCAAATAAATTGGATTTGAATGATTGGTATAGATGTATTAATAGGTGTAATACCTGACCAAATCTTTAATTTCCATTGATGTGCGATACTCCTCATGGTTATCATTATTCACCTTGAGTCGAGATACTTATATTAGTTCCATACACACTGTCATCCTCCTAGGTGTAATCCCCAACTAATCCTTCAACAAAAATTGAGTTGAGATACTCCTTTGGGTAATCATTAGTCACCTTGGGTCAAGATACTCCTCTTGGTTTAAAATAAATGGACATCCTCCTAGGTGTAATCGCTAAACAAATCTTCAATTATCATTGAGTTTAGATACTCTTCATAGTTATCATTATTCACTATTTTGATGGGATTCTCATCTTAGTTATCAATATTCACCACGATTCTAGATACTCCTATTAGTTTCAAATACATGGGAATCCTCTTAGGTGTAATCCCCAACCAAATGTTCAATTATTATTGGGTCAAGATACTCCTCTTGGTTTCTGATACATTGTCCTCCTCCTGGGTTTTAGCCCCAATGAACCCATCAATTACCCCTAATTTGATATAATCCACATGATTATACCTTGAGTCTAGATACTCCTCATAGTTCCAAATACATGGACATTATCCTAGGTGCAATTTCCAACCTTAAAAATATCCATTTCTTATCCTATCAACAACATATAGGGGGGATATAATCATAAAAGGGAATCCTTTTAGGTGTAAGTCCCAAACAAACCTTCAATGACCAGTGAGTTAAGATACTCTTAATGGTTATCATTATTCACATTTAGTTGATATACTCTTCATAGTTCCAAATACATTGGAATCCTCCTAGTTATAACCCCAATCAAACCTTAATTTATGATTGATTTGAGACATTACTCATCATTATCAAATATAAGACTCCTACGAGGTGAAATCCACAAATTTAACAACATCCCTTCCTCATATTTTAACCAGAAGAGGTGGGTGGGGGGACCATGAAAAATATTCCCCCTATGTGTAAGCCCCTATCTCTCCTTACCTTTAACTGAGTCACTAACCAAGTTAGTTATTCCTTGTAAGAATTAATGTGTAATCCTCATACAATTTAATTAGGTTGAGATACTGCTCATGGATTCCTAAAACACTATTGAGTTGAGATACTACTCATGGTTATCATTATTCACCTAGAGTTGAGAATATCCTCCGGGTTTCAAATTCCTAGGAATCCTCCTTGGTGTAAACCCCAACAAAACCTTCAATTATAATTAAGTTGAGATACTTCTCATTGTTATCATAATTTACCTCATGTTAATATACTTCTCTTGGTTTTAAATACATGGGCGTACTTCTTGGTATAAGCCCAAGTAAAACATTTAATTACTATTGAGTTTTTATCTTGGTTCCAAAATATGGGCCTCCTCCTAGGGGTAATCCCCAAAACACACCCTTACCCACCCACCTACCAGGATAGGTATCTTTAGGTAGTTCATGCATAATCCCTACCCTATTTCCTATTGTCTCCCATTTTACACTATAAGAATCTTCCCAAGTTAGCCTTAGTGTGTAATCCCTCCATTCAAATGCAATGGTATGCTCTCATAAAATGTGAATAATTTTTTTATGTCTCATATTTCTCACACCATGAATGAATCACATAGGCTTAGAGATCTATTAGGATCATCCCATTAGCATGGTGAAAGTTCTTCCATTGTGTGTTTCCTTTTTAGGTATAATCTTTGGCCACTCAGTCAAACTACGTGGGCTATAATTACTATTCTTAATAGTATAAGTAGGAAAAATCTTTGAGGATTGAACCTAATGTAATTTTCCCCTTACCTATTGAATCAAACTACCTGATTTATATTTTTATAGGATATGTAAGAAACACATTCAAGGTTTAATCCCAACTTCAAAACACTAACTTCCACCCTGGATAGAAATAAACTTCATAAATCACAACTAATCATTTTTAAACAAAAAAATCATAAATTATTAAGAGAAAAATGGAGAACCAGTAGTACGTATAGAGGGTTTCATTAAACACATTATCACAATTAGATAATTGGCACATGGGTAACCAGTCTTGCACTTGGATTTGGGAAGGATTCATGAATATTTATTAAATATATAAGAGAGTACCAAAGTAGGAAAAAATTCCCCTTGAAAGGGTGTGGTGAGACCAACCACCTTTCCTCTCGACCAATGTGAGTTCCCAAGAATCATTGGATAAATTTCCCAAGGACCACCTACCTTTAGAAAGTGGGCTCATAGCCTATCACAAATGCGTAACCTCTTGGGAGTTTCTATAAGAAAATAGTGAAATCAAGGTCAATGATTGTGAAACCATACTCAACCCCCACAATCAAATATTGGGGAACTCATTTGTTTTTTATAAGACATAAATATATGATTTATGTAAGGGTGAATCCAAGTTACCATTACGTAACACCTATTTTTGGGAAAATTATTTTTTAAAACACCTTTATGTTTTTATTGTTCATTAGATTGACCCTATAACACATTTCATTGATTTTAAACGATAAAAAACATATAATTAAATCATTGGACTCAATAAAGTTTAATAACTAATATTTTATTTATCTAAATCACTCCACTTCTAGGATTCTATTAAAATATGAATTTTATGGTATTATTATAACACAACCTTGAGTTGATTTTATTGCTAGATTTATTTATGTGAAACTATAAGTAGTATTATTATAACCAACCCATTATGAAAATTTAATTCATGGGTTTTTTATTTTGGAACTATTTTTAGTTTTGTTTTTATAAAACATGTGAAACTTAACTTCCCTTTATTTTTGGTTAGTCTTTTAAGTTAAAGAATCCTCAAATATCATTGTTTATGTTTGTAAAGAACCTACTTTAACAAAAATAATCCTTTCTTATAGTTTTCTAGGTGTTTTTGATCACCCTATATCCTCTATCCTGAGTATTTCATTTCCAAAGGATAATACCCAGGTAATAATTCCATGAGACCTATTCTTCTTCAGTTTATGAAATTATTCTTCAAAAACTTTTTTTTACAAATGATGAAATTTTTTTAAGATAATAGTAACTAGAATTATTAAAATAATAATAAGAATTATTATTTCGTTTTATTTTATTCTAGAGGTAGTTTTTATTATCACATGTGAAATTCTAATTATTCTCTAAATTATCACGTGGATTTATAAAGAGGCATAATATGAAATTATCTAAATTATTCTAGATTATCTATAAGAGATAAGGGTATTATTTCATGTATGTTTTTGTTTTATTTTTTGAAATAAAATGTTGTAATTGGTTCTAGGAATCTGATAACATTGGGATAGGAAGTTCCTTAGCATTTTGATCCATTTATATGACATTGTCACGATGTTTTGTTTATGCTTGATAACCCATGATTCTTATTTGTCTCATGTGGGTGTGTGAGTTTCCATGGGGTTTGCTTGATTATGACTATGTGATTATGTTTAGAGTTGAAATTTTTCTTCTCTATATTCCTTGTTGTTACTTTCTATGACATGTATTACTTGATGTGTTATATAGACAATGGAACTATTCTTCAAGTATCAAAATGATTAGGAGGAGCCTTGAGGTTGGTTTGATGCAGCCATAATATCATTTAAGGTGGATGTGGATATCCCTATAGAGGGATGTGCATATATGTACTATTAAAAAACCTAAAATATTCAAAATATCATTAAAGGAAGACATATATATCCATATAAATGGATGTCAATATATGGATGGCTATATGACTAACATATGATGAAGCACAAATGTCCTTAAAGGTGGTCATGTCTATCCCTATTGAGAGTTGTGCATAAGTGATTGGATTAACAATTTTTAATTAGGGTATAATGTTACTGGTGATAACCACCATTAGGGTGGGGTGTTTAGTTTTACATTAAATGTGATACTTGGTTTGAATTATCAGAAATCATAACTAGAAACATAGCCAAAATAGGTGGGGATGGGGTTTGTGGAAGCTTGTTAGCACATGATAACTCAAAACATGTGTGAAATCATTTTTTCTGAAAATTTACTTATTTAATGTCATATAATAATATGTATTATCTATGCACTTGAGTTAAGGATTCATTTGTGGTGTCCTATAAGGATTATTAATCACACCTTTCATTAGTATCTCAATTCACATGAAGAATTCAGAGCCAATGATCTAGTGAAGGGAAAGGGAAATATGATAGGGAGTTGAGGAGATAGATAATTGGATATAGAGCTGATTTTAGGACGCACTTCAACCATTTTTGTTAATTTAATTTTACACACTTTATTTACTGTCTTTTTCTTACCACCTTGGGAATCAATTTATTTATTGTATGACATGTATTATTTATTTTTTCTACAATTTTACTTTAGTTTCTTTAATTTATTATTATTATGTTATATTATTATTTATCATATGACTTTAGTGGTATACACTATAATCCTACATCCAAAATAATCAGGTTCAAATCCATAAAGAGGCTAATTTACGAGTTACTATAATAGTTATTGTAGCTGGTACTATATCATTAGAAAAATTCACCAAATTTTGGCCTACGGGATAAAAATTTGATCCTTCGGGCCACATGGCCTTCAGAACACCATTGGCCTTAGATCTATAAGGCCTCTAAGACACCTCAGGTCATTGGTCCATTGGCTCTTAGGCCACCGGGCCTCTGGACCATGAAGTAGTCATGACTAACACACGAGACAAAAACCTAGAAGAGGAATTTGAACAAGTAGAAGCCGCCCAAGAAGAACTAAACAAATTGGAAGGATGAGAGGGTATAAAAGTCACTATCGGTACCAGACACCATGAAAATATAAATAGGGAAATTATATCTTATCAATTATATGAGGTCAAAATCTATGTTTCATTAATGAAATAGATACAGTGGAGGGTTAATTATAATATAGTCATATATTTGGGCCTTCAGGTCAAGTATTAGGACTTGTGCCTCTAGGCCTTTGGGTAATGTATTGGGCCTTGCGCCTCTTGGCCTATGTGTCATGTAAGGGTTTAATATGAAAACATAAATTTAAGTCCTTTGGGACATTCAACATGGGCATACTATCCCCACTAAAGGAATTAGACCTTCAATAATAGTCGACGACCTCTTACAAATGGGTAGGCACACATGACTTTACGTGGCACTCTAACTTAGACTTAATGATTTAGGTCATGATATTATATAAATGAATATTATAAATGGTTATAGTTTAAAATATAATTATTTAGTATATTTTAATGAATTTAATTTAATTATTAAAGATGTTTTGTGAAAGTATAGAACAAATTAGAACCAAGGAAAGGGTTTTAATATCAAATATCACTCTTTGAAACATGTTTGGCATTATTCAATAATTTAAATTATATGGTTTATATAATTCTTATTTGATAAATAATATCATTAATTATCCTTTAATCATGTTATTTTAAGTTCAGTTACATGCCAACCCTTTTAAGGTGTTTGATTAAAATGTTACTCAAGCTGAAAGAGTTTAGTTGGTATCAATTCTGATTCATTAAGACATGTTTCATGTTATGCACCATGTTTTCTTTATAATGTGTTATATTTATTTTCTATTCTATGAATTCCTATGATTAATTTCATTATAATTCATGGGATAAATTATTCCAAATAATGCTCTTTTTTTAAAAATATCTTTTGAATCAAGTGTTATCCCGGTCGTAAGAGTTTTTGGTAACTCAATTTTCATTCATTGAGTTATGATCATTCACTTGAACTCATTTCATAAAATTTGGGAACATTATATCCTTTTATTGTATTATGTGGCATTCTATTATTGATTACATTTTTACAAAATAAACCCCTTTTCAAATTATTCAGGATTCATAGAGTACGTTTCCTATAAAGGATATTGACAACTCAAATCTTATTTCTTTAGGTTATAATATTTCATCTTGAACTTGACTTTTCTTAATTGGTTCCTCTAAACCTAATATTTTATTATATAGTATTTTATAATCTTATTTTAGAAGATATTATTTTTTAAAATACAATGTTTTTAAAAGATATAAATTCACCTTTTCGAAATTTACCATTTAAAGTGGCATGTAAATTTTTATTTTATATCAATTTTAAAAATATTTTCTAAAATATCATTTAATTTTCAATTTCATTTGCAACATCATTTTAAAAAGGATTTACCCTAATGGGGTTTATTTTTCATGATTTATCCTCTATTATATATACATATAATCGTTTGGGGGATTGAACCCAGGGTATAAAACAATTATATTATTGACACCTTCTTCTTTGATACTGATTAAAGCAATATTTTTACAAGGGTATTTTCACTTATGTCAGCACCCTTATATGTTTTATCTGTTACAATAAGTTTATATTATTTTGTGAATATCCACATTATTTATCTAGATGTGTTATGATCATGTTATCCCTTTTATTTACATGGGTAAAATTATTTTCATACCATATATTATTATTCAAATATAGATTTTTATTGGAAAGTTGAATCTGTATTGTTTGACCATCCACCACATTTCTTAGTATTGGTTATGATCTTGTTATCCATTTTATTTACATGGGGATTTTTTTTTACATTCTTGATGACTGTTTATTGATAATTTAGTTTGATAATGTATTGATATTCTATATTCTTCATTATATAAGAAAGCATGATTTTTATTCAGTTAAAGGTTCCTTAGAGAATGGAATGAAAATTATTGTTAACTCTTATGGTGAATTATTTGTAATTAATTAAGTGATGACTAGTTTTAAGAATTATGTATCTCCTTGATGCATCAATAGGTCTCATGAGAAAAAATAGGTTGGGTTTTGAAGCATATCTCTTCCCAAAATAAGATAGTGTCTTGGAACAAGGCCTTGACAACATGTTTTTGATGTCTGATATTTTGAATTCCATCAGTTTGATATGATTATTTATTGATATCCATGATTTAATTTATTTTCATGGATATAAAATAATCTCAAGTTCAATTGATTATTATATTATTCAAGTTATTTATTATTTCCATATTATGTATATCGTGATTATGTTTTTGATAACATTAGTTATATGTTTTCCTTAAAAAGTGTTTGAGGTCACCCATTTCTTATGTTTTCATCTCCCTTGGTTATAATGAAAATATTTACTAATGATCTGTATAAAAAGATAAATTATGTGGAAAATTTATGGGGGATATTGAAGACTTCTTATGGATAAATTAGTTTCTTATATAGTGGAAAAAAAATATCCATTAATTGAGAAAGATATTGGTTTTTCTACTTTATGTTTTGTCACAATTGTCAAAATATCTAAACCTAAGTGGTGTTGGGAATGTATGTAATGATATATTTTTTTTATGTCATGAAATTTTGGGATAATTATTTCTGTCAACGTAAAAAGGGTATTGAATCCAGTATCAAAAGTATGTGTTTTTGAAACTGGTCTTAGGAGTGCGAGTCTATGACATCATAGTTGGTATCTGAGCAGGGTTTAAATAACTTTATAGATTAGGATGTTTTTGATGATAGTATAAGTGTTGATAAGTTTGGGATTATAATAATTTAAAAGGTATATATAACCCTTTGGGATAATATATGATTTAATTACAAGGAAATAATACACTTTTTATTTGGGTATTAGGATAAGAGAAGTTTAGTGAAAACCCTAAGGATATGTCTAAGTGAGAATTTTAAGAATAGGATAACATCCCAGTGTTTTGGTAAAGGGGATATTGTGAGTTTATCTTAAAAATTAAATTCATATCTAGATGCTACAAGTGGATATAGTCTCTAGTACAAAATTACCTTGGGTTAATAATCCAAAAAAGTGGATTGGGTATTAACTCAATCTTGACTTAGTTCATGAAAAATAGGTCTAACTATAAACCTAGTTTGACACTCATAAGGGATATAATTTGGTTAATTCAAATTATTTTTTTGATCAATAATGAGGTATTTGAATATGTTTATTTTATATTACCTAATAGGAAGGTTACAATGGTTAATGTAGAATGAAATGTAAAGACTCATAAGGTATATATTAATTGGTATTACTTTTCTGGATAAGTGATAAGTCATATTTTTATAGCATAGATTTCAATGATTTTGAGGTTTCACATATTTTTAAAAAGATCATAGTAATTTTAGATTATTATTTTTAGTATTATATTTATAAGAATAAGAGAACCCAACTCAATGAAACCTTAGATTAACCAATAATGAAATAGGTTAAACTAAAAGTGATATAGGTTATACCTAGTATGATACAAGTTGAGACGTAAAAACTATAAAAAAATGATAGTGTTATATAGTGAGACATATAGCTGTTAAATTTTACAGTGGTCATTTATGAAAATTATCTTGTAATGATATTAACTTATGCCAACTATTTTGGTTTTATTAATCGATGAATCCTGAAGGAACCTTGTTAATAATGGATTCCATGAAAATGAAGTAACTGTTCTAACAAACAACCTTAAAGGATAAAGGTTGAAGTGATAAATCCTATGATTATGATAAACTATCATGAATTATGATTACAAACATAAATATAGTTAAAATCCCAAGAAAACCAAAAAATATAAGGATGAAATATCATTAAATATCCACAGATGAAGATGGGAAAAAAAAGAATATCCAACTTTCTACATGTCCAAAATGTGGGAAAGCGAATGGGGGAAATTTTCTTAAAGGGATAAGTAAATGTTTTATGTATGGATATGAGGTTAATTAGACTCATAAGTATAAGGAAAAGAGATAATCTAAAAAAATATATTGCTATAATTGTAAGATATTTGGACATTTTGTGACTCAATGTCCCGATTCAAGGACCAATGAGGGAAATAGTCACAAAAAACCATGTGAATAGGGAAAATCCTATGAAAATTATACTAATGTAGTAGATAATGAGTCTCCATGCTTTTTCTTCTTATTTTAATATTTCATATATGTTTTGACCAACTAGTGGATATTGAATTATAAATAAAAACCCAGAGTGGCATGATTTTCATATAAATCATTTTCAAGGTTTGAGGGAAGTTATTACTTATGTATATAAATCTTCTTCCCTTAGTAGAATTATTTGTGAAATTAGAAATGGGTTATCTTCCATTATAAATAACTCATAATAATTTTTTATATAGATCAATCGAATCCCATATCCTAAATAAACCCAAGATCATCTACGGGTGTATGGTTAAATATGAGTTACCTATAGAAATTACGGAAACATTATAAGTCAAATTGAAAGGATGAAATCTATTTATGGGGAGGGGAGAATTTAACACCCCATGATTTTAATATAACACCTCCTTTATATAATGCAAATTTATTCAATAGATTTCTCCATATAAATCGTCGAACTAAAACATAACAATGATATATTTAGATGGAAATATACATATTAAGTATACACATAATGTCCTAGCCATTTAATTATAATGAATGAATATAAGTAACTGATTTATAAAATATTTATAGAAATAAAATAATGGATACTTTTAATATGAATTAAATTCAATTAGTATAGCTAAAACAACTAAGAAAATAATTTTATGCTTACAAATATATTTTTATAAAATTGGTGTTTTATTTCAAGAAACTAAGTATATTATGATTAAATAATAATAAAACATATTGATAATATTAATAATATATTACTAATAAATTAATTATTAATTTATATAAAAATAATAATAAATAATAGATAATAGTTTAAAAAACTTTTCTCTAATTTGAATTGTTTTCTACTATATTTTGAGACTTTATTTAAAAATTGAATAATAAAATTTAATAAATTTAATGTGAAAAAATATAATTTTTTTTGGATTAATAAAAATTATAAATCTTAAGATAAAATTTTATAGTTTTTCAAAAAATAATAAATTTTAAGTGAATTGTAAAAAAAATCATTTTTACAAATAACATGAATTTTATGGACTTATTAGTATATAAGTATAAATTATAAATTAATGAAACATTTTTATAAGATAAAATATTTTATTTATATCTTAATTTTTAATTTTAAAAATTTTAGTTTTAATTTAAAAACCCATATTTGATATTTTAGAACACAAATAATAATTTCACAATTTTTTTAATACATTATATAATTTTATTCTGAAATTAAATTTTTTCGCTTTTATAAATTGAATAAAATGAAATGGATTTAAAATTTTTAATCAGTGTCTCTAAATTACCTAATGAAAAAACTTTATTTTTAGGTATAAATATTATGTTACCATAGGTAAAATCTAATTTCCGCAGTAAAAGCTAAAAGGATAAAAATAACATTTCAATGGTTAAAGGGCTTGAAACATGATAATAATATATCTAGAATTTACTAAATGAGGTGTTTCTAGAACATATATATAAAAAAATTAATTATTTCTCATTTTTGAGCCACTTGAAATTTTTGGCATGTGATCCCATTATATTAAGTTCAAATATTTACCAAAATTCTATTATTACCACTAATAGAGGTGACCTCTCACCACCCCTTCAATCACTCCTAAAAATTAGATTTCCACCTAAAACCTTGAAAATTTTACTTAATATATAATATAATTTCACTATCTTGTGATTATGACCAAAATGAATTATCTTATTCTATCCATTTTCACGAGATCTTCAAAAGAAATCTCAAAGTTCTCAGCATGAGTAATCATTTTTTATTTATCTCTTTTTTATTTTCTCTGCCATTTTAATATTGAAAATCCTATATAATTAAATCAGTATTATTTGTGTATATAATTTTATTATGATATGATAATAATCATCAATCAACAATTCCATTTTATATAAAAAAATTATTTCATAATTCATTTGTTGTGTGGACTAACACATCCTTGATGCAACATGTTTCGTTTTCCTTAACCATCTTAAAAGGATTGTAACACCCCAAGATTTTAAAAGAAGAAAATTATATTAAACAGTGTAAATGAAATTAAACATTTAGTTTATCTTTCATTACATGTGTAAATAAGTTTATATTATGATATAGACAACAAGTTTCTTCAATAGCTTTCATTATATGCAAGACCGAGTTTTTCCAAACAATAATATACTATAATTATTATTTAACATGAGAGTCACCTAACCATTATAATGGAGGGTATGTACATGATTAAATGAATTATGGAAATATTTTTTACACAGGTATTTATAATTAATTATTTTTTACCAAATAATTAGAAATGAAAATAAAACTATTTTGAATATAAAAGGAAATATTTTTCTAAAAAACTATTTAAATGTGCACAACTGTGTTTTATAAAAATAAAATAAACAAATCTCACTTGTTGGTTTATATTAATAAAATTTATATATAATAATTTAAATATAATGTTACAAATTAATCCTATGTATTTTCTATTCAATATATAAAAATAAATCTAATTTTATGCTTAAAAAATTGGTTTTTCTAAAAAACAGTTTTGTCATCTTTTTATACAACACTTATTTTAAAACTAATTTTTGAAAATATCATAACTTTTATTTGATAAAATAAAATTACTTTTGAAATCATAGAACCAAAAATATTAGGTTTATTTTTTAAATAAAATGTTTCAATTTTTGATTAATAGTAGAAAATACTGAATTTTAATTGAAAACCATCATTTCCCCAAAATTATTTTAAAAGTTAAATTATTTTCTGAATTGGTTTTAAAGTAAATTTTTTTCAATTGTATATAAATTAATACATTTTTTTTAATTGGAACATTTTTCAAAATAATTTCATATATAAAAACATAGTAAACTTTTAAACATTTTTACTTTAAAACCCCTCTTTGTCATTGCATTCATGAGATACATTTTACATTAAATTCTACCACTTTTGTGAGTTGAATTGGAAAAAATGGATCAAATATATGGAATAATAATAATTTATATTATCTAAAAAGTTCAACTTAATTTTTTACTGATGTGATTAGTGAAACCCATTAAAATTAATTACAACGATTAAAATAAAAATAAGTTTACTTATTGGTTAAACTTAGAATATAAGGTGTAAAATTGACCCAAAACTTGTCCAAAACCTATTTTATGGACATATTTAGACCCATAAGACCTTATTATCTAAATTTATGAGTTTTTGGGACACTTGTACATGAATTTGACTGACATAATAAGTTATATAAAGAAAAAGATAAAAAATGTACCTTTATTTATTTAATTTATATAATGCTTTGGGGATTGGGAAAAAACCACATAGGTTCTGTATTAAATATTATTTTTATATAAAAATGAGTTATTTTTATCATAATAATTTTTTTTAATTTTTAGAGATGATATATTTACATTAAATTCTTAAGAAATGTTGACACACATATTATTTAGTTAATATTTAAATTAAATAAATGATTCTAAAAACAATAAAAGTGAAGTAAATAGAATGAATAATTATGTTCCATTATTTTTATATATTAATATATCATGATACACAACATTAAACTTAATATAATTAAATTAAATAAATTTCTTGATATTTTTAAAAATTAATATTAAAATAATAATGTAAAAATTGACATTAATTTTATTTTATAATAATTTATATTTTATTAATTAATTTAAAATTACTAAAAGAATTATCTTAATTTAATTTTTTTTATAAAAATTAATAAATATCAATATGGTCCATTCATGGACCAATTAAATTCTTGATATTTTTAAAAATTAATATTAAATTAATAATTTGAAAATTGACATTAGTTTTATTTTATAATAATTGATATTTTATTAATTAATTTAAAATTACTAAAACCATTTTATTAATTTAATTTTTTTATAAAAATTAATAAATATAAAATACGGTCCATTCATGGACCAATTTTTTTTCATAATGAATATATTAACTCATAAATAGTAAAAAAACTCTATTAGAACAGTTAATGTTAAAGCGGTGTTTTCACACGTTACACACGCTTGTGTAAACAATTAATATTCCAAAAACAAAATATTTTAGTTAGATGAATTAGGATTTCATTTTTAGGTTACTTGGGTCCAAATTAGATAATAAGGATAACTTTAATTTAGTATTAAATGATATATTGGGTCAAAAAACTAGTTTCCACAATGAAAAACCAAAATGGTAAAAATTGGGAAACTTTTATATCAAGGAATGAAATGTTTAAAAATGTTTTCTAATGTGTGTTAGAGGCATTTATATATGATAAAAACCCTCACACCCATTAATAATCAATCTGGGATCCACCTGAGGTAATATTTACCTCCGAATAGAGAATAATTTTGAGTATTTATAAGAATTGTACTCCTCATCAACTATAAAAAGGCACTCACTCTTCCCACATCTTCAAACCTCTCAAGCCTTTTGGGTCATAAAACACCTAGAAAAATCACATCCCAACTTCCATAAACATATACTATAATCCTTATATTGGGAATAAATAAATCCTTTCAAGGTTTTAGTGAAAACCTAAGGAGGATACCTAAAGAAGAGGCAACGTTTATCTAAAAGTGTTTTAATTTTATTTCCTTTTCCACCTAATTAAATTATTATTATAAAATAATTATATAATAACCTGAATATAATTAATATAATTATATTTTTTTATATTAAGTTTATTAAATAAAAAACACACACTTCCATCAAATGGATTATAAAATATTCATTCGTGTGTACGACTGACAACAACCTCACAAAACAATGTCATTAATTTTTCCATTACCACCTCTCAAGGTTAGGAATAATGATTTAAATAGTATTTATATATTATATATATGATATATATGATATTATTATTTATATTTAATTATTATATAATACATAACTTTATTCTTTCCATTTTTGTGAGAATACGATAACATCATTCATTTGTATGGCAGACTACCGCCTCACAAAGTGATGTGATTCATTCATGGTTTACATGGAATGTATTAAGGAAGGGTTTAATGAAAAAATAATATATATATGACAAAGAAATTATACTATGAGGATAATATATATATATATATATATATCATTTACTTCTCCTTAATTATATACAACATGAAAATGAAAACAACATTGATACGTATGTACGACCAACCGTCTCCAAGAATTGTGTATTGAATTTCCAATCAATAAATTTCACGGATTAATATAATTAAATATATAATAAATATATATGAGATTTATATAATGGATAAAATTTTGGATATTAGGAAAAAATTATTGATGTAATCAGACTAAAAATAGCATTTCAGAACATATACAAAAAACAAAGTAGTTATTACCATAAATGTAACTTTATCATGTAATTTTTAATAAAAGAGTAATAAAAGGTCATAGAAAAATAATATATGATATTAAAAATTTTAATATGGTTATTTAATAAGTTAATAAAATTTTCAAAACCACTATATTGGAAATTATAGTACGTTCGGCCAAAATGAATCATGATGTAAGGGTTTTTCTCATCTCACTTTTATTTGTGTGAGATATATGAAATATTCACCAATTATTTTTATTGTGTCGAATAAATAATTACCATGAATAAATTATATGATTATTACATATAAATTTATTATGATTTACATATCCATTTTATGATCTCTCATTCACAGGGTTTACGATTTGAATGTTATCAAAGCGGTAAGGGATTTTTGTCACAATCTACATTCTTTAAGATGTTTGTTATGTTATAAACCTATATTATTTTATAATGTGTATATACATAAACTTTTACATGTTATATCATGAAAATAATTATTTTTAATGATATTATAAGTTTAATTTAATTTTATTTCATCATGGGGATTTTTATTCAAAGTTACAAAATTGGTAAATTTCTCTTATTATCATCTCATCGTTTATTTGGATTGTGTATGAATAATTATTCAATATTGAAATATTATAATTTTCATGAATTTTTTTATCCTATGGTTATTAGTGATACCTACATTTAATCATACCATGTTTTTCTCTATTTTCTAATTAATTTTCTTAAGAATGTTTTTTAAAAGAATCCAACTATAGTTCTATCTTCGGTCAGAAATTTGTGTTCTGTCAAAATAATGTTTTCTAAAACTATTTTCAAATAAATTTTTACATGATATATGAATTTAATTTTTATAGGAAATAATTTTAAAAATGTATTATGTTCTAAAAAGTGTATCAAATTGTTTCCAAATTATTTCTTTATATGTTTTCAAGGTTATTTTCAAAGAAAAAGATTTCAAAATGTTTTATGTTTTGAAAAGTGGTTTTCAAAATGAAAAGCGTATTTTCCAAAAAATGTATTTAATTATATGTTAATGGTACTTATATTCATCAATATAAAAACCCATTATTATTACTTATCCTACATTGGGGATATTTTTTGTTAATACTACCCTCAATCTTTCTCTAAGTAGATTATGATTTTTTAAAAGAGATAATTAGAGAACCTATTACTTTTCCATGGTTTAATCCTGTATCAAAGGGATTTTAATGGAATCTGTTTCCTTTCCATGCGTTAAAAATGTTTCAAATATATTTTTATGGAACCTATTTCTTTTATATAGGTTAATAATGTTCTAAAAATAAAATAGTCTATTTCAACGTGTTCTAATGAAATGAATTCTCTATGTAATTTATTAATTATTAGGTTCTTAAAAATTATAAATTATGGGCGCATCCAGATTGTTCTAGGTGAGAATGTTATATATTATATGATGGGTGTGACTAGATATCTATCCAATGGATTGGGTAATTATTGCGTTCTATGGATAATTATATTGGAAGTCATCTATACAGTTATTCCAATTTTAAGTGTTCTGCAAGGGTTATGTAAGGGTTTAAGGAGATTATGTTGCATGATACCAATATGTTTTTATCTATTATTGTTGTAGGTTTATGAAATTTCATTTGATCAAGTTTTATATCACATGGTACATGATTATTGATTCTTATGAATTTTCCTTTTTTAATGCCTTATTTCATGTTTTAATGTTTAATGATCTATGTATTGATGGGTATAAATATTCATATGTTATACTCATACACATTGGTTTTTTCATTATACCCTTATACTATTCATATGATCAACGATGAAATTCCATTGTTAATTATTACATTTTCACTTACTGATCATTTGAACTTACCCCTCAAATATTTCCATTTTACCAGGTTATAATGAAATTGGTTGAACAAATTATCTATTGAAGGGATTTTATATCAATGATGATGAGGTATTAATGTGAAAAATAGAAGGTGGGTTAATTGGGAGAAATTAACTTTTAAATTCATGTGAATTTTTTAATTAGTAGTTTTTATTAATTCCCTAAAACCTAACCCGAAAAGGTCCTCTAGGATATAAATGATCTAATTTTTCCTTTTTATTTTGTATGTTTTTTATGGAAATAATTGGGTCCCCTTTATTGGCATTAAAGATAGAAATATAAAGTTTATGATTTCATCACAGGATCTGAGAGTGCAAGTCCTGGGCTGTTATAGTTTTTATAAAAAGTTAGTTTAGATAACTTTGAAGATTAAAATATTATAATATGAGATTATCCTAAGAGTTATGGATACTATCTTATGTCTATAATATTAAGGATGATAATATGATTAGAGTATTAGGCACCCTATTTGAGGGTTTTATGTAGTAAGAATTTTGATGTTATTAATAAAAATTTGGGAGACATTTTACTGGGTTGGGGTATTTTTAACCCCTAGGATCAACATGAAGTGATATTTAGGGAGGAAATATTTATCATGTTTAAGAAAAAGAACAACCCATATGGTGGGTGAAAACCTGTCACATTTGTCAAGGTGGCGGGCCTTGAACCCATGACCAAATGATGATAAGGGTTTTACACCTACCACTAGACTACATAATGTCTTGGTTATCATGAAATTTTTACAGGTATATATTTAGCTTATATCTAAAACATGTGGGATTTTATTTCAGGAGTAATGGTTAAATTGTCTTGGATGAATATATGACCAAATAATTTTAATATTTTGATATCAAGATTAGTTAGGAAAAGTTTGACGAATATTAAGGATAGTTATTTATATAATGATTTAGTATTACTATTTAATTTTGAATATTAATGTATAATATGAAGATTTATTAATTTTTTTAAATATCTTAGCATGTTCTAAAAATTGTTGTTTTGCTTAATTTTTAAAGATAGGAGGAATAACATACTATTATTTGTATGGTTATATAGTCTTTAAATTTTTATTATAGGGATTCAGTCTTCAAAAATTCATTATTAATACACATAGTATAGAGAAAAAGATAATATTTTGGTGGAAATTTATCAAAGGGTGAAATTATACTCATCAAGTAATTATATTTCCATATTATGTCAGTCTATATGGTTAGATAATTCCTCAACTCTTGGAAAAGGATCTTGAAAAAATATTATCCTATTACCATAATCTTTGATGATATAAATGAGTTTTTTCCATGCCTCTTTATTTTATGGTTTTTTTTATTTTTAAATCTCTCTTGATCATTCAATTTATAGTTATTGATGATCTTGGTAACTATATATCCTTATTTGGGTTTTAAATGTTTTTCAACAATCATATCTTCACTATCCACCAATTCTCTCATATATAGAGACTTAATTACACATTATTCTAGATTAAACACATAATTACCTTTTAATTTTATCAATAATATGTTTTATAAACCCTTTTACGATATGATTTTAGAAAATAAGTATTTTAAATTGTCCAACCATTGTTTATTGAGTAAAGTTCAAATTGCAGGGAAATAATTTTTTAAAGGGGGAGGATGTAACACCCCGATATTTTAAAAGAATAAAATTATATTTGATAGTTAAAAGGAAATGAGACATTGAGTTTATTAATTTACATGCAAAACTCAGTTTATGTTATGATAGACGAGATAATGGCTTTCTTCAATAACTTGTGTTACATGCTAGATAAAATTTTACCAAACACCAATATAATATTCTTATTGTTATTTAACATGATAATTATCACATAGACATTGGAATGGAGGGTATGAACATGGTTAACTGAATTATGAAAATATATTTTATGAATTTATATATAATTAATAATTTGGTGAACAATTAATTATAAATGAAAATAAAAACTTTTTGAAAATAAAAGGATAAAATTTTATAAAAAAGTAATAAAATGTGCCCAAGTATGTTTTATAAAATTAAAATAAACAAATCACTTTAATTGGATTATATTAATGAGATTTATATATAATATATTAAATATAATTTTTAAAATTTATCCTATGTTTTTTCTAGATAATAGATAAAAATAAATCCAATTTTACGCTTAAAAACCCATTTTTTTCTAAAAAATAGATTGGTTACCTTTTTATAGTGAACTTATTTTAAAAATGATTTTTGAAAATGTTGTACATTTTATTTCAAAAAATCAAAAAAATTATTAAAATTTTAATACCTAATTTATCATAGGGTGAATTTTTGGATTTTTTTTGAAAACTTTCTATTCTTTATAAATATTAAAAACAAAGAATTTTAATTGAAAACTGTATTTTCACCTAAATTATTTAAAAAGTTATTTGTTTTAATTTTTTTGAAGTAAACATAGTTCATATATATATAAATTTATTAAATTTGGGTAATTTGAACCTTTTAAATATTATATTTAGACATAAAAACTTGGAAAACTTTTAAATATTTTCACTTTAAGAACCCGCTTTCTTATCACCTCTGTAAGATTAATTTTAAATTAAATTCTTCCACTTGCGTAAGTTTCATTGAAAAATATGGATTCAATATTTACAATAATAATAATTTATATAAAATAATAAGGACAACTAAAATTTTTAACAAATTAATTAATGAAAATAAATAAAATTAATTACAACGACTAAGGTAAAAACAAGTTCACTTAGTGGCTAAAATTGGGATATAAGGTGTACAAATAACCCAAAACTTATCCAAAATACTTATTTTGGAAATATATTGACCCATATAACACTATTAGTAAAATTTATGAGTATTTGGGCCATTGATTCAAGAAAGTGACCCATATAATAAGTTAAATAAGGAAAAAACAAAAAAAATAGCATTATTCCTTTAAATTACTATAAATATTTGAGTATAGGGGAAAAAATACAAAGGTTCAATTATAAATATTATTTTGGAACATAAATGAGTTATCTTTTCCATAATAGTTTATCATTTATTTTTATGTATGATAAAATCACATTAAATTATTAAGAAATGCCAACATATGGATTATTTATTTATTAATTAAAAAAATAAATGATGCTAAAAACATTAAAATAAAAGTAAATAGAATGAATTATTTTGTTACATTATTTTTTTAGATTAATATGTCATCATAAAAAGATTTAAAATTAATATATTTTAATTACATTATTTTCTTGATATGTTTTTTAAATTCAAATTAAATGAATAATGTTAAAATTGACATTATTGCTATTTTATAATAAATGATATTTTAATAATTTATTTAGAATTAATTAAAATCCTATGTTATGTAATTTTTTTTATAAATATTAATAAATATAAATTATGGTTCATTCATGTAGAAATTTGTCTTTAATAATGAATATATTAACCCCTAATCTGTAAAAAAATTTGACAGTGTAGTTAAAGTTAAAGATGTGTTTTCGTGTGTTAAATGCGATTTTTAAAAAATTAATTTTCAAAAAACATAATATTTTCATTTTTTTAATTTTTATTTCATATTTATAATCATTTTGTTTAAATTATCTAATAATTATCACTATAATTTATTCTAAAAGAATAAATTACTTTGGTTAAAAAAGTATTTTCCATAACGAAAAACCAAAATGGTAAGAACTGGGATACTTAAAAGTTAAGAATCAAATGTTTAAAAAATGTATTCTAATGTGTGGTGGAGGTGTTTTTGGACAATATAATCCCCAAAACAAATTAATTATTAATATTTTATCCAATTTAGGAATGATTTACCTCCCAATAGTGAATACTTTTGAGTATTTACAAGAATTCCACTCCTCCTCAACTATAAAAGCCACCCACTCTTCACAATTTTTTCACACCACTAAAGAATTTTGGATCCTCCAAAACATTAAAAAATCACTTCCAAAATTCCATCCCATAATCATATAATCTTTATTTTTTTAGAAAGAAAACATTTCAAGGTTTTAGCTCAAACCTAAGGAGGATACCCGAAGAACATGTAATGTTCTTATAAAAGTGTTTTTATTTTATTTCCTTCTCCACCTCCTTAAATTATTCTTATATAATGATTATATAATAACCATAGAATAATGAATATTCTGAGATTTTTTCATTTTAGGGTTATGAGCTATAAACACAAACATTTCCCTCAAATGGGTTACAAAATCATTATCCGTTAGTATGACAGACTACCAACTCACGAAACGATGTCGATTGTTTTTTACATTACCACCTATCATTGTTGGGATAATGAGGGAAATACTATTTATATACGATATTTATGAGATTAAAATTATTATTTAGTTATTATATAACACATAAATTCACGATTTACTTTTTTTGGAAATAAGATAATGTCGTTTGTGTGCACAACGGACTACCGGCTCACGAAGCGATGTGATTCATTCACTCTTTAAATGGAATGTATTAAGTATGAATTTAATAAACATATATGATATATATGAAATAAAATTATAAAATAGTGATAATATATAAATATATATTTATATCATTTACTTCTCAATCTTTCAATATGATGTGCAAATAATATTCATGCATACGTATAACCTACCATCCCCATGAATAATGTATTTAATTTCATATCACTAAATTTTATTGATTAATATTAAAATATATCAAATAAATATATGTTCTATTTATATATATTTTTTAAATTGTGTATTTTAGGAAAAATTATTGAAGTAACAATACCAAAAATACCAAGTAAAAAGATATACAAAAAACAAATAGGTTATTACCTGAAACATAACTTTTTCACGAAATTATTAATAAACAGATGATAAATGGCCATAAGAAAATCATATATGATATTAAAAATATTAATATGGTTATTTAAAAATTTAATAAAATGTTTGAAACCACTATACATGAGTTTAAAACAAATTTTTCCAAAACGAAGTGTGAGGTAGGGGTTTTTATCCTCTCAAATTTATTTCTGTGAGATATATTCCATATTAACCACTTATTCTTGTTGTGTGGTGTATATAATTTCCTGGAATTTATTTTATGATTGTTATAAAACAATATTTATGGGGATTTACATATCCATTTTATGATCTATATTTCATGGTTTTTACGGTTTCAAAGTTACCAAAGTGGTAAGGGATTTTTGTCACAATTTTCTTTCTTTGATACATTTGTTATGTTATACACATATATTTTTTATAAGGTGTATATAATGACCCATTGAGATATTATATTATTAATATTCTTAATTTTAATGATATTATAAGTCTCATTAAATGTTATTCCTTTATGGGGATTATGATTCAAAGTTACAAAAGTGATAAGATTATTTTATTACAATCTCATCGTTTATTGGGATTGTGTATGATTAAGTCTCCGATGTTGAAATATTATAATTCTCATTATTTATATTATCCTATATTTATTCATTATACTTAAAAGTTATTGTAATATTTTTTCCAATCTTTTTTAAATAAATGTTTTGGAATTTTTTTAAGAAAACACAACACTATTTCTCTCTTCGGTCGGAAATCCATGTTCTTTCAAAATAATGTTTTCTAAAAATGTCTTAAAAATGTTTTTAAATGATATTTTTAGAAAATTTTCCTGGTAAATTATTTTAATTTTTTTTATATTTTAAAAAGTGTTTTTAAATAATTTTTAAATCTCCCTTTATATGTTTTTAACATTTTTTTCAAAGAAAAAGGTTTTCAAAATTTCTTATGTTTTAAAAAGTGATTTTCAAAATGAAAAGGGTATTTTAATCCAATTGTTTTTAATGATATTTTAATGGTATTTATATCCATCAATGTCAAAAACACTTGTTTTTTTACTTATCCTCCACTGGGGATATTTTTTATTAATTTCATATTTAATCTTTCATTGACTAGATTTTGATTATTTCAATGATATTGTTATTGGAAAATTACCTTATAGCCATGATTTGGAAATATGGGTATAACCCATAAAACCATAGGAGTTTAAGTCATAGGTATACACTTGAGCTATACCAATAGTTTAAAAAAGATATTGAAATGATTATGAACCATGGAAATAGGTGATTCAATCATGTCAATAACTATATCCCCATGGTTCTAAAACCATGACTATATGATTTAATTTTTTTTTCTTCCTCTATATTTGAACTATGGACCACCACTATAGAATCCAATCACCTAACCACTTCACTATATATGATTATTAGTATAGAAATATATATTTACTTATATATATATATATATATATATATAATTTTAAACAATGTGTATAGTTTAAAAAATTTGTAAATAGGTTTTCTCACAGGAAATTTTCTTCCCACTCTTACATGATAAAAGCTATAGATAAAATTTATAAACACTGTGGCTATATGGATGACCTATACCCATGTTTCTTGGAGAACCATGGGTATAGGTCTATAACCAAAAACAATACCCACAATTTTGGAAAAAATGTGGGTATAGGTTTGACCTATACCCATGGTTGTTTGAAAAACCATGGGTATAGGTCTTGAACCAAACCCCATACCCACAATTTTTATAAAATTTTGGGTATAAGGGTGACCTATACCAATAGGTTTTTCCAAAATCGTGGGTATAGCCTTTTTTTACATTAGTGAGAAGATGTTTATTTTCCATAGGCTAATCAGTCTAAATGGGATTATCCTATAATCTGTTTCTTTTCCATAGGTTAATCATTTTTCAAATAGATTATTTGGATACTATTTATTTTCCCTAGATAATGATTTTATTAAAGGAAAAAAGTTTGTTTCAATCAGTTATGACAAGATGAATTATTTATGTGCTTTATTCATTATTAGGTTTCTAGACATTATAAATGATAGGTGAACCGAAATAGCGTCAAGTGATCCCAATACACCCAAATAGAACTCTAATATATTGGGTATTGATTATTTTATATGGATAATTATATTGGATGTCAGTCGTATGGTTATTCAAATTTTTAGGTTTCTATAATGGTTCTATGGTATGATTTTCCAAGATACCAATATATTTTAATCTATGCTTGCAATGGGTATATGATGATTCATTTGATCAAGATTGAAATCAAATAAATCATGATTATTGATTCTTATCAATTTTCCTTTTCATGTTCTTTATGAAATGTTTTTATTTTCAATAATGCAGGTATTTATATGTATTAATATTTTCATGTTATACCCATGCACTTTGATTATATCATCATACCATTATACTCTTCTTATAATCACCGATGACATATATTTTTTAATTCATACATTTCACTTACTAAGAATTTGAGATCAAACCTCTTATGTTTGTTCACTAGGTTATAAATAAATAGTATGAATTAATTATTTCTAGAAATTATTTCATATGGATGATAATGACGTCTTAATGTGAAAAAGAAAAGTTGTCTTATAGGGGAGAAATGATCTTTTAAAGGAATGTGAATTATTTATATAGGATTTTTTTCTAATTATATAACAATATGAACCTAAAATTTCCTACAAGATATAATTAATCGAAAATTTTCATTTTGATGTCTTAAGGTTTGGATGGAAAAAATTGGGTCACCTTTATCATCATGAAATCCAAAAATGTAAAGATTATGATTTCCACAAGGGTATTGGGAGAAAAGGTCCTGGGATTTTATAAGTATGATATAAAATAGGAATTTGATAAATAATAATAATATTAATATCATTTTTATGATTCTTAAATAATAAAAAATATTACTCTTTTATCCCATTATATGGAAGACAAAATCATCAACCATGCATACATGTAGATTACCGCCTCTATGAAATGATTAATTTTTTTATTTTATTTCATTAAATCCTTACATTTATGGCCTTGAGTATGGGATTAATGAATAAATACTGTGTTCATGATATAATTAATGTTATGATATGATAAATTGGAGGACCTTTTATTGATATTATCAAAAAATTATTATTATTTCAATCATTTAAAATTAGCAACAAAATAGGAAAATGATCTATTATTTATAGTTAATGAATTTATATAAATTATATTATATTTGTAATTATTTAAAATAATGATATATCACACTAATAATCACTAAATAATATCATTATTTTTTTGGTATAATGATATTACAACTCTACCACCTCATAATCACCCATTAATATTGGCATGTTCATGTTTAGATCGATGTAACCACCTACTTATACAGTACTATGAATTTTTATCATGAATGAATATGATGATTTATTTACGGGTATAATATTATATAAATATATAATTTTTTTCTGGTAAGGTTATATAAGCATTTAACTCACTAATTAAAAGAACACCCTCCGTTCATTAAGAAACACAAAAACATGCTCGTCGTCGATTTCAACCTCATAGATTGAAAGAAAAAGTACCATGAAATGAAATTATAACCTTATAAATATATTTTAACATCTATTAAATTACATTTAATTATCTTTTAATTATTAAATTTGTAACAATAATGAATACCAACACTATTTTTTTGAAACTAGTTAAAAATGATAAAGATTACTTACACTCGATCTTGAAAAAAGTTAAAAATAATTAATATATATATGTAAAATGATTATAAATGAAGAGTATAAATGGTTATAGTAACTAAAAATGTTATTTATTATATATTTAATGAACATAATTTAATTATTCAGGATTTTTGCTGGAAGTGTAGAACGAATCAAGACCAAAGTAAGGGTTTTCATCTCAAATTCCTCTCTTTGAGACATGCTCGTTATTATGAACCTAATTTAATTTATGTTTTATATATAATACCTTTTTGATAAATCATATCATGAATTATATTTTAATTATTTTATTCTAAATTTAAATACATTTCCTCTCTTTCAAAGGGTTTTCATTAAAATGTTACTCAAGCTGAAACGATTTTCTTGTTCTTAATCTTGTTTTTTTGAGACATGTTACTATTGAGAAAAGTATTGTTTTCAACAATACATGTTAATGTTATTTAAAGTGGGAGATTATTGAAAATAATACTCTGTCTATTTATGATAATTTTTATGCTCACAAATACCCTTAGTTATTTTCTAATGATTTTATTTAGTATTTTGCAAGAATTTATTAATTTATTTTACTCTTAAAATAATGAGAATCTATTAATTATTTGAAAACTGCTTTAAGCGTGTTCTGGAATCACTGTTCATACCTTACATAGATAAATATAGTGCAGAATCTGCTTTAGTGCATTCTGGAATCATTTTTCATACCATACGTGGATAAACGTAGCGTAAGGATGAAAAGCGTGTATACTTTTTGAGATAAGAGAAAAGTATGGTTAAACAACCATATGTTTTTAGAAAATTATGGGAGGAGAAACTTACATTAAGAAGGAACCTTACGTTTTGGTTATCAGCAAAGTATGGAAGGAGAACTGTACGTAAATTCTAAGCGATACATTTGTTTCTCAAAAGTATGGTTCATTAACCATACTTTTGTAAACAACCATACGTTCTTGGAAAAGTATGGATCAAGTAAAAGTATGGATCTTTTACCGTATGTTTAAGTGTTGAAGAAAAATTATGGATGATCAACCCTACATTTGTGTTCAACCTTACGTTGTCAACCCTATGTTTGTGTTCAACCTTACGTTTAAACAATATGTTATTAACCCTATGTTTGGAGGCCACGTCATCAACCTTACGTTTGGCGTCAGAAATTTTGACAGACGATATTTATGTGCAATGATTAGTAAGCTGATTTCTGGGTGGATTTAAAGCCGGATTTAAAGTCATTTTTAAAGTATGACTTTGACTGATTCAAAGACGTTTTATTAATGGATTTGAGATCAAATTAAAAGGAGAGTTTTATGCCGAGTCTTAAGGGAAGTTATGACTTCTCTGTAAATTCAAAATTTTGAATATCGCGAATCAGAAGGAGAATTTAATGGTTTCAAATGTGCAAGAGATATGCTTTATTATATATGTTCTCTCTAAAACTCAAGGTATATGAGGATGTGATCGATCAATTGTTGAAAAAGGTGGAAAAAAAGATTTCAACTATTGACGATTGATCTTCTGATTCAAGAGGAGCGTCAAAGCTCTGTTTGTTCAAGAAGAAGGAACTCGATAGAAGATTAACCGGTTCTACATCGAATATCTACTGTGGATCTACTACAGCTGAGGTTGTGAACTATATCTCTATATCTACTACAACTGGATCAACTCAGAAGTGCTTCGTCTTGAAGATCAATATTTCTAGAGACTTCGATCCATCTTCTTTCAATTGCATTCTTTTTCCAATTGTGAAGATCAACTGGAAATTTATTTCTAAAATTATTTTTTATTCTTGAGTAACCAGCTTCTCGTTCTAAGATTTGTAGGTTCTTGTTTGAACCAGAAGGCTTTTTTTTGCCTTGGATTGTAAAGGTATCAACTGCCTGTACTCAGTTGTGAATTGGTCTGTGGAAAAGAGGACCAGATAGTGAAAATCACCAAGCTCGTGGAGTTGAGAATTGGTGGAGTGGACTAGGGGCCTTCTGTTCCCTGAACCACTATACATCTTTGTGTTCTTGATTTTACTTATTCCGCTGCACGATCAAATCTGATAAAGTATAAAGGGTAGAACTCGTTCAAGAAAAGAGTTATTGAAAAATTGCAAATTACACAATTCACCTCCCTCTTGTGTATAATCTATAGATTCAGATCCAACAATTAGTATCAGAGGTGGAGCTTCTGATAGAGCCTTATAAAGCTAGAAGCATTTAAGGATTATAAAACAGAGCATCATGACTGATACAAGAGAAGGGATGTCGATTGTCAAAGCACCATATTTTAATAGAGACAACTATGGTTGCTAGAAATTGCGCATGGTAATATATCTGAAAAACCTCGGATATAGAGTCTATTCAAAGATTCTGACTCCTTATGAAATTCTTGAAAATCCTAATACATGGAGTGCTGCTATAGAGGCAGAATACGATATGAACTCGAAGGCTATGAATGCAATTATCTGCGGTCTAGGACCAGATGAATTTAACTGAGTATCTCAGTGCCCGATATCATATGAGATGTGGCAAACAATAGTTGTGGAATATGAAGGAATAGACAATGTGAGGCAAATGAGATATGCAACTACAAAATTGAAATTGGATACTTTCAGAATGGTTGAAGGTGAGAGCATTACCCAAATGAATGGGAGATTGATAGAAATTATCAATAACATTACCACTCTAGGAGAACCTATCAAGCAGAATAATCGAGCATTAAAAGTACTGAGAGTGCTTCCTACTCGATGGAATGGTATCTCTGCTGCAATCAGACAATCAACACCTGTCAAAGATCTAACTATGAGAGAGCTGATTGGTACATTGATGATGTATGAATTTGAAATGAAATATGGGGCTAATAAACATAAAGTGATTATCAAAAGAGATGATACTACCTTGAACGTAACTTCACAACAAAAGAATAGAAAGAAGAAGAACAGAGAATACAAAGCTAAATCAGAAAGCTCTGACTCATCCAACTCAAATGAAGAGCTGGCTCAGCTAGCCTGGAAGTTTAGAAAATTCTACAGCAATAAAAGAGGCTTCAAAAAATCCTTTAATGGAGATAATAAATAAGTAAGATGTTATGAATGCAAAAATATGGGACATATCAGACCAGATTTCCAACAATTGATGGATGCAAAGAAGAATAAATTCTTCAAAAGAAATGACTTTGAGCAGAAAGACAAGAAAGCTATGAAAGCAACTTGGAGTGTATCTGAAGACTCTAGTAGCTCTTCTGAATCAAGATCAGAGAAAGAAGAAGTCAATCTAAAGGAAAACATGTGTTTCATGGCAGAAACTGATGAGGTACACTCATATTACTCCTTTGAATAAAATTTTTAATCAAGATACACAAATGAAAAACTTGCAGCCTACTGCAATATGCTTGAAGAAAGATATAAATCACTATTTAAGAAACATAAGTCACTAAAAAATAAACATAAATCCGTTTCAGATGAAAGAGATACAATTCTGAAACAACATAAAGAATTAACTGATAAATACAATTCGATTAACACTAACTATATTAATTTTGAATCAAGAATAAAAACACTATAGGATGGAGTAGAATCTTACAGACATGCTGCATTGGTTTTTACAAAAGGAGATAATTCATTAAATGAAATTCTTGGAAAAATTGTCATTAAAAAGGAGAGATATGGAATTAGTAGTAAAGGAGAAAAACCAAAGCTATATAAAAATTATTTTGTTCCTAACTCTAAAAAGGTTAATTGTAATTTTTGTGGGACAAAGGGACATATAGATAAAAAAAATTTCTTAATACAACCTCAAATTTTTGGTATTAAGAAAGATTATGTTTCAAAAGACTTATATGATTAAGCTAATTTTAAAAGAACAAAGAAAATATGGATACCTAGATCATTGCAATCTTACACTCCTGGACCCAACAAAATATGGGTACCAAAGCAATTTGTTTTAATGTCTTTGCAGGTAGTAGTCCACGAGAAAAGAAAAGATATATGGTACATGGACAGTGGCTTCTCAAGACATATGAGTGGAAACTCATTTAATTTTTCTTCACTAACTCAAAAGGAAGGAGGACTTGTCACATTTGTTGACAATGCCAAAGGAAAAATCATTGGAATTGGAACTGTTGGAGATCCAAAAACAGTCTCAATCAACAAAGTACTTTATGTACAAGGACTAAAACACAATCTGATAAGTATCTCTCAACTTTGTGATGATGGATATACTGTTGATTTTACTAACAATTTTTGTATTGTTTCTAAAAATAAACTATTTAAATTTAAATCACCAAGAACTGAAAATTTCTATACTTTGGATTTAAATTCCTTATGTAAACAACAAGTAAACTGCTTGACTGCTAAATTAAGTGAAACCTGTATCTGGAATAGGAGACTTGGTCATTGCAATGTATATGATTTAAATAAGTTATATAAGAAACATTTACTTTCTAATTTACTTTGACTCAAATTTGAAAGTGACAGATTTTGTGAGGCATGTCAACATGGCAAGAAACACAAATCATCCTTCAAATCTGTTAATAAGGCTGCTATATCTAAACCTCTAGAACTTATTCATATGGATTTGTTTGGACATTCAATAGTAGCTAGATTAGCTGGTAAATTATATGTATATGTTATAGTTGATGACTATTCAAGATTTACATGGATTTTCTTTTTGAAATTTAAAAATGATGCTTTTAAATTATTTGAAAGGTTCTGAAAATCTGTTCAAAATGAAAAAGGTTTCAATATTATCTCATTGAGAAGTAATCATGGTGGAGAATTTTAGAATCTGGAATTTAATTCCTTTTGCTCAAATATGGGTATTAAACATACCTTTTCTGCACCCAAAACACCTCAACAGAATCAGATTGTAGAAAGAATAAATAGAACAATTCAAGAAATGGCTAGAACTATGTTAAATGAATATAGCCTACCTATATATTTCTGGGCTGAAGATGTGAATATATCTTGTTATATAATTAATAGAGTTTTAATTAGACCTATTTTGAAAAAGACACCATATGAACTATGGAATAACAGAAAACCTAAAGTAAATTACTTTAATGTTTTTGGATGCAAGGTTTATATCTAAAACACCAAGGATAGTCTTGGTAAGTTCAATCCAAAATATAATGAAGGTATTTTCTTAGGATATTTTTTTATCACTAAAGCTTATAGAGTTTATAATAAGAAGTCATGGATTGTTGAAGAATCAGGTCATGTGAAATTTTATGAATCTGATCCCTTTGAGAAAAGGACAGAACAAATGGATGAACTTGACTCTAATGATAACATGAGACTTGAGAATTTTAATAATGATTTTGAAAATGATATAAAATAAATTCAATCCAGTTTAGAAAAACATGATACTGAAGAACATTTAAATATATTACCTAGATAGTCTAAAACCCTAAAAAATCACCCTTTAGAAACTGTAATAGGTGACCTAGAAACTGGTGTTCAAACTAGAAGAAACTTAGGAAACCTAGTGGAATTCTCTGCCTTCCTATCTCAATAAGAACCCAAGACTATAGAAGAATCTTTAGATGGTGAAAGATGGGTAATAGCAATGCAAGATGAATTAAACCAGTTTAAAAGAAATGCACTTTGGGAATTAGTGGAAAGACCTAAGAATTATCCTGTAATAGAAACCAAATGGGTCTTTAGAAATAAACAGGATGATCAAGGCACAATAACTAGAAATAAAGCAAGATTAGTAGCTAAAGGATATAATCAAGAAGAAGGAATAGATTAGGATGAGACTTTTGAACCTATAGCTAGGTTAGAAGCCATTTTAATCCTTTTAGCCTATGCATCTTATATGAATTTTAAATTATTTCAGATGGATGTTAAATCTACCTTTTTAAATGGTTATTTAATGGAGGATGTTTATGCTGAGCAACCTCCTGGTTTTGAAAATTCTCAAAAACCTGATTCTGTTTTTAAACTTACTAAAGCTCTTTATGGCCTTAAACAAGCATCTAGAGCTTGGTATGAAAGATTAAGTTCTTTTATTTTGAAAAATTATTTTACTGTTGGTATGGCAGTCCCAACACTATTTAAGAAAACTGTGAAAAATAATGTTTTATTGGTTCAAATTTATGTTGATGATGTAATATTTGGATCAACTAATAAAACTTTTTGTCATGAATTTTAAAAATTAATGCAAGAAGAACTTGAAATGAGTATGATGGGAGAATTAAATTTCTTTTTGGGTCTTCAAATATTTCAAAAAGATTTTGGAAATATTTTAAATCAAAGAAAATACATTACTAATTTACTTCAGAAATTTGGACTTGAGAACAGCAAGCCATTTACAACTCCTATGTGTACTAATATAAAACGTGTTTTGGATGAAACTGGAAAATCAATTGACAACAAGTTATATAGAGGTATGATTGGTAATTTGTTATATCTTACTGCTATCCTGCCAGATATAATGTATTCAGTATGTCTTTGTTCTAGATTTCAATCAAATCCTAAAGAATCTCATTTAACTGCTGTTAAGAGAATTTTTAGATATTTAAAAGGAACTGTTTTTCAATCTCTTGTTTATCCTAAAACATCTGATTTTAATTTGATTTCATATTCAGATGCTGACTTTGGAAGTTGTAGGTTAGATAGAAAAAGCACATCAGGTACATGTCACTTTTTAGGAAAGTCCTTAGTATTAGGGTCTAGTAAGAAACAACATTCGGTTTCCCTATCAACAGCTGAGACAGAATATGTTTCTACTGGTAGTTGTTGTGCACAAGTGTTGTGGATGAAAAACACTCTTATAGAATTTGGATGGAATTTTAATAATACACCTATTTTATGTGATAATACGAGTGCAATTAATATTTCAAAAAATCATATTAGTCATTCTAGAACTAAGCACATTGATATAAGGAATCACTTTTTAAGAGATCATGTTATTAAAAAAGATATATTTTTAGAATTTATAAATACTGAAATTCAATTAGCAGATATTTTTACTAAACCACTTTCCACTTCAAGGTATGATTTTATTAAGGGGGAGCTAGGTTTATTTATTTTTAATAAAAATGTAAATTTTTATTTACTTTTATTTATTTATGTAATTTTTTTTGAATTCTGTTTAAGTTTTTATTTCTTTCGTCATATGAAAAATTTATTTGTTTTTAAATATATGTAATGATTAGTGATTACACTGGAATCAAGACTATTAGATCCTTTTCAACTTCTAAACCGTTTCACTTCTATCAAAACCCTTTCGAAATCGGAAAATCGCACTTCCTCTTCTGAAACCCTAACCTTCAAACTTCTGAAACCCTAACCTTCAAACCTTTAGAGACTCTTGTGGAAATGGTAACGACTAAAAGAGCTAGTGAGGCCGAGCCAAGAAATTCACAGAGACAACGCACCGAGGGAAGAAAAATCTTACAGGGTATGGTAATCGATCTCAACTGGTTATTTCAGAAAAATCTGTTATCGAAGCAAGAGCTGTCCTTTCAGAATCTTGAACAGATGTTCAACAGTGAAAATACATAATTTATTTATGATGTTGAAATTAGATACTTCTTCAAATCTGTACAATTTATTCTGGGAGATACAGATGACAGTGTGATGGCTAAGTGATATTAAGTTAAACTTTCCAAGATATATGATATGGTATCTCAGTTACTGCTATCAAAGCGAGGCCATGATGAATTTCTACCCTTTCGGTAGATTTATTTCTAAACTGTTGCTTAAGAAATACATGGTGAGATTAGTGGATGCTAGAGTTAACTGTCATCACAGTAATACGTTTAATACTGGAACTTTGAGGAATGTTGGATATTTAAGGAGCACAATTAAAGGAAAACTTTTGCCGGTAGAAGCTGAGGAAGACTCAGAGAGTGCTCAGGCTCAACCTGCTAAGTCCAAGGAGGGACAAGCTGAATCCAGAGTCAGCAATGTAGCAAGGAGGATTCGCTTTGAAGTTGCAGATGTTGAGGAAGACAAAAGTCAGGAGGGAATTCAATCAAAAAGAAAAAGGCCAGTAAATGAGGACGTCACTTCCACTGAATTGGAAACTACAAAAGAAGCTTTAATTTCTTATTATTTAGTGTGAGAAGATGTTGTTTATAAGACCTTAGAAGATGTTAATGAGAGAAAAGATCCAGTAGAGGAATCGGGAGCTCAAGAAGAAACTCAAAGAGAAAATCAAGAACAGATTGTATCTAATGTTGAAGTCATACTTCAACAGGAAAAAGAGATAGAGGTAGTGCCTGGTGAAGAAGTGGCCAGACCTCAAGGAACTACTGAAGATATTGTTCTTGAAAACCCAGTGGAAGTCATTGATGTTGATGTTTGTGGTGAGTATGCTTCTGAATATCACATAGAGGTAATTCAAGAGGATTTTTTTTTGTGGAGGAGTTTGAAAACTCTAAGGAAAAATATGTGGAAAAACCTTCTCAGGGCAGAGAAAAAGAAAAATATGATGCTGAATCATTGCCTTTGGTACTGCTGCATCAACCTGAGACTGTGAATCAAGCACAGGGTGCATTTGATTCAAGAAAAGAAGAAGTTGAAGAACTGTATAGAAAAGTTTCTCAGTTTGAGTCTGAGAATGTTTCTCTGAGAAATGCCTTAGATTTAGAGCATTTAAAGTTTCAAAAGCCTAAGGAGTGTACAGTTTCAAGGCAAGAAGTTGAAATGTTTAAAGAGGATATGCTGACTACTATTACACAATTAAAATATGAAATGGTTATGAAGTCAGATTTATCAGATCTGAAGTTGTTTATGGATAATCAATTTGCATCAGTTGAAAATAATGCTGTTAGTGGATCAGGTACTCCACCAGATTTAATCAGGTGGTTTCAGGCTATCAAAGTTGCACTGAGAAACATGAATGACAGGATACAAGATCTTCAATGTAACAGTGCTCCTTTGTCAGCTTTGTTGGACAATCATAAGTTCTTAGTGGATCAATTAACATCTAGTGAGCCATCGATCCGAATTCTGTTAAATCAGTTATCAGAGAAGATGTCAGTATTTTTTGAAAAAGAGGAAAGGATGCATGAGTTTTTTAGAGTCAATTTAATTGAAGATATTCATATGACTCAAGAGAACAGATAGCTCATTATCAATCTTGGAGATGGGATGATGAAGAGACTTCGGGAGCAGTTTACAGAAATCAAGTCTGCAATCCAGAGGAGATATACCCTATTGCCTATCTTACCTAACTCTTGATTCCTGTGTATATCATTATCATGTATATACAACTATTTTTGAATGAAAATTTTCTTTATTGTTTATTTGTCTCTTTCCTTATTTATTTTAATAACTTTATTTCTAATATGACAGTACTCTAGATTTAATTATTCATAAACAGTTCATAATAGCATTTACTAATAGTTCAGTGCAATATTAAACATGTTAATATCCATGATTTTTCATTATTTTTTATATCGCAAAACGGGGAGAATTTGGATAAACACAACATCGAAACCTAAATTTTATTTTGGGGGAGAACTCATTTTATTGGGGGAGAAAATTAAATGATAAATTTGGATTTATAATTATCTTTTTGGTGGAGAAGTTTTTATTTAAAACTTTATAAATAATTTTGATAGTTAATTTTTGTTTAAATAATTTCAATTATTTTATGGGGTTTTTAATCATCAAAAAGGGGGAGAATGTTGAGAGAAGTATTGTTTTCAACAATACATGTTAATGTTATTTAAAGGGGGAGATTATTGAAAATAATACTCTGTCTCTATATGATAATTTTGATGCTCACAAATACTCTTAGTTATTATCTAATGATTTTATTTAGTATTTTTCAGGAATTTATTAATTTATTTTACTCTTGAAATAATGAGAATCTATTACTTATTCGTAATCTGCTTTAAGTGCATTTTGGAATCATTGTTCATACCTTACGTAGATAAATATAACCCGAAATCTGCTTTAGCATGTTCTAGAATCACTATTCATACCCTACGTGGATAAACGTAGCGTAAGGATGAAAAGCGTCTATACTTTTTGAGATAAGATAAAAGTATGGTTAAACAATCATACATTTTCAGAAAAGTATGGAAGGAGAACCTTACATTAGGAATGAACCTTACGTTTTGGTTATCCGTAAAGTATGGAAGGAGAACCATACGTAAATTCTAAGCGATACGTTTGTTTCTCAAAAGTATGGTTTATCAACCTTACTTTTGTAAACAACCATACGTTCTTGGAAAAGTATGTATCAAGTAAAAGTATGGATCTTTTACCGAACATTTAAGTGTCGAAGAAAAAGTATGGATGATCAACCCTACGTTTGTGTTCAACTATACGTTGTAACCCCTACATTTTTGTTCAACCTTACGTTTGAAGACTATGTTATTATCCCTATGTTTGGAGGCCACGTCATCAACCTTACGTTTGGCGTCAGAAATTTTGACAGACGATATTTATGTGCAACGATCAGTAAGATGATTTCTGGGAGGATTTCAAGCCGGATTTAAAGTCATTTTTAAAGTACGACTTTGACTGATTCAAATTCATTTTAATAATGGATTTGAGATCGAATTAAAGGATCTTTTTATGCCGAGTCTTAAGGGAAGTTACGACTTCTCTGTGAATTCAAATTTTTGAATATCGCGAATCAGAAGGCGACTTTTATGGATCTAAATGTGCAGGAGATACGCTTTATAATATACGTTCTCTTTGAAACACCAGGTATATGAGGATGTGATCAATCTATTGTTGAAAAAGGTGGAAAACAGAGATTGAAACTATTCACGATTGATCTGCTGATTCAAGAGGAGCCTCAAAGCTCTGTTTATTCAAGAAGAAGGAACTCAATAGAAGATTCACCTATTATACATCGAATATCTACTGTGGATCTACTACTACTGAGGTTGTGAACTATATCTCTATATCTACTATAAATAGATCAACTCAGAACTGATTTGTCTTGAAGATCAATATTTCAAGAGATTTTGATCCATCTGCTGTCAATTGCATTCTATTGCAATTGTGAAGATCAACTAGAAATTTCTTTCTGAAATTATTTTTTATTCTTGAGTAACCAGCTTCTCATACTAAGCTGTGTAGGTTTGTTTTTGAACTAGAAGTTTTTGTTTTTCCTTGGATTGTAAAGGTATCAACTGCCTGTACTCAGTTGTGAATCGGTCTGTGGAAAAGAGGACCAGATAGTGAAAATCACCAAGCTTGTGGAGTTAAGCATTAGTGGAGTGGACTAGGGGCCTTCTATTCCCCAAACCACTATACATCTTTGCGTTCTTGATTTTACTTATTCCGCTGAATGATCAAATCTGATAAAGTATAAAGGGAAGAACTCGTTCAAGAAAAGAGTTATCAAAAAATTGAAAAAGAAACAATTCACCGCCCTCTTGTGTATAATCTGTAGATTCAGATCCAATAATAACATGTTACGCACCACATTTCTTTTATAAGGTGTTATATTGATTTAAATTACTAGTAATTTTCTATAATTTTATTCCATATAATTCATGAGATAAATTATTACCAATAATTATTTTCTTCCAATTTTTTTTGAATTATGTGTTACTCTAACTGTAATAGTTTTTGTTAACCCATTTTACATTCATTATGTTTTGACCATTCACTTGAAATTATTTCATATATGTTTGGTAAAGTATTACCTCTGATTTTATTATGTGTTATTCTATAATTTTTTATATTTTTACTACATAAAACCCTTTTAAAATTATTCCTGATTCATGGGGTAAATATTCTTGTATGGGATATTAGAAACTTAAATCAACTTTCTTTGAGTTATAATGTTTATCTTGAAAATTTATTATCCATAAATTAATTATACGACCATAATTTTTTATTATATGGTATTTTAAATTACTATTTGATAATATTAATGTTTAATAAATATGAAATATTTATTACTCCTTTTACAATGTGTGTTTTGAACAAAGGTATTATCAAAATAATAAAAAGAAGTTTTCCTTCCACTTTCATATGTTTTTTATTCTTATCCTATTTTATCCAATATAAACGTTATTCATTTTAAAGGGAACATTATTTGAGATTATTTTTAAAAGTAAAGGTTTTAAAAATAATTAATTTCACTTCTTCAAAAGTTACCTTTGAAAGCGATATGTAAATTTTAATTTTACATCAATGTAAAAAATGTTTCTAAAATATATTTTTTTTTATTTCAATTTACCTTATAAGTTTAAAAAATATTTGTCCTAATGAGGTTTTTTTACATTATTTATCATTATATATATATATATTCATTTGGGGGATTTAACGCAAAGTATCAAACAACTCGATTGTTGATCACTTCTTTTGTGATACTGATTAATGATTTTTTTTCAAAAGGGTGATTTTCAATTATGTCAACAACCGTAAATGTTTTATTTTTTCACTGAGGATGTATTATTTAACAACCATCCAAATTATTTATTAGGATGCTTTATGATAATTTTATCCCTTTTATTTATATGGGTAAATGTATTGGCATGCCATACATTTTTATTCCAATACAGAATATTATTGACAATTTGACTATGTCTTATTTTACTATACAAATTCTTTCTTAGTATGGGTTATAATCATGTTATCCCTTTTATTTAATTGAGGAAAATAGTTAAAATTCCTGATGATTATTTATTTGTAACATAGTTTGGTAATGTATTGATATTTTTTATACTTCATTATAGATATAACCATGTTTCTTATTCAGAAAAATGTTTTTTAGGGAATGATATGAAAAGGCGTGTTGAATCTTATGGAAAATAAATTGGACTTAATCAGGTGATGGGGGGGATTATATATCTCCTAAATTCATTGGCACGTCTCATGCAACAAAGTATGTTTAGTTTTATTGCATACTTCTTCCGAAAACAAGATATTATCTTGTCACAAGGTCTTGAAAACATGTTTTTGATGTTTAACATTATGAATTCCCTCAGTATGAGATCAATAATTATTGATATCCATGTTTCATTTATTTTCATGGATATTACATGCTCTCATTTTCATTTTAATATGTAATTATTAATATTATTTATTCTTACCATATTATGTATACCATTATTTTGTTTCTAACTACCTTAGTTATATGTTTCCATTATTGAGCATTTAATCTCACCACTTTCTAATTTTTATGTTTCTATAGGTTATGAAGAAAATCATTACACATAATATGACTAATAGAATAACTTGTGTATAAAATTTATGGGACTGATCTTGGGAGTGTGGTTCTGGGGCGTGATATATACATTCCCTCTAATGGGTTAATTATATCAATTCAAATCCACTTAACCAATTTGAAACAAAATAAAAAAGACCACCAGGATAACTCATGGACCCATATGAACAAACCTCCATGTAACTATATATAACACCATAATATAGAAAGGTATTCCTATAAAACCATGAATCACTAGGAAATAATAACAACACATTAGAAATTTATAATCAAGAAGTAAAATAATGTTTATAAGATTTAGAAAGTAGGGTGTTTCCCACATCAGGTCAACAAAATCAAAAAAATATCTACCTAATCCATTATGGATCTACCTTAAAAACAAAGTCAACATCAAATTTATTAATCATTTCAAAAAGGAATCACATAACATATTTACTCACATGAGGCCCTCAATTAAAATCCCAATGAAACCATTCTTTGGAAAATCCAAAACTTTCTTTTTAATACTATTTCAAACCCACACATGAAATTATTCCATTTATGTTGAAATTTTATTCTTAAATAATTCCTTTAACAAAACCATTTTCCTTAAAAAACTATTTTTAATCCATATTTAAAAAGGAAAACCTATTTACCTTAAAACAATACAACTCACACCACTAGAAAAACCATAGAGAGGGTTACTAATTATTGTTCAATTATAGAACCACCAATAAACTATTTAGAAGTCTATAAATTCCTTATTCAATATTAGGTTGATGTGATCCCATCCCAATTTATAGGCCAAAATCACATAAGGCATGAAATATATTAACATTGGGAATATCGAGCACACATGAATATAAAATCACCAAATGGGAAAGAGAATTAGTTATGTAAATTCCATATTCCTCATTTAAAGTTAGAAAAAATTTACTCAATAAGAAACTCTAAACCATCTAGAATTGATTTAAAAAATTTAAAAATTTGAAAAAACCAATAATTTTGGGCACAACAGAAAAAAAGGATTAAGAGAGAGAAACTAAGAAAAAACACCCATTGGATGCTATCATTATCTGATGTTTCTCCATATAATAGGCGGATAGATGATCTAAAAAATGAATAATATTATTTGGGACAATTGGGGATATTATTGGTTTAATCAAATTATTTCATATCTTTTATTTTTCTAAATTACAATACACTTTATTTTAGGTTTTCATTTAAGTTAGAGTTGTTGTTTTTTGTTTTATCTGTGAGAATAATTATTGTATGATCCTATATTTTGATGAATTAAGGGTGAATGATCTATTTAATACAACCTTATGGAACACTATGATGGTACACTAAATAACACATTTGAAGATAGAGCTACTTATATTAAAAGATGGTGTGTTATTGATGGATCAATTGAAATTGATCCCAGAGATATAAAAATTTGACCATTAATGTTTGTTATGAATTTTTATATAAATTTAACCTGAATTTATGGAAAATTATAAGTTACATCACGATAATGTTTATTTCTAATAGTGATATGAATCATCTCTTAACCTTTGAGTGCTCACATTTGTAAATTTTTCGAAGAGGTTCTGGGTGTAACACCCTAACTCTAGTTACCAAAATTTTGTGGTTATTTTATAACATTAACAGTCTTGGGAGAATAGATACATACATGATTATCATGTTACATTTGAAACTAAAAAATACAAATTTAATCTATAGTGATAAAATTATTATTTATTCTGTTATATCCCGGAAACCATTAATAGACCCCTTCTTGGTATCCAGGTTAAAGTAAAACATAATAAAAGTTGATATCAAATGCTCAGTAAGGTAAAACATAAAATAGATACAATCAAAGAATAAATAAAGAATGAATAATATTAAGGAGACAAAAAATAATCAATTATTTTATATAAATAATATCATAAAAGTGGAATATATCCATGAATAAAATAATAATTTAAATAATTATATGGATAATTATAAATGGTTTCATAATGGTGGAATTATGATATTTTAAATCATAATCATACTATTAAATACTTGTTCCAAGACATCATAAAAATACTATCAAGACATTATTCCAAGTCATTATAAATAATTTGGTATAAATAAACCAAATACCTAGGCTAGTTTGTCTTATGAGACCTGCCAATGCATCAAGGGGATATAATGGGCCTCTCCCATCACTTAATATGTCCAATTCACTCATAATATTAATGAAATAAATAATAATATAATATATAATAAACATAAACATTCATATTAAAAAAATATCATAGAAAAGGTTAATATTTCCCCCATCCAATAAATAGAATAATATGATCGTAAGACATATAGATTAATATCACATATTGTTTTAATAGATTATATTCCCAGTAAATCAAAATAATTATCAAAGGATGTTTAAATAGATGGAAATACTATAAAATGATTACCAAAAGAATTATAGAGGAAAACAACTATCTAAAAATAACTAATATTAAAATATAAACATTTCAATAATATTATGAAAATAATATTCCTTGAAAAGAACCATGGAATCTTAAAAATTAGGTTTCAAGGAAAATAATAATCATGGTGGTGATAAAATATATTTGTATGATATGTGTTGAAACAAAGACTTTGTTCAAACATTAGTTAAAAAGTTCCTCATTTAGAAAATGAAAACAATATTCCTTTTAAACATTTTATCTGATTTAAAATGTGGTAAAAAATTAATTTAATGAAAAATTATATAATATTTAGAAAACATTATTCAAAATATTTAAAATAAAATATATATGTGTAAGAAAAATATTCTTTACCAAATATAAAACAAGTTGGTTTTCTTTAAAATCATTATGTTATACTTTTTTATACTTTAAGAGGGAAAAATTAAAGATTTTTTTTATTTATATGAATATTCATACAAAAAAATGGGGTTTAGGACATAAATATCATATAATACCCCCAAATAAAATTTAAACATAAACAATCCCGAATAAGGATGAGCTTATGAAATAAAACCTTAACACTTTGGTAACTTTTGAAATATAACCCCATTTAAATAAATAACTAGAAATGAAACTTTAAGAAATATGAATATGAATATATTTTTTATATAAAATATCAAATGGTTAGTATAAACACTACAAAAAATAAAAAAGTGGTGAATATGGAATATGTCTCACAAAAACATAAGCTAGATGAGAAACCTTTATAATTATCATTACATTAGGTTGAGAATTAATCAATAAAGTGATTATCTATAAAAAATATTAATGGAAATAAAAATAATTGAAACAAAATATAAAATAACCAAAGGTCATTACACACATAATCTTGGCATAAAATAGTAAATAAAGAAGTAATATAACCCAAAGAATAAAAATTGAGTTAAGAAACCCTACCTTGAGTCCGACTAACTACGTATGCACTTAATATCATATGTAGTAAAATTATTTTAATTTTATTCTTTATTAAGAATTTTTTTATTTTTATTCCAATATTATTATAACTTTTGTTTCATTTTTCCATTCCTTGTATATTTATAAAATTATTTTAGTTCATGTCAATAATTTTTAGGATGTTCCATTTTTAATTGTAAAATAACTTATGTAGGTTAAACATGGTCAAAGGGGTCATGGGTAAATATTGTAAATAATAATAATAATTATAATTTTTATAATTTTTATACTTTAAATAAAATTTTATAATCATCCACAAAAGTTGAACATGATAAATGAATTATTTTATTTCATATATGTGGTAGTCCACATGCATGTACATGTGACATTATAATTTCATTAACAGGTGGATGAGTAAAGAAGAACGAAATATATTATCTTTCAAAACATATAATTATGTAATAAATATCATATATATTCATTTAATATATCATAATAACCTATCTTATGCAGTGATAATAAAAAATCAACACAACAATTTGTGGAGGGGGTAATTGAAATGTTCTCACAAATGATGTTTTCATTCCCTCTAGGATGGAAAAAGAGATAAAAGTGGATTTTACCATAATAATAATAATACAATTTTAGTATATTTAATATATATTTTTATTATATCATCAAATTTCAATAGTATTTCAATGATTTTTAAGAATAAATAAAATCAAAATACTTAGTTTAGGTTTATAACTCTTCTTCAGAAAGCCACCTTTTCTATACACTATAAGCCTTCTAGGTTAAATTTTTTAGGGGAAAAGAAACTATAGGAAGTGGGAAGGAATATTGGGAAGTAATATTGGTATATCTTTGTCAATATAGGGCTCATTAAGTGTGAGTGAGAGTGGAGGGATGATATCTTTGTATAAGAGAGGAGAGGAAAACCCTTGAAATTACTTAATTTATTAAATTAATATAAATTAATTTTCCTGGTCATGTGGAACCAAATTTATATATTTGGAATATAGGGTGAATATTATTTGAAATAATCTCATAAAATAAAATTTACATAGTTTTACGTGATGTTTTAAGACTTATAACATAGTTTAAAACCCCTGTTAACCCTTTTAATGATTACCGTGATAACAATGGTTTTTACTCTCTAGGGGTCAAGAAAGTTACAATAAAAGGAAAAGAGACCCATAAGTGGAACTTTTTATATATTCTTGACCATGTCACACTAAATTATCTAAATATAATATTTTATGAAATTTAATTCTTTTAATAAAATATTATTTAACATAAAATATCATTAATATCATTTTCAAAACAATTCACCTAATTAAATTTAAAAAATATAAAGATAATGATTTAGTTAGAATATAAAATTTCAATACATAAATAATAAATTATATTTTTCTAAATAATTTTTGTAACACCATAATTATCCAAAATAATAATTATTTATATGTTTTTAAAATCATTTACTTCATTTTTCTACTTCTGGAACAAAAACTGTGTTGGTGCTGGCTAAGCATTTAAGATAATTATTTCATCACTAAAAGTTAAAAAAATTAAATTCAAAAAGAATTTATTCATATTTAAAATAAAAATTTATAACCAATCATGTCTTTTTTTATCATTTTGAAAACATATTATAGATATTAAAATAAATAATTTGACATTTTAAAATTATTATTTAATTAAAACTATATAAAGGTATTTATCAAGGAAAAATGGTATGGAAATTCCATATTTTAAAATATTGAATGATTTATGTCAAATTTAACTTATAAAAAATATTAAATGGAAGTGTTAGGGTGATTTAAAATATTTTTCACATTTTTTAACCTTAATTTCCTGATTTACCCTTTACTATAGTGATAAATTTTTACAATGTTACTATTCATAATGACCAAAATAAATAGGTATTATTTAAACTATAAGAAAATTATGGTTAAAAATATGAAATTAATATTTCAATATTAAATTTATACAATTTTAAATAATATATTTTAATATAAATGTGTGAAACGCATTGAAAAATAGTCGTAGAGAAATGTATTTTAAGCCAAAAAATGAACTTATACCAAAATAAAGTATAATACCAAATCCGATGTAAATAATTAGATAATTTATAATTAAATTATACTTAAATCAATTTAATATAAAAATTCAAATATAATGGTATTTTTTAATTACATGGATTAAATAAAATAAATGATAGTTTTATAAAAATTGGTATTTCCCCCTTTTCACATAAAAATAAATCTTCTCAGAAAAACCCTAGAAATTCAACCTAAGATAATATTAAAAAGATAATTTTAAAAGTGATATTAATTTCTTAAAATAAAATTTGTAAAATTTGGTATAAATTAATTATTATTTCTATACACAAATGACAATAAAATTTATTTTTGATGAAAATATATCTTTGAAACATAAAATAACTAAACTAAAAATTGAGAACTTATTTTTTATTCACTAATAAATAAATTTTCATTATATAAAACATTTATAAATATTTTACATAATTTTTTTATTCCTATTCATACCATCAATTTAACGACTATGTTATAAAGGTCACATTTAAATAATAATATTTTTATAGTATATCGTATTTCGCTTAAACCATGATGTTGTGAATTTAGAAATCCATCAAGATTATTATTCTTTTAAAATAATTTTTTGTGGTTTTACATTCCCAAAAATAAATAAATTACATCCTTGAAATGATTATCTTGTTAATTAGAGGATAAATATTTAAAAATATCATTATTGAAAACCTATATTGTACAAAGGGATAATAAAACTTACTTTGAAAAGGGGAGGTGGGAAACATAAATGTTACCTTAAATAACACATAATCAGGTTCCCAGATAATGATAAAATTAATTTGAAGTGAAAATATGTTCATGGTTGAGAAAAAAATATATTATATTAAAAATAGATAGGTATTTAGAACATGATCATGAGAAAGTTAATGGCCACAAAACCATAAATTAGTATGGGATAAAGAAGAGAATCGATTCATCATAAAAGAAGTTAAAAGGTTAATTTTTTTATTTCAGATCCTTTTCCAAGAGTTTATGGATTATTTTACTATCAATATAGAAAACATGATAAAATATAATTAATTGATTTCTTTCTATTTCATAAGAATAATTTCAACATTCAGTTTCTCTTTTATCAATTTTCACTTCAATCGCATATCTTACTCCAAGAAATGAGTATTAAAAATGTTTTTTCTTTCTTGAAGCAGTAATTTCATCTTTTAATGAATTATAATATCCATAGAATAATTAAAACTCATTCCTTATATCTCAAGATATTTACCAAAAACAAAATGGTTAGAAAAAGTTATCAAATATGGATAAATATTTATATAATGAAACATTACATTAATATATAAAAACTTAAAAATAACACCGAAAGTTCAACATAAACAATTCCATAAATATCTTAACATAAGACTCTAAAATATGTCTCACAAAATTAAAAATATAAAAATATAAAAGATTTGATCCCATATTTTTTCTTGGATCAAATTTAATATTTATCCATAAACAATATAATCTAGCTAATAATGTGACATGCCAAGCATGTGAATACCAAGGACATATATTCTCTTAAAACATGGTAACCATTTCCCAAAATAATCTAAAACACCATAAAACCATAATAAAATCTTACAGGATTCCATAGATTAACTCAATATTCATTCAAAAAATTATGTCTACCTTAATCCTATAATGTTACCAATATAGTACGCTTCTTAAAAAATAACATTAATTACTTAGTCACCAAATCACTTTTTAACCCCATGGCTCTCTATATAATAACTTGTGTGTTCCCAAAATATGATAATAATTTTATCCCAATTAACCATATTAACATCGAAGATCTTATTAAGCCTAATGGTTATCAACATATTTCATCTTATGTTCACAAAATATAAAATCACTCTACTCAAAATAACATTTTCTAAAAAACATACTAAATAAAAGTATTTTATTCCAATAGACATCTCCAAAAATATCCTTAATCATATTAAAATCTGTCACTTAAAACTACAAAAGGGGATTCTATTCCTTTAAGATTATTATAAAACTTATATTTATCAACCCATGAAACATTAAGTTTATCCTATATCACTACGTCATATCAAAAGTTTCCATGGGTTCTATCCTCCCATTCATCATAATGGTACATAGAAAAGTGAATAAAACCAAGCATATCCCCTTGGAGGGATTATCCAGGTGTAAAGACTTAGATTCACTAATCATACACTGGTAAAGATCAAGTTAGTACTCAATCCACCCTTTCAGAGTTGTTACCCCTAGGTTCATTTGTGCCACAAACACATCCATTTTTTAGTATATACTGAGTTGTATTTTCTAGGTAAAGATCCCAAAATATAATTTACTAAAGCTTCATTATATTACTATATACTTATAATTATTCATATAATATATCATGAGTTTATTTTCTTTAATTTAAATTTTTGTATACCAAGTTCCCAAGGGTCATACCAAAGATCCTTTGATACCACCTCTAACACCCTAACTCAAGTAACCCAGATCCAATTTTTATTCTACTATATTGGTATATTATATAAGTGATCTCATCCTAAAGTATTGAATAGTTTACACATCATGGGATACTAGATAAATTCATTATCCCCATATTACATCTGAATGCATGAAATAAAAAATTAAAATTATTATGATGAATTTATAATCTATTCTAGTATATCTATGAAATCATTCATAGAACCCTTCCTGGTACCCTAGGGAGAGGAAAACATAATAAAGTGTGAGATTAAATGACCAGTAAGGGAAATTGTAGAGAAAATAAAATTATAGAATAAATAAATAATAAATAACATGGTATAGATAAAAAATAATCAAATATTCCATATAACCAATATCATAAATGGGAAATATATCCTTGGATAACATAAGAAGATACATGATTTGATCGATAACAATAACTAGTTTCATAATGATGGAATACTATCAAGGACTTACGACATGACATCAAAAATATACCTTCAAATACTCATTCCAAGACATCAGAAATAATTGGTAATATTTACACCAAATACCCAAGCTAGTTTGTATTTTGAGACCTAAAGATTCTTTGAGATGTGACCTAAACATAAATTAATAAATAAATTTCATTCATTATATGAAATAAATGAATAATAATTCAATACATAATCAACAAAAACATTCACATTGATAAACTAACTTACTAAATGTTAATATTTCCCCCATTCGATAAATAAAACAACATGATCATAAGACGTTCAATGTAATATAGAATATTTTATAAACAGAATATATACCTAGTGAAGAATAATATTTAACAAAGTATATTTCCATATATGAAAATAATTTAAAAATACAATTGGAGTATATCTTAAGGAAAATACTTATATTAAAACATCAATATTTCAAGATTATTTGGAAAATAATTTTCTATGGAATGAACCATTGAATATTTTAAATTTATCTTCAAGGTAAATAATATTCCAGGTGGGTGGAAAATTCAATTTTATGGTATGTTTTATTAATAGTATTACATTAACACCTTTGGAAAAAATTTACCCTCTAAATAAACGATTTTATAAAAACATTTTATATAAAGTCAAACATGGGTAAAAAGAACTATAATAAATAAGTATAGAATAGTAAAAAAAACTTATTGAAATCTATTTAATTAAAATATTGAAATAGAAGTTAAGTATTCCTGACCAAATAGAAAAAAATATTTCATTTTCCAAAAAAAAATAATTCAGACTTCTGAGTACATAAAGATAAACAAATGAAAGGAAATATTTTAATTTCGATAAATAATAATGGGATAAAAAAAAGGGGTTTAAGATATAAATAACTTATAATACTCCCAACATAAACATAACTTTAACAATCCTGAATAAGGATGATATTGTGAAATAAACCCTTATCAATTTAATAACTTTTAAATCATAAACCCCTTAAAAGAAATAAATTCAAATGAAAAATTAAATACCATGAATATAAATATATTTACGACATAAAATATCAAATGGTAAGTATAAATAAAAAAATAAACAAGTGGTTAATATGAAATATATCTTATAGAAACAAAAGAGTGATGAGAAAACTTTAAAAAGATCATAACATTGGAGTGAGTAATGATGTGATTATGTTTTAAAAATGTAAATACATATAAAAAAGTGTAAATATAGCATAAAATAATCATATGTTATTCCATTCATAATTTTGGCAAAACATAGATTATAAATAATTCATATAACCAAATAAAAAGAAATTGAATTAGTAAACCCCTTACTATGAGTTCGACTCGCCATGTATGTAATTCATATCCTATATGATAAACTTACATTAATTTTATAATTTATTAAGAACCATTTTCATGTTTATTCAATTATTATTATTCATTTTATTTTGTTTATTTCCATCCCTTTTATATTTATTAAATCCTTTAAGTTTATGTTATACATTTTGAGGATGTTCAGTTTATAATCGCAAAACAACTTATGTATGTCAAACATAGTCAAAGGGGTCGTGGTTCCATCATATATATTTTTTAATCATAATAGAATTATTATTTTTAAATATTCAATAAAATTTTGGAATCATCTATTATTGGTGGATGTTATAAAAAATCACATCACTTCATGGAGGTGGTAGTCCACACATATGCATGAACGATGTTATCATTTTTTAACAGGTGTAAGGTTAAGAAGGTGAGTAATATTTTATCTTTCTAGAATCATAATTATTTGATGAATATCATATATATTAATTAAAACAATCACAATAACCAGGATTATGAATCGATAATGAAATAAGAAACACATCACTTAATGTAGGTGGTCATCCACACGTACACATGAACGATGTTTAAATTCCCCATATGATATAAATTGAGATAAAAAGGGTTATAAAATAATAATAATATAATTTAGTTAAAGTTTATATATTGATGATGTCATAAAATATTGGTATAAGAATATTTCATGTTGGTATAAGAATATATAAAGTGATAATTCTTAGTTACTGGTTATACCTCTTCTTTAGAAAACCATGATTTCCATACACCTTAAGCCTTCTTGGTTGGAATTTTGATGAAAATATAACCTCTTAGAAGTGGGTATAATTTTTTTAAGTGATTTGGGTGGACCTTGGATTATATATATCGATCATTTAGTATGAGGAATATATAAGGGGAGGTTCCTTATATAAGAGAGGAGAGGCGAACCCTTGGAATTACTTAAAGTATTAAATTAATATAATTTAATTTGCATGTTCAAGTGTCATAAAATTGATATTTTTATAATATAGGATGAATATAAGTCTAAATACACTCATAAAATATAATTTTTATAATTTCAGGTGGTGTTTAACCACTTATCACTTTTTTTTAACCCCGGTTAAGACTTTTAATGATTAACATGATAAGAATGTTTTTTTCCGATTTAAAGGCCAATAAAGTTAAAATAAAAGGAAAAGTGACAAATAAGTGGATTTTTTTGATATGCTAGACCCTATCCCATTAAATTTCCCAATGATAATATTTTTATGAAAATTAAATAATTTAATAAAATATTATTTAAAATAAAATACAATTAAATTCATTTTTGGGACTCTTCATATAATTGAATTCAAAAAATATAAATATAGTAATATTATTATAATATAAACTTTTAAAACTTCACTAATACATTATATCTGTTTATAAAAATTATAAAACACCATAACTTACCAAAAAAATTACTTTTTATATTTTAAAATTATTTTCTTGATTTTTCTATAGCTTGCACAAACACTGTGTCGATTTTACGTAAGCATTTAAGGTAATTATTTCATCACTAAAAATTAAAAATAAATTGCCATCATAAAATTACTATTCATATTAAAAATAACCATTTATATCATCCATGAATGTTTTTTTATCTTTGTGAAAATATATTATATATATTAAAATCATGAAATGTGACATTTTGAAATTATTCTTTAAATAAAATAATATAAATCTATTTATGAAGGATAAATGACACCAAAATGCCATAATTGTATGGGTATGGTCGAACTAAACTCATAAAATAGATTAAATTCAATTGTTAGGGCAATTTTAAATCCCCTTCACATTATTTTTCAGCTTAATTACCCGATTTACCCCTTACTACGGTGAAAAATTTTTACCATGGTTACAATTCATAATGACTAAAAAATAATGGGGCCTTATAATGATCCATGCATTATGGGTTTTTTACTTTGATGGTTTTCGGTGTTTTAGGTGTTTCAAAGGAGGAGTGTAGAGGTTTCTTAGTGGATGGAGGTATAACAGTGCTGGTTCAGGAAACTCACATCATGAAAGGTTTACCCGATGTGAATTGGTGTTTCATGAGTTGTGTACTCGACTGCTCATTGCTTGTATATAGCTGAAGGGGAACCCTATGAAATTTATTAAAGTCATAAAATTAATTCATGATGTGTAATTAATTTGGTTGAGGTAAAATTAAATTTTATAGAAGTTTTAATTTTTGGAAAACCTATGGATTTCACACCATTAATGGTTTATATGATGTGAAACCAATATAAACCAAGTTATCTTATAACACTTATAACTAAATTATTTTCATTCAATTGTTCCTCTCTTCCTCTTATTTTTGGTAAAGACCCAGGTGACTTTTTTAAGATCTTTCATACCAGCTTCCCTTACTTTGATCTATTGGTTTCGGTAGATTTATGTTAGTGATCACTAGTAAGACGTTCCCTTATTATTAGATATTTTTTTATTATTATCAAAAGGATCCACTATGGTGGTGCAGTTTTGTTTTGGGGTGTGAGTTAGGATTCATTTTGATGATTCTTGGGTGTGGTGTAGTTTTATCCACAATTTATTATGTGTAGATGTGGTTTTTGACTGATTCTTCTTCTCTCTACGGTGCCTAGTGAGTAGAAAAAACTATTTGAGGTAGGGAATCCCTCATCTATCACTTTTGTGTATCATGCTAGATGGGTTTTCTATTCTTTATCTATGGGGTATGGTTGTGATGGATTAACTAAAGATAAATAATTAGGTAATTTTATTTGAAGGGGGGAAGGGTAATGATTCACATTATTTTTTAGATTTGACATTATTGTGATATTGTGATTATATAGTATGAATTCCTCACTAAAAACTATGTTTATTGGTTGTTTTGTTTATGTTGTTTTGATATGTGATTGAGGGCCCTTGTTGTTTTGTTTTTATGATATCACCCTAAAATTATAATTGGATAACCACTTATATTTGGTTAATAAAATAGTTTCCTCTAGATTTATGTCTTGTGTGATAACACCCCTAAAATAATTTAAAATTTGATTAAATATCATTTGTTAAATTTTTAAAATTTTATTTGATGTTTTTTGATGTGTTCTTATGTTGTGAGGTGGATATGTTTGGTTGTGACTTGGTGTTGGGTGATGTGTGATTTGTTTAGAGATGGTTTTGGGGTGGAGAGGTGATGGTTGTTTGGATATACTTTTGGGGTAGTGAGTTGATGTTTGTTTGTCCATGCTTTTGGGGTGTTGAGGTGATGGGTTTTTGGAAATTCCTTTAGGGCGGCGAGGTGATAGTCTCTTGAAAATGCTTTTGGGTTGATAAGGTGATGGTTATTTGGTTGTGTTTTTTGGGGCGGTGGTGTGATGATTGTTTGGCTGTACTTTTGGGGTGGTGTGGTGATGGTTGTTTTTCATGCTTGTTAGGTGGATAGGGGATGGTTTTGCGGGAATTATGAATATCTCGTAATGTGTAGTTTTATTATTCTGGAATCATGGATAGTGATAGAATAATTAATTAAAAATAGTCATAATGACTGGGGTTTGGTTTGGTTAATGGGATGAAATTTTATAATGAAAAAATAAATGATAGGCTATGTGGTTAAATGAGGTTGTTGATAAATAATGAAACGAATGGGTTGGATAATGGAATTAGTTGGTGTTGTGATATGTGGCTTTTGGTTTTTTTGGTTTTGTTTGTGATGTACAGTGACCATGCTATGGGGAAGTGTAATATATTATATGGAAGATATGGGAGTAAAAGGACATATGATGTCTGTGTATGAGAGTAGAAAATCAATGGGAACGTGGTCTAGGGTACCCTTTATCAATATGATTTTTTCAATGTTATTGTATTTTGATTTCTTTATTTGGTGAGAATACCATAGTTTGGTTGGGATGGATTGTTAAACTGTTTAAGTGATGTTCGTTCTACAATGTGGTCATGAGTTCATTAGTGTGATTCTTTTATAAGTACATGATATACTTTCGTTTTCTTACTGAGTATACTTATATTCTCCCCCTACATATATAAATTGATTTTCATGTTTCAATAAGGACTATATGGACTGTACTGAATATTTCTAGCTTAGGCCTCTTTGAAAATTTTCTTCCTCACTAATTTTTCTTTCCTTTTGGGTATTTTCTTTTGAAGACTTTTATCTGTATCATTTTTATTTATACATGCATGTGGGATGTTTTTGGTTTATTTTTATATTATTTTATGGAGTTTCTTGTGGATGATTCATCTTATCTCCTGATCCTATATTATTATAGAGGGTAATTCTTCTAATTTCATGATATTTTTATATCCTTAGTGCTAGATTCTAACTCAATGCCTACTAGTGGTGGGACTCAGTGTCATTATCTCTCTCCCCTCATTATTGTATCTTTGGCAGGAAGGGGTCATGAAAAAGTGATATTAAAAGTGATGGTTGAGAGATATGATCATGTTTGGATTTTAGTACAGTTAGGATTTCATGGGTTAGTATAGAAATAGTTCCATTTTACCTTGGTACATGCCATGGACTAAGGAGACCATATAGGACATGATATTTTAGCCCCCCTCTCCCCTGAGATCTAGTGTATAAAATATGATATTATTGAATGACTAAGTGAGGAGGACCAGTATTTAGGGTAGATATGTAATAGATGCACATACATCATGATGACTTGTGTATTGTTTGAGTTTGGTTATTTTAGGAACGTTAAAATGAATATAATTAATTAATATAAATCTAAATAAAATTACATACTGTTGGGATTAGGGAATTCTTGTTTACTTTTCAGCTATGGCTCCATGATTTCATCCATGTGTGGCTCAAGTAGTTGATTTTATATAAGATAATCTAGTTTATCTCTATATGTTTGATCTAATGGCAGAGGATGAGGATTGGAAGTAGGATTTATGCGCTTTCTAGTGTAAGTATTTGGGAAAGTATGAGGTTACTGTTTTGGATGTAAAGACCGAGAGCTGGATAGAAGAGATCAATATAGTTTTTAGTTTGATTTGGTCCCTAGTGGGATATGGGGTCTATTTACTGTTAGGATGGTATGTTACTGAGTATGATATACACTATAATACCAAACGTAGGATTGAAATAAGAATGATATTCTCAGATACAAGAGGGGGGGGGGGGGGTGAATTGAATCTTCTAAAAATTACATAAGGAAATTTAGCATAACCAAAATTCACAACACCTCTAAGTTCTAAAGACTTTCTTGATTCTGGAAAAGTTATTCTGGAAATGAAACTTAACAAAAGTTTATAAATACTAAGATTCTACCTTAAAGCGTATAGAATCTAACTAAATTAGAGTACAAGTAAGGAAGTATAAGAAAGTTATACTTTCCTTAACAATATAAAACGCAGTGGAAAAAACAAAGTAGTAAAACTACAAGTAACAAGTATAAACTCTTTTAACCCAAAGAGAAGGGTATCCAACAACCTTGGATAAAGGTCCCTTGATTTATACTTTCAAGAAAGTCTGTCTTACCCACACCAGGGTAAGCCCTCAACATGAAGATTGGAGTTTGTCTTGCTATCCCCGCAAGCCCTCAACTATCAGGTAGTCGGCACCTCTGTCTTCCTCAACAAGGAATCCCTCAACTTTAAGTCATTGGTACCTATTTTTTCCTATCCCCGGAAGCCCTCGATTGTGCACAACAACAATAGGAGTCACACGAAGAAAATCTGCACAAGGAAAAGTTCGAAAAAGATGTTCAAACTTTCTGCACGAAGCTTGAGAGTTAATAAGAGCCTCTCTCTCTAGAAATCACTTCAACAGCATGTAAGCATAGATATAAAAGTTCAGTATCAAGCTCATTCAAATGATATCCTATTTATAGGTGAATCTCCAATGGTTGGCTCCCTCCTCCAATGGTCGTATTTCTCCTTGAATTTAATAGGGACCTGTACAAGTGTCACTCAAACAACGGTTAGTTAATAACTGAAAGCACGAAATCATTTTGTAATAGAAAAAATGTATGCATAACTAAAATGATATTCAGAATGGAGTAGAAAATGAAAGTTTGGAATAGAAAAGGTTAAAGTTTAGAATGGAAGTAAAAAAATAAATTCAGAGTCTATAAACATAAGAATATTTGGATTCTATTTTGTAGGAATTTATAACCTGAATTCTTTAGAAATCTGGAGTCTGAATTTCAAGGAAATCTAGTTTCTAATTTCACTAGAATTCGTAACCAGAACTTACGGAGTTCAGAGTCTAAGTTTATGAGAATTCGGAGTCAGACCTCATTAGAGTTCGGAGTCTGAATTCAGAGAACTCAGAGTCAGAACTTAGAGATGTTCGTAATCAAAATTCGGAGTGGAACTTTAGGAGAGTTCGTAACCAAAATTCTGCGTTGAACTTCATTAGGGTTCATATCTAGAATTCGGAGTTGAATTTCATTATAGTTCGTATGCAGAATTCAGATTTTAACTTCATTAGAGTTAATATCCAGAACATAGAGTTGAACTTCATTAGAGTTCGTATCCAGAATTCGGATCCTAAAACAGAATGCTTCATGTCTAAGTATTATACGATTATGAGGTTTTAGATATGAATCATATTTTTATACTTAAGAAAAATATTTATATGAACAGTGAAAACATGGTAGGGGTAAATTTCCTTTGGGAAGGAAATTTTCCTTATGGAAGTAAAATAGGGGTAAAATGAAATTTTCCTTAAGAAAAGGTGTTTGTGATTTTCAAAACAAGAGTAATGTTAAAGTCATAAGGAAACCTTGATGACTTATTAATCTCCCCCATGAATTAAGGAATGGAAAAAGTCATAAGAAAAACCATATTGAGTCAACATTTAATAGTTAGTTAGATGTGCGGAGTTGTGCGTCAATTGTGGATGATGTATCTAAGTGAGTAGATGGAGACATATTTTTCATTGTTCTACACTCAGAATGAGTTCCAAGTAGAGTTCGTTTCATCAAACATGCAGGTAGAGAAGAGTTCAATGCATATTTCACTTTATTAGGGGAGTATATGAGTGTGAGAGTTTGAAATCAAGTTGAAGTACCTTATGTGCTTTGTTGTGGATCTTTTTCTAGATGAGGATACTCATGTGAGATGTCTTGAAGAGTCACTTCATCCTTCTATCTAGTATGAAGATACTATTTTTTTATTTCCAATGTATCTAGAGAATCATAAGAAGGTGTAAATGATTGATTGAATACACTTTTGAAGAGGTTTACTATGATAGGGTAACCTATAGGGTTACTCATGGAGTAGGGTTGTCAGTGGAAAGTCTTAAGTACCATGAACTTTAAGGTTTCAACCAATGGTGAATCAACTTCATTATCATCCCCTCCGGCCATCTAGGTCCAATGGTTTCCATGATGTTCTTGGATATATAAGGAATGTGTGTTTTATATGTGGGGTTCATGTCCATTTATAGAATCAATTCCTCGTGGTTCTTTAAGAAAATTTTGGTAGAGGCATACAAGTTTAGTTTTAGCCTCAGAAAAAGAGTACAGTGAGACCCTTTCAGTATAAGGGGTAATAGGATTATACACTATTTAGGGGAGATGGAGCATATACAGTTTGACCTCAGGATGTTCCTTGAGTTGAGCGAACTCTACCCAAGTGTATTCATGGAGGTTCTTATTAGCATAAAGTTAGAGGAGCTGGACATGATCAGTTGAACATGATAGAGGAATCAGCTCTAGAGGGTCTATAGATCATTTGAGGCATGCTTAGTTTTTCATATACCCTCATTTGTACCCTGTTCGATTCAAGAGATTCACACTCTGTTGTTACACCGACTATATCCCATGCTCTGGGAATAGATATAGAGAGGCTTCCCATGCCCCTGGTGTTGACTACTCTATTCATTGACCAGACCATCTTGTTTGATGTGTGCTGGGGGTGTAGAATGATGATGCAACCACATTAGTCTCATGGGAAAAATTTCTTGCTAAAAATATAACCGTATAATTTCATAATAGAAGTTAAGTTTTTATATTATGTATGTTCTATTATTATCCACTTTCATAGGAGAGGCATGTTCTCTGATGTGGATGAACAACATGTGGTTTTTGTTGGTGATCAGGGTTTTTAGGTGTACAATTAGTGCGTGGAGCCCATTATTTATTTTATGGATGATTTATCAAAGGAATAAGTGGATTATGGAATAGTGAAGGTTCCCAGGGTCATTGGGAAGTTTTTTTATGTTTTCCATGAATAGTTTTTGATGATACCTCTTGATGTGATGTTGAGTTTGGGAATGACTTGTAGCTAGAAGCATCTCTAATTTCGATGGATCCATATTATATGGAACCTTCTAAGTTGTGTGAGTCAAGGCCATAAGTTGATGATTTGATTTAGAGGGGTTTCATCTAACCCAATGTTTCACCATGGGTTTTCTAGGGTTGATTGTCAAGAAAGTGTATGGTAGTATGCGGTTGAGTATAGTCTACCAGAGGTCGAATCATGTGACAATCAAGAACTGTTACTCTAATCTATGGATAGATGAATTTTCTACCATCCAAGATGGGAAAGTTGGTTTTATAAAATCATTATTTGTTATAAATATCACCAGTTGAGAGTGAAAGAGGTAGATACACCAAATATATACTTCAAATGCAGGTATGGACCCTTTTCATTTGTAGTCATTCTATTTAGTGTTACGAATGCACCAGTTTTGTTTGTGGTGATTATGAACTACATGTTTCAAGAGTTCCTAAACTAGATCTTAATTGTATTCATCGATGATATATTGATATACTTGAAGTCATAGGTGGAGCATTTTGAGAAAATCATAGATATTTTATAGGATCTTTAACACCACTGTATTCATGAAAATTTTACCAAGGGTGAGTTTTGGATAAAAGAGTTTTATTTCCTTTGAAATGTGTTGTCTCATTGGAGTGTGTTAATGGAACCATAAAAATTGAAAGTAGATTTTTCTTGGGAATCACCTAAGAATTCAGTAGAGTTTTACAATTTTCATGGTCATTCAGGATATTATTAGAGTTTCGTGCTTGATTTCTCTAGAGTTACAACCACATTGAAAACATTGACCAAGAAGAAATAAGATTTATTTTGGAATGATCAGTTTTAAGAAGTGTTCATTTATGTGAAGCAGAATTTGTTTAGTTCTCATGTTCTTTAGATTCATGAGATGGGTGTGATATTTGAGGTGTTTTGTGAGGCTTCCCATCTGGTCTTGGGATGCATGTTGATGTAGAAGAGTGAAGTGATCAATTATGGGTCTACAAAGTTGCATCCTCAAAATTTTAATTATGATACCCATGATCAGGTGAAATAATTAGTTGTGTTTGTGTTGAAGTCATGAAGATAAAACCTCATTAGGGAGTTTTTTGTGCTCTCCACAAATCACAATAATTTTTGGTATATCTTCTCTCAACCTGATCAGAATTTGTAGGAGTAGAGGTGTATAGAGTTTCTTCAAGATTATGATTTTTTTATCTTCTATACCTTAGGAAAAGGTAATTTTGTGAAAAATTCATTGAACATGAATTCATTTAAGGATGTTGTTTATGATTATAGTGATGTTTGGAAATGAATGAATGAGCTTATAACGATGAATCTTAACATTAGGGAGATTAGTGGATGGGATTTATTTATCCGATAAAAATGGAGTCATTTTTGATATAGTATATGGAGGTGTCTAAGTAAGGATAATTAGATGTAGAGGTGATGCATGAGCATGTTGGCCATGGTGAATCTCTGGAGGGATGGTTAGAGGATAGTCAGAATAAGATATTATTTCAAGGGATGTTTTTTGTTTTGGTAGTGATTTATGAGAGTGTATTTAATGAGTATCATAGCTCATGTTTGGTGGTAAACCATGGAGTATCCACGATTTACTATGTCTTGGGTGATAGAGTTTTGGTGGCCTGAGATGAAATGGGTGGTGGCAAAGTTTGTGGTGTAGTGTTTGGTTTTACAGTTGGAAAAGGCTGAGCATCATGTTCCTGGTGGTTTGTTGCATCCTTTGTATGTTCCTATGTGGAAATATTATGGAAATGTTATAAATTTCATCATTGGATTACCTTGAGATCAGGTATGTTCTGATTTTATTTGGGTGATCTTATATTAATTAATGAAATCAGACAACTTTTTAGTGATTAAGGAGTTGGGTGCAATGGATGGTATGGTTAGATGGTATGGGTATAGGGTGGTGTGGTTACATGGAGTTATAAGGTCTATTTTCAACGATCTGGTTGCATGTTTTATATCATGAGTCTGGAGGGAATTACCACATTCTTTTAGAACTCAATTATTCCTCAGCACTACATTCCACTCTCATACAGAAGGATAGATTTAGTTGACCATCCAAGAACCATATGAATTTTTTAGGAATGAATCATAGAATTTGTTGGATCGCGGGCATAAAAATTTCACTTGGTTGAGTTTTAAAATAATAAAATATATAACTCATCTGTCATATTGGCCCCGTTTATGGATTTTTATAGGGGACTATACCATTCTCTATTGTGATGGATGGAGGTCAGGGAGAAAATAGTTTTAACTCCCTATGAAGTTCAAAGAATAATAGAAAAGGTTCATTTTTTTGAGAGAGGATGAAGGTAGTGAATGAGCTGAATAAGTATTATGCTGATCATAGGGGAAAACCCATGGAGTTTGATTTTGGAGTCCATGTGTTCTTGAGGGATTCATTTTGATGTGGGAATTAGAGTTTTGGAAGGGGGAGTAAGAATTTTCCCAGGTTTTTTAGTCCCTTTGAGGTGCTAGGTTGAGTTGGTGAGGTGGCATATCTGTTTGAATTTCCCCCACGACTAGAGAGGATTCGCAATTTATTCCACATCTCTCATCTTTTTTAGTATCTTTATAATAAATCCTATTACATTGAATTGGTATAGTTGGATATCGACGATGACACAATCTTCATGGAGTGGCTAGTAGATATCTAGGATTTACAGTAGAAGCCACTATGAGGTGAACCATTCCCTTGGTTTGTGTGTTTTGAAGGAATGGTGGCCTATAAGAGAGTACATGGGAGTGAGAGGTGCATATTCATCCCAAGTACCTGATTGTTTTTGAGTTTTTCCACACTCTATTTTTCTTGTGACATGATGTTTGTACCTTTATTTTTTATGAGATGTGTTATTTTACCTTGACGTGATGTGTGATATGTGATAATATTAGAGCATATGAAAAGTGGAGTACTAGATTCCTAAAAGAGATGCATCATAATACGATATGATTAAACCCATGAGGGAAAGTCACTACCACTCATCTTCGATAGTGTCTTGACTTGTAGAATTGAATTACTAGATTCATGTGTTTGTGGAAATTCAATTTTTTGATTATAGAGGTTGTTGGTTTGGGATGTGTGGATGTTGATATGGTTGTGTGGTTGTGTGGTTTTGTGTAAGCAGGTGGTTTGTGGCTGTGTAGTTTGTTTTAGGACTATTAGTTTAGATTGTTTATTTGGTGGTAGTGTTTGAGGAGTGATGAGATCCGAAAAAGGTATCTCATGGGGTGGTTGTTTGGATACCTTTTTTTCTTTATGCGATTGGTTTTGGATTCTTGAGGGTGAAAATCATTTGAGAGGCATTTGTTGTAACAACCTATGTTTTCCCAATTTGTTACTTTTCCTATTTAGGGTGTTGTAGATGCTTTAGAGGAAGCTTAAAAAGATTTTATGGTGGTTTTAGGTGCATCATAGATGCTATAGGAAATTCACATCGTGAAAGGTTTACGTGACATGAATTGTTTTTTCATGGTTTATATAGCTGGTCAGTTCATTGATTATTTGTGACTGAAGGGGAACCCATGAAACAGATTCACATCATGAAATTAATACATATTGTTTAATTAAATCATATTAAAAAGATGGTAATTTCATCATTTTTTTAATTTTTGATAAACATTTAGACTTTACATCATGAATGGGTTAAACATCATAAAACCGATGAGATCTAGGTTATTTTATAACCCTTATGGATCATTTATTTTAATTCATCCATGAATCTCTTCCTATCATTTTTGGAATATCCCTAGTTTATCTTGAGGGATATTCCATCATTCTATCACTTACCTTGATCAATTAATTTTAGTGGAAACCCATTGGCGATCATTGGAAATCACTTCTCTTTTTATTGGTTGTTTTCTTCCGTTCTTCTCTGGAGGACCCACTACGGTTTCACAATTTTGGTTTGGGGTATGAATTGGTAAGTATTTTGATGATCCTTGGGTGAATTCTAGGTTGAAACTCCATTTACCATGTGTGGTTGTGGATTTTAGGGTATTTTTTCTCTGTCCTATGATGCACAACACGTCAGAATATCTCTTTGTGGTAGGAAATACTTCATTTCTCACTTTTCTATTTGACGTGGGAGGGATTTTCTCTTGTTTATCTATGGGTTATGGTAGTTCTTTGGTAAATAAAGATAAATAATTGACTACATTAAATTTATGTGGGGTAATGGGAATGATTCACATGATTTTATAGGTTTGAAAGTTTTGTGATATTGTGATTGTATAGGATGAGTTCCCCATTGAAATTGTGTCCTGTGGGGATTGTGTTTACACTAGTTTGATATGTGTTGTGGGGAAATTGTTGAGAGGTTGTTGTGATATCACCCTAAAATTGAAATTGTATAACCAATAATATTTGTTTAATAAAATAGTTTCCCCTATATTTATAGATTACGTGATGAAACCCCTAAAATAAATTAAAATGTGATTAAATCCCCTTTATTAAATTTCTAAAATGGTCTTTGAGGTGTTATGATATGTTTTCATGTTGTTGAGTGTTGATTTTTGGTAGTGATGCGGTGTGGGGTGAATTTTTGTTTGTTTGGTCGTGATTTCGGGGGAAATGAGGTGATGGTTGTTTGGCTATTATTTTGGGGGCGATGAGGTGATGTTTTTTACATGATTTTGGGGAGGATAGTTAATGGTCATTTGGTCATTATTTTAGGGTTATGGGGTAATGGTTGTTTATAAATTCTTTTTGGGTAGTGGGGTGATATCTGTTTGGCCATGATTTTGGGGTGGCAAGGTGATGGTAGTTTGGCCGAACATTTAGGGCAGTGAGGTGATGGTTGTTTGGATGTACTTGTGAGGTAGAGATGTAATTATTTGATAGAAATGATGAGCTACTTGTAATGTAATATTGCATTGATCTAGAATCCTGGGTAGTGAGGGAATACTTAACTAATAATTATTGAAATAGATGGGGATTAGTTTTGTAACATCCCGGTTCCGGGTGCCACTCAACGGGTGCCCCGAATCTGGTTCTCCACATGACCTCAAGCGCGTTTCCCCAAATGCCAGAGGCTGCCGACTAGCAGTGAGGGCCCATGTCTGATAGTGGGGAAACTATGCCCTCATTTGTCAAAGTGTAGCACAACGGAATATAATAATAACATACAAAAATAGCGGAAGCAATAAACCATACATATAACTGGAATAAAATACTGCAATAGATATAAAAACATGTCACAAGTTCTAAGAAAGGAGTAAGAACATGTTACATAGTAGTGTAATACAATACAATACAGAGTACAACAAAACAAAACAAAACAACTGGCAGCATCGCGAGCCTAGGCTCAATCCCATTCCCTCTTACTCCTCAGCAACAGTCAAGTACCTGTATAGGGACTCTTTCCCCTATCCACACCTGCCGAAATGTAATCTGTTTGGGCCGAAAAGCATGACCCAAATAGGGTGTGAGAAATATATCTCAGTAGGCACCCACCAAAGGCTCGTGCTCAACTCTATGTAAAACATGCAATAATTGTGTAGTAGTAAAATGAAATAAACTAATAAGTACTAAAAAGTAACTAACTTACCAGTTATATTTACATTTAATTATTCAATTAATCCATTTAATATTTATAAACCACCATGGTGAATTTCTAAATAATCAGTCAGTGTCCTCAGACAAGAAAAATATCACCCTCAGGTAATCAGAATCCAACCCACAGGTATAGACCTCAGGCATAACAGAAACATAACCTCAGGTGTTCGAAGTGTCACCCTCAGGCACAGAAGTCAAGCCCTCAGGCACGAAAGGATTCCCTCAGGCGAAATAGAACGTTTCCCTCAGGCTAAAACAGTCACGCCCTCAGGCTATAGCAAAACACCGCCCTCAGGCATAAGTAATCGGGCCATGCCCAATATATAAACAAGCAGTAAGAAAGCAATTACTCTTGAGGAAATTCTACAATTACTACTTTAATGGCATACCCTCGGGTATCCTGGCCAAATGGATAAATAGTGGAACACACCCCCAGGGTGGTTCCAGATCCAATAAATGATCCCAAACAACATTTTAATATCACATTTAAATCACCTATTCCAATCTAGGTATTTAAAATAGCTATGGCCTCAGCCACATGACACCCTAACATGGGTTCGTGGCATGAAAGGCACAAAACACACGACAGTTGTAAAAACAAACACCAAACCACCTACCTTTATCGCCAATGAACATTATATGTGAACGTCGATTGCATAAATGCCCAAGAAAGACGTAGATCTGACGAAGAAGAAAACTCATTAAAATATAAATAACTTTCCCTCGGAAAATAATTGGTAAGAATGGCTTAAGGAGAGCGGAGGTCTTACCCATGCGGTTCCAACGAGATCATCTGAGGCGGAAACGGATTCCAGACGAACACCCGTTGGATCTTCAAAGGTTCGACCGTACCCTCCCGCTCCTTCCTCCGGTTCTAAGCCTTCCCTGTGAAAAGTGGAGGCTACTGCCCATTTTAAGTGAAAAAAACAAAGTACACGATGTGTACTTCCAAGTACATGGTGTGTACTTCCTTCATTTAACTGATCCTCTGGCGACACAACCTCACTGTTCATCCGTCAACATGAGTACACGACATGTACTTCTGACTACACGACGTGTACTGTCGCCAGCTGGCGGCTGCTCCACCACCTTACTGTTTTGGCCTACCGAATGAATACACGGCGTGTAAAGGACCACTACACGGCGTGTAGTCAGTTCCTACACCCTTCATTCCCTGCATGGCCACACACCCCGTGTACCCATCCCACATGTCCAAAAGTACATGACGTGTACTTCCAAAATTTAGGATTTTTTTCCCATTTTCCATATTTTCTCAAAAACACTTAAGGAAAAGAGAAAAAAAGAAACCCGTACCTCAAAATAATAACCGGGTTCTTACAAATTTGTCTAATTGTATAGAAATGATAATGAACAAATAAATGATGGGTAGTGTGGTTAAATGTGATTGTTGGTAAATAAGGAAATGAATGGCCTATATAATGAAATTAGTTGATAGTGTGAGATATGGAATGTGTTTTTTATGGTGTTATGTATTTTGAGTTGGGAGAGAAAGAGTATATGTTGTGAGTTGGTTAGTGTTTTTTTGTGAACCCATAGGTTGGTCTTGTGTGTGGATATATGAATATAATTGTATGTTCCTTGCGATTTCTACATGTACCCAACCCGTGCCGAGAACTATGTAGTGATACCCATATTTTCACAAAGGGGGTGTATTTACCAACATCCTAGTGATGTGGATTGAGGACTCGATACCTACACTTTCCTTTTATCCCTCTTCCAGGTGAGTATATATGCATAAGATGTGATGGGATGAGGTTTGTTAGTGCACTAGGTGATGGCCCAGGTGTCTTAGAGTAGGATATGATATTAACATGATCCAGGGCGGTGACCCAGGTGTCTTTAGGCATATTGTGATATGGCCTTGCTGTGGGGGGGGGGCAGTGTGGAATATGTGTTTCTGAGTGGGATTTTATATGACTGTGTTGTGGGAAAAGTTATATTGGGTTTCGTTCATGACAGGATGAGGGAATGTGGTTGATTCCATTCATGTTCACAATACCATACTACCTTGCTTATGGTTTTGGTGTGATATCCCTTTTTTCTTGGAGAAAGATGAGATGTGATAGTGCTATGGGGTGGTGGCTCAGGTGTTTTTTGGAATGATGTGATGTGACTTTTCTATAGGGTGGTGTTATATGTTATAAGGAAGATATGGGAGCTCAAGGACATACAATGTTGGGGTGTGATATTGGAAAATTAGTGGGAAAGTGGTATGGGGTACCCTTTATCAACATTATTCTTATTATGTTATTATATTTGGCTTGAATTACTTTTGGCCGTACTTTAGTGAGATTTTTATGGATATTTGACTTGTTTAGGTGTTGTTGGTTCTTCTATTTTCTCAAGGGTGAATTAGCACGCCTCTTTCACATGTTCCTGAGATACATTGGTTTTCCTACTAAGTAAAATTTTATGTGCACCCTATGTATATAAACTACTTTTCATGTTTCTAGGAGGTCTATGTGGACCATGCTGGACATTATTAGCTTAGAACTCTTTGGACAGTTACTGTGTCACTACTTTAGCTTTCCTTTTGGGTATTTACTTTTGGAGACTTTTCTCTGTTTCCATTTTATTTATGCATGCATATAGGATGGTTTCAGTTTCTTTTTTACATTATGTCTTAGATTTTCCTACGTATGATTCATCTTTTCTCCCTATCCTATATTATTACAGAGGGAAATGCCTCCCATTTCAAGATATTTTTATACCCTCAGTGCTCGTCGCCAACCCGAGGCTTATTGGAGGCGGGGCTTGAGGATTATTTTTCATCTCCCCTCACTGTGGTATCTTGGGAGGGAGGGGGATAATGAAATGAATATTTAACAAATTAAAAACCTATAATTTTAAATCTAGAATCCATTTTCCATGTTTAAATTTCTATAAATTTAGGAAATCGATTTTAAAATAAATGCGTAAAACACAATGAAAACAATTTTATAAATAATGTGTTTTTAATCCCAAAAATGAACATAAAAAATGATGTATAATGATGCTTCTGACCTAATAAATTATATTATTTATAATGAAAGGATATTTAAGTTAATCAAGATAAAATTTTAAACATAATGGTACTTTTAAATAATATTTATAATGAAAATAAATGATAGTTTTACAAAAATTGGTATTTTTTCTATTCACTCAAAAATAAATCTTTTCAGAAAAATCATAAAAATTATATTTAAGATTATATTGAAAATATATTATAAAAAATGATACTAATTTCCTAAAATTAAATTTATAAGGAATTATTGAAATTAATTATAATTTCCGTACATAAAATAAAATTAATTTTTTTGAAGAAAACATATTTTTAAAGTATAAAATTACTTTACTGAAAATTGTGTACTTATTTATTATGGATTAATAAATTAATTTTCATTACATAAAAACATTAAAAATATATTTCATAATTTGGTTATTCCATTTCACACTACCAATTTAATTTCCAGTTTATACTTGTCACATTATAATAATAATATTTTTATAGTGTATCAAAGTTCAAATAATGCTTGGCGTTACATTTTAAGAATTCGATAGAGATTATTGTTATTTTAAATTAAATTTTTAGAGTGATTCACTAGGTATAAGAACATGAGTTGTGGTTTATAACACTGATCAATGAAATTTTGAGGAGTGAGAGCTATAATTTTTGACAAGTTTATAGCTGATGAAGTCTTAGGGAAGACTTGTTATTGATCATTAGATCGAGGAGGTTTAATGGGATAGAGCAGCCTATGTCCAATATTTCTTACAAAAAGATTTATTGTGTCAGATATATTTCTGATGAAAATATTTATTTGAATAATTTTCTTGCTGAGACATGGATATATTGGATCTGGACTACAAATCTACCAACCTCTTTGGTTAAAAAAAATTCTTTTCATAAATAGAAGTGTTTTGGTAATAATATCTTTTGAGGGGTATTAAAGTTGTTATTTGATACCCTATCCATTTTTTTACTTTGTGGTTATATTTCTCACTACTTATTTCATTGTTTCTTGTGTAGGTTTTGTTTTTCGATCCTATAACATTAATATTTATTCTATGTATAATATTTTATATCAATGTTATATAACTACCGATAGTTTAATTTCTACCCTCCATGTACAAGTTTATTTCATTTAATTTTCTATATTATAATTTGTTCTAAAATTGTATCTTTTTATCAACTGATTACATCAATGGGAGAAAGGTTTTAATTTGGAATTTGACTATAATTCACCCCATCTTACAGTGATAAATCATCTAATTTTCTATATCAAAATTTTTTATAAGAGAAAGAATTTCTGAGATTATTTGTTTAATTTTATTTTATATTTATATCATCTGGTTGTTTATCATAATTTATAAGTTTAATTATATTAACTGTATTGTATAAGAAAGATATTTTATTTTGATATAACCAAACGTTCTATCAAAACTATAAAAAACCTAGATCCGAGTCAACAACCTATGTTTTATGGTTTGTATTATGATAACGGATGTGAGCAGATAAAAATATTTGTGGTTAATATTAGAGTGAAAATTTTTTTTAGACTGATTAGATATTATAGAATTCTAGAGAAATAAGTTACTCTATTTACTCACGAGGAAATGGTAGAGTATCAAACTAACTAAATATTCTTGACCAAAATTTTTTACTCGATGACTAGAGATGCTTATAGTCAAATTTTATTATGTGAGGCATGAAATTTTTTTTATTAAAGTATTGATATTAATCAATTTGGAACATTTGTAGTTCTTGATACATGAAGGGAGATATTTAGAGTTTTTTGTCAGGCATTTTATTTTGTACTTGTTGAATCATTGGTGTAGATGAATTAATTTTTTATGTTGGTCATTAATGAATTAAAATATTTGGGTGGAAGGAAAATTACAGATGAAATTATTGTAGAAAATATAATTTTTATTATTTCAAAGGAACGAGAATCTAATAACATGTTGATAGATGATATTAATCATCTAAAAAAGCTTAGTGTCGATAATTTTATTGTGAATCTAATATAATATAAGAATTGGATGAAGATATATATTGGGAAATAGAATATAAATAACATGGTTTCATTCAATTAAACTACTAGTTCCTTAAATTCTGGTCCTCTAAATTCAAAGTTTATTACTATTATGAAGAAGAAGAAAAACCTATATTGGACGTTAGTAATTTAGAAGCTAGTGATGGAGTGATTTATTAAATTACAAGATACAAAAGTAAATTTACTAGGATGAAGAACTTATGACATGGATATTGAAATAATATAAAGGATAATTATAAGAAAAATAAATATTATGAAACAATTTTTTATAAATGTATAACACCATGAAATATCATACCTGATTATACTAGGTTGAAGAAGAAAATTAAATATTGGAAATAATCAAAGATAAAAGAGATAAAATTATTCTAAGAAACCAAAAATACAAGGGATTCCATCAAGTATTCATATTCCAAAAATAATAGTGATCCATAAAGTGATAATAGTTGAAAAAATACTTGTTTCTATAAAAATATTCCATGAGATGATCTATTTTTTAAGTTGAAGGTATCTCTTTATTCTCTTGAATAGTTATCTTTTGATACCAACTTTATCTATAAATCAAATAATGATAGTACTTCCTAAAAATCATAAGTTGAAGACGATATTCTTCCATTTAAATAAATGGTTAGATATTTCAATTATTGTGAGAATAAAAATAAAAAGTTAAATAATGAACTTGATTCATATAAGGAATATTTTAATAAAGAATGTGATTACATTTTTAAACTTACCCTAGAAAATTTTAAACTTAAATCTAAGTTAGATGATAAATCTAAACTTGTTTCTATCAATGATAATTAAAATTTACTCGAAAAGATTAAATATAATGTTTTTAGTTGAAATAATATTCTATATAATTTTACTTATGGTAAGGATAATTTTAATGAGATCTTAAGACAAATTAAAAACAATAAAATATCTTTCTAAATAGGTTTTACTTCTAGAAATTAACACTTCTAATCAAATTATTTTATTCCAAGAAATAAATCTTTTTGTACTAAGTTTCATATAGTTGGAAATTTGAGATTTTTTTAAAACAAGTTCAATTCTTTAGAACTCACATGGATTATATTTATATATAACTAGAATCTATTCAATACTATAGGGTTGGATATATGTACGTTCTACAAGTTCATTTTACAAACATTACTAGACCTAAAAAAGCTTGTATACCAAATGGGTTAATTTGGAAGATGATGTGCAAGGTTAAGTCATCGATAATGGTGATGTAGTTTTTCTTAGTAAGTATTTAATTTATAATATAATTTATTTTTTATTACTTAAAAACAAACTTATTAGTATTATCCAAATATGTGATCAAGGTTATTCTATGAACCTTGAAAATTAAAAATGTAGCACAAAAAGTTTAGAAGTAATTCATGTTTTATCTTACGGTAGGCATGACAATGTTTACACTATAGACTTAGAATACCTTAGCAATTAAAATTGACCATATCAAAACATTATAGAATAATATTTTTGTATTTTAATAGGAGGTTATGAAACTATAATGTTTGAAACTTATATGAGATTCAATAAATATAGTTGTGAAAGAACTACAAAACATGGCCTATTCTATTCCTCCAGAACTGAGTTAATTATAAAGAGATATTCTGATGCTAAATTTAGTGGATGTATAATTTATCAAAAGAGAAATTTCATAACATTTCATTTTATTGGAGATTTTTTAGTTTCATGGTCTAGTAATAAGCAACAATAAGTTTCACTTTCCACTGCTAAATTTGAATATGTGGAGGTTGGAAGTTGTTACACTCAGTTGCTATAGATTCAACAAAATCATACATTTTAGTTTGATTCTCACTAAAACATTAATTATTTTTGATAAAACTAGTGTTATTTTCTTTTCTAGAATCCCAATAAATTGCTCTCATGTTAAAAATATTGACATAAGACATCATTTCCATATGAGTGGAAGATAAAAAGAATATATTATTCCTATGTTTATCATAATTGAATATCATCCGGATACGTTTTTACTAAATTATTAAATTATGATAGCTTTGAATATATTAAATAGAATTTAATAATGACCAACTCAAAGTGATAATAATTTCAACTTTTCATTTTAGTATATACAAACATTAAAAAATATCTTGATAAAGGGGGTGGATATTTCCTTTTTTATGTTATGGTAAATTTTCATAAAGGTACATCAGATTATCTAGATGACCATTGAATAGAACATATGAAATCTACTTTAAATTTATACTATATTTACACATAACATAATTTACCTTTATATCCATGTTTAATGGTAAATGAATTCTAATGGGTATCATTCACTTTATGTTTTATTAAATTTTAAAGGTTTCCTCTTTTATTCTTATGAGAATATCTTACGTATGGAAATTTCATAACGATAAAGTATTACATATTTTTCATGTGATGATATCATTATATTTTCTACTTTTTTCAATGAAGAAATACTATATATTTTAATTTTATATGTTCTAAAATTTACTCTTACATTTAATATTACATACATAATAAAAATATGATTTATATACGATTAAATGTCAATAAATGGAGAGTTGTTTTTATTTATCATCTCATAAGAGATTTTTCTTTATTCTTATTTAAGATAAGAGAATTCATTTTGAACATTCTCTAGAACCATCTTCATTAGAATAATATTATCCATAGGAATCCAAAAATAGCGTTTTAAAGGTTCACTGATCTTATTCATATCATCTGTTCATCGTTATAATTTAATTAACTTTCATTTTATTTAACACCAATGGTAGAAAAATATTTATTTTTGTATTGTTGTTTCAATAAGGGGGAGAACTACATTTCATGTAAGACTCATAGAAGTTGCATGAACTTTTTTATCTTCTTTGTTCTTACTAGTCTTAACTGCAATATATATTATTAATTATTCCTCAATAGACATTTTTTTGTTCTTTTTATCTATCACAAAGGGGGAGATATTATAGGAATTTATTTGGGATAAGTTGTCCTTCCTTAATGGGGAGATTTTTTAAGGGAAGAATTATTTTAATAGGGAGATATGTGAGATCATTAGGTGATTTATTATTTCTAGACTGATATATTTTCTTAAACAATTAATTTTTTTCCAAAATTTATATATAGTGAGAGATTTATTAAGCAATACATGAGGTTTTTCTTTTAAAATTACTATCTAACTTACCTTTTCTAGAGTTTTCATTTTTTTCCTATAATTTTCAAAAAAGGGGAAATATTTAGGTAGATTTAGTGAGATTTTTATTTCAATTGACTTATTCATTATAATTTGTTTTGAAAAATTACAAAGTAGTGCAATATATGTTTTGATTTAATTTAAAGGTTGTTTTTTGTGTTTTTTTATTCTTAATTATTGTATGATCTCATTTTCTAATGAACTAAGATTGAATGATCTATCTATTGGAACATAGTGGAATGATGTTATGGCATGATAAATGACACATCAGAAGATCAGGATACTTTTATCATAAGATGGAGTATTACTACCAATATTTTAGTAATTAATCCTAGAGATATTGGAATTTGAATATTGGAGTTTTTATGGATTAGTCGAAAAAATTGAACCGATACTTCATTAATAAGAAGAATTTACATTACGAAAATATTTATTATTAGTGAATATGTCCATCAACTCATTGTATTTGATTTCACTTGTTTTTAATTTTTATCTAAGTATTTATAGAACTACTATTGTTAGGTTTTATTTATAAAAATATAATTTTTTCCCTTTTAATTTTTAATTTTATGAACCTGTATAAACAAAGAGTTTTTGGGGATAGGAACCCAAGAAGTGTCAGATCATGCTAATCGATGAGGTTCTAGGGAGTGAGAGCTATAACATCTATCAAGTTTGTAGTCGACAAAGTATTGGGGAAGACATATTATCAATTGTTAGATTGAGAATGTGATTGGGGATAGAGAGAACATTGTATGATGTTTGTGTTAAGGATATTTATATTGATAAATATGTTGTGCATAATGAGATTTCATCAAATAAGTTCGTTATTGCAACCTAGATACCTTGGATTATTTCAACTGATCCACCTACCACTTTGGTTTAAAAGTGAAGGATTTTTGTGACTAGAATAATTCTGTTAGTAATATATTTTGAGGGGTACTCCAATTTTTATTTTATAAACTGAGAAATATTTAACTTTACTATTATATTTTCCAATTCTTATTCCATTATTTAATGTGTCATTTTAGTGTTTTATATTTTGACATTATAATTTTATCTATGTATACTATTTTATATTGGTTTTGCATAATCATCGATAGTTTAATTTCCATTGTCCTTGTATTGGATTCACACATTTATTTTTTACACCATTTTTATTGGAAATTATATCTTCATGTAAAAAATACTTAAGTGGAAGAAAAATTCAATGTTAGTATTTGAATACGAATCACCCCCTCTTATAGTGACATATCATACCCAATATGGGACAATAAATATTTACCTTGGGGATAAAGATGTGAATGAGGGAACCATCTAGGGTGTATCTAATGCATTATGTCTAAAAATGGACTAAATCATTTTTTATTTCATTTAATCAATTCATTAATATTTTAGAGAAACTGTAAATAATTCACCTAACTTTATTTTTTTTGGAAAACACATGGACAATAATGTATGGGATGTCCCATACATATCATCCTAGTGGACCATTATGTATCACTAAAAGTTATGCATCATCCATATAGAATTTCCTAAGTCTGAGAGCCTTAAATATTAGGGAAATTAGTATAAGGTACCATAAACAACCTAAGAAAATTACCCTTCCTTATTATCCTTTCATTTTTTGATGTTTATAAATTTTGAAACATATGTATCATATGACCATTATGTATCAACCAAGTTGTAATGTCCTAGATCCAATTCACTCAATAGTATTTGAACCTGATGGGGAACATGACCTCAAGCACACCTCTCTGTATTCTAGTGGTTGATGACTAGATGTGAGGGTCTATGGTGGAACAGTTGGGAGACTATAACCACATGATCACAGTGTAGAAAAAATATATAACCATATCTATAATAGAGAAATCATAAAGATGGATTAATAGTATAATAATTAATATACATTATATAAATAACTAAGATATCACATCCATCAATATCATATGAAAAATAATGGTCATTTAATGCTATACAAAAAGGAATTAGTCAAACATGAAATCAGGTACATATACATAATGATATACCAAAAGAACCAAAAATACCAAAAGACTATCTATAGATATAATCACAATACACAACTCAGTCTTGTTCTCCCCCACTCCCATGCTATAATAAATCAAGTATCGATAACAGGGAACTTGGCCTTATCCCTACCTGTATCCATGAAGTCTGTTCGGGTAAAAAATAATAACCCATACAGGGTGTTCGATAAACGTAATATGACACCACCATTGGTGTCTAATTCAACACAGTCTATGAATATATAATTAATAGTGTATAGTTAAAAAAATAAAATCTATAAATTATGTGTGGCATATAAGTAATCCACATAGGTCCAAGTTCCCATGGAACACCAGTCCTCTACTACCTTCTTCATCCAAAGCCAAGATATATATGAGTAATCAATCAGTTATAATTTAATTTATAAAAAAGTCTCGATACTTGGATCATAGCCCAAGAATAACCTATTAATCAAATTTGACTAATATGTGTATAATAAAAGTATTAATAAAATTTAATTCTCTGACCAAGTCCAATCTTGTGCTTTGTATTGGAAGATATATCGTATAATCATTTCATTTAATATTTCAAGGGAACTTGAGCCCATTCTTGGCATTCCTAAATTGAAACCCAGGTGTCTCTCTAGGAATAAATGAATCCATCGCCTTACAAATTTATCCTAGTAATTCCTCATAGGAACCTTGGTATTTCTCTTGGTGTGTTATAAAGTCATCGACCTCTGAGTCCATCTGTGTTGGTCCACAAAGGGATCCAAAGTGTCACTCATGGTGTATATAATAATATGGTCTATTATCCCATCCTTGTTAGTCTACATAGGGAGTCCAAGTATCACTCATGGTGTATAACCGTCTACCCTCTAAGTTTATTCTTGGAAATCTACATAGGGTGTCCAAGTATCACTTTTGATATATATAAACTAGCTACCAAGTGAGTCTATCCATTCCATTCAAATATAAACCCATGTGTCACTCAAGGAATATGATAAATTCAATTATAGTTCATTTAATTAAATAATATCAATGATTCCTTTTATCTCATTCTAAGTTAGAACCCATATATCACTCTCAACATGGAAATAAGAATGTCAATGTCTCAATGACTAACCATACAATTTAAGTTCACATTTAAATTAATTATGAAATCACATTTATACATACAATTTACTCACCTATAAAGGTGGATAAAATCATATTATAGTCTTATAAGGACTTTCATCACATGAATCCGCCCATTAAAATTAATTGGGAATTTGGATTTAAAGAACATTTGAAGCCTAAGAGATAAGAAAAATTTCCAAAGGCATGGGGATATTTTCTTCCATTAACTCTTTAATTTAATTCAATTTACAATTCAATAATTTAATTTTACATCCCAAGGTAATGGGAAAAGAGAAAACTTGGGAAGGTGAATCAAATTCATAGGCCACCCAGGGTGGTTTTATCAATTTTAATAACACACCCAAAGGGGTGGTTACATTAAATTTCCTTAACCTTTAAGGATTTAGAAATGGGTATTGTGGGTCATATAGTTCATGCCTACCCATTTAATTTAAAAAACATTACATATGTAACGCCCCGACCCCAGCTACCCAGAGTCGGTGCATTACTTCGTAACATTGGCATGATCACAAAAGATGAAGTCTCGAAAGACCGGTTAGTTTAGTATCCTTGGAAACACTAGATACATTAATAAACGTTACACTACATCATAAAGTGAAAAACTACAATAAAAAAAGTCTCCATAGTCCACACTCATATCCTCTTCTGACTATCCCTGCAGGACATTCATAAAATACTTCTTCACATCCTGGAAAATATTAAAACATTGAAAGGGGTGAGCTCAGATGCTCAGTAATGATAACAATATTGCCGAAGCTTTCATAAATAAAAATTAACATTTAAGGCAATGTATAACTAAAACAGAAGCCTTTCTATACTCGAACTTCAACATAATATGGAAAAAATAAAATTAAATAATGCCATTTACTTACTCACATGGATATTCTACTAGTCGAATAATCTCATGCAATATCAATAACCACTTTCATAATGATGGAATGCATAATGCCAGACTATCATAACCACGTAGTCAAGGCCTCGTGCCAAGACCACAAATAATATTTTGTCAAGGCCTCGTTTCAAGACACTAGTTTGTCTCATGAGACCTACCGATGCATCGAGGAGCTATAGCGGGCTCCACCCGTCACTTATTAAGTCCAATGCATTCCTCATATGAACAGGTTTAAACATATCATAAACAATAACATAATTGTATCATATAAAACATGCATAAAGGAAACATAATATTTCCACAATTCCATCACAAGAAATCAATACAACACATTGATATAATAAAAACACTTTATAAACCATTTTCAATACCAAAATAAAAGAAAGTTAAAACTTTGTATTTATTTTTCATTAAAAAAAAGTTACAGCTTGTAGAGGAAGCCGAAACTCAAATAATGGTCACGGTGGCGGAGAAGTCGCTGTCGCCGCATATGTACGGCAAGAAAAACATTCCCTTTTTGTCGTTTAGTAAAACGCTTCGTATAAAAAAGATTCCTTTTGAATAAACATAAAAGTCAAAGTGGTTTATACACCGTATAAAATGAAGTTGTGTATAAAACAAAATATGCCTCAATGAAAGGAGATTGAGACGAAGACCCTTACAAAGATCATTTTTTTAAATAAAGTAGGTCTATTATGTGTATTCACTATAAGTACACATAAATAAAGTAAAAATACAAGATAGGACATAATAATATCATGACATAATTTGAAAGTAGGAGATTAACCCAAAGAATAGAAATTGGGTTAAGAAGTTCCCTTACCTTGTGTCCTGTCTTGACTCGACCATTCTTTAACCTCCTGAATAACAAACTAGAGTTAATTTATAATTTCTTAAGAACCCTTTTCATGTTTTTTATTCCTTTTATATCACTTATTACCATTTTATGAACATTATTTAATTATTTAAGTTAATAACGGTCGTTTTGTCGATCTTTGGTACTTGAGTAAAAAATAAACTTCTTATAAATACAAGTTGTTCATGTGGTGAAATATCCATTATATACAGAATAATATTAATGATGTAGATATCATATATATCATATATTTCTAGTATATACATTCATTTATTATATTACATAACATTTAGAGGTAAGAAATGAAATGCACCATTCATGGAGACGGTAAGCCATACGTACGCATGAATGCTGCTTTCATTTCTAATTCATATTTAATGGAATGAAATCATAATGATATAAATGTATAATATAATTCCAGTATAATATAGTGTATAATACCATTTACTCCATCCTTTATACATCCCACATATGGTATTAACGATTCAAATCACTTAGAGGGGGTGGTAGTCCGCACTTCCTAAAATGAAAATATCGTGTTTACCCATATTGGAAACCATAAAGGTACGCCATAAATGAAAAATAAAAAATCATAAGGAAAACAAAAACATAATATATATCATATACAAAAATAGTTTCATCATAATGGCCACCATTAGAGGTGTTATATGAGTGTTGAACAATCATCGTTTCGTGAGGCAAAAATTCGCCATCCACAGAAACAGTATGTTCTTTAACCATTAGATGTAGGTGTGTGTAAGTGTAGCTCTAATACTTCTTATAAAAACATCCTAGTATATTTAGGATACTGTTGTTGTTAAAAAATAAATGAATAAAAAGTTTTATGGGGTTGGAGAAGAAAAATAAAATAAAAGAACACAAGAGAAGACATTACCTTAAAATCGGGTAACTCTTTTTGATTTGAGACAAAGGCTTCCTTGGGAAGAATTATTCCCAAAGTGATGCTTCTATTAGTAAGGGAGGGAAGTTGGGAGAGTATTTGGGCAGATTTTGGCTGATCCAAATGGCTTGAAGGTGTGAATAAGGTGGTAGTGGTGGGGGCCTTTTATAAGTGGAGAGGAGGGGCACTCTTGGAAAGTAAGGAAATGTTACATTATTATGAGATACCTTTCGGATTTTAGAGGTCCCACAATTATATATTTAGAGGATAAGGTGATAAGGGTTCGAAATATCCTCATCCAATAGGTTTTTTACAATTGTAAGCCTTAGATTTTACATTATCCTTTCATTTTATTTAAATCGTTAATTAATGAGGTAATCACTGTATCATCAGGGTGTCATAAATAATTTAATTAATATAATGTCTAAAAATTATAAAAAAAATATCATGATGTAGTAAATCTTGTTATCTTTCTAATTAATATTTATAGTAAAATATATGACTTGTATAACCCCATTTAAAAATTGTTTTAGTAAAACAACTTATGTTTGTGACATTTTTATTGTAACATTAAATAAAAGTTATTTATGTCATTTTCCTACCAAAGTGGATCCATGGGGTCCCCAAGTTAACCCATGTATTTGCTTGGTCTGAAATGACTCATCCAATACGGGTAGGACAATTTTAAAGGTCATTTCATATTTTTATAATACCATTTTTACCTTAAATTTCACTTATTACCTTTAATCGCGATTAATTAAACTTAAAAGTTACTATTCACCAAAAAATTATTTTCATCCCATTGAACCACATTATACTTCCTAATGAAAACCATGTATGTTGTATTTTTGAAAATAAAATCACAGAAGTGGTACTGTTTCATTCAAACGAAAAATCAGTTTTTTAACTACCACTTAGTGGTTTCACTATTAATAAAAAATTGAAGTTTTTCAGAACAGTGCCAAAATTTCACCCTAAGCTATAATTGATATCCCGAATCCAAAAATGATGTCTATTTTACAAAATTCCAAACATATAAGTTGCATTAATTATTTTCATAATTAATTCTCGTTGTCACAACAAATAGCGTGTTTTTTAGAAACAATATATATCAAAAGATTGACAATTGTTTTTGTCCAATTTCAAAGTGAAATTAATTCTAATGACCACCATTGGATATAATGGTAAAAATATATTCTAATTATACTTTAAAACCACTAAATAGTATAATTTATCACTATAAAATACTTTGATTAAAAATTTGTTTTTAAGTATTTTTCACTATTCATAAAAATTGGAAGTTCTCAGAAAATTACAAAAAATTCTACTTAGGATAATTTCGATATTAAGAATACAAAAATGAAGTCCATTTTGAAATATAAAATTTATATAATTTTAAAAAGTGGTTATTACTATTCATAATGGCTACTTTGATTAGTCGCGGTGTGTTAGAACTCGAAATTGCGTACAATGCAAGCTATTGCATTATTAAAAGAGAGGCGTATCGTGGAAGCTCGTGGTGTTACATTCTCCTCTCCTTCAATAAATTGCGTCCTCACAATTTGAAATTTTCCTTTGAAAACAAAAGGTTGAAAATAGAAAATACCTTTGTGGAAAACCCACATCAGAAATAAGGTTAATAAAAATATAACATTAAAAGAAATAAAGATAAGTACAAAGGTAACCCGAGATTGCCCATACTAGGATTCTATGAAAATATGGATATGGAAGGAAAAAAAACCAGCAAGGTCTGATGGAGAGTTGTAGAAAACATGATTAGGAGAAAGTTAATAATAAGAAAATGAAAAACTTGTGATTGGTTAAATGATCATTCAATCCCCAGTTGGAAAAGTTAACCAGCAACGTTTTTATTTTAAGTTACCTTTCATAAAGTTGAGGAATTTATTTAAGATATTTACTAAGAATGTAAGGAAATATACTTACTTGTCGTGTAGACTTTCATTATTTAATAAATGTTTACCCCAAACCCATCTTTCACTCCAAATGGTAACAGAACTAAAAAATATTCTATTTATTCTAATTGTATAAGGTTATAAATATTTCCACATACCATTTAGATTAGGAAAACTATTTTGTAATAACCAGGGACTTCCTGTAGGCTAGTTGTAGGTAATAAAGGCCTGTCGCACTATGGTTGTGGGTTCGATTCTTGCAGCTTTGTCTGACGCGACGGGTTATGCCTCACCCTGCAGGTTGTCCTTTTCCTAAAAATAAAGTATTATAATATTCCAAAAATAATCTTCAAAAACGTTTTAACCTTAAACAATACTATTCAAAGTTCAACTTAATCCATCCCAACCTTTATAGTTATCCAAAATACCTCTGTCTAGACTTTCTCTAAAGGGTCCTTAAATTTCAAAATCAATTGTAACAGTAGATTCCCTAAATAGAGTAATGTTTCTCTTATTGTCACATACTAAAAATATGATTTCCTTCATCATATTAAAACATTAATGATAACAACAAGTACTGCCGTACAGTCCTTATATATATCACATTATTTTTATAACCAGAATATAATCCTTGAGTCCAAAAGCACCAATACATTAATTATTCTGCTTCAACTGTAGTAACATCATAAGATTGTCCTTGATCCCTTAGCCTTTTCTGAGGTAAGTTTCCCTAACGCTTAGGACATTCATTTTCATAATGCCCCATTTCCCTACAATTGTAGAATTCAACATTGATAGCCACTTTCTTTCCCTTGCAATCACGCACCTGGTGACCTTTTTCTCCACATTTATAACAAACTCCCATTCCTTTTAGGAAAGTAGCTGGGTGATTCTTCCCACAATTATCACATAATGGAAAATCCTTCTTTCCCTTTTTCCCTTTATCTATCTCTTGTTCCACCGTTCTCTTCTTCTCTTGCTTTACTTTATTGTCATAAGATTTAGAGAATTCCTTTTCTGTCTTGATAGCACATGAGACAATGTCTTCGTACGACGAGAAGGTTTGTGAGACTAATACTCGACGAAGAAATGGTTTTAAACCATCAAAGAAATGATCATTCTTACTTCTTGGGTTACGTATATAATCTGCAGCATGCCTCGCTAACCTTGTAAAGTTGGCCTCATACTTTGCGACATTCTCATCCTCCTTTTGTCTCAGACTCAAAAATTGTCTTTCCATATCTGCTCGATGGTCGCGAGGAAAGTATTTTTCTAGGAAAAGATCTTTGAACTCCCTCCATTCCATATTTGATACTTCATCATCTTCCTTTGTGTTTTGAATCAATGACCACCATTGATCGGCATCTCTAGTGAGGCGGTAAACTGCCATGACAACTTTCTCCCTGTCGCTACACCCCAAGGCATGGAATATTTTCTCTATGGAGTTTATCCATTGCTCAGCTACTAATGGATTTGTACACCCATTAAATTTTGGCGGTTGTTGCCTCATGAAGCGTTCTAACATTGATCCTCCACGTTGCGGATCAGGGTGCTCCATACGAGTAAGGTTATTATTCATAACCTGAGTGAGCTGTCCCAGTATGCTAATAAGATGATCAGCACCAGTTGTATCTCTATATCCACAATAATTATCTTGATCAGTAGGGCAATCCCTACACGGAGTGCATGCATTGATACGGTTTCCATTCCTTCCATTAGGCTCCATTTCTAAACAATGGCCTAAACTAGATTAGTTTATGAATCAAAATACATAATTCCATACTTTTAAAATACTTAACATAAATTGAACTATTTATGGATATAATCCATAATCATAAAAATGTTTTCTTTGAGGAAGTATATACTCATAACCCTTCATAGTGGTTTGTAAAGAAAATGATAATTATCCTAAGCATATCCCCCGGGAGTGTCGTAACCAAGAGTGCAGCAAGGCCCGTTGTCGTGCACCAATTTCCATTCGAGTCTAGATCCAAGCGGTGTTTTCGGGTTTTACACCTAGGTACATTTGTGCCAGAGCCGCCTCTACCTCCTCGTATCCAGACAGGGATGTATTTCTTGGAAAACTCACAACATCTCTATAATACCAATATTGTAGGAAGTTCTTCTATACTAATCCTCAAAGTCTATCTTTCATCCATGTGCTCTAATCAGAGTTTATCTGAATCTAGCTTCCAAGGTTAGTACTAAACTGCCTCTGATACCAACTGTAACGCCCTGACCCCAGCTACCCAGAGTCGGTGCATTACTTCATAACATTGGCATGATCACAAAAGATCAAGTCTCGAATGACCGATTAGTTTAGTAGCCTTGGAAACACTAGATACATTAATAAATGTTACATTACATCATAAAGTGAAAAACTACAATAAAAAAAAGTCTCCATAGTCCACACTCATATCCTCTTCTGACTATCCCTACAGGTCATTCATAAAATACTTCTTCACATCCTGGAAAATATTAAAACATTGAAAGGGGTGAGCTCAGATGCTCAGTAAGGATAACAATATTGCAGAAGATTTCATAAATAAAAATTAACATTTAAGGCAATGTATAACTAAAACAAAAGCCTTTCTAAACTAGAACTTCAACATAATATGGAAAAATAAAATTAAATAATGCCATTTACTTACTCACATGGGTATTCTACTAGTCGAATAATCTCATGCAATATAAATAACCACTTTCATAATGATGGAATGCATAATGCCAGACTATCATAACCACGTAGTCAAGGCCTCGTGCCAAGACCACAAATAAGATTTTTTCAAGGCCTCGTTCCAAGACACTAGTTTGTCTCATGAGACCTACCGATGCATCGAGGAGCTATTGCGGGCTCCACCCGTCACTTATTAAGTCCAATGCATTCCTCATATGAACAGGTTTAAACATATCATAAATAATAACATAATTGTATCACATAAAACATGCATAAAAGAAAACATAAGATTTCCACAATTCCATCACAAGATATCAATACAACACATTGAAATAATAAAAACACTTTCAAAACCATTTTCAATACCAAAATAAAAGAAAGTTAAAACTTTGTATTTATTTTTCATTAAAAAAAGTTACTGCTTGTAGAGGAAGCCGAAACTCAAATAATGGTCACGGCGGCAGAGAAGTCGTTGTCGCCACATATGTACGGCAAGAAAAACATTCCCTTTTTGTTGTTTAGTAAAACGATTCGTATAAAAAAGATTCATTTTGAATAAACGTAAAAGTGAAATGGGTTTATACACCGTATAAAAGAAAGTTGTGTATAAAACAAAATATGCCTCAATGAAAGGAGATTGAGTCGAAGACCCTTAAAAAGATCATTTTTTTAAATAAATTAGGTCTATTATGTGTATTCACTATATGTACACATAAATAGAGTACAAATACAAGACAGGACATAATAATATCATGACATAATTTGAAAGTAGGAGATTAACCCAAAGAATAGAAATTGGGTTAAGAAGTTCCCTTGCCTTGCATCTTGTCTTGACTCGACCGTTCTTTAACCTCCTGAATAATAAACTAGAGTTAATTTATAATTGCTTAAGAACCTTTTTTAAGTTTTTTATTCCTTTTATATCACTTATTACCATGTTATGAACATTATGTAATTATTTAAGTTAATAACGATCGTTTTGTCGATCTTTGGTACTTGAGTCAGAAATAAACTTCTTATAATTACAAGTTGTTCATGTGGTGAAATATCCATTATATCCGGAATTATATTCATGATGTAGATATCATATATATCATATATTTACAGTATATACATTCATTTATAATATTACATAACATTTAGAGGTAAGAAATGAAATGCACCGTTCATGGAGACGGTAAGCCGTACGTACGCATGAACGCTACTTTAATTTCTATTTCATATTTAATGGAATGAAATCATAATGATATAAATGTATAATATAATTCCAGTATAATATAGTGTATAATACCATTTACTTCATCCTTTATACATCCCACATATGGTATTAACGATTCAAATCACCTTGAGGGGGCGGTAGTCCGCACTTCCTAAAATGAAAATATCACTTTTACCCATAATGGAAACCATAAAGGTATGCCATAAATGAAAAATAAAAAATCATAAGGAAAACAAAAAAATAATACATATCATATATAAAAATAGTGTCTTCATAATGACCACCATTAGAGGTGTTATATGAGTGTTGAACAATCATCATTTCGTGAGGCAAAAATTCACCATCCACAGAAACAGTATGTTCTTTAACCATTAGATGTAGGTGTGTGTAAGTGTAGTTAGAATCCTTATTATAAAAACATCCTAGTATATTGAGGATACTGGTGTTGTTACAAAAGAAATGAATAAAAAGTTTTTAGGGGGTTGGAGAAGAAAAATAAAATAAAAGAACACAAGAGAAGACATTACCTTAAAATCGGGTAACTCTTTTTGATTTGAGCCAAAGGCTTACTTGGGAAGAATTATGCCCAAAGTGAGGCTTCTAGGAGTATGGGAGGGAAGTTTTGAGAGTATTTGGTAAGAGTTTGGACGAGCCAAATGGATTGAGGGTGTGAATAAGGTGGTAGTGGTGGGGGCCTTTTATAAGTGGAGAGGAGGGGTACTCTTGGAAAGTAAGGAAATGTTACATTATTATGAGATACGTTTCGGATTTTAGAGGTCCCACAATTATATATTTCGAGGATAAGGTTATAAGGGTTCTAAATATAATCATCCAATAGGTTTTTGACAAGTGTAAGCCTTATATTTTACATTATCCTTTCATTTTATTTAAATCGTTAATTAATGAGGTAATCACAGCATCATCATGGTGTCATAAATAATTTAATTTATTTAATGTCTAAAAATTATAAAAAAATATCATGATATATGAAATATTTTTATCTTTATAATGAATATTTATAGTCCAAAATATGACTTGTATAACCCCATTTAAAAATTGTTTTAGTAAAACAACTTATGTTTGTGACATTTTTATTATAACTTTAAATAAAAGTTATTTATGTCATTTTCCTACCAAAGTGGTTCCATGGGGTCCCCAAGATTACCCATGTATTGTATTGGTCGGCCATGACTCATCCAATAGGGGTAGTACAAGTTTAAAGGTCATTTCATATTTTTATAATACCATTTTTACCTTAAATTTCACTAATTACCTTTAATCGCGATTAATTAAACTTAAAAGTTACTATTCACCAAAAAATTATTTTCATCCCATTGAACCACATATTACTTCCTAATGAAAACCATGTATGTAGGATTTTTGAAAATCAAATCACAGAAGTGTTAATGTTTCATTTAAATGAAAAATCCGTTTTTTAACTACCACTTAGTGGTTTCACTATTCATCAAAAATTGAAGTTTTTCAGAACAGTGCCAAAATTTCACCCTAAGCAATAATTGATATTCCGAATCCAAAAATTATTTCTATTTTAAAAAATTACAAACATATAAGTTTCATTAATTAATTTCATAATTAATTCCCGCTGTCACAACAAATAGCATGTTTTTTAGAAACAATATATATCAAACGACTGACAATTGTTTATGTCCAATTTCAAAGTGAAATTAATTCTAATGACAACCATTGGATATAATGGTAAAAATATATTCTAATTATACTTTAAAACCACTAAATAGTATAATTTATCACTATAAAATACTTTGATTAAAAAAGTTGTTTTTAAGTATTTTTCACTATTCATAAAAATTGGAAGTTCTCAGAAAATTCCAAAAAATTCTACTTAGGATAATTTCGATATTACGAATACAAAAATGAAGTCCATTTTGAAATATAAAATTTCTATAATTTTAAAAAGTGGTTATTACTATTCATAATGGCTACTTTGATTAGTCGCGGTGTGTTAGAACTCGAACTTGCGTACAATGCAAGCTATTGCATTATTGAAAGAGAGGCGTATCATGGAAGATCGGGGTGTTACAACATATAATAGTAAAAACTCATAAAATCCTGCATGCGACACAAATTAATATATATAAATATGAAGAAATTGATGGAAATGTTTGAGACCACCTATCTCATCTTGATAGTCAACTCCTCACCTATTGTTGTTCTCAAATATGGGCTAGAATGAAAGAAATCAAGAAAATAGAAAAACACCCTTATAATAGGACTTAAAATCTCACACCAAAATAGATTTTTCTATATAAAGATAAATTATTAAAGGAACAATGGGAATGAAGATATTATTGGTACAGAACCAACGAGACTGATGATGACTCAATCAGATTCTGGATGGAAGAGATATTAGAAAACATAACTTTAGGCTTGAAGGAGAGATCCTATGAAAGAGGAGACTACTATACAAGAGGGGAGAAGAAAAATGATGGGGGGGTTAAAATAATAAAGTGAAAAAGGTAATTATTCAGATTTTAAGTGTTCACATGTTTTGGACACATGGTTGGATAAACCACGTTTCAACCCGGAATGCCCTACTTCCCAGAGATCACACTCCATAGGGACTATAATGTACGACTATATAAACCATGAACAACCCATGCACACCCTCTTCGTCAACATCACATGGTCCAAAACAACCTTGAATAATTTTGAAAAACCATTTGGAATCATAATAGTTTTGAATGGTTTGAGGGGCACAATTAGCCCTTACTGTTCCCTAACATTGCACCTCTTCTTTTTATCCAAAAAAACCAGAGTTATAGGCTCTTAATTGTCACTAAATACTCCTGCACCCTTTACTAAACTGTGTGTAACATTTACAAAGATTAAATAAATATTTTAATCCAAAAATTTAAGGATACATACCTCATAGAAAAGTTGGGTTCTTACAATCCCCCTTAAGTAAACACATCCCTGAGTTTCCCTTACATGGGTGGTAAACCATCATCTGGGATAAACTTTGACCATTGGGAATATATGTCAGCCTTCTGCACCACTTTCTTATCCTATACATGGTTGTGATTCTATATAACTCATACAATAGAAACTAACTCACCACATAAAACATTCATGTATAAATCAACATTACAGATAGGATGCTCCTCAAACAAATGCATCGACCTCCAATTCATCCTCCCCATGTTGAAGAATATATGATAGATTAGAATGATATTAGTGAATATGAGATACATGGAATACATATTTCATGGACCAATACCACTAATATAATAAAAAATATGCTATGGGACCAAATCTCTCTAGAATCTCAAAGGACCCGATGTAACGAGGTGATATATTTCACTGTTTCTGAATCCATATATGCCCTAATCTATGTTAAACTCATAAGAAAAACTGAATCTTCACCTTGAACTCTATAGGTTGATGATACTGATCAGTGTATGAATTCTATATATACTGAGCTATAGACATCTTCTTCTTAACAAGATGAACCTACTCTAAGGTATCCTAAATGAGATAAGGATCCAATAGTGCTACCTCTCCCACCTCTAACCATCATAGGGATGATAAAACTAACCTACACTATAGGGAAACATAATGATCCATTTTATTGTCTAATTGACACTATTATTATAATATAACTCGACAAGAGGTAAGTTTTTCTCCTAATAACCACCAAAATCATGTACGCATGCTTATAACATGTCCTTTAAAACATGTATCATATTCATAGATTAACCATTGGTCTGCAGGTGATAGTATGTACTTAGAATTACAGATGAACCCAATGAATTTTGTGTCCCGCAATAGAACCATGACATTAAATGATATTCTTTATCTGATGAGATAGAAAATAGAGGTTCATGGAGGCATATGATCTTGTGAATGTAGAACCTCATGATCTCATCCACTGAAAAATTCTCTCGAATAGGTATGAAATGGTTAAAATTTGTTAACCTTTGAATTATCAACCATATTATGTCACTAAACCTTGGTGATATAGGAAATCACACCACAAAATCCACGGTTACATCATCCCATTTCCACCAAAGAATAGGCAATGACTATGAAAGTAAAACTAGTTGCTAGTGTTCTTCCTTAACCTGGTGACACATGGAACACTGAGTAACAAAACCAAGTATATTCCTTTTCATCCATGGACACCAGTATTGGTGGTGTATGTCACGATACCCCATGGTAAGACCAGGATGTACTGCCCATATAGATGCATGAGACTCTCACATTAAATCCTCTCAAAAGTTTGTATTAACCTAGATGCTACCAGGAATGAACAAGATCTCATTCTCATCAATGATTCATCTAATAGGTAGGTCATTACATATAATTATCCCTCATATTACCAAGACCTCATAATATGATAGCTACCTCATCTTCATTTTCTCTCGAATGGAAGAGGACACTTATAATGATACAAGTTTAGACTATTCATGATGGTCCTGAAACTCCTAACACATCTTAGAAAACATGGCCATAAGGTACCAATTGATATTGGCCTCCTGAATAGCCTATTTCTTGTTGGTCATAATTAGATCATTGGATAATATATTACCCTATTCGGGTATATAATTAAGCTCAAATTCAAAATACTATAGGAATTAAACCCAACTTCATTGACTAAGATTCAATCCATACTATGTGATGATTTACTTAAGGATTTTTTGGTTTTAGACACCAAAAAATTCTCTCCTAGTAAATACTTCTTCCAATAGTACAAGGCATGAATGACAACCACTAACTCAAGATTATGCATCAGGTAGTTCCTCTCACGTGGACTTAGCTGATGATACTGGTATGCTATGAATCCTTCCTCTAATATCAAAACTAACCCTATACCAATTTCTTATGCTTCACAATAAATATTATATCTCCATACTGGATCTAGAATAATTAGTAATGAAACTAAAGTTGGTATCTCTTTTAGCTCTTGAAAGTCTATATCACAGGATTCTAATAATATAAACATCACACCCTTCTTTTTCAAGCCCATAAGAGGTGATTATATAAATGATAAGTCTAGTATAAAACACCTAAAATAACTAGATATCCCCAAGAAAATTTGTATATGAAATCTGTTCTTAGGATTCTACAAGAAAACTATATCTCTCACCATCTTTGGGTCAACTGATACTCTCACATCTAAGATAATTCGTCCCAATAAGTGAATTTTATCCACACAAAAGTGGAACATTGTGATCTTAGAATATAAATTATGCTTTATCAGTGTATCCAATCTGATATAAATATTTTTGTAATGGATGTGTTGAGCATGAGAATACACCAAGATGTCATCCATGAATACCACCACAAATGAATCCAAATATGGATGGAAAACTTGGTTCATCAGTGCCATGAAAATTGTTGGTGTGTTCATAATATTGAAATACATAAACAAATTAATTTACACACCACATCTAATATGAAATGTTTTATGTGGTATATTTTATGGTCTAACATGCACCTGATGATAACCAGATCTCAGATCAATCTTAGAGAAAACCCTTTCTCCTCATACCTTGTCAAAGTGATCATCTATATGAGGAATGGATACCAATTCTTAACAATAATCCTGTTTAAACAATATAAATACACACAAATGAATCTACTGACACTAGCTTGATAGAAAAGTCTACCTTTCTCTTAGGTGGTAGTTCTTAAAATTCATCCAGAAAAACATACATGAAACAATATACCACTGGAATTTAATCTTCTTAACACATTCCCTGATCATCCAGATATAAGATAGTAATTTGGGCTCTTATCCTACCTAAACCATGATGATTAGGTCCGGATTAGCTCATATGAACATCCTATTCACCATTTTGAATAAAAAATCCAGCCCTTTGGTGATGTTAAACTCACCCTTCAATGATATCAATCAACATCTTCTTGATAGGGAACCAACCATTCCATCCGAAGAATTATGTCAAATCCTATCATCTTGAGGAAAAAGAGGTCCCATATGAACTGACACCCACCTATCTCAATTAGAAACTCCCTACACTAGATTAAACTCTCTAATCATATCCCCAATATAGTATCTAGTGTAATTACACGATAAGAAAACTAAAAATTGATCCCATGGCTCTCTATAACATCCACATATATGAAGGAATGAGAATCACCCATATCGAGAAGAGAAGATATTAATATAAAGGCTACTAGAATTGTACCTATCACCACAGAATGTTTGAAACTATGGTCCTCAAGTATCAGATTCACTAAATAAATCTAGAATAATCCTCTTCCCTAAGATATATCTTGGTTACCCTATGCAGGTATGCTTTGATGGTTCTATAAGTCTGGTGTTTGGCTACCACAGCCATGGAAACTACCTCGACATGATTGGACGACTAAACTCAATCTACCTACCTGATTAGAAGCTTTTAACCCTACTACTAAACATGGAGTTGGTGTAGGCCCTCTATTACTAGGTACTGTAAGAAAATATCTTCAATATCTTTGAATATGACCCTTATTTCTATAACACTGACACTCGACTGGGTCCCTTGTACACTGAGGACTCATATCTCTCAATATACCACACAGATAACACCTCACCAGGATACCTGTGTACATACCCATGATATTAGTATCACAATGTGGAAGATTTAAATGACACTTTATACTATTGGTCAATGTAGTTCTGGATTTTGGTGCTAAACCTCCAAGGATCGCACCCCCTACAACTCTTAGGTTACACTCCATGATAATTTCTTGATTTACTATTACATACACAACAATATTCCAACATACATTCACTTGTTATTGAATTTCATACTCAATAACATCCTTGAAAATTATTGATTTAGATAACTCATCACCTAGAAGAATAGGTGAACATGATGGAGCTCTATGAAATGGGAAGAATCATCAATGACTGATAAAACGCCCTCATCCATGTGCATAAAATCCCTCGATCAATTATCCCACAATTTCTTGGGATATACATACTAATATAAGGATGTATGGAAATCCCTCGAAGGCATATCTCAATGATGGCTCGTCTGAGTAATAATGTTCAACAATATCTAGGTAGTATCCCATAGCATATATATATAAAGACTCATTCTCATATTGAGATACATATCAGAATGCTAAAAAATCAAAAGCATAACCTCTATCCATGACTCCACAACTTGTGGACCTACATCCCCCATAAATGCGGGCATATGTTTCTATTGAAACTCATGTGTCAACTCCTCCATATTCTGGGTAGGTCATGAGGCTCTATGAACAGTCTATATAAAGCATAGGAACCCCTCTCAAAACTAGGATTCAATTCCCATATTAGGTATAACTGACTATGCTTCCAGTGGCACTACTGGAGGTTACACTGGTGACCTAAGGTCCACCACCTCTAGAGCATGGTCATCACCACCCTCCTGGTGTGTGAATCAAAGACATCATGGGGGAATGTCTCAAAAAATTCCATACACACACCTCAATATATGATTTGATAACTAAAAAAATGTAGATATATAAATAGGATAGGTACATTCCTCCTTATATAAGAGTCAAAATTCTCAACCTCCTCCCAAAGATAGGTTTGGATACATACAAATAATAATTAAAGAAATAGAAACTTCATACTTCCCACTACTAAGGTTAGGTTAGGGTCAATTCCTCTGATATAAGTCAAAGGTACTGGTGTATAGAGCACCAATAGAAAGTTATAAATGAAAAACCCTTTAAATTGTAATTGTAATCCCCATTTAATGGTGAATGTTTCATTTTAAAATTAAATTTCATTTATATTCATCATCATTTATATAGAAAATATCTTAAAATAGTTGAATTTTAAAGATCAACATTTCAAATTTATTATGGCCCATACACATTATAAATTCTAATGTGGAATCCATTTAATCACCAAAAATTATTTATGCAATTCCTGCATGAAATGTTAGAAAAATTTCATTTGCATAACAATAAAGTCATTTAAAAATGTTGCAATAAATTTACATGGACATATAAACATGGTATGGAATATTCATGACATATAAATACTAAAGTTCCTGTTTTGATGCATAATGCAATACATTCTTTTCATATCGTCTGAGGGTAAAATAATCCATAGTTATAAGGAACATAAAACATCAAGTATATCACCAAATAGTGAAATCAATGAAACTGTAATAAGTAAAATCAAGAAAAAAAGTCCCAACCCAAGTAATTTGGATTTTCAATTTATGTGGGTTAGCCACTCACTAAAATTGGCTGATGACAAAATCACAAGAGGTTCTATTTATCCTTTATACCAGCCAAATTAGTAAGGTAATAAAATAAAGTTAAAAAAAATCACTCTGAAACCACTATGTGATGTTCTAGACCCGGTTCACTAATCGAACCCGGTTAGCCATGTTACCTAAAACATGCTTCCCTGTATTCTAGAGGCTACCAAATAGTAGTGAGAGTCCATGGCGGAATAATGGGGATAATATACTCCCATGATCCGAGTGTATCACAATGTTACAATCATATCAATAATAGAAGAATTATTAAGATAACTGAACAACTGAAGAATAGAAATACATCATAAAAATAACCAAGTGATCACAACCATCAATGTTATATGTAAAATTATGATCATGGAATTCTATACAAAAAGGAAGTAGTTAAACATGAAAGTAGGTACGTATATATATATAGGTATACCAAAATAACCAAAAAAAAACAAAAGACTATTTTTAGATAGTATCATGAGATATAGATCAATCCTATTCTCCCCCACTCCCATTCTACAATCAATAATGTCTTTAAAAATGGGAATTTTTTTATGTCCCTACCCTAATCCATGAAGTCTTTCCAGGTACAAAACAGAGGCTCATACAGGGTGTAAGATAAACTTAGTAGGTCACCACCAATGATGTATAATTCCATTCAATCCACAAATATATAATAAATAGTGTAAAAGTAACAAATAAAACATATAAATGAAGTGTTTTATATAAATAAACCAAATAGGATTGGATTCCCATTGAACACCCATCCACTGCTACCTGATTCAACCTAAACTGAAATATCTCCATGTAATCAGTCAGTTATGATTTAATTTATAATAGAGTCTTAGGACTTGTCATTTTTCCCAAAAATCTCCGACGAATCATATATGATAAAGATGTGTATAATTAAGTCTTGAATAAAATGTAAGGCATTAACCGAATCTAATCTTGAAATTTTTCTCATAAGAGACATCATATAATCATTTCATTTAATATTTCAAGGGAATGTCATCCCCTACTTGGAATTATAAATTTGAAACCTAGATATCACTCCAATAATAAATGAATCCATCACTTTATAAGACCATCCTATGAATTAATTATAGGAAACATAGTATTTCTGTTGGTGTGGTATAAAGTCTCTTCCCTCTGATTCTATCCCTGACTATCCACAACAGGGTCCCAAGTGTCACTTAGGTTGTATATAATAATTATCTCTCCAATAATATCCTTGGTAGACCACATAGGGAGTCCAAGTATCACTCAAGGTGTATAAAAATATTCCCTCTAAGTCTGTTCTTGGCTGTCAGCATTGGGAGTCCAAGTATCACATATGGCATATAACAGTCTCCCTTATGAGTTTGTCCCTATAATTCCACATAGGGATTCCATGTATCACTCATGGCTGGTATAAACCAGCTAATAAGTGAGTATTTACCTATAATTTATATAATAAACCATGTATCATTAAATGGAATTGATAAATTTACTTGAAGATTATTTAATTAAATAATCCCAATGAGTCCATTTCAAGTGTTTCTAGTTGAACCCATCTCTCTCTCTCTCTCTCAACATGGTAATAAGAATATTCAAGGCCCAAAAACTGACCATCACATATAATTTGACATTTAAATTCATTATACTACCACATCTATATAATAAATTTACTCACATTAGATAATGGCTAAAATATTGCCTAGTATTAGAAGTCCTAGAATCACATGAATCCTCCCGTTTATATTAATTGATAATTTGTATTTAAAGAACAGATCGAGCTAAAGAAATAATGAAAATGAAAAAATCATAGGGGCATGGTATTCCATTTACTATTTAAATTAATTCAATTTAAAATTAAATCATTTCATTTAATATCCCAAGGAAAGGGGTAAAGTACACACCTTATAAGGAATCAAATTCATAGGCCACCCATAATGGTTTTATCCATTTTAACAACACACATAATTGGGTTGTAAAATTCAATGCAATTAATATTTAACAGTTTATAAATTGGTATTTTGGGTCTTATAGGTCAATCCTACCATTTTATTTAACAATCATTCCATTTAATAATTGATGCTTAGAAAATCAAGTGCATTGAACAATGAAATATATATATATACACTAATACTTTGAAGGAAAAGCACAAGACCACCTACGTCAACTTTGTATTCAACTAATTCATTGTTTGACTCTAATCTAGGATGGAATGGAAGAAATTGAGAAAATAGACAAAAACCTAGAAAAGAGTTCCTAAGATCTCAGTGAAAAATAAATCCATCTATAAGAAGATAAATGATGAAAGGTGAAAGAGTAATTGAGGTCTTACCCTTAAATAACCAACGAGACCGATAATGGATCAATAAGAGTTTAGATGGGAGGGATATCACATAGCCATGCCTTTGTATTGAAGGAGAGATTCCATGAAATAAGAGGTTGGTGTGCATGGGAGGAGAAGAAAAATGAGTGGTTAGTATTAAATAGAATTAAGGGTGAAAAGGTAATTTACCCACTTTTAATTAGTTGAACGGTTTGGCCGCATGGTTGTCCAAACCATGTTATCTTCATATCAACCCCATTTTCTACAGAGTACACCCTACATGACCTACAACACGTCATTAGATAAATCTTGCGCATCCCATGTGCAACCTCTATCTCAGCCCCATATAGACCAAACCACCCTTAAACAATTTATAAAAATCTGTGCGGCACCTTTATAAATCTACACGTTTTAAGGGACATGGATCGAACTATAACAACCATTCTTTTTATTAAAAACATAGACAAGATTTATTACATTACCTCTTCACTTTATACAACATGGATGTTTTATAGGTCTAGTGTATTTGGGGATTAGGAACATTACATAACAACTTAAAACTTAAAACACCCAACATCTTTATTTGAAACTTCCTTCTCATAACCACGACATTCCCTCGTACTTAGCATTGCATGGGATAACCAGAGGACAAAAATTTGAAAAAGGTGAGCTATAAAGACCATTAAGGGAGTAAAAAAGTAATAACACGAATAATACAATATATTTTAAGAAATAGGCATATCAATGGAGCATAAAAGAGACATGAACATAAAGACATGATATTGCTTGATTATCGTAACATGGAAATGTGCCAACAATATATAACATGGTATTTGAATGATCCAAGGATCAATGAACATGGAGAATAAGTAAAAACTAATTGAAAATGAATTTTAATGATTAAATACTCATTGCACTTTACTTATCATGATGCTAATTTTTACCCAATGCAATGGAGCACTATCAGGGCACACCCTTCTTAAACATTCCATTTCATGCGTAAGGGTGACACATGGATCATATAACATGGATTCATTAAACATAATAATTTATTTCACAATTAAGGAATGCTGAATTCATACATGAAACTCTATAATCAATAAGTATATCTGTATAAAGGTGAATACCATTGACATATAAATGGGCATGGTATTCATGACACAATGATTTGGGCTTGGAAAATTGTGGTGCAATTTTGGTAGCATAACGGCGGGACATAAGACTTCATAATTTTTTTTGATGAGAGATAAATGGGTGTATCATCATATTTACATGAAATGTAAATTAATGGGTTCATATAGATAAATTTTACTAAATAAGTAAGATAATTTAGATTCATAATACAAAATAATTACATGAATGTAAATGAGGAGAGAGAAATTCTTTGCCAAATTTTGGCATGGTAACGGGTGTACATGGGAGGCATTAATGGGAGTAAAAAGGGGTCTCTCATTATTGAAACATAAATAGGGTAGTATGGATGAGGTGAAAAATCATACCCCAACATTTATAATTGAAAATAAAAGGGAATAAAAATATTAAGAAACTTGGATAAAATGAGAAAAGAAGAAATAACTTATTTGGAAGTGTGATCCTAAAGGCTTGGGAGGGGATTGAGAAAGAATTATTGAGATATTGGGGTGACTTGGGAGGATTTTAGAATAATTATGGAAGGGTTTGGTCAATCTCCAATGGATTTTAGTGAAGAGGAACTCGGAGCTTGGGTGGGTTTATGTAGGAAAAGAGAGGGAATTCTTTATTATTTAGGATTGGGTCACTACACATTAAACTAACCCAAACCACAAACCATACATTGGTTTTTGCCCATGGTTTTTTCCAAAGGGGATTGAAAAACAATACTTTATTAGGCCAATGACCTAAATTCTTAAAATAATAGGGTTTATTATGTGGAGGTGAGTCACACTCTCAAGGAAATCAATTTAAAAAGCTAAAATGTTCTATAAGTCTTGGAGGGTCCACTAAGGCTTTGTAAAATAAATAAATAAAACCTAAAATAACCTTATTTTAATTGTAAAACATATATTATCTGAACATAATGTTTATAGTATTTTATTACATCACTATTGGGTCATTGTGATGTCATAAAACACATTATATATTTAAACAGTATTTAATTTTTACCCAAAAAGTAGACTGTATCAGAAAATTTTGAAAAAATCACTATTGGATAATTTCGACGTCCAGATTCGAAAAATAATGTTCATTTTATCTAAATAATTTCTTAAATATGTGAATTTTTACTTTTAAAATAAAAACCGACATTTATCAAGAATTTAAGGGTTTTGACAAAAATAGATTTCAAACCTCAATAAAAATCACAATTGTATTCATAATAATTATATGGTCATTTATATTTAATAAAATTAATTTCTTAATAATATTTAATAAAATTATTATTTTTAATTAAAAAATCCATTAATTCATCAAAATATATTTCTTAATTAATTCAAAATGTTATTTCGGTTTTAAAAACTATTTACAAAGTAAAAATAATAAAATGTATGTATATTCTATATACGAAAATAATTTACATAATCATAGTACAAGTGTCTTGTTACATAACCCCTTATAACACCCGCATATGACTAGAGGGTAAGGTGTGTGATGGTTACAGACTCTTGGGGGGATTAGATAACATCGTTTGGGTGGTAATCTCTATCAACTTCCACTTCTTCTATAGGTGGTTCCATTTGAGCTTAATGTGTTAAAGCTCAGTTTTGGATCGGTTAAGAGAGAATCCCACTGATTCCACCTCCTTTTAGAGCTCTGACAAATGGTCTTTGTATAGGGAAAGTCTACTAGATGAGGCCATCACTTCCTTTGTCTTAGTAAATTAAATTTTTTAAAGCCTTATATTTATACAAATCATGTGATCAATGTTCAACATCTACATTATCAAAGTTAACAATTATTAATGGTATAGTAAAATCCAAAAACATAAAACCAAAGAAATTAATTTGTTTTACATAACCATTTTTCATAATAAGAAATTTAATTTGATCTAGAATAATTTTCCTTAATAAAATTTGGGTCTTTACAATCTTCCCCCCTTAAGAAATTTCTCCCTAGAAATTTCCTTTTCCCAAAATAAAATAGATGTTGGTAACTCTACTTCACCACTTCCTATGATTCCCATGTCGCTTCATCAAACTTGTGGTTTCACCACAACACCTTGACAAGGGACACTGTCTTATTTTGTAGAACTCTTTCTCTATGATCTAATATCTTTACTGGTTTCTCCTCATAAGAAAGATCATACTATAATTATACTACCTATTAATAGAGTAAATTTGAAGGGTATGGTATGTACTACTTTAATTGGGATACGTGAAAGGTATCATGTACTATGGTTGTGGTGGGTGGAAGTGCTAGTCGATAGGCCACAACCCCGACATGATCAAGAATATCGAAGGGGACAGTGTTCCTAGAACTTAACATCCCTTTATTTACAAACCTCATGACCTTTTTACATGGAGATATGTATAGAAATACTATGTTTCCATAATTCAATTCAACTTCCCATTGACAGTTTCAGCAAAAATCTCATATAGACTTTGGGATTCCTTGATATGCTGCTGAATGGTTTTAACCTTGTCCATAATTTGTCTGACCAATTCAGGTCCTATCAGCTTACAATCACTGACTTCATCCCAACACACCGGTGTTCTTCAATTTTTCCTATAAATGGCTTCATATAGTGCCATTTAGATTCTCGAGTGGAAACTATTATAGCCATAGAATTCAACCAGTGGAAGAAGCTGGTCCCATCCTACTTTAAAGTCCATAGAACATGATCTTAACATATCTTCCAGTGTCTGAATAGGTCGTTCAGATTGGCCATTAGTTCGAGGATGATATGCCCTACTGAATTTCATTTTAGTGCTTAGATTATGTTGGATACTTTTCCAAAACATCAAGGTAAATCTAGGATCATGATCAGATACAATATACAATGGTTCTCCATGAAGACATACCTCTTCTTTGAGGTTAACCCATGCAGGTTTATCCAATGAGAAGTCCTCTCGAATCACGATAAAGTTAGTTTTCTTTTGAAGACGATCCACAACAACCCTTATAGGATTGTTTCCTCTGGATTTCCTTGGAAGTCTAGTGGTAAAGTACATGGTAAGGTTTTCCCACTTTCATGTGGGTATGGGTAGTGGTTGCATCATCCCATTAGACTTTTTCCTCTCAGCCTTCACTTGTGGACATACCAGGCACATTGATGTATAATCAGCAATCTCCTTTTTCATATTTTCCCACCAAAAGTTTTCTCAGATATCTTGATACATCTTTGTGCTCCTTGGGTGAATAGAGAAGGTTGAGCTATATGCGTTATTCAAAATCTCTTTCTTTATCTCTAGATCGGTTGGTACACATACTCATGACCCAAATATTACAATTACATCTTTTTCAACCACGAACTATGAGTATTTCCCATTTCTGATAGCTTCCACCCTTTTTAGAATTTCCACATCCATTATTTGAGCATCCTTTATTTTCTCCTGGAGGGACAGTTGAGCAGTCATTTGAGAAAAGATTGATGATGTTCATCCCTTAATGATTCCCATGTCCATCCTCTATATATCTAAGAATGTTGGATCCTTATCAATTCTCATCATTGATAAAGATGCATGATCCTTTCAACTTAGAGCATCTGCCACCCTTTTTTCTTTACCGGGAAGGTAGTGGATTGAGAATTCATAATCCTTGATCAGCTCTGTCCATCTTCATTGGTGCATATTAATCTCTTTTTGTTTGAATATATACTTGAGTCTCTTGTGATCAGTATATATATAACATCTCTACTCATATAGATAATGACGCCAGATTTTCAATGCAAATATCAAAGCTTCCAACTCTAGATCATGCGTGGGATAGTTTTTTCTCATATATTTTCAGCTTCCTTGAAGAGTAGGCTATCAATTTATCATTTTTCACCAACACACAACCCAAGACCTTCGAAGAATCACTAAATACCACAAAAAGTTATCCACTCATGGGTAATGTGAGAATGAGTGTAGTGATAAGCCTCTTTTTCAAATCCTTGAATATCTCTTCATATTCATCACTCCAAGGAATCTTTACTCCCTTCTGAGTTAGATTGGTAAAAGGGTTGGACAATCATGAGAAATTTCTCACAAATTGGCAATAATATCTTGATAACCACAAGAATCTATGAATATCCATTACCGATGTTGTCCTCGACCTTCCCTTAATTGCAGTTTTCTTGTAGGGATCCACATATATCCTTTTTATTTTGATGATATATCCCAAGAATTAGACCTCATTCAACCAAAACTCACACTTTATTTACATTTCATAGAGATTCTCCTTTTTCATTGTATCCTGTACAATTCTTATATGTTCTTCATGATCCTCTTTGGATTTAGAGTATATTAGAATATCCTCTATAAAGACTAACAATTGTTTTCTGAGGTAATATTGAAAGACTCTATTCATCAAGTGCATTAAGATTTATAGAACATTAGTGAGTCCAAAAGTCATTACTATGAATTCATAGTGCCCTTAACTTGTACGAAAAGCAGTCTTGGGGATATCCTCCTTCTTCACCCTTACTTGGTAATATACTAACCACAAATCCGCCTAGGATAAGTATTGTGATCCACGTATCTGATCCAACAAGTCATTAATTTGAGGAAGGGGATACTTTTTCTTTATTATGATTTTTTGAGCTCATGATAATCAATGAAAATGTGCATTGACCCATCTATTTTCTTGAATAAGAGGACTGGTGCACCACATGGTGAAGCACTTGGGCGTATAAACCCTTTATCTAGATTATCTTGTAGGTTTTTCTTCATATACTCTAGCTCCATAATATCCATTCTATATGGAGTCTTGGATTTTTGAAATTCCCCAGGTATAAGGTCAATTGAAAATTCAACATCTCTTCTGGAAGGAAGACCGGACAATTCCTCGGGAAACACTTCAGTGAATTCCCTCAAAATAGGAATGTCTTCAAGGATGGTTTCTTCCTTGGACTCAATCATTTGATACAGATATGCATGGTCATAGGGAAGTAATATACACACTTGATATGATGGTGCTAAGAATGATTCATCCTCCTCCTTTCACTTGTATAGAATTAGGGGTTGATTCTCCAAATGGAGAGTGATTTCCATCTCACAAAAATTTATGTTGGATCTATATAAGGAAAGTCAATCCATGCTGATAATTGCATAAATTTCCACCTGAGGGTGTATGATGAGGTCCGTCAGAAATTTCAATCCACATATTGTGACTGAGGAGGAGTTATATTAATGGGATGAAATGATTTCCCCATTTTGAATTCTCACAGACATCTTCACTTCCATGATTTGTAGTGGTGTTAGGACTTTTCTACTAAACTTTTAAGATATAAAAGAATGCGTAGAACTATGGATGATATCCCTACCTTTAACGTATTGATTCTAGTTCTACTTTATCCAATATCGACATTATGATGAGTATCTTAAAGTTTCAACACATAAAGGGGAATCCAGATACCAAAAGGGATAAGTTATAAATTACATTTATTTCTTTATCTTTTTAATTTATAGGCTTCAATATATGTTATCCATGACCTACTTACCAATATATATTCGTAGTGTCATTTGTTCCCTTAAAAATGGTTCATAATAATCTTGTAAATTTACCAAAGCATATCCCCTGGGTGTATCGTAACCTAGAGTGAAGCAAGGGTCATTGTCAGGTACCAGGATACCCCGGGTCAAGCCTGAAACTCCTTGTTATAGTTGTCACTCTTAGTTACATCTGTACTAGAGCCGCCACTACCTGCTCTAATCCAGATAGGGATGTATTTTTTTTTTGATAAACCACTTAATCAACATTAACCAAAACATAGTAGGGTTTCTATTATACTTAGTCTTATCCCTAAGGGTTTCTATAGGGTTTTCTAATCCAAATCCCAAAAATAACTAAACCTATCCTATGATACCAACTATAAAAATCCTTCTTTTTACTAAACACTTAGACATTATTTATTACATAAACTCTTCACGTGATACAACTTGGATGATTGAGAGGTCTAGTGTCTTTGGGTAATAGTAACATTACATAACAACTTAAAACATAAAACATAAAACATATTTATTGAGAACTTCCTTTACATAACCACATCATTCCCTCTTACTAAGAATTTCATGGGATAACCTGAGGACATACATGTGAAAAGGGTGAGCTATAAATCCCAGTAAGGGTGTAAAAAAGGTGTTACATGAAGAATACAATACATTTTATGAAATTGTCATATCATTGCGGCATAAATAAACACAAACATAAAGTCATGACATAGCATGATTATCATAACATGGAAATGTGGAAACAACACTTAACATGGTATTAGAACGAGACAAGGATCATTAATCATGGATCATGAGTAAACCCTCATTTAACTTGAATTATTATGATTAAACCCTCATTTCACTTGAATTATCATGATACTAATCTTTACCCAATGCATTGGAGCGCTATCAGGGTTCACCCTTCTTAAACATTTCATTTCATGCATAAGTGTGCCACATGGATCATATAACATGGATTCATTAAACATAATCATTTATTCCACAATGAAGGAATGTGTAATTAGCACATGAAACTCTATAATCAATAATTATATGTTCATAAAGGTGAATATCCTTGATATTGAAACGGGCATGGTATTTACATCACATTGATTTTAGCATGGAAAATTGAAGTGAAATTTTGAAAGCATAACAACGTGACATAAGACATCATAAAAATGGTTGATGAGAGAGAAAGGGGTGTCTCATCATATATACATTAAAAGGATAGTAATTGGGTCATATAGATAAATGTCCCATCATAAGTAATGGAATTTAGATTCTTAATAAAAAATAATTGCTTGAATGTAAATGAGGAGAGAGAAATTGCTTACAGAATTTCGGCACGGTAATGGGTGTACAAGGGAGGAATTAATGAGAGAGAAAAGGGGTATCTCATTATTCAAACATTAAGAGGGAAGTATGGTGGAGGTGATAAATCATACCCAATAATTTATAATTCAAAATAAAAGGGAATAACAATATTAAGAAACATGGATCAAATGATAAAGGAAGGAATCACTTACTTGGAATGTGATCCCAAAGGCTTGGGATGGGATTGAGAGAGGCTTATTGAGAGATTGGGGTGCCTTGGGAGGATTCTAGAGAAATGAGGACAAGGGTTGGTCAAGCACTAATGTATTTGAGTTGTCACAACCCCCTCCCCACATGGTGTACCCCTCCTGGGCCGACAATGTGAGAAAGAAGATAATGAACCCCGAGTCTCGCCTCCAGTAGGCCCCGGGTTGGCGACTAGCAACGAGGGTATAATAAACACACAAATAGGAGGCATTACTCTCTAATAGAGCACATGCAAAAGAGAGAGATAATACAAACACCAACCAAATCTAACTAAGAGAATAGTATAAAAGAAATCCCATGTACACATATGTAATATCATGAAAAACTACTACAAATGAAAGGGGAAAATTGAAAGTACCCAAAAGAAAGTATAACAATAACAACCACAAAGCCCAAATAGCTCCTGCAACCCAAAGCTAGTAGAAACCATCCTGATATTTAACCTTCTCCAAGTGACCTTGAAAACGGTTTATATACCCACATTGTGAGTATAATAGTATACTCAGTAGGATCCTCCCCATAGCCTATTGTGAAAAAGTAAAGAAATATTACTAAAGCACAGTGAACAACAAGTGACACTAAATCATCACCTGAACAGGTATATTATGTTCCCATCCTCACCATGGAAACTCTCACCAAGTAACACATACAAGATTATATAATATAATAAACAATATCATGGGTACCCCGCTGCTACTTCCCCACTGGTTTTCCTCTTTTCCCCAATGTCGAACGTCCTAAGAATCTCTCTCTAAAAAGGCTTTCCCTCATACACTTCTATGAAGAACCACAACATGCACCCCATGTAACAAAATAACCAATTCCACACAAGAAAGTAAAAGGGTACTTCCTGGGATCCACCACAACTTGTATAATGTGTATCATATGTTGGGCATTATACCTCAAGCCATTATTCCCATACACTGAGTAAGGATCCTCTAGCCATCACAACCTATACATGTTATACCTAAAGTAGTCCATAAGAAACTATATCCAGAATATATGTGTGTGACTATCCAGAATCGATTACAGCCCTTTACACACATATATTGGAAAAACTAACTGTCGTGCCTACTAGCACAAGTAACTCCCGAGAGAAGAGAGAGGGGCCAAAGGGGGTAGTCAACCATCCGTCCTCCCATCAGAATATTGGAAAAAACACCCTCCAGGGATCAAAATCCCTAGGGTGCCAGTTTCCCTAACTGACATGGTGGAGTAGCATATAGAAACACAAAAAGTACAGAATATACTATAGCTCAAAAGCACACTATGGGAATAACCTAGTCTTAGACTCAACTATAGATAACGACTCTCGGACTCTCATATTCCACTTCTAATACTAGGTATACTATAAGCACACAACCATTTAAAGATCTTTATTACATTAATTCATTCCCTTTTTATCAGTTTTAATTTATGTTAATTAATTCTTTAAACATTAATTAACCAGTAACAATTCAACAATAAATTTCATTACATCACACCCAAAGTCCACTATCCATTTAAATTGTAACCTCAACATTGTGTCCCTACAAGCTCCAACCCATGGGTTAACATCATTTATTCAATTATTTATTTACAACATTACTTTCCCATATTCCTAGGCATTCTAGAAAAAAATTCTATACTACTAAACACAAGGGGGCTCAACACGGTGAGTATATGAACTACCCGTCAAGTCTTTCCCTCCTATAGAAAGAGTGTAGACCCATCCTCCCTTGAGAAGCTAAACATAGAAAGCCCATGGAATACCCCATGCGTCTTCGCCCCTTTCGGAAGAAGGGTAAGCAAGACCATCTACCTTGAAGAAGTAGGGAATGTAAAGTAGATAGAAAACCAATAAAAATTAGAAAGCATCCAAACATTCACATCCCACTTGTTTCATCATCCCTGGAGTCCTTCCCGACACCCACATGCATAAACCGATGAATCTTTCCACTCTAGGTGTCAACTTCTACCTCAACCAGTAGGTTTCCCTACCCCCACATATCACAACAACCATATATGATCACATTAGAACACAATTAGTAGGAAAAAAACATCATATCAATTGGGATCTAGGACCTTAAACAAGAAATATGGTAACAAAGAACCCTATAAGGGATTGTCTTTTATCAAACAACAAGTTCTTTAATCCATCTTTAATTAACAAATTTACAATTAGTAGGTTCAAACTTCGGGAAACCTAAAGAGTAAGCTATCAAAAATAATTTAACATGCTTACTGCCCCAATTTGATTAAAAAAAAATTTCAACAAGAAGAATCAAATTCATTCACATGACTCTTTATCTTTATCGAAACAATTATCAATTAATTCTGGATTTATTCTGTTTACCAATTTCCATCAAGAAAAAAAATGTTAACAAAGAGACCACAGATATCACACTATCTAGAAAAATAAGAGGCAATAACATATAATCAATATCAATTTATTTATCCGGTTCAAATATATATTATGCCAATTTCATTGTGATCCAGTGGGATAACATATGTTTAGAATATAGTTTCATGTAAAAGAAAATAGAAGCAACGATTCTACTTCCTCAAGTAGTTCTTGATGTTCTTTATATGAGAATGAGCTATAAAACGGGTCACGATCTCCTCCCCCTGTGACAACTGCATCCACCCAAGGATGCAGAGACATCACCACATCGGTCAAAACCCAATAAAAACCCATTAGGAACATGGAGATAGCATTCCATAAAAGGGAAAGGAGAAATAGAAGGAGATGGACCCAAAATAATGACAAAATATCATACCTTATATTGAAGATTGATCAATACTACTTTGTTGCATAAAAAACAGAGGGGAACCAATCCAAGGAGGAAAGTTTGATTGTTCAACTACTATGGGATGTAATGAAAGGTTTGAGCATCTCACAACCAAGAGCAAAGAGGAAGAACTAGAGAAGAAGATATATCATCCCTTTAGAATATTTAATGGAGTAGTGGTTTAAGATACACTGGATTTTCCATTAAAAGGGTATCACATTGAAGCCCATAGTTTGACCAAGTAATATCATCCTAAGCCTTTGGGAAATTAGTATTGGAGTTATGGCCTTTTAATCAACCTTAGAGTCTTTAAAACTAGGCTTTAAATGCATTTTTTGTCAAAGGAAACGCTAATGGGGAAAAGATGTTGGAAGTTGAAAACACTATTCATGTGATCAAAATTTGGAAAAGGAAAAAATCTGTTCATGAATGTCACTATTGAAACCTCACCGTTGGTACCTCACCGTTCTGGAAACACTATTCAAAAACTATAAATTTGGGAAAGGAAAAAAAATGTTCCTGAAACTGACCATTAAAATCTCACCATTGGAACCTCACTATTATGAAAACACTATTCATGAACTCAAAATTTGTAAAAGGAAATACACTATTCATGAACCTCACCGTTGAAACCTCACCACTAGAACCTCACTATTCTGGAAACACTGTTCATGAACTCAAAATTTGGGAAAGGAAAAACTCTGTTCATGGACATCACCATTGAAACCTCACCTTTGGAACCTCACTATTCTAGAAATACTATTCATGAACTCAAAATTTGGCAAAGGAAAAACACTGTTCATGAAACTAACTATTGAAACCTCACCATTCTGGAAACACTACACATGAACTCAAAATTTGGAAAAGGAAAAACACTATTTATGAACCACACCGTTCTGGAACACTATACATGAACTGAAAATCTGGAAAAGGAAAAGCACTGTTCACGAACCTCACTGTTGAAACCTCACCATTAGAACATCATTGTTCTACAAACACTATTCAAGAACTCAAAATTTGGAAAAAGTAAAACACTATTCATTAACATCACTGTTGAAACCTTATCATTGGAACCTCATCGTTATGAAAACACTGTTCATGAACTTAAAATTTGGAAAATAAAAAACATTATTCAAGAACCTCACCATTGAAACCTCACCATTGGAACGTCACTTTTATGGACACAATGTTCACAAACTAAAAATTTGGCAAAGGAAAGAGGCTACCATTGGACCTCATCGTTGAAACCACACCATTAGAACCTCAGCATTCTGGACACACTATTCATGAACTCAAAAATTGGAAAAAAGAGAGAGGCTACCATTGGACTCACTATTTCACTATTTACATAAGCCTACCAATGAAACTATTCACATGAGGTTACCATTGACACTGTTCACCTAAGGCTACCATGCACTGTTCTCCTAAGGCTATTGTTGGAACTTTTCACAAGGAAACCATTGGAACTGTTCCCCGAATTGTAAATTTGGCAATGTGATTGGGATAAGTCTCCTTGAACTCACGAAACTCCTTAGACGCCAGATTTTTGCAAAGGAATGCACTAGAGTGGTCCATGTCATTACATCACATACCTCTCAAAAAATTCTCTTCCTTGAGAAATCAAAACCCACTTAAAATAAAACCAAAAAATATTCTAAACAACCACCCATCGAGATACCTCTAAAAAGATGAAAAACTGCAAGAAGCTATAAAAAAGCCATCTCATAAACACAAAAGGTCTATAAACATAAAGGGGACATTGTTACATGAAAAGAGTTAAACATTAAACAACTCTGGGTACTGATCACATATCTGTGACTCACGTTCCCAGGTACTCTCCCCCATGCCACCATGTTACCACAAGACATGAACCAAGGGGAAAGAATAATCACCCAACACCTTCTCTTTATGGTATTGGATCTCAACAGGCCGCTCCTCAAAGTTCATATCATCATTTACATCGATATCTCCCCAATTGATGATGTGAGATTCATCATGAAGATAATTACGAAGATGTGATTCATGAAAGACTTCATGTATCTAGATCATCTGTGGGGGAAGTGCTACTCAATATTCCATATCTCCAACATGATCCAAAACCTTGAAGGACCCAACAAACCAGGGAGAAAGCTTACTCCAATGACCAACACTTTGCTTCCCATAGCGGGGAGTCACCTTCAGAAACATGTGATCCCCAAAATCAAATTCCAAAGGTCTCCCCCTTTAACCGACATATGATTTCTGATAATCCTACACTATCTTCATCCTCTCACGAATCACCCGAACCATCTATGTTGTATTCTGCAGTAGTTCTAGTCCGAGAATTGCTGACTCTCTGACCCAAGTCAAACACAATAAATAATGGAAAATCCGACCATACAAGGCTTAAAATTTCCCCATACCGATGGTGGAGTGAAAACTATAGTTGTATGGGAACTCCAGTAGGGGTTAGTGCCTCATCCATGAACCTCCAAAATCTAGGACACAAGAGCATAACATGTCTTGAAGATTTTGGATGGTTTGCTATCTCTGACCGTCCGTTTGCAGATGAAAAGTGGTGTTAAGGAATATATGATAATCTAAAGCATGTTGAAGACCTCTAAAACCCCTGTAGGTAAAATGAGGATCTCATTCAGAAATTATCATCCTTTTTACTCCATTAAGTCTCACCACTTTCTCCAGATAGTGCCTCAAAAAAACTTCCATTGAGCGTGACTCCTTGATTTTTATAAACCAGACTTATTTTGTTAAACGATCCAATACCACCCAAATAGAATCATGTCCTCCCTGAGAATGTGGTAAAATAGTAAAAAATTCCATTGATATTCCCTCCCACTTCCCTTGAGGATCATCTAATGGCTGGAGAAGAACACTAGGAACACAGTGTTCGACCTTCACCTTCTTAACACCAAACATCGAGACACAAACTCTACAACTGCACACTTTATCCCATGCCATAAAAACTGACACCTCAAGGCTCAATACATCTTTTTCATTCCAGTATGCACCACTAAAGGTGAACTATGGAATTCTTTGAGAACCATCTCGTTCATGGCCAAAGGAACAAAAATCCTTCCGTGATATAAAAATCGGTGTTGTTTATCCTCAGACCAACATTAGGGGCCTCGCCACAAACAACTCGGTCTCTCCAGACCTCCACCTATAGATCTCGCAACTTGGACTCTTCCACCTACTGCACCATATATGACTGCACCATTATCATAAAAAAAACAACCTATATCCCCAACTTCTCTTTTATCAGGATGTAATGCTGACAGTTCTTCCATTACTCTCAAGTAATCACCAGATTCGCACACTGCATCACTATGTGACTTTTGAGTCAGTGCATTAACTACAACATTCTCCTTTCTAGGTGTATATGATATTTCAAGGTCTTATTCCTATTGGAACTCCATCCACTGACACTTTGATAAGTTAAGTCACACTAGGAGAACACATACCGCAAGATCTTATGATTGGTGAAAACCACAAAGCGCTCTCCAATGAGGTAATGTCTCCACAACGTCTGGTAAAGCACCATGGGTGCCAACCCAAGATCATGGGTGGCATAGTTACCTTCATGGGGACACAAATGCTAAGACCCATATCAAAGAACTAAACTTGATGCATCAAAACATAGCCTAACCCCAGACGTGAAGCATGACAGAAAACATCAAACTGAACTCCCTCAGATTGAAGAAAAAGAACTGGAGGACACAATAAATTCTCCTTTAGATACTATAAATCTACCTGAAACTGATCAGTCCATATGAATGCTTGATCCTTCCTGGTCAAATCTGTTAGAGGAGTCGTAACTTGAGATAAATTAGCTACGAACATCCTGTAGTAGCCTGCGATACCAATGAAACATTGCACCTTTGACATTGTCTTTGGGGTTTCCCAAGACACACCAGCTTCTATATTTGATGGATCCACAACTAATCTATGCTGGGACCCAACATTCCCCAAGAAATAGACTTCTCGAGACCAAAACTCACACTTCGACACCTTCCCAAACAGCTGATGTTGACAATGAACTCCCAAAACAACATGTAGATGCTCTGCATGATCCTCATCAAACATGGAGTATACATGGATGTCATTGATGAAAACCATCATGAACTTGTCTAGGAACTCACAGAACAAAACATTCATCAATCCCATGAACACAGCTGGAGCATTTGTCACACCAAACGACATTACAATAAACTCATAATCCCCATGACAACAACAGAAAGTAGTCTTCGGGATATCCTCATCCTTCACATGCATCTGATGATATCCTGACCACAAGTTGATCTTTTAGAACCAACTTTTACCCTTCATATGATCAAAAAAAATAATGAATACATGGAAGAGGATAGCTATTCTTTACTGTCACATTGTTTATATGATAATAACAGACACACAACCACAAACTCTGGTTTGCCTTTTTCATAAAAACACTAGTGCACCCCATGGTGACACACTCGTCCGAAAAAAACCGCACTATAATAGACCATCAAGATATATACATAACTATCATAACTCAGAGGGGTCCATCCTATATAGAGACACAGTGATAAGAGACTCTCCTAGTTGTAGCTCGATCCCAAACTCAGTCTCTCATGGAGGGGGTAATGCTACAACCTCTTCTAGAAAGACATTAAGGTTATATTCTAAGACCCTTAGAAATACCAATTACTGAACCCCTGAAGAACTCAAAATCATCTCATCCATCATGGATGATAATGAAAAAATACTCCTCTAACCCATCTGAGGGTCTCCCTCTCCATCGAACACCACTGTCTCTCCATCCGCATTGAATAACAGAACCTGCATCCTGAAAAATCCATGAGATCATGAACTGAATACAACCAATACATGAAAATGATGACATTATATGGTTGTATCTGTAAAGATAGAAAATCTACCCAAGAGTGGTGCTGCCACATCACAAACTCACAGTCTCTACATACTTCAAACAAGTCAGATCAACCTCCAACTGGTGTAGTTAACGCAAAGTGCACTGGAAGCCTCTCTACTTCAAGTCCCAATGCATGGAAAGGGTAGGTGATATGAAGGAGTGTGTAACTCATTAATCAAACAAGACATACACCATGGTAGAAAAAAACAAAGGGTACCTCAAACGATGTATTGCTCGCCTGGTGCTGACAACGCTAAAGCATGAAGCTGACCAGAACCTCCTATACGACATCTCTGACCCTGATGACGACCACCCAAATAGCCACACTCTACTCTCTATGGACGAGGAGAATCATGTGGATGTCCTCTTCCTGCCCCATCTACCCTCTACTGATCTAAAGCTTATGCAACCTACAACTGCTACCTCGACTGGAACTGCCTCAACAGAGTAACAAGGAGCAAAAAACATGGTGCATGATGAATGATCTGAATGGACGGGCACTCTCGCTGCTTATGACCTCAACCACCATAATAAAAACAAGTTCTTGATCACTTCGAATAGGCCTGATAGCTTCCACCCCCAGAGAAACGAGATGTGGAGGGGTGAGACCTACCCCCGGCTGAATAGAAACTCTTCTACTATGAAAACTGGGAACCCCAGATCACAACTCTGTTTCGCAAGGAATCATGACGACTCCCCTCTCATGATGATCTAGTTCTAGCCAAATCCCTCTCGATGACCTCTTCCCTTACCAGCAGCTCAGCATAAATGGGGTGACCTAGTGCTGGATCTCTGGACACAATGCCTCCTCAAAATGCTTCGACCTAGACTCCTCATCTGAAAAAAGGTCTGAAGCATATCATAAAAGGTTCCTAAAACGAATTACAAACTCTCACACACTGGAGCTCCCCAATAGAAGGGTAATAATCTCCTAGTTAATGAAATAATTCATGGTCAAATAAAAAAAGTTGACTCTAAACTTGTCTCGGAACTCCTCCCATGAAATCGCTGACTCCTCGCGATCCCTGAGGAACAAGAACCACCACTTCATCACTACTTCGCGTAGCATCGTCACAACCAAGGACACCCAGTGCTACTTTCAATAAAGGATCGAATTGAATCCTACCATGACCCCCTCCAACTATTCTTCAATAAATGCATCTCAAACAGAGAACTTGTACTTCTGCAGACTCTGGCACGAAAACTGTCGGAGTGTCCTATTCCAAGTTGTTGTCATCGTCAACCTCTACCTAGTGGCGATATGCTGGAACCACCTGCTGGACATATTCAATGTGATCCTGACCAGGACATCGACCAAGATCTATACTTACAAAATAACAAACAGTTAAAGCTCATAAACTTGAAATATTTAATATTCAGTATTAATTAATTAATTAGTTTGTTTTTTACATTTTATGTTAACCTATCCCAATGTCTACCCATTCAAACATAGGAACAATGAATAATGATGCATGATCCTTTCCTCGGTATCTACCCTGCAACTAGTATAACCTTTTTTAGTAGCCATTGTAAACTTAAAGATCCACGCATCAGATCATAGGGGGCCCTAAATGCCTATGTCTTAGCTGGTCTCCAGTTTTTACGTAAATTGCTAAACTTGAATGACACAGCTGCCCTACCAACCCATGTGACATCACTTGTGCCTAACACCAAACTCCATCTTATCTATCATCTTTACCTCTGATACCACTCTATCATGACCCCCTCCCCACAAGGTGTACCACTCCTGGGCCGACAATGTGAAAAGGGAGATAGAAACCCCTGATTCCCGCCTCCAGTAGGCCCCGGGTTGGTGACTAGTACCAAGGGTATAGTACACACACAAATGGGAGGCATTTCCCTCTAAGAGATCATGTGTGAAAGAGGGAGATAAGACATAAACCAACCAACTCCAAACCAGAGTACAATATAAAAGAAATCCCATGTACACATGTGTAATGTTATGCAAAACTAATACAACTGAAAGGGGAAAACTGTAATTTCACAAAAGAAAGTAAAACAACAGCAACCACGAAGCCCAAACAGCTCCTACAACCCCAAGCTAGTTGAAACCAGCCTGATCAAAAACCTTCTCCATGTGACCTGAAAAATAGTTTATATACACATATGGTGAGTATAACAGTATACTCAGTAGGATCCTCCCCTAAGCCTCTCATGCAAAAGTAAAGAAAGTGTACTAAAGCACATTGAACAACAAGTGAAACTAACTCGTCCCCTAAATAGGTATACTAAGTTACCAACCCTACTATGGAAACTATCACAAATTAATGCATACAAGATTATATAATATAATAAAGAATATAAAAGGTACCCCTATACTACTTTCCCATTGGTTTTCCGCTATTCCCCAATGTCCAACGTCCTAAGCATCTCTCTCTAAAAAGGCTTGCCCATAGACACCTGGTTTAAGCAACACAACATGAACTTTTTGCCAAAAAACCACCATATCCACACAAGAAAGTAACCAGGTAGTTTCCGTGATCCACCATAGCTCATATAACGTGTATCATACATCATACATTATACCACAATCCATTACAACCCATACACCGAGTAATTATCCTCATAAAATCACAGCCAATACACGTTATACATATAGTAGACCATAGGGAACTATATCCATAATATATGTGTGTGAATAAAAAAAGCCATTAAATACCTCTACAAACATATATGGGGAAAACTAACCATTGTTCCAGCCATCACAAGTAACTCCCTAGAGAAGAGAGTGAGACCAAAGGGGGTAGTTAGCCATACATCCTCCCACCAGAATGTTGGAAAAAACACCCCCAGGGCTCAGAATCCATGAGGTGCCAGTTTCCCAAGCTTAAGGGGTGGATTAGCATATAGAAACACAAAAAGAACAGAATATACTATATCTCACAACCACACTATGGGCATAAACTAGTCTTATAGTCACCTGTAGCTAACATCTCTCAGACTCCCGATTTCCACTTCTAAGACTAGGTATCCTATAAGCATACAACCATTTAATGAGATTTGTTGCATTAAATCATTCCATTTTTATCATTTTAACTTTATGTTAATTAATTCTTTAAACATTAATTAACCAGTTACAATTCTACATTAAATTTCATTAGCATCACACCCAAAGTCCACTATCCCTTTAAATTGTAATCTCAACATTGCATCCCAGCAAAATCCAACCCCATGGGTTAACATCATTTATTCAATTACTTATTTACAACATTAAATTCCCATATTCCTAGGTATTCTAGAAAAACATTATATGCTACTAAAGACAAGGGGGATCAACATGGTGAGTAGATGAACTATCCGCCAATTCTTTGCGGCCCATACAAAGAGCATAGACCCATCATCTCTTAATAAGCTAAACATAGAAAGCATGTGCCATACCTCGTGTGTGTTTACCCCTTTAGGAAGAAGGGTAAGGAAGACCAGATACCTTGAGCAGTGGGGAATTTAAAGCAGATAAACAACCAATAAGAATCAGCAAGCATCCAAACATTCACATCCAACCCATTTCATCATCCTTGGTGTCCTCCCCAACACCCACATGCCTAAAACGATGCATCTCTACACTCTAGGTTTCAACTACTGCAATAACTAGTAGGCCTCCCTACCCCCACATATCACAAAATCCATCTAGGCTCACATTAGAACACAAGCAGGAGGAAAACAAAAAACATATCAATTGGGCTCTTGGCACTTAAACAAGCAAGAGGGTAACTCAGAACCCTATAAGGGATTGTCTTTTATCAAAAAACCATCTCTTTAATCCATCTATAATTAACCTATTTATTAGTCATAGGTTTAAACTTTGGGAAACCTAAACAGTAAGCTATCACAAATAATCAAAAATGATCACTGCACCAATTTTATTAACATCAAATTACAATATGAAGAATCAGATTCATTCACATGGCACTTTATATTTATCCCAACCATTATCAATTTACTCCGGCATTATGTTCTTTACCAATTTCCATCAAGAACAAAAAGATAAACCAAGCGAGCATAGATATCACACTATCTAGCAAAACAAGAGGCAATAACATACGATCAGTATCAATTTATTTATCTAGTTGAAATATTTATTATGTCAATTCCACTGTGATCTAGTGGGATAAAAAAATTCTAACTATATAGTTTCATGTAAAATAAGATAGAAACAATTAATCCCCTGCCTTAAACATTTCTTGATGTTATTTATACAAGAATGAGCCACAAAACGGGTCACAATCTCCTCCCCCGGGACAACTGCAACCACCCGAGGGTACGTAGACACCACCACACCAGTCAACGCCCAAGAAAATACCATTATGAACATGGAGATAGCATTCCATAAAGGGAAAGGATAAATAGAAGGAGATTAACCCAAAAGAATGATGAAATATCATACTTTATATCGAAGATTGATCAATACTACTTGGTTTCATAAAAAATAGAGGGGAACCAATCCAAGGAGAAAAGATTTATTATGCAACTAATGTGGGATAAAATGAAAGGTTCACGAACCTTATAGCTGAGAACAGGGATTAAAAACTGGGGAGGAAGATATATCATCCCTTTAGAAGATTTAATAGTGTAGTGGTTTAAGATACGCTATATTTTCCATTAAAAAATGATCACATTGAACCACACAGTTTGACCAAGTAAAAGTATCCCAAGCCTTAGGGAAATTAATATGGGAGTTAGGGTTTTTGAATCAGCCTTATATTCCCTAATATGAGGCTTTAAATGCATTTTATGTCAAAGGAAACATTAAATGGGAGAACTGTAGGAAGTTAGAAACACAATTCATGAACTCAAAATTTGGAAAAGGAAAAAAACTGTTCATTAACCTCACTATTGAAACCTCACCATTGGAACCTAACCATTCTGGAAACACTGTTCATGAACTCAAAATTTGGAAAAGGAAAAACACTGTTCATGAACCTCACCTTTGAAACCTCACCACTAGAATGTCACCTTTCTAGAAACACTATTTATGAACTCAAAATTTGGCAAAGGAAAAACATTGTTCATGAACCTCACTGTTCTGGAAACACTGTTCATGAACTCAAAATTTGGAAAAGAAAAAAAATTGTTCATGAACCTCACAATTCTAGAATCATTGTTCGTGAACATAAAATTTGGCAAAGGAAAAACACTAATCATAAACCACACCATTGAAACCTCACTATTCTAGAAACACTATTTATAAACTCAAAATTTGGCAACATAAAAACACTGTTCATGAACCTTGTAAGAACTCGGAGCTTCGGTTTCAGGAACGGATATCTTTATGGGATTTTTAATGAAAAAATGGAGAATCTGTAAATTTTGAGAGTACACACTGTGTACTTCATGAGTACATGTCGTGTACTCCTCTGCCGCTCGAAGCCATGTGCTGGCCGTGTCCAGGGCATACACACGGTGTGTAGGGATGATGTGGCGGCCACTTAAAGTGGAGTACGGAAAACCCAAGTACATGTCGTGTACTCTAAAAGTACACACCATGTAATTTCTTTTGATTTCATTAATCGGACCACGGTTGCACCTAATTCTCATAAACTTCTTCTTCTCCGCCTAATTCTTTCCAAAGTGTTCGAGGAGGCCGATTCTTCTCCAAGCCACCGATCTATCACCAGTTTTCCGAATCGAACTCCGTCGATTGCAGAAGACTCACAACGGTGTGTTATTGGTTCTTCTTTGGCATCATTTCTTGATTCTTCCTCTAATATGGGTTATCTAATGTTGAAAGTTTCTGATTTTTTTGCAGATCTACTCCATTATAGTCCGATTCACAAGCCAAGGTTCAATTATATCAATCTTCAAGGATCGAGGTAGGTGGTTTGTTGCCCTACATTGAAGTTCTTTGTTTTTTGGTTGCAAAAGTGTTGTATACCCATGAATCGGGTATCCTGGGTTCAGGATTTTGATCTTATTGATTGTGTTCCCTATATTTCTTGTTAGAATATGATTAATTATTGGTAATATATGCTAGGATGTATGTTTGAGGATCACCCTATTGGTGTCTCTCCCTGTTTGGTTGTTTATCTCCGTTCGACACCGTTTTCTTGTGAGGAAACCCATATTGTAATTGCTAGTTTACTTGTTATAACTGTTTGCATGTGTTTCCTTCTATTTAAACCGTTTTGATTTAGGGTAGATATTAGCCAAGTAGTTTCTGATTTTACTTAGGGATGCTGGCAGTCGATTACGCATGACTGGACATCTCAGGGTTGTGAGAACCTTTTGCGAGAGATCAAAGAGGGAATAGACAATTATGTGCTTCCCTAGAGGGTTTGGTTGTTTTAGATTCGTACGCAGGACCTATGGGAATATGACTTTATGCTTCCCAAGAGTGTTCTTAGTTTACCCACGCATCGAGACCACAGTAGGAATTAGACATAAGTGCTTCCTCAGAGAGTCTATAGCTATCGTTGCAAGACCATATGGGAATTGACGTGAGATGTTCCCAGAGTGTCTGTGCCTTGTTTGATTATTGGACTATAGGGGTCTACTAGCTTGAGACACCCAGAGGGTCAGTGTGAATTTTGTTGGTTGGTTGTCACCAGTCCACCAAGCCAAAGAGCAAGCTTGGGTTTTGTACTGTTTGTGTTTCAGTAGTCTTTTGAGATACCTGTTTTGTTACTTTCTTACATTGTAATAGAATGCTTTTCTAGTTTTTCACTAGTTGTTTAATTAAATGAATGTGAATGGAAATTGGAGGGATTATTTATTTGTGTACACTTAGTCCATTACTGTACTTATTTCCCTTTACTTTTTCTATATCACTCACTGAAAGTAGGGAACAAATCTTGTGGTGGTTTCCTATTGGGATTAGTCCCACACCCTGTTTGGGTCCTACTTTTTGGCCCAAATTGATTATATGGTTGTAGGTGTGGATAGGGATTGCGGCCCTTCTACCTCAGGTGCTTGATTGCTGGTGAGAGCTGGAGAGAATGGGGCCGAGATTACGCTCGCGATGCTGCTGGAGTTACTGTTTAATTTTGCTACTTGGGTTTTAGTTGTATTTGAGCACGTTGTTTTGTTTACTGCTTTCCACAGACACATGTGTCATGCTGCATCATTGCTATATTATACATTGATTCCGCTGTTTAATTTCAGTTGTCGTGTTATATTTATTGCTTCCGCTATTTTTATGTAATTTTCCTTCTGCTGCATACTTTACCAAATGTGGGCATAGTTTCCCCACTGACTCACATAGGCCCACGCTACTAGTCGGCAACCTCTGGCGTTTGGGGAAACGCGCTTGAGGTCATGTGGCGAACCGGGTACGGGGTGCCAATTATGAGGCTCCGGATTCAGGTCATTACAAAGTGGTATCAGAGAAGTTTTCTTCTTTTCTATTGCCTTACTGTTTTGTGACAATAGATAGGGATAAAATGAAATGGGTATTTAGTACTTAACTCTTCCCGGGAGTAATTAACCCGTGTACAGGGAAAATCTATATTACCTCGTAGTTGTAATTTTCAGTTTTTGCAAGTGTTACAGTTTATTATATTTCACTGTTTGGTGATGCACATGTTTTTTCTGTTACAGTTTATATGATTGTGGTTATACTTTGTTGAAACCTGATGAGATGAGGGTGTTCCATCTCATGCATCATATAGGCACTGGGTAGGAAATCACATGTCATGCATTTTACCATTCCATCTAGGGTGCATTAGAATTTCATGCTGTTGTGATAGATGCAGTGATAAATTATTCATGTTGTTGGGATAGTTGCAGTGATAGACATACTTGTTATGCTGTTTTACTTGATATATGCATTGTTATTATGCCATTCATTGATTTGCGGAGAGTATGGACCCCATGGATCAGAATTTGGCACATAGATGTTTGTTTTTCAATGTTTCTGGAATTCAGTGCAGTTTCTGAGCTGCTGCCCGGAAAAAAAACCAAACTACACAGTGTGTACTTTGTTAATACACACCGTGTAGTTTTAAACCATGTTACTAACTATGTGAATAGAGACACGGGGTGGTGGAGAGTCTTCGGGGACATTCCGTGTACCATAAGTACATGCCATGTAGTAGTTAATCGTGTACACGGCCGCGTCACTAACAACACGGGTCGGGGAAACACATGTAGTACACACCGTGTGTTATAAGAACATGCAGTGTAGTTTCCTTCTGGGTACCCGGATGTGTCACTAACAACACGGGTCGGGAAAACGCATGTAGTACACGCCGTGTGTTGTAAGAACACACCGTGTAATTATCTTCTGGGTACCCGGCCATGTCACGAACAACACAGGTCAATGTTATCTATCCTTATACACACCATGTTTGTTAAGAACACACCGTGTAGCCGGCTGTGTAACCACTACACGGGTCACCGAAACCTGTCTAGTACACATCATGTCCTTAGTGAACATGCCGTGTAGTTTAGAATTAGAAGGACCGTGTAGGTTAGCCATGTAAAGAGACTCGGGCAGGGGAGTGGATTTCAAGTACATGCTGTGTTTTGGGACAACATGCCGTGTAGTCTGGGATGTTACACGACCAGTGGTGGCAGAGTTACACGCCCTTGGGGTTCACCTAAGTTGTTTTTGAAGAAGGCGGATGGTACCTTACGACTTTTTGTGGACTATCAGAAGCTAAACCAGTTGACAGTCAAGAACCCATATCCACTTCCGAGGATTGATGATCTTTTTGATCAGCTTTGAGGAGCCAGGGTACTCTCGAAGATCGACTTGAGATCTGGCTATCATCAGTTGTGGGTCAGACCATCTGATATACCTCTCACAACTTTTTGAAGCAGGTATGGTCTATAAGAGTATCTGGTTATGCTGTTCAGTCTCATGAATGCACCGACATTTTTCATGGTGCTAATGAGCAGAGTTTTCCATCCTTACTTGGACTCTTTCCGCATTGTCTTTGTGGACGATATCTTGGCGTACTCTCACACTCGACACGACTATGCTACCCATCTTGAGATCGTATTGAGTACACTGGGAGAGCATCAGTTATATGCTAAGCTCTCAAAGTGCCACTTCTGGATGGACGAGATTCACTTCATGGGCCATGTCATCTCAGAGACAAGAGTATCAGTAGACCCAGAGAAGGTGAGAGTAGTAGTTACTTGGGAGAAGCTGAAGAATTTCTTTGAGGTATAGAGTTTCTTGGGACTGGCTAGTTATTACAGGTGGTTTATACATGACTTCTCATGCTTAGCAGTTCCATTGATGGGATTGACTAAGAAAGGTGTGAATTACGTTTGGTCTGAAGCTTGTGACTGAGCCTTCTAGAAGCTGAAGGGGAGATTGACTTCAGCACCGGTTCTAGTTCTACTAGAGCCGGGAAAGAGTTATAAACTTTTCTATGATGCATCTGGCATCGAGCTTATAGTAGTGCTTATGCAAAAAGATCGTGTTTTTGCATAAAGATCTTGGCAGTTGAGGCCCCATGAGAAGAAATATCCTACGCATGACCTACTGTTGGCTGCGGTTGTTCATGCTTTGCGTTGTTGGAGGCACTATCTCATGGGAGAGCATTTTTTGGTATATGCTGACCAAAAGATCCTCCGGTATATTTTCACGCAGCATTACTTGAATCTGAGACAGTGGAGGTGGGTCGAGTACCTACAGACTTTCGACTTCGAGCTTGCTTATTCTCCTGGGAAAGGCAATGCTGTGGCTGACGCACTGATCAGGAGGACTCAGTTGCAGGTAGTTCAGGAGGCCAGCAGTGAGTGGCAGCTTATGGCTCTGTTCTCTGAGATGCATTTGGAGGTGCACAACAGACAGGGGCAGATATTCCTTTCTTCTGTATCTTTTACCTCTACTCTTTTAGATCGAGTTCGAATGAGGCAGCTATCAGACCCAGAAGGCCTAGTCCTACGGGATGGTTTGTTAGACAGAGACCCTACTCTGGGGTGGAAAGTGGGCGATGACGAGGTGCTATGTTTTCATGGACGCGTATGGGTTTTAGAGTACATACGTGAGGAGATGATACAGGAGTTTCATGCTTCAGCTTGGGTAGTTCATCCTGTGTCACCATGTTGTACCGAGACTTACACCGTCAGTATTGGTGGCCAGGTTTGAAGAAGGATGTGGATGGTTTTGTTATGCGGTGTTCCACCTGTCAGCTGGTGAAGGTAGAGCATCATCTACCATCAGGGCTTTTACAGCAGTTACCCATTCATGAGTGGAAATGGAATGATGTCGTGATGGACTTCATGACAGGTTTACCAAGATATCCTCGAGGAAATGATGCGGTTAGGTTTGTAGTGGATAGGCTCATGAAGGTTGCACATTTCTTGCTAATCAAGAAGACTTTCAGAGTTGATATGCTGGGATGATTGTACATGTGAGAGATTGTACGTCTGTATGGAGTTCCACACTCCATTGTTTTAGACAGGGATGTGTGTTTTACTTCGCACTTCTGGTAGGGGCTACAGAGGGATTTGGGTACACAGATAATTTTGAGTACAACATACCATCCCTAGACTGATGGCTAGTATGAGTGCACAATCCAGGTGCTTGAGGATATGCTTCGAGTTTTAATTCTAGACTTTTGGCGGTACTTGGGTGAAGCATATCCCTCTGGTGAAGTTCGCATAAAACAACAGTTTTCAGGCGACTATTCAGATGGAACCTTATGAGGCATTGTACGGTAGGCCATGTCGATAACCTTTATGCTGGCTAGAGGCAAGAGAGGCAGCCTTGCAAGGACCTCGTCTCATTCAGGAGACCACGAAGCTGGTGGAGTTGATTCGGAAGAGGATGGCTACTGCACAGTATCGGTAGAAATCTTATGCCGATCAGCAGAGATGACATTTGGAGTTCAAGGTTGGAGACCAGATTTTCCTACATATTACCCCGAGGTTGGGACATAAGAGGATAAGGAGACAGGGGAAATTCTCACCGAGATACGTCGGGCCATTTGAGATTCTGGAGAAAGTCGGGCTGGTTGCTTACAGGTTTCAGTTACCTCAGAGGTACCAGGACATGCACGACATATATCATGTTTCTCAGCTTCGACAGTATTTCCCAGACCCGTCTAATGTTTTTCAACCCGAGGAGGTTGAGATAAAGTAGGAAGCATCTTTCGAGGAGCACCCTATCAGGATTGTTGATCATAGTGAAAAGGTACTCAGTGGTCGGTCTGTTCCTCTGGTATGGGTGCTATGGCAGCACGACCGTATACAGGATGAGACTTGGGAGAGAGAGGCTGATATGTGATCACAGTGGCCAGAGTTGTTCTAGGTTTCTTCTTCTACGGATTGTTAGGGAAATTCGGGGATGAATTTCTTTAAGGGGGGAAGTTTTTAAGAACCCGAAGCATTGGTTTCAGGTACGAATCTCTATGAGATTTTTAAGGAAAAATGAAGAATCTGGGAATTTTCAGAGTACACACCGTGTACTTCATGAGTACACACCGTGTACTCCTCTGATTCTCAAAGCCGTGTGCTGGCCGTGTCCGGGCCACACACACGATGTGTAGGGATGGTGTGGCGGCCACTTAAAGCGGAGTACGGAACACAAAATTACATGCCCTGTACTTTCTTTTTATTTCATTAAATGGACCGGGGTCGCGCCTAATGCTCATAAAAATCTTCTTCTCCACCTTATTCCGTCTAGAGTGTCCGAGGAGGCTGATTCTTCTCCGAGCCACCGATCCGTCACTGGTTGTCCGAATCGAACTCTGTTGATTACAAAAGAATCGAAGTGGTGATTTCTTGGTTCTTCTTTGGCCTCATTTCCTAATTCTTCCTCTCATATGGGTTATTTGAGGTTGAACATTTTAGGGATTTTTACATATGTACTCCATTCTAGGCCGATTCATGGGCCAAGGTTCAAGTATATCAATCTTCAAGGATCGAGGTAGGTGGTTTGTTTCCCCACGTTGAAGTTATTTGACTTTTGGTTTCAAAAGTTTCGGATACCCATGTATCTGGTATCCCAGGTTTAGGATTTTGATCTTATTGATTGTTTTCCCTAGATTTTTTTTAGCTAATGATTAATTGTTGCTAATATATGCTAGGTTGCATGTTTGAGGATCACCCTATGGGTGTATCTCTCTGTTTGGTTGTTTATCACCGTTCAACACCGTTTACCTGTGAGGCAACCCCTATTGCAATTGCTAGTTTACTTTTTATAACTACTTGCATGTGTTTCCTGCTATTTATATAGAATCCCGCCTTTTTATAACATAAAATATCATTACATTACACAAAACTGAGGATCATTAAGGTTTAGTGTCTTGGAAACCAGGAATAGAATACATGAAAACAACATAAAACATTCTTCTTAAACACTTGAAAGGATTCCCCTTAAGTTCATCTTAGGTTCATTACTACATCTCATAACCTGGGGACATACATCAAAAGAAAGGGTGAGCAGAAGGCCCAGTAAGGGAATAAGAGAAACATTTAACACGTGAACTTGAGATACATCAATTATGTCATGAAAAAGAACTTTAAGGCATGAGAAAGAAATAAAGTGGCATATCATAATAAAAATAAAATTTTCATAACATTAATATGTGGCTACATAATTTAACATAGACAATCATGAACATATCACAAAGGTCCATCCCCAAGGTGTCATTTGAAAATTACCAAGGTTATTCACCAAGATATCGTGAAAATTGTAATCTCTAGTGGTTACATCATTACCCAATGAATTGGAGCACTATCAGGGAGCACCCTTAAATTTACCTTTATTATCATGTGAGCCACATATATCATCATAAATCATTTCATAAACAACCCATATATCATAAAATAAATGGGTTTAATTTCATAATCATAACGTTTTAAAAACTGCTTTAAAGACATGATCTTTATGTCACTTTAAACCCACAGAAAGGGAAAGTGGGTCTCATGTATGTAAATCCCAGAATTTAAAATAAAAAATTTTGGTATATATTTGAATACCCCTTTTGAAGAAAGCTCTTTGAGTATTCACTTAATAAAATAAAAGTACTTTAGAAAAAGAGAGAGATATTTTGAGACGGAAATTCTGCAGCATAATGGCTATGTTTTGGGGTTTTAGAAAACATTGAAAAGAGAGGGGACATGGGTCAAACACTAATAAATGACCCATAAAACAGTAGAGGGACATAATATAAATGATTTGAGAACATGGTAATGAAATTTGTAAGATATACCATATTAAATGAAGAACATTAAAGGAATACAAAAATAAGATTTCTCTTATGAAAATTCAGCAGCCCAACGACGTCACTCAAACTTCAACAAAAATGAATTAACGAGATCAAATAGGGTCTCTCATTATATGAACATAAAAGATCAGTATGATAGATATATAGATCATTCCCCGAAATATTACAAAAGGAACTTGAAATACTTGAAATGAAAGTAGATCTTTGAAAAATGAGAAAGGCGAACGAATCCCTTATAAATTTGGCAGCCTAACGACGTCACTTAAACATCAACCAAAAATGAATTGACAATATCAAAATAGGGTCTCTCATCATATGAACATAAGGGTTCAGTATGATAGATATAGAGATCCTACCCCAACATAATAAAAATTAACTTGAAAGACTTGACATGAAAATAGATCTTGAAAACGAGAAGGGTGAAAGAATCCCTCAAAAATATCGGCAGCCTAACGACGCCACTTAAACATTCATAAAATGAAATGATGAGAGTAAGAGGGGGTCACTCGTCATATAAACATAAAAAGGACAGTATAATTAATATAAAAGAACATCCTCCAACATAAGAACATGGAGCATAAAAGGAATGACATAAAAGAGATTACATGAAAAGAAAGAGAGAGGTCGGATCCCTTACCTTAAAACGTACCTCTTAAAACTCAAAGGTTTGGACCTTGAGGGATTGGGGGAACCTTGGGAGGACTCTTTGGGAGGTAAGGAGACCAGAACTTCGTTGAGAATGATTTTGGAGTCCAAAGGATGAGAGGATGGCTTGGTATTTATAGGGAAAGTGAGGGGACAAGGCATTAATGGCCAAGGGACACCTCATAAGTGGGTTTCTCAAAACCATGTTCTCTCCCAAGATATTTCCCATGAATTTAGGCCACATGGGACCCCCAATACAATAATTCATCACCTTTGGTCGGCCAACCCATAAAATATCTCACGACATCATCATGACACATTTATGATGTCATTAAACATACTGAAACCCTAAAACTGTATTTTTACTATGCACTGAAAATTCAACTTTCTCAGAAAAATCCCAAAATTTAACATTAACCAAATATCAATGCTCTGATTTCAAAAATAAACTCCATTTTATAAAAATAATTTCTAAATATTTTTAATTTATTTTTTAAATAAATACACTATTCACCGAAAATTCATTTTTTTCAGAAAAATCCCCAAAAATTACCATAACATAATATCGATGCTCTGAATTCAAAAATTAAATCCATTTTATAAAAATAATTTTCTAAATATTTTTATTTTAATTTTTAATTAAAAAACACTATTCATCCAAAAAAACTAATACATGAATAATAATTTATGAAACCGTTTTTAACCATTTTATTAAATCACATTACTTAATCAAGGTGCCTAGATTATATTAATACTTTCTTTAAGTGAGATTACTAACCCATTTTTTCACATTACTAATCCTAAGCATAAAATCACTATTCATAATTTACTATTCATCAAAAATTAAGTTGATCTTATTAGACTCTAAATTTCGTACTGAACATAATTGTAGAAGACCATTTTTTGATAATCATTACACATTTTTAATTATTTAAGGTTTACATAAACATTTTTAAAATATCCTTTCTCTAAAATTCATCAAAAATATGCATACTATATTTATTCGGACATTTGAAAATTCATAAACTTCATCATAAAAAGAAATCAAAATTTGTATTTAAAACAAAGGATTACACAAGGTAGTTACGGTCTCCTTACACAGCCTCTTATCACACCAGCATAGGACCTAAGTGTAAGGTGTGCTAAGGTGAGAGAATCCGAGGGAGGCTCGGCCAACATCGCACGAGTAGTAATTTCTATCAGTTTGAACTTCTCAAGAAGGCGATTCCGTTCTAGCTTCACACGACGAAGTTCGACTTGGGTTTGGTCCAGATAAAATCCCAGTGGTGCTACCTCCTTCCCAAGTTCTGTTAGATGGGCTTCAATCGGTCCAAGACTACTGGGTGAGGCCATCGAATCTTCTTTCTATATTAATTAACCAAGATTACTTGTATTTAGAGCCAATAATCGAAACTTTTAGTTTCCAGCGGTTATATTGACCAATGGTCATATAACAGTTAAAACCTAATGGTCTCATTTTAATTATACTCATGTTATCAAATGAAACAGTTTTTTTGAGTATAAAAAATAAAATAACACACAATATTAGGAAACAAGATTTATTCAAAATTTTGGGTCGTTACAATCTTCCCCCCATAAGAAATAGCGTCCCCGCAATTTTTAAAATTGGGTTTTGAAATTTCATTGAAAGTACCACATCGGAAAAGGAGTCAGTAAAACTATTACTTTAAAAGAAATAAAGGGAAGTACAAATTTCACCCAAGTTAACCCACAATAGGATTCCATGTAGGAAAACATGGACATGGAGGAGAAAACAAAGGGTCAAGTTCTTAGTGTGAGTGATAGAAAACATGATTAGGATAAAGTTAACCATGAGAAAATCCCAAACTTATGATGTGTGTAAACGGTTTTGATTACCTAGTAGGAAACATAAACCAACAACATTTTTGTTTTACGTTTCTTTTCATAATTTTGAGGAACTCATTTACTACAGAGAACAAAAACATAAGGAAATATACCTACCTTCAAGTAGAGTTTTATCCTTTAATAAGTATCTACCAAAACTAATCTTTTCTCCAAATGATGAGAATTCAAAAACACTTGGTCTCATAAAAAGAAAAAGAATCATCTTCTATCGAATCACATAATCCACAAAAGATTAACTATCAATTTATTCTATCTTTAAACATTATCCCAAAAAACAGAAAGGTTAAGGTAAAATAACTCTTCAAAAATAATGAATCCCATAGGAATGAAAACAACTTTTAAATCTTCAAAGTTCCGTGGTACTACTCAAAGTTCATCATAGACCATTCCATAAATAACGGTCCTTAAAATTCCTCAAAATAAACCAAACTAAGATTAAAACCCAAATACAAGAAGGATTTGATAACATAGTCTTCCAAAATAAACTTCATTGTTCATCTCCAAACAACATCAACCACTCTTAACATCTTATAATAAAAGTAGCTAACCTAAACATATTTTACCCAAGATAGGTTAATCATTTCTATAAGTAACCTAAATTACTATAAGTCCACCTTAAATTCATTGATTCATCAAAATATAATTCAACCTTTATTCCTCAAAGAAAATACCGTAGTAATCTATTTACCTTGATCAAATAGGGTTCCAAAAATAGTGGACATCTTCCAAAATAATAATCATCTTTTAATCCCCTAATCATCTCTATCATATTAATACGAAAATCGTCACATTTCCTATCACATTGGTTGTTGGGACATGTTCTTCAATTTCCTGTCATTAACTAAGAAAAGATAGTACAATTAGGGGCTTCAATACTTATCCAATAATCATGAAAAGGAACTTAAAGCATATAGGGATAACTTATAGAAAAATAGTATACCCTAACTTGTGATCCCCTAGGTTCCCATCTAGGTTATCCATGATTATATATTCCTATGTGAATATTTATTTTATTTAATCTTTGTTCCTTTAACAATGGTTCCTACTAAGCTTATGAATTTACCAAATCATATCCCCCGGGAGTGTCGTAACCAAGAGTGCAGCAAGGCCCGTTGTTGTGTACCAGTTCCCGTTTGAGTCTAGCTCAAAGTAGTGTTTTCGGGTTTTACCCCTATGTACATCTGTGCCAGAGCCACCTCTACCTGCTCGTATCCAGACAGAGATGTATTTTCTTGGCAACCCATTACTCAATACTCACCAAAATACCAGGAATATTTCCTATATATAAACTTTTATATAGGCTTATTCTTAAAGTTTTCATATCCTAATTTCCAAAAATAACTAAACAATCCTTTGATACCAACTATAGCATCCCTCCTTTTTATAACATAAACTATCATTACATTACACAAAACTGAGGATCTTTAAGGTTTAGTGTCTTGGAAACCAGGAACATAATACATTAAAACAACATAAAACATTCTTCTTAAACACTTGAAATGATTCTCCTTAAGTTTATCCTAGGTTCATTACTGCATCTCATAACCTGGGGACATACATCAAAATAAAGGGTGAGCAGAAGGCCCAGTAAGGGAATAAGAGAAACATTTAACACGTGAACTTGAGATACATCAACTATGTCATGAAAAAGAACTTTAAGGCATGAGAAAGAAATCATGTGGCATATCATAATAAAAATAAAATTTTTCATAACATTAAGATGTGGCTACATCATTTAACATAGACAATCATGAACATATCACCAAGGTCTATCCCCAAGGTGTTATTGGAAAATTACCAAGGTTATTCACCAAGATATCGTGAAAATTGTAATCTCTAGTGGTTACATCATTACCCAATGCATTGGCGCGCTATTAGGGCGCACCCTTAAATATTCCTTTACTATCATGTGAGCCACATATATCATCATAAATAATTTCATAAACAACCCATATATCATAAAATAAATGGGTTTCATTTCATAATCATAACGTTTTAAAAACTTTTTTAAAGACATGATCTTTATGTCACTTTAAACCCACGGAAAGGGAAAGCGGGTCTCATGTATGTAAATCCCAGAATTTAAAATAAAACATTTTGGTATATATTTTAAAACCCCTTTTGAAGAAATATATTTTAGTATTCACTTAATAAAATATAAGTACTTTATAAAAAGAGAGAGACATTTTGAGACGGAAATTCTGCAGCATAACGGCTATGTTTCGGGGTTTTAGAAAACATTGAAAAGAGAGGGGACATGGGTCAAACACACATAAATGATCCATAAAACAGTAGAGGGACAGAATATAAAGGATTTGAGAACATGGTGATGAAATTTGAAAGATATACCATATGAAATTAAGAACATGAAAAGAAGACAAAAATAATATTTCTCTTATGAAAATTCGGCAGCCCAATGGCGTCACTCAAACTTCAACAAAAATGAATTGACGAGATAAAATAGGGTATCTCATAATATGAACATAAAAGATCAGTATGATAGATATAGAGATCATACCCCAACATATTAAAAAATCTACTTGACATACTTGACATGAAAGTAGATCTTTGAAAAATGAGAAAGGCGAACGAATCCCTTAAAAATTTGGCAGCCTAACAACGTCACTTAAACTTCAACCAAAAATGAATTGACAAGATAAAAATAGGGTCTCTCATAATATGAACATAAGGGTTCAGTATGATAGATATAGAGATTATACCCCAACATAATAAAAAGGAACTTGAAAGACTTGACATGAAAATAGATCTTGAAAACGAGAAGGGTGAAAGAATCCCTCAAAAATTTCGGCAGCCTAACGGCGCCACTTAAACTTTCATAAAATGAAATTATGAGAGTTAGAGGGGGTATATCCTCATATGAACATAAAATGGAAAGTATAATTAATATATAAAAACATTCTCCAACATAAGAACATGGATCATAAAAGGAATGACATAAAAGAGATTACTTGAAAAGAAAGAGAGAGGTCAGATCCCTTACCTTAAAACGTAACTCTTAAAACTCAAAGGTTTGGACCTTGAGGCATGGGGGCACCTTGGGAGGACTCCTTGGGAGGTAAGGAGACCAGAACTTCGTTGAGAATGATTTTGGAGTCCAAAGGATGAGATAATTACTTAGTATTTATAGGGAAATTGAGGGGACAAGGCATTAATGGCCAAGGGACACCTCATAAGTGGGTTTCTCAAAACCATGTGCTCTCCCAAGATATTTCCCATGAAGTTAGGCCACATGGGTCCCCCAATAAAATAATTCATCACCTTTGGTCGGGCAAACCATAAAATATCTCATGAAACCATCATGACATAGTTCTGATGTCATTAAACATACCGAAACCCTAAAACTGTATTTCTACTATTCACTGAATATTCAACTTTCTCAGAAAAGTCCCAAAATTTAACCTTAACCAAATATCAATGCTCTGATTTCAAAAATTAACTCCATTTTATCAAAACAATTTTCTAAATATTTTTAATTTATTTTTCAAATAAATACACTATTCACCGAAAATTCATTTTTTTCAGAAAAATCCCCAAAAATTACCATAACATAATATCGATGCTCTGAGTTTAAAAATGAAATCCAATTTAAAAAAATAATTTTCTAAATATTTTTAATTTAATTTTTAATTAAAAAACACTATTCATCCAAAAAAATTAATACTTGAATAATAATTTATGAAACCATTTTTTAAACATTTTATTGAATCACATTACTTAATCAAGGTGCCTAGATTATATTAATTCTTTCTTTAAATGAGATTATTAATCCATTTGGTCACATTACTAATCCTAAGCATAAAATCACTATTCATAATTTACTATTCATCAAAATTTAAGTTGATCTTATTAGACTCTAAATTTCGTACTGAACATAATTGTAGAAGACCATTTTTTGAAAATCATTACACATTTTTAATTATTTAAGGTTTATATAAACATTTTTAAAATATCCTTTCTCTAAAATTCATCAAGAATATGCATACTATATTTATCCAGACATTTGAAAATTCATAAAATTCATCATAAAAAGAAATCAAAATTTTTATTTAAAACAAAGGATTACACAAGGCAGTTATGGTCTCCTTACATAGCCTCTTATCACACCAGCATAGGACCTAAGTGTAAGGTGTGCTATGGTGAGAGAATCCGAGGGAGGCTCAGCCAACATGACATGAGTAGTAATTTATATCAGTTTGAACTTCTCATGAAGGTGATTCCGTTCAAGCTTTACACGATGAAGTTCGACTTGGGTTTGGTCCAGAGCAAAGCCCAGTTGTGCTACCGTTTTCCCAAGTTCTGTTAGATGGGCTTCAATCGGTCCAAGACTACTGGGTGAGGCCATCAAATCTTCTTTCTATATTAATTAACCAAGATTACTTGTATTTAGAGACAATAATCGAAACTTTTAGTTTCTAGTGGTCATATTGACCAATGGTCATATAACAGTCAAAACCCAACGGTCTCATTTTAAGTATACTAATGTTATCAAATGAAACAGTTTTGTTGAGTATAAAAAATAAAATAACACACAATATTAGGAAACAAGATTTATTCAAAATTTTGGGTCGTTACAATTTAAATGCTTTTGATGCATGGTAGCAATTAGCCAAGTAGTTTCTGATTTTACTTAGGGCTGCTGATAGTCGATTACGCTTGACTGGACTGCTCAGGGCTGTGAGAACCTAGTGCGGGAGATCAAAGAGGGAATAGATGATTAAGTGCTTCCCTATAGGGTCTGGTGGTTTTAGATTCATACACAAGACCTACGGGAATAGGACTTTGTGCTTCCCAAGAGTGTTCTTAGTTTATCCACGCATCGAGACCACATGAGGAATTAGACGTAAGTGCTTCCTCAGAGAGTCTGTAGCTATCGTTGCAAGACCATAGGGGAACTAATGTGAGAGCTTCCCAGAGTGTCTGTTCTCTGTTTGATTACTGGACTATAGGGGTCTGCTAGTTTGAGCCACCCAAAGGGTAAGTGTGAATTTTGTTGGTTGGTTGTGATGAGTCCACCAATTCAAATAACAAGCATTGGTTTTGTACTGTTTGTGTTTCGGTAGTCTTTTGAGATACCTACTATGTTACTTACTTACCTTAGAATAGAATTCTTTTCTAGTTTTTCACTGGTTGTTTAATTAAATGAATATGAGTGGAAATTGGAAGGATTATTTATTGGTGTACTCTTAGTCCATTACTGTACTTATTTCCGTTTACTTTTGCTATATCACTCACTAACAGTAGGGCACAAATCTTATGGTGGTTGCCTATTGGGATAAGTCTCACACCTTGTTTGGGTCCTGCTTTTCAGCCCAAACAGATTATATGGTTATAGGTGTGATAGGGATTATGACCCTTCTACCTTAGGTGCTTGATTGCTGGTTAGAGCTGGAGAGCATGGGATCGAGCTTACGCTCGCGATACTGCTGATGTTACTATTTTCTTTTGCTACTTGGGTTTTAGTTGTATTTCAGCACATTTTTTTGTTTACTTCTTTCCATAGACACATGAGTCATGCTACATCATTATTATATTATACATTTCTTCCGCTGTTTAGTTTTAGTTGTCATGTGCTATTTATTTCTTCCGCTATTGTTATGTTATTTTCCATCTGCTGCATACTTTACCAAATGAGGGAATAGTTTCCCCACAGACTCACCTAGGCCCTCACTGCTAGTCAGCAACCTCTGGCGTATGGGGAAACATGCTTGAGGTCATGTGGCGAACCGGGTATGGGGCTTCTGTTATGAGGCTTCGGATTCGGGCCGTTACAAACCTCACCATTGGAACCTCACCATTCTAGAAACAATGTTCATGAACTCAAAATTTGGAAAAGTAAAAACACTGTTCATGAAACTCACCATTGAAACCTTACCATTAGAACCACACTGTTCTAGAAACACTATTCATGTACTCAAAATTTGGTAATGGAAAAATACTTCTCATGAACCTCACTGTTGAAACCTCACCATTGGAACCTCACCATTCTGGAAACACTATTCATGCACTCAAATTTTGGAAAAGGAAAAACACTGTTCAAGAACCTCACCATTGGAACCTCACCATTCTGGAAACATTGTTCGTGAACATAAAATTTAAAAAAGGGAAAAAACTGTTCACAAACCCCACCATTGAATCCTCACTGTTGGAACCTCACCATTCTGGAAGCACTATTCACGAACTCAAAATTTGGCAATGGAAGTAGGCTACTGTCGGATCTAACCATTTCACTATTCACATAAGCATACCAATGAATCAATTCACATGAGGTTACCATTGAAACTATTCACCTAAGGCTGCCATTGTACTATTCACCTAAGGCTACTATTGGAACTGTTCACAAGGCTACTGTTGGAACTGTTCACAAGATTGAAAATTTAGAAAAGTGATAGGGATAAGTCCCCTTGACCTCCCAGAACACCTCAGAAACCAGATTTTTGCAAAGTAATGGACCAAAGAGGTCAAATACATTACATCAGATACCTCTCAAAACATTTTCATATTTGAGAATTCAGAACACACCTAAAAGGAAATCGAAAAAATTAGGAAAAACCACCCATCGAGATACCTCCCAAACGTGAGAAAGACACAATAAGAAACAAAATAAATCCATCTCATAAACACAAATGTTCTATAACCACAAAGAGGACATCATTACATGAAAAGAGTTAAACGTAAAACAACTCTGGGTACTGAGCACGTATCTGTAACTCACGTTCCCAGGTACTCTCCTCTATGCCACCGTGTCACCACATGACACAAACCAAGGGGATATAACAGTAACACAACACCTTCTCTTTGTGGTATTGGATCACCACATGCCTCTCCCTAAAGGTCACATCATCATCAACATTGATCTCTCCCCAATCGATGATGTGATTGTAATCAAGAAGATAATGACTGAGCTGTGACACATGAAAAACATCATGTATCTAGATCTTCTGTGGGGGAAGTGCTACTCGATATTCCACGACTCCAACATTATCCAAAACCACAAAGGGCCCAACAAAACGGGGAGAAAGCATACTCCCATAACCAAATATCTGCTGCCGATGGTGGGGAGCCACCTTTAAAAACATATGATCCCCAACATCAATCTCTAAAGGTGTCCCGCTTTGACCGACATATGATTTCTGATGATCCTTTACTATCTTCATCCTATGATGAATCACCTGAATCATCTATGTTGTATTCTGCACGAGTTCCGGTCCGATAATTGTTGACTCTCCAACCCCAGTCCAGCACAACGAAGAATGAATAATCCGAACATACAATGCTTCAAATGGTGCCATGCCGATGGTGGAGTGAAAACTATTATTTTATGAGAACTCCACCAAGGGTAAGTGCCTCATCCATGAACCTCCAAAGTCTAGCACACAAGAGCGTAACATGTCTTCAAGAGATTGGATGGTTCACTCTATCTGACCGTCCGTTTGATGATGAAAAGTAGTGCTAAGGAATATTTGAGAATCAAAATCATGTTGGATACCTCTCCATACCCTGGAGGTAAAACTAGGATCTCAATTAGAAATGATCATCCTTGGGACTCCATGAAGTCTCAACACTTCTTCCAGATACTGCCTTGACATGACTTCCACTGATCTCGACTTTTTTATTTCTATAGAGTGGGCCGGTTTTGTTAAATGATCCACCAACACCCTAAAAGCATCATGTCCTCCCTGAGATTGAGGTAAACTAGTAAAAAAGTCCATTGATATGCCCTCCCACTTCCACTGAGGAACATATAATGGCTGGAGTAGACCACCAGGAACACAGTGTTCGACCTTCACCTTCTGGTACACAAAACATCGAGACACAAACTCCGCAACTACATGCTTTAGCCTATTCCATCAAAACTGAATCATCAAGGCTCAATACATCTTATCCATTCTAGGATTCACCGCTAAAGGTGAACTATGGAACTCTCTGAGAACCATCTTGCGCATGGAAAATGGAACAAAAATACTTCTGTGATATAACATATGTGTTGTTCATCCTCAGAACAACCATAAGGGACCTCACCACAAACAACTCGGTCTCACTAGACCTCCACCTCTAGATCCCCAACTGGGACTCTTCCAGTACTTCACCAGAGATTATGGCACCATCATCTGAAAAAGCTAACCTCTGCCCCCAACTTCTCCTATATCAAGATGTAATCATGACATTTCTTCCATTACTCTCAAAGAATCACCATATTCACACACTACATCACTACGCGACTTCCGACTCAGAGCATCAGCTACAACATTCCGCTTTATTGGTGTATATGATATTTCAAAGTCGTATTCCTGTAAGAAATCCATCCTCCGATGCTATAGTAAGTTTAAGTCACAGTAGGAGAAAACCTACGTCAGGATCTTATGATTGGTGAAAACCACAACTGCCAACTCAAGATCATGGGTGGCATAGTTGCTTTCATGGTGATGCAAATACGGAGACCCAAATAAACAACTGATCTTTGATTCATCATAACACAATCTAACCCGAGATGTGAATCATTGTAGAAAACATCAAACTGAACTCCCTCAGATGGAAGACAAAGAACTGGATAAGTTACTAAATTCTCCTTTAGATACTTGAAATCTGCTTGACACTGATCAATGAATATGAATGATTTATCCTTCCAAGTCAATGCTGTCAGAGGAGTCCCAACTCAAGAGAAATCAGCTACAAACCTCCTGTAGTAGCTTGCGAGACCAATGGAAATTTATACCTCTGACACTATCTTTGGGCTTCCCAAGACACAAATGCTTCTACCATCGATGGATCCACAAATACTCCCTACTGGGACAAAATATGATCTAAGAAGTAGACTTATCGAGCCCAAAACTCACACTTCGACTACTTCGCAAACAACTGATGTTGACAAAGAACTCCCAAAATGGCGAGTAGATGCTCTGCATGCTCCTCCTCAGACATAGATTATGTTGTTGATGAAAACCAACATGAAATTGTCCAAGAAATCACAGAACACAACTTTTATCAATCCCATGAACACAACTGAATAATTTTTCACACCCAACGACATTACAATGAACTCATAATCCCCATGATGACAACAAAAAGTAGTTTTCGGGATATCCTTATCCTTCACACACATATGATGATATCCTGACCACAAGTCGATATTTTAGAACAAACTTGCACCCTTCATCTGATCAGATAAATCATCAATAAATGGAAGAGGATAGAAATTACTCACTTTCACATTGTTTAAGTGACGATAATCAACACACAACTGTAAACTCCCATCAGCCTTTTTCACTAACAAAACTGGTGCACCCCAAGGTGACACACTCGTCCAAACAAAACCACATTATAAAAGACCATAAATCTATATACATAACTCTCGTAACTCAGAAGGGGACATCCTATATAGAGACATAAAGATACAAGACTCTCCTAGTTGTAGCTCAATCCCAAACTCGATCTCTCATCAAAGGGGTAATGCTACAACCTCTTCTATAAATACATTAGGGTACTCTTCTACGAACCTAGGAAATACCAAATGATTAACCTATGAAGAACTCAACATCATCTCGACCATAATGGATGATAAGGACAAACTACGCCTCTGACCCATCCGAGGGTCTCGCTCACTAACAAACAGCACTGTCTCTTTATCCACATCGAAAAACACAACCTACATCCTGAACAATCTACGATAGCCTACACCTAAAACAACCAATCCATGAAAAGGATGAAATAATATGGTTTTATCCATAATCATAGGAAATCTCCCCAAGAGAGGTGCTGCCTCAGCACAAGCTCACAATCTTTATATACTTCAAACAAGTCAGATCGACCTCGAACTGGTGTAGTCAACACAAAGGGAACTGGAAGCCTCTCTAATTCAAGCCCCAAAGCATGGAAAGGGTAGGTGATATGAAATAGTGTGTCACTCTTGAATCAAACAAGGTAAATTATAGGGTATTAAACAAACAAAGGGTACCTCGAACGATGTCTTTCTCACCTGGCATTGGCAACACTAAAGCATGAAGCTTACCACAACCTCCTACATGACCTCTCTGAGCCTGTAGACGACCACAAAACTGGACATTATTTTCTCTATATGGATGATGAACCTCACGGGGATATCCTCTGCCTGCCCCATCTACCCTCTGCTGATCTAAAGCTTGTGTAATCTACTGCTGTTGCTTCTACTGGAACTGCCTCAACAGAGAAACCTGGAGTAGAACACCTGGTGCACGATGACTGCTCTAACAGGTTAGGAACTCTCAATGCTGATGACCCTGGACACCATAAGAAAAAAAGCACATCATCCCTTGGCATAGGCCTGAGAGATTTCTCCCCCGGAGAAATGAGATGCGGAGTGCTGGCACCTACCCCCAGCTGAACAGAAACTCTTTTACCCAGAAAACCAAGAACCCCATATCACAACTCTTCTTCATGAGGCATCATGAAGACTCCCCTCTCATGATTATTCGGTTCTATCCAATTTACTCTCGATGACCTCTGCCCTTGCTAGAACCTCAGTATAAATGGGGTGACCTGGCGCTAGATCTCTTGAAGCAAAGCCTCCTCAAAATGCTTCTCCCTAGCCTCCTCATCTAAAAACTAATCTGAAGCATATCATAAAATATTCATTGAACAAATTACAAACTCTCACACACTGGATATACCCTATAGAAGGGTTAGAATCTCTTGTAGAATAAAAGCTGTCATGGTGGAAGAAAGAAACTTGAATCTAAACTTGTCTCTAAACTCGTCCCATGAGATCGACGACTCCTCGCGATCCCTGAGGAACAAGAACCACCACTTCATCAGTACTCCACGTGGCATCGTCACAACCAAGGAAAGCCATTGCTTCTTCCGAGCATGGATTGAATTGAAGCCTATCTTGACCTTCTCTAACCAGTCTTCCATAAATGAATCTGAAACAGATCCCTTGTAATTCCATAGACTCTGGAACTGAAACTATCAGAGTATCCTCCCCCAAGTTGCGGTCACCATCAACCTCTACCAGATGGCGATCCGATGGCACAACCTACTAGACATCTTCTATATGATCCTGACCAAGACATTGACCAGGAGCCATACCTATAAAATAACAGACACTTAGATCTCTTAAACCTAGAATATTAAAGATTCAGAATTAATTAATAAATCGTTTTATTTTTTACATTTTATGTTAACCTATCCCAAGGTCTACCCATTCAAACACAGGAACAAAGAATAATGATGCATGATCCTTTACCAGGTCTCTACCCTACAGCTAATATCACGTTGTTTTGTAGCCATTGTAAACATAAATACCCACACATCAGATTATAGGGGGCCTTAAATGCCTATGTCTCAGCCGGTCTCCAGTTTTTATATCAATTTCTAAACATAAATGACACTATTTCCATACCATCCCATGCAACCTCACCTGTGACTAAGACCATACCCCATCATATCTCTCATCTTGACCTTAGATACCACCTTGTCATGCCCCCCTCCACACAAGGTGTACCCCTCCTAGTCCGGTAATGTGAGAAGGGTGATAACGACCCCCCCGAGTCTCGCCTCTAGTAGGCCCCGGGTTGGTGATTAGCATTGAGGGTATAGTAAACACACAAATGGGAGTCATTACCCTCAAAGAGAGAACATGCGAAAGAGAGAGATAACACATACACCAACCAACTCCAACTCAGAGAACAATATAAAATAAATCCCAAGTACACATATGTAATGTCATGTAAAACTATTACAACTAAAAGGGGAAAACTAAAAGTACCCAAAAGAAAGTAAAACAACAGAAAATAAAAATCCCTAACAGCTCTTGCAACCCCAAGCTAGTAGAAACCAACCTGATCTCCAACCTACTCTAAGTGATCTGAAAAATAGTGTATATACACATAGGGTGAGTATAACAGTATACTCAGCAGGATCCTCCCCGGAGCCTCTCATGCAAAAGTAAAGAATGTATGATAAAGCATAGTGAACAACAAGTGAAACTAACTCGTCACCTAAATAGGTATACTAAGTTCCTGACCTCACCATGGATACAATAAAAAAGTAACACATACAAGATTATATAATATAATAATGAATATCAAGGGTACCCTGCTATTACTTCCCCAATGGTTTTCCGCTTTGCCCTAATGTCGCACATCCTAAGAATCTCTCTCCCAAAAGGCTTTCTCACAGAAACTTGGACGAAGCACCACAAAACACACCTTATGAAACAAGAATACCACATCCACACAAGAATGTAATCAAGTTGTTCCCGTGATCCACCATAGCTCGTATAACGTCTATCGTACATCAAACATTATACCTCAAGCCATTACAACCCATAAACCGAGTAATGATCCCCATGCCATCACAACCTCTACACGTTATACTTATAATAGTCCATAGGAAACTATATCCAGAATAAAAGTTTGTGAATAACCACAAGCCATTATATCCCTCTACACACATATATGTGGAAAACTAACCGTTGTGACTACCCGTATACGTAACTCCCAAGAGAAGAGTGTGAGGCCAAATGGGGTAGTCATCCATCCATCCTCCCACAATAATGTTGCAAAAAACAACCCTAGGGATCAAAATACCCGGGGTGTTAGTTTCCCTAACTAATGGGGTGGGGTAGAATATAGAAACACAAAAGAAAAAAATATATTATAACTCACAACCACACTATGGGCATAAATTAGTCATAGACTCGAATGCAGCTAAAATCTATGGGACTCCCGATTGCTTCTTCTATGACTAGGTATCCAATAAGCACCTAACCATTTAAAGATATTTATTACATTACATATTTTCCTTTTTATCAGTTTCACTTTACATTAATTAATTATTGAAACATTAATTAACCAATTTCAATTCTACATTAAAATTCATTAGCATCACACCCAAAGTCCAATGTCCCTTTATATTGTTACCTCAACCTTGCATCCCAGCAAGATCCAACCCCATGGGTTAACATCATTTATTAAATTATTTATTAAAAAAATTACTTTCATATATTCACAGACATTCTAGAAAAACATTCTATGCTACTAAACACAAGGGGGGATCAATAAGGTGAGTAAATGAACTACTCGCTAAGTATTTTCAGCCTATAGCAAGAGCATAGTCCCATCATCCCTTAAGAAGCATAACACAAAAAGCACGTAGAATACCCCTTATGTCTTCACCCCTTTCAAAATAAGGGTAAGCAAGAACAACTGCCTTGAGTAGTGGGGAATGTAAAGAAAATAAACAACCAATAAGAATCATCACACATCTAAACATTTACATCCAACTCGTTCCATCATCCTCGGTGTCCTCCCAAACACCCACATGAATAAACCAATGCATCTAGCCACTCTATGAGTCAACTGATGAAACATCTAGTAGGCCTCTCTACCCCCACATATCACAACACCCATCTAGGCACACATCAACACACAAGAAGCTGAAAAAAACATCATATAAATTGGGCTCTTGGCCATTAAACAAGAATGAGGGTATCTCAGAACCCTACAAGGGATTGTATTTTATCAAACAACCAATTCTTTAATCCATCTTGAATTAACTGATTTAGTATTCATAGGTTCTAACTTTGGGAAACCTAAATAATAAGCTATCAAAAATAATAAAAAATGCTCACTGCACCAATTTGATTAACATCAAATTACAATAAGAAGAATCAGATTCATTCACATTCCTCTTTATCTATAGCCAAACAATCATCAATTAAATCCATCTTTACATTATTTACCAATTTCCCTCAAGAACCAAAATATAAACAAAGAGAACATAGATATCACACTATCTAGAAAAATAATAGGCAATAACATACGATCAATAACAATTTATTTATTAGGTTAAAATATTTATTATGTTAATTCCAATGTGATCTAGTGTGATAAAACATGATAACTGTACAGTTCCACATAAAAGAAAAGAAAAACAATGAATACACTACCTCAAATGGTTCTTGACATTCTTTATACAAGAAAGAGCCACCAATCAGGTCACAATCTCCTCCCCCTGTGAAAATTGCATCCACCCGAGGGTAGATAGACACCACCACACTGGTCAACTCCCAAGAAAAGACCATTATGAAAATCAAGAGAGCATTCCCTAAAAGGGAATGGAGAAACCGAAGGAGATAAACCCAAAATAACGACAAAAGATCATACCTTATATCAAAGATTGATCAATACTGCTTGGCTGCATAAAAAATAGAGGGGAACCTATCCAAGGAGGAAAGATTGATTTTGAAACTCCTATGAGATAGAATGAAAGGTTCGAGCATATCACAGTCGAGAACACAAAGGAAGAACTTGGGAGGAAGATATATCGTCCCTTTAAAATATTTAACAGAGAAATGGTTTAAGATACACTAGATTTTACATTAATAGAGGATCACATTGAAACACGTGGATTGAGAAAGTAAATGTATCCCAATCCATAGAGAAATTAATATAGGATTTATGGCCTTTGAAATAGCCTAATATTCCTTAAAATGAGGCTTTAAAATGCATTTTAAATCAAATAAAATGTTAAAGGGGTGAAACTGTAGGAAGATGGAAACAATGTTCACGAACTCAAAATTTTAAAAAAGAAAAAAACTATTCATGAACCTCACCATTGGAACCTACCCATTCTGGAAACACTATTCTTGAACTCAAAATTTTGAAAAGAAAAAACACTATTCATGAACTTCACTGTTGGAATCTCACCGTTCTGGAAACACTATTTATGAACTCAAAATTTAGAAAAGGAAAACCATTGTTCATGAACCTCACCATTTTGGAAACACTGTTCAGTAACTCAAAATTTGGCAAAGGAAAAACACTTTTTAATAACCTCACCATTTGACCCTCACTGTTCTGGAAACACTGTTCATGAACTTAAAAATTGGCAAAGGAAAAACACTGTTCATGAACCTTACCATTGAAACCTCACCGTTTTAGAAACACTGTTTATGAACTCAAAATTTGGCAAAGGAAAAACACTATTCATGAACCTCACCATTGGAACCTCACCATTCTGGAAATACTATTCATGAACTTAAAATTTGGAAAAGGAAAAACACTGTTCATGAACCTCACCGTTGAATCCTCACCGTTGGAACCACACCATTCATGAAACAATATTCATGTACTCAAACTTTAGCAAAAGAAAAACACTACTCAGGATCCTCACCGTTGAAACCTCACCATTGGAACATCACCGTTATGGAAACACTATTCCTCAAGTCCAAATTTGGTAAAGGAAAAACACTGTTCAAGAACCCCACCATTGGAACCTCACCATTCTGGAAACACTATTCTTGAACACAAAATTCACAAAAGTAAAAACACTATTCATGAACCTCACCATCGAAACATCACCATTAGAACCTAACCATTCTAGAAACACTGTTCATGAACTAAAAATTTTGCAAAGGAGGCTACCGTTGGATCTCACCGTTGCACTATTCACATAAGCATACCAATGACACTGTTCACATGAGGTTACCATTGACACTTTTCACCTAAGGCTACCATTGCACTTTTCAACTAAGGCTACCTTTGGAACTATTCACGAGGCTACCACTGAAACTATTCACTAGATTGGAAATTCAGAAAAGTGATGGGGATAAGTCACCTTGACCTCTCAGAACAACTCAAACACTAGATTTTTGAAATGGAATGGACCAGAGAGGTCCATTCCATTACATTAGATGCCTCTCAAAACATTATCATCCTCAAGAATTCAAAACCCACCTAAAAGGAAACCAAAAATAATTCGGGAAAACCAACCATTGAGATACCTCTCAAATGAAAGAAAGCCACAAGATGCAACAAATGAAACCCATCTAATAACCATGAAATGTTTATTACCACAAAGGGGACATCATTATTTGAAAAGAGTTAAAAATCAAACAACTCTAGGTACTAAGCACATATCTACCACCCACGTTCCTAGGGTCTCTCTTACATGACATTGTGTCGCCACAAGACATGAACCAAGGGGATAGAACGCCCACAAAACACCTTCTCATTATGGTCTTAGATCTCCATTGGACACTCCTCGAAGGTCGGATCATCATCAACATAAATATCTCCCCAATTGATGATGTGAGAGTCATATTGAAGACAATGATGGAGTTGTGACACATGAAAAACATATTGTATCCAACTCATCTGTGGGTGAAGTGCTACTCAATACACCATGACTCCCACACGATCGAAAACCTCAAAGGGCCCAACAAACCGGGGAGAAAGCTTACTCCCACGACTAAAACTTCACTTCCCATGGCAGGGAGTCACCTTCAGAAACATGTGATCCCCAACATCAAACTCCAAAGGTCTCCTCTATGGATCGACATATGATTTTTGATGATCCTACACTATCTTCATCCTCTAATGAATCACCTGAACCATCTATGTTGTATTCGGAACTAGTTCCGGTCCGAGAATTTCTAACTCTCCAACCCCAGTCCAGCACAATGGAGAATGGAAAGGACAACCATACATGTCTTCAAACAACACCATACTGATGGTAGAGTAAAAACTATTGTTGTAAGGGAACTCCACCAAGGGAAAGTGCCTCATCCCCGAACCTCCAAAATCTAGGACACAAGAGCGTAACATGTTTTTAAGAGTCTGGATGGTTTGATCTGTCTGACTGTTCATTTGCGGATGAAAAACAGTGCTAAGGAATAGGTGAGAATCGAATGAATGTTAGATACTTCTCCACACCTTGGAGGTAAAACTAGGATCTTGATCATAAATGATCATCCTTGGGTCTCCATGAAGTATCACCACCTCCTCCAGAGACATCATCGACAAAACTTCCACTGAGCTTGAATCCTTGATTGCTATAAAGTGGGATGATTTTGTTAAATGATCCAATACCACCAAAATAGAATCATGAACACCCTAATCTCATGGTAAAATAGAAAAATTCCATTGAGATGTCCTCAAACTTCCACTGAGGAAATACTAATGGATAGAGCAGACTAGCAGGAACATGGTGTTAGGACTTCACCTTATGGAACACTAAACATCGACACACAAATTCCGCAACTGCATGCTTTAGACCAGGCCACCAAAATTGACTTCTCAAAACACGGTACATCTTTTTCACACCAGGATGCACAACATAAGGTGAAATAAGGAACTCTTTGAGAACCATCTCCCACATGGGAAAAGGATCAAAAATACTTATGTGATACAACACTCAGTGTTCTTTATCCTCAAACAAACCATTTTGGGCCTCGCCACAAACAACTCGGTCTCTCCAAACCTCCACCTCTAGATCCCCCAATTGGGACTCTACCACCTACTGTTCCTAAGATGACTGTACCATCATCTAAAAATGACAACATCTTCTCCACAACTTCCCCTATATCAAGATGTAATACTGACAGTTCTTCCATTACTCTACAGGAATCACCAAATTCATGAACTACATCACTATGTAACTTCTGACTCAGTGCATCAGCTACAACATTCCACTTTCTAGGTGTATACGATATTTTGAAGTCATATTCATGTAATAACTCCATGCACCAACGTTTTCGTAAGTTTAAGTCACGCTTGGAGAAAACATACCTCAAGCTCTTATGATCAGTGAAAACCAAATATCACTCTCCAATGATGTAATGACTCCACAACTTCAGAGAAAAAACCATGTCCGTAAACTCAAGATCCTGGGTGGAATAATTACATTAATTGGGAAAAAACTATGAAAACCCATATGAAACAATTGATCTTTGCTGCATCAGAACACAACCTAACCCTAGATGTGAAGCATCATAGAAAACATCAAAACGAACTCCCTCAGATCAAATACAAAGAACTAGAGCACTTACTAATTTCTCCTTTAGATACTCAAAAGATTCTTGACACTGATCAATCCTTATGAATGCCTGATCCTTCTTGGTGAAAACTATTAGAGGAGTCTCAAATCGAGAGAAATTGGCTAAGAACCTCTTGTAGTAGCCTACAAGACCAATGAAACTTCTCACCTCTGACACTGTCTTGGGGGCTTCCCAAGACACAACTACTTCTATATTCGATGGATCCATTGCTACTCCCTTATGGGACACAACATGCCCTATGAAATGGACTTCTCAATCCCAAAACTCACCCTTTTCACAAAGGGTGACCCTTATATATCACCCTTTTCACACACGGTGACCTTCACATATCACGTGGTGTTTCCCACACTTTCATGATTTTCAAATTAATAGGACCCTTATGTAAGTGGGTACCCCTACATAAGGGTAATTATTTCACAAAATAACCCTAATGTATCATTGGGATGATAAAGAATTAGATAAATTCACATCATAGGGTGACTTAATGTTTTTATGTATTCCAGGAATCTGTAAAATGACACTTACATATCATCTAGATGACCATTATGTATCAGGAATAACTTATTTATTCCAAATATTTCTCATATGACTCTTATATATGAGATAAATAGTGACACCCCCAAGTTATGGTGTTGTTATTTTCATGCTTTTTGGTGAATTAGAGGTCAAGTTTGAGTTTCCATGGTGTTCTTGATTAGAATTTGCTAATTTTTGGAGGTTTTACTTCTATACATGGTTAGTGTGCATTTCTATAGGGAAATTGTGTGGCCTCCCTTATTGGGGAACCTTTTTAGTTCATTTTGAATAGGGAATGGTTGGTTAGAATGGGCTACATATGGTTAAGTCCATATTGTGCGACACCTAGGAGAAAATATGTGGGCTCCTTGGGTGTGAGAGGTGTGGTGGACAACTTTCAAATGGTATGTTAAAACCATATGGTAATCATGCGTTGGGGGGTTTTTCATTTTACAAAGCAATTTTTTCAATATCATCATTGTTTTTAAAACCATGTGAGTCTTTTCAAAGGTCATGCATGGATTAGGGTGTGATAATGGTGAGGCTCATGGTTTTACCAAACCATGTGGTGCGAAAGGATTAACTGTACATGGTATGCCTAGCTTAGGAAGTGGCCCACACATGGTTGGTGTATAGTTTAGAAAAACATACAGATAAACCATGTGCCCTATATAGGTGTTTAATTTTTTTTAAATTCCAAAAATACCCCTTTCTAATTTAATGGGTTTCACCCCAATTCACCCATTTATAATGGATGGCCCATTGGGATCTCTTGGAGGAGTTCTATAATCTCCCCCTTCAATCTAGGTTGTTATTTGGTGATTTCTAAAAGGTTTTATGTGAGTTATTCTTCATTTTTCCTTATTATTCCTCATATTTTTATTTACTATTGGTTTTGGATTTTCCTATGAAACCTTAGTCTCTCTAGGCAAATTTTAGGGTTTTGAGTGGATGTAATGATGTGAGTTTTGGGTTTTTAGGGTTGTATAATACATTGTAATCCCCTTGGGTGTTCTCATTGTTTAAGTTGAGAAGTTTTGGCTTGAATCTCATCTCATTGAGGTAAGTGATATTCTAAAACTGTTTCATTTTTGAATTCAATGTTTTTTTGTTCCTTTTAAATTCCTCTTTATGAATGTATAGATATATGTTATAGACTTTTGATATTTTAAAACCATTTCATTGTGTTTTGGGGCTTGGAATAAATTGTTTATTATAGTAATTCCATGTTTTCATGTGTAAAATAAGATTTTTAATTATTATAGGATTTTTTTTCTATACCCAGTGGCTTTTAAATGGTTTGAAAGAAAAATTATTGGATCTTGATCCAATTTTTGTTTTCAAGAATTGAAAAATATGCTTTGAAGGGAATTTAGTTTTAAAGGTATGTGTCAACATAATTTTTTTTATAAAGGTAGTTTGGGTGTATTTTAAATGATGTTTTGAATTGTGTGTGTGATTTAACCCTGTGATAATTCCTTTATGGATCTGTTTGAAAGGGTTTTTATGGAAATGGGTGGCCTACAACATTATTTTGGATTTTATAGAGAAACACCCTTGTGTTAAGGATGTGTTTTAAATTTTTTTAATGTGTGGGTGATTTTCATCATTTTCAAAATGGTGTTTAAAATGATTTTTTAAAAAAATTAGAAGGGAATAGAATCCCAAGATATATTTTGGTGTTAAAGGCCCAATTGGCTCATTATTTTAAAATTGTTATATTGAAAACACCCCTTGATTTAACCTTGATTATTTAAACATTTTGTGGTTTCCTTATCACTATGTGATTATTTTTTTCTACCCTTGTGTTGGAATGTGATTTTTTATGATGCAGATCAACTTTTATGGGGGAATTTTCATTGTTGGGTGTTAGGGGTGTGGTTAGTCATGGTTATTTCTTGTGGGTATAAATGGATCATTTATCCTACTCCTAACTTCTATAATGGTCATATGAAACTGGGTACTAAGTTGATAATGTAGATTATTCTTCTTGTGGGTTTACACACTACTAGTTTTCAACTAGTCATTTTAGAAAAAATAGATAGGTGGGGGTTTTTAATCATAATGATACTTGTGTGGGATAATTAGATAATGGTTTATACTTCAATTCATGATGTTATCTAGTTCGGTTGGTTATGCTGTACTAGGATAGATTCTTGGAACTTTAGTGAAGTTGGTTATAACCATGAAACATTAAGTTTCATGGTGAGTTTTTTATTGAGGGGAGTTTGATCTTTTATTTTTTTTATCATTTCGCCTTTTTTTTTAATTTTCATGGAACCTTATTTGTTTTTAATTTGTATATTACCTATAATTCTTGGTTCCTTTTTGATTGTGCATGACCTGTGTGTGTGTGTCGATATTTTTCGGTTGAACATGAGTTTTCAAAGATGTTTGTGAAAACCAATTTTGAATTTTAATTGATCTTATGGGAGTTCTTATGTATGGATTTTAGAATAGATTTTGGTTTAAATATATCTTGTCCAGTTATTGGATTTTAAGTAACCATTTTTATTTGAATAAAACAAGTGTGGCATTTTTGAGAAATGGAAACTTTTTTATGGATTTATTTTGAATTTGTCCAGTGTATTTATTTCCAAAACAAGTTTGATATGTTTTTAAAAACAAGGTTAAATGTTTTGGAATATTTTATATGTAATTGTTTTGAATATCCATACCATATATGTGAAAATGTTAACTTATAGTTTATTTTCAAACTACCATCGATAAATTTTTTTATGAACAATATTTCATAGTTTCGGAGGGTTGTGGTGATCTAAAGGGGTTTTAGCTCATACAAATATCATTCTAGATTCTTGGATATATGTTGGAAATTTTTAGTTTTTCAGGAACAATGTGGGGTGAGTTAGGAGGTGGATAGAGACCATAGGTTGTATAAATATGGTATAGGTTCCGTTCATGTTGGTTGGTAACTGTTTTCTTTTTAGTTAGTATTCTATCTGATTCTTATTGTTTCCTCTTATTTTATGATTTTATTTATGTACATATAGATATATTAGACCATTTTAGTTGGTTATGACCTATATTAAATGTTTATTAATTCTTGATTTTTCTTCATATTTCTTTTTTCAATTATATTTATTTTCAGAGAAATAATTTCCAAAGATATTACTAAGACTCCCAGACACTAATTACCATCCTGTGGGGATCGAGAATTCCCTTCAATCAATGTGATGGGCCAATTCAAGTTCCAGTTCAAAGGAATCCTGGGTTGGTTTATTACAAATTGGTATTAGATCCTTCGGTTTCCTTTAGCAGGGGCCTAAAATTCTTTTTTCTCCCTTGTTATTTGAGGGGGCCATGGAAGAAAGATATTAAGGATGTTAGATATTGAGATATAAGGGTGGGAAGTGCTATGCTAGCTCGTTATGACCCCTAGCCTCAATTCTCCATGTGATGATGGGTTTAGAATTGTGGATTTGAGTTTGTTTTTAGTGGTATTTATTGGATTTTGTTATGATTTATGTTTTGATCCCCCTTTATTATGTATGTGATATTGGGGATCATTCTATAGTTTTGGGTTAAAAAGGGAGGAGATCTGAAGTCACACAGATATCTTGACATGGGAAACTATGGGGTATCTATGTGATTGAGTCTTCTTACACTATAGGGTGTGTTTCACAATTGGAACATAGTGCCCCAACCCATTTGGCCAAAGTGTGCATGACATTGTTTCTTCCTCGATTAGCCTGTTTGGACTCCCCTTGATTCTAGATTCTCCTAAGGTGATTTTTACCTATGGGAGGTGTAATGAGGTGTGTGTTGATGCTCTTTGTGAACGTGTTTCATCTGAACCCTTTTTGGTTTATTTTTATTTCTTATTGGGGTTTCGTTTTTAAAACTCTATTTTGGAAGATAGAAAAGATTTTTGTGAAATATTAATTTTCAATACTAGGTTTTATGAAATGTTTTATGAAAGGATCAATTACCTTGTAGTATTTGAAAAATGGGATGTTGAAAAAAGGGATATTTTTTTGAAATAGGTTGGAAAGTGGTTTGAAAATGGAAAAATGTTTTGATAATAATTTTTATGATTCATAGCCTTTAAATAAAAATGAAAATTTGAATGTGATTTTATGAAATGCTTTTCTTAGGTAGTGTGAGTTTCACCAAGGGTTTTTCTTGAATGATAATTTTTAACAAAAAGTGTTTATATTCTTGGAGTGCTTCTTGTTTTCTATTCATTGTAGATTTTTGTTCAAATTTGATTATCAATGTAGTGGAATCATTTATTTTATATTTTAAGGAATAAATTGAAAGTGTTCATGTATTGGGATTTTGTTGTTATCCCTCAGAATGAATAAAGAAGTTTCTTTCATGATGTTTTCTACCCAGATCCAAGTGGAGTGGTGGGCATGGAATTTTCTTTGGGTTGGATGTAAATGATATTTTTCTACAAAAGATAAGATCTATTATATGCTTCTAGTGTGGGGATTCAAGGAATTATAAGTCATTTTCTAAGTCCTTATAAAGTGTTGTATCTATTGTGGATATTTGTTCCATTTTAATGATCTTATAAGGTTGGGTTTTTGGAAGAATCACTAGGTTAAATCTTTTTGGGGATTGGATGTTGTTGGGATCTCAATGGATGTTCCCTTTTGAATCTTTTTAATGGATGGTTTGAATGTTGGTTAATATCATTACTTGTTCTTTAAGATGTTTCCCTTTTTAGTATATTTTCTTTAGATGTATTTCATGTTGTGATGTGTTTTATTTTGGTTCACATTCCCCCTCTCCCGCCTATATGGTTTTTTTGTTTGGCTGTGAGATCTATTTTTTGAGCCTCGTTTGTTTCGAAAAATCCTTCTTGATGATTTCAGTCTGTTCCCATTATTTTTTTGAGCCATTGATATTCTCATTTTTTGGGATTGATATAGGTTTTTTGTGTATGATTGGATAGTTAGGGTGTGTTTTACCAGCTGATTTGGGTATACTAGCTAGGGTTTGTCTTGGGAAATTTAAGATGCACCATGGGAGGGTTATCAGAGTTTTGACCCTAGGTTATCCATGTGAATCATTTCCTGAGGTGTGATATCAAGTAATTTCTTTAAATATATTCGTGGTTGTTCTTCCTTTGGGTTTTTAAGTGTTTGTTTTTTGATATTGATTTTTTCTTATGGTTGTTCATCATTCTAGGATGTGATTCTTGATATATTTTCCTGATGATTCAATGTTAGAGAATATCTAAATGGTGTGGAGTCCATGTTAGTAGAACTCTAACTGGTGGGAATACCGTTTTATGTCTCCCATATTTGTAAAACTTTTAGTTTTAAGTTCTTGTTTGGGTTTACATTTTTTTTGTGTTTAGAGACTTTTGAAAGTATAATGGTTAGTCAAATTGATCATTTTGAGGATCGCAATTATGCTTTTGAGGTTTTTGTTTTGGTCATGATTATAGATTTTTAGGAAAATTAAATTTAGTTACATGTTTTGGATTGTCTCGAAGATATTTGGATTTTGGCCTTGAGGTTGAGCCATGTTGAGTTGTGTTTTTTGGGTTATTCCCTTCTAAGATCCTTCATTTATTCATATATTCCCTTCGACTATGGACTTTATAGGGGAATAAACTGGCATTATGGGGAGTTTTTTACACTACCATGTTATGGTGTTGTTATCATCATGTTTTGTGATGAAGTGGATGTTAAATCTGAATTTACATGGATTTAAGACTTGAAAATTGGAATTTTTTTGATGTTTTCCTTCTCGGGACCATCAAAGTGAAAAGTTAGAGGGAAACCTCATTGGCACCCTTCACGAGGATCATTTTTTTTTCTCATTTTGGAATCTATATTGTTTTTTAGCATGGGATTCTCATAGTTAAGTTGAAACCAAGAAAACCCCTAGGAGAAAAATTGTGAGATCCCTAGATGTCAGTGATGTGGCACCGGACTAATTAATGATTTGTTAAAATCAAGCTGTAAGTATGTAGTGGAGATCTTTCATTTTAGAAGACTATTTATGTTAGCTTACTCATGTGTTTTCAAATAGTTTAGGTTTTATCATAGGTTTTGTAGGGCTTAGGTTTTGATAGGGGTGAGGTGCGAAATTTTTATAGACTGTGTGATGCCCAAGGAGTAATCATGTGAGGGTTTCTTGACCTAGGTAGTGTCCAATTCATGGTTGGAATATAGTTAGGAAAATCATGTGGGGAAAAATTCCTCCCTATCGTAGTGTTTAATTTTTTTTTGTAAATTCCTAAAAAAACACTTTCAGATTTAAAGTGTTTTACCCCTATTCTTCCCAATTTCATCGAATTCCCACTGGGGAGCTCTGGGAGGAGTTCCACCCCCCCAAAATCTAAGTTCTTATTCGGCGATTTCTAAAAGGTTTGAGGTGATTTCTTCCTCATTTTTTCTCCATATTCCTCCTCTTTCACTTTTACATTAGTTTTGGAATTTCCTATGAACTCTAAATCTGTCTTGAATTATTTTATGGTTATGAGTGGATGTTATGATGGGGTATAGGGTGTCTAGTGTTTCATACATCATTTCAATCCCCATGGCTGTTATAATCATTGAATTATTTTGGTGGGTTGATTCCTATCTATTTAAGGTATGTATTATTATAAAACTATTTCAGTTCGGAATTAAATGTATGCTTGTAATTTATAAATTCATTTTTAAGAATTTATGACTATATTTGATATATTTTTGGTATTTTAAAACCATTTATTTATTTTTTTGAGTTGGAAATAAATGGTTTATTATAGAAATTCCATTTTTTAATGTCTGAAATGGAATTTCTAATTGTCCAAAGATTTTTTTGGAATTACCATTTAGATTTGAAATGGTTTTAAAGTGAAATTGTGGGATTTTGATTTTTTTTAGTTTTCTATTATTGATAACTATGTTTTAAAAATAATTTAGTTTTAAAGTGATGTTTTGACCCTAGAATGGTTTATAAATGGGTTTTTGGTGTATTTTAAATGGTGATTTAAAGTGTGTATATGATTTTCCCATGTGTAAATTTCCTTGATGGACTGTTTTAATATGTTTTTTTTGGAAATGGGTGACCTATTTACTTATCTTGATTTTTATAGAGAATTTACATTGTGTTAAGTGTGGTTTTGAAATACATTGAATTTGTTGGTGACTTCTATATTTTTCCAAATGGTGAATGTAAAGTTGTTTTATGAAATGTTAAAGGGCTTGGAATCCTGAGCCATGTTTTGGTGTGAGAGGCTCAATTGGTACTTTATTTTAAAATGGTCATAGAAAAACACACCCCTTGACTTTCCATTTTTTTTATTACCCCTTGTTTGGGCTACATGTCACTATGTGATTCATGTTTTATCCCTTTATGTGGGAATGTTCTTGGTTATTCCATGGTGTGACTTATATGAGGGGGATTTTAATCATTGGTTTTTATAGGTGAGGGTAGTCATGGTTATGTATTGTGGGTATAATCAGATCACTGATCCTATTACTATTTTTTTATTATTCATGGGAACCAAATTACCATTTAGAATATATATCTTATTCCTCTAGTTTGTTCACATGCTGCTAGTTTCCCAATACTTATGATTGGAACAAGGTAAAGGTGGGGTTTTATCATCACAATTATTCTTATATGGTTTATTTGGATGATTTTTTGGACTTTAGTGCATCCCAGTAGCTGCTACGTGTAGTTATACCCATATATGGTAACATTCTTAGCACATTAGTGACTTTTTATAGAACCATGATCCATTTTATTACTTGGAAAGTTATTGATTGATGGGAGTTTTATCTAGTGATTTTTTGTATCATTTATCTTCTTTCATTAATATGGAATCTTATTGGTTCACATTTTTTTATAATCCTTGTGGGGATTGGTTCTTAATTGTTTGTGCATGAAAAATTTGTGTGTTGGTCTATTTCCATTGAAAATGAGTTTTCAAAGATATTTATAAAAACAGGTTATGAATTTTAAAGGATCTTTTGTTAGTTATTTTCTATGGATTTCAAAAAGGGGTTTGGATTAATGATGGATTATCCAGTTAAATAACTGTAATTCATCATTTTCATTTGAATAAAATGTGTGAATTGTTTTTGAGAAATGGAAATGTGTGTGTATCTATATTTTGGTTTTGGAAGGTGTTTTTTTCGAAATGTGTGTGATCAGTTTTGAATTTTTTTTTGAATTGTTTTGGAATTCCATATCATATATGTAAAAATCTTACTCTCTAGTTAATTTTAAAACTATAATAGATGAATTTCCCTATGAAACATATTGCATAGTTTCAATGGATTTTAGTGACTTACATGGATTTTTAGATAATGAGTATATCATTAATGGTTCCTGGATCTCTATTAGATCTTATTGGTTTACCATGGACGATGTAGGGTGATTTGGGTGGTGTTGAGAAACTAGATGTTTCATAGAGATGATTTATGATCAGCTCGAGTTGGTTACTAGAAATTTTATTTTTTAGTTTTGTATCAATTATTTTTTATTCCTATTTGTGTATTTTTTTAATTTATATGCAGATGGTTAGGATTATGGTATTTGGTTATGAACTATTTTAAATGTTAGTTTATTCTTGGTTTTGATTTATCTTTTACACTATCATTTATCTTTTTTTGGGTGAATCATACCCAAATTTATTCTTGAGATTCCAATGCACATGTTTTCAGTCCCTGGTAATTGGGAATGCCCTTCAGGCCTTGTGACATAATAAGTCAGGTGCTTGATCAGATGACAACCTAGGCCTATTCATTAGAAAACCCATCCCTAAGATTAAACTATTATTAATCAGGATATATAAATTTTCAAAAGAAAATGTGGGACTCTTACATATGGAACTACCCATATATTTGTGTAACCTATTTTCCTAGGGACCTTTAAATACAAGAGTTTTCTAATTTTCTAGAAATATGATACAAACTCCCAAAACCAAAAGAATTCATTCGGAAGATTATTAACTCATATACTTTTGACATAAAAGAATCAAAATCATTTTAAGATATATCTATAAATATTAATACTTTTTTAAACATTCTAAAATATTTCCAAACCAATTTATAAATAACCATGGAACTGAAATTTCATCAAAAATAAATAAAAGAAAAAATGGTGGTGCTTTAACCATCTTATGAATACTAATAAAATTACACCAACCATGGAACTACACAAACTTAAGCACCTAAAAAACATCCTAGGCCTCTGAATACATAAAAAAATATCTTAAATATGTTCCAACTCTTGAAATATTGACTAGAATTCTAATTCTCATAATGTTCCCTACCCCAGAACAAAAAATTCTAATTTTTGAAAAAAATGAATTATAAATTTTTAGGTAATGATTATTGGTTATTTATAAATTTTTTGAAGATATCCTTGGAATGATATTATAATTATATAGTTGGAAAATACCTTTCTTTTAAACATGTAATCATGACATGTCAAGGGGTTTCATAAGGAATGAATTGTTAGTGATGGATGGGGATCACACCATATAACTAAGGTGAACCACGACATAATGGGTGTTGTGTAAGAAATAATTCTACTAGTGTATTATTAAAAGGTTTTATTTTTTATTAATAGGAAGTGTCACGACCCGCCCTCGGGGTCCGTGCCGTGACTACCCCAAGCCCGCCTTCCATAGGCCAGGGGCTGGCGACTAGCACCAAGGCGTAAATCCCGGTAAAAAGGGAAGGCATTGCCTTTGAAAAGTAAACACACACCACAGAGTAAACAAGCGGAAAGTAAACACTAAGCAAGCAGAGTACAACTGAAAGTGCGGAAAAGTAAATGGGCCAGTATACAAACCCAAACTGAAAGTGAAGTACAACTCGAAAAGGGAAAAACAGCAACTGAAAAGTAAAAGCCGCTACTCCGAGCTGTCCACTGGAAATCCCACCTGAAGGGTGGGTATAGATAGCTCCTCTGCTCCACGGGTCCCACCGTCCGCTCCGTGCACGTCTCACCCAGTGGTCCACCTCCGGGTACCGTCCCGCTCTGCAAGCCTCAGCTAAGGTCAACGCTGTCCGTCGTCTGCAACCAACACAACGTAGTGCGGGCGAAGCCCGTGCAGGGGTGAGTATAAGCTACTCAGTAGGGACCCCGAGACCCCTGAAGGTCTCTCAAATCCACAAAGGATAAACCACGAAGAAAAGTATATTCACGAAGTAACAACCGACTCTGCTTAGGTATATGCCCATACATATACCTAAGTCATCAATTAAAATACGCTCCAACCTCCGAGCCCAAGTACCACTCAGTCCACGCAGGAAAGTATACGTATTCCACATAGGAAAGCAAAACATAATCCACGCAGGATTGCACAACATAATCCACACAGGAAAGCAACATGATTCAGCTCACACAGGTATACTTCTTCAAGGACGATAAAGATGATCACTGATCCATCTAAGTCGTCGGACCCACGAAGGATCGATAGGTAACTAACCCCCGCAGAAGACCCACACAGGATCGGGCTCACACAGAACCTGTAGGCGCTGGCTCACACAGAACCGCTGAGCGCAAGGACCCACACAGGATCGGGACCACACAGGACCTGTATCACTGATCCACGTAGGATCGCTGAGTGCTGAAGTCGTCGTCGTCGAATCCACATAGGATCTCTGTACTGTCGTCGTCAAATCCACACAGGATCTCTGTACTGTCGTCGTCGCAGTCACAGTAGCAGTCGTAGCAGTAGAACAGTCGCAGCCAGCACTAGGGTTCCCGCACACAGCAAACTCGTACGGAGGGTCCGCTCCACGAGCCGAGAGGCTGATACATCAACTGTCACAAAGACCAGAGTTGATGTATCCAAAAGTTCCGTATCGTCAACAGGAACTCAACGCAACAGATGGCGCGTCGATCGGACGCCCGGTCTGAGAGTTATTGGCATTTTCGTCTCCGGGGCCCGGTTGGTTTTTAAGGCCAAACCAACCCGACCGTACTCCACCTGCGTCCAAACCTCGGGCGGAGTATGCCAAAAGATCCGTCTCACTAAGAGGAACACTACGCGACTGACGGCGCGTCAATCGGACGTCCGTAGCTCAAGATATGAGCGTTTCCGCTCCGAAGGCCCGGTTGGTTTCGTGAACGAACCAACCCGGCCGAACTCAAAGTAAACCGAAACCTTGAGTGCGATATACCGAAACGACCGTCTCGATCCAAGGATCGCGTTGCCGCAGACGGTTCGTCATTCGGAGGTCCGAGGCTCAAGTTATGAGCCAAAAACCAAAACTGGTTCGAAACGGGGGGGTACGGGTCCGGGCCGACCCGGCCCGACCCCCCCCCCCCCTGGGCGGCACGGTGGCCGGCGGCGGCGGCGGACGGCGGCGGCGGGCGGCGGCGGGCCGCGGCGGCGGCGGCGGCGGGCCGCGGCGGCGGCGCCCGGCGCCGCACGTGGGTGGCACGCGGGGGGCTAAGCCCCCGCTTCTCCTCTGGCGGCGCGGCTTAGCCGCGCCGTTTTTTTAAAAAAAACGCCCCCCGCCACGTGGGGGGCCTTGCTGGAACGGAACCGGGGGGCCGGCTGCCCCCCCCTTCTTCAAAAAAAACCGCCCCCCTCTTAAAGAGGGGGGTTTTTGTTAGGTGGCCGGGGGATAAATTTTCCCCTGGGTTTAAAGCCTTCCGGCCGGCCAGCTGGCCGACCGGTTTTCTCAAACGGGACCGGAAATTCCGGTCCCCCCCTTCGGCTTCCGACGCCGGCGGCCCGGCCGCCGGCCTTCTCTTCCGCCGCGGCCCGGAACCGGTCGCGGTCTTCTCGTCCCGCCGCGGCCCGGAACCGGCCGCGGTGTTCATCGTCCGGCGCGGTGCGACGGCACCGCGCCCCTTTCGCCGTGCCATGAAATTCATTCAACGCGGCGCGACGGCGTCGCGTTCTTGTTGTTTCTTCCAAGGTGCGCGCGACGGCATCGCGTAAGATATTTGTACGTTCATCCGCGTGGTGCGACGGCACCACGCCACTTGCTTTCCTCCGCAAATTAATTAAACAAGAACGATGGAGGGGGGGGTTCGGCCGTGTTCGTGCGGTCCGGCCCCCCTCGCGTTAACTATAACACTTAAATAAAATATTTAAATGTCTCAAGTAGACATGCGATCCACGAGCAAGAAAAGAAATAAGGAAACCAAAATGAAATCAACAACCCCTACCTCGGGTTTAAGATTCGAAGATTCGTCTACGTTCCGCGGAAGACGGCGTCGCGGAGGTCGGGCGTCGCGGTCGTCGTTCGTCAAATCCGTTGACGAAGAGATATGCCCGAAGAGACACGTCGTTGGCGGATCTTCGTTTGCCGACGAAGAAGGTCCGAGGAGGAAGCGGCGTTCCCTCTTGTTGACTCCGAGGACGAAGAAAAGAGGCGTCGTTCTTCGTCGGAGTTTGAGCGTTCTTCGTTCTTCGTCAGAGCTTGAAGATGAAGAGGAGCTCTCAAAATGACAAACAAAGAACTCAAAATAAAATAAGACTACCTCTTATTTTATTAACACAAAAGACAAAAGAATTTCAAAGTTTGAAATTCAAAAAGACTTAACTCCCATAATTAAATAAGAGTAACTTAAGCCAATAAAGAGGGGGTTAAGGGAACTTGAAAAGTCTAGGGGTTCGTGTGGGCCCCACCAAACTTAATCCTCCCAAGGGAGGTTAAGTGGGTGTGGGTCCCACTTCCAACCCCCTTAGGTAGGTTTTTAACAAACTAAAAATAAAATTTGTCTTACACAAATTTTATTTAACTCAACTGAAAACCCCAAAACTTAACTTTCAACCCGCAACAAACGCAACTCCCAAAAAGGTCTCGTTAAGTGAATATCGGCGCTGCGAGTTCATCGGTGCCCTCGTATTTCAATTCCGAGCACCGGATCAAATGTTAGGAATTCCCGCTCGTTCGTTCACTGAACGTACCCGAGCCAAACTTCGAAAATTAATTCCGGGCACTCCGGGCCTCGGAATCAGGTGCCGTCTGAAACCGCGCTCTTGTAAAATTCTAAAGAAAATTAAGAAAAAATTTCCCTTGAATTTTACGGGTCTTTACAGGAAGTTCAATGGTTGTTTTCATTAGTATATAATGAAGTCTAGAATTTTTTGGTGGTATGAAGAAAATGTTGAAAAAATTAGAAAAGTTATCAGGCACAAGTGAACCCAAATAAAATATAATGGTAAACACCATACACATAAGATTTTTTCTAATTTTATAGGTGATATATAAAGGTAATGTATGAAACTAGGATGATATGTAAGGATTAATAATATTTTGTCATAAAAATGGTAATGTATCTAATACATAAGGTTTGACCTGGATGATATATAATGGTTTATATGTATAATACGTAATATTTGATCTAGATGATATATAGTGTTTTCTCTGGATGATACATAATAGTTTTTCTAGATGATATGTAAGTGTTTATCTAGATGATATTTATGGTTAAATCCAGATTTTGAAAAATGCTCACTGTGATAGACTATAGGGATATTCATTCTATGAGGGGTTTTTAGAATAGGGAATCACACCTGATCTAGGGGGTCATACCATGATATGTTTTATAACTATTTTTCTAAAATAAATAAATAATTTTTTAAATTAATTATTAAAATAAGGAATAACAATTTTGTCTTGTAGTGTATGGAGTACACCCTAACTCTCTCTCTCTCTCTCTCATTATTCCTTACCTCTTGAGATACACTCATTGATATTTTCGATATTCCATATTGTTCTTCATAGGAGTTAGCCATGAGTATGGACAAATAACCTTGTTTATCTCATCTTGGATTCTCTCTCCATTTCCCTTCTTATTATTTATTTTTGAAATAAATGTTTTTTATAGATTAATTAATTTCTTCCGATCAGAGGTTGATTTACCAAAGTTACTCTATGAGTGGGGTCCTACTGAATCCAATAAGGTGGTTCTTGTATATTTACTATTCAATACATGTGATATGAATTTTATAATAAAAAGGTGATTTTAGGGTCCTGTGAGTGACCAATAATGAAACCACTTCTATTTTTTAATGTTCATAAGAGTCACTTAGGGGTGGTATCATATAGAAAATGATGATATGTACTTATAGGGATTGGTTTTCTTAGTGTTATGGTTTTATGATTTTATGGGAATGATTCCACTTGTTATGGATAAATTTTATTAGTATGTGGTGATTAAGGGAGTTCCTTAGGACATAATGGGTGTAACCTATGTGATTGTTGATGATTTCAATCACTAAGAATTGGGAAACACGTTTCACATGCGTGATAAAGATGCTATTGACCATTTCTTAAGGAGGAAATAGAGGTTTACAGAGTTGCGGTTATAGGATGATGGTGATTTTAAATCACAATGGGGTTGAGTTCATTTGGGTCATGTGCACCTAGGATGTGGACCATGAGGTGGGTTGAACCTATTCTTACTAGAGGTATTCTCCATAGATTTATTATTATAGAGGTAATAGTGTTGGATATCATGATGGAGAGGGATTTACTATTGGTATCTAAGGGATGTTGGTAGTGATTAAGAACAAATTATGGGGGTATGATTCTTGATATATTTGTATGAAATATTATAGTTAATGACAAAATATTTTTAAAGGATGGGTGTCATCATGCTTTGGGTGTCATCGATCTTTGGATCTGGTTATTGTTAAAGGGTTCATATGACCAAGAGACTTACGAGATGGTTTTTAGAGATTTCATTACAGTGTCTTGATTGAATTTGGATGTTTAATTAGTTATGTTTTGTGGTGTGTTATTGTGTGATTTGAAAATAGTTGTAATTCCAAGGTCTCATCTAGTTTTATAGACTATAGATGAATTATTCTACAACAGAATTAGATAAATTAGGTAAAGGCCCACTCCTAGTTGGTCGATCATGAGTAGAGAAGGATTTCTGGTGTACTTAAATTGTTTTTTATTCCACATTTGATACACTTGTATGCATATAGATATTATTTAGAGGCTATCTCAATGGTTGATTACTGAGTTCATTCTCACACCCATCCTACGGCCTCTTGGAAACATGAACACTCTAATGTTAATAATACCGGTAAGGGTACTTGATCATCATGATTCTAATAGCGATGGAGGTGTATATGGTGTATGGTTTAGAAACTATAGTTTATAGATGGGTCAGGTGTTTTCTCTGAGATGGACTAGATTTTTTTTGTTAATTTTCTTAATTTTTGTATGTAATCTTTCCATGTTCATTATTTTTTGATTTTTTATGATTAAAATGATATTTTTTATGTTTATCATTCTTATCATATGCATGCTGTAGTTTATTATTTCATGTTATTTGGTTCCAATTCCTTTATTTTTTTTATTGTTATTATTATTTAATCTGTATAGATAATCCACTACCACCCATTAGATCACCACTACTAGTTGGAAACCTATAACATATGGGGATATACACCTATGTTCTTGTGGCACTCCAGTTCAATTTTAATAGAGTGGGATGGGTTGAGTAATTTCAAATTGGTATTATAGAAGGTTGAGGTAAAATAATACTAACATGTTTTGTTTTTCTATTTGGGTTGTGGTATATAGAGGTTTGTGGAAGGGTTGTAACGTGAGATAAAATTCATTCTATGTGCCTAACCAACAAACGTGTAGACTAAATTCCACATTACCGGGGAAAATATAATTACGATTTTATTTACCACGGTTAAAAATGAGTTATTTGATTTGGATAACTTTTTTTTTGGTTGTTTATTTTTATTTCATAATCTTGGATCTGAGGTGAAAGAGTTGGTACTTATGAATCATTTTAGTAATGTATGTATTTCATGAAACAAGTGTGACTAAATATTATTACCATTTTGGTTCTAGAATGAAAAGGCATGTGGCTATTTAAAGCGACAACAACAAACTATACAGTGTTTTCTGATATTGGTTCTTGGTAGAATTTTGATTATCGAGATTGTAGTTTGGGTTCCTATCACTATTAGGTAAGTATATATTTTGTGTGTATGGTGTGTGAGGTAACTAACCCAGATATTGGTAGGTGGGGTAAATATTTTAGATGGTATGTGAATTGGGTGTGGTATGAAATTTTGAGGGATAATGGGCCATGTTTGCTATCATTTGTTCACATATTTTTGATATCTATAATGTTATATTTTTATTGAACATGCTATTTGCTTCTCAGTGAGAGGGAACTAAGATAATATCCATTGGAGTGTCAGGAGGCAGGATTTATAGTTCCTCTTAGGCATGTACCCAATGATGTTTCGAATGGAGGATATGAACATGAGCCACAAATAGATGTTCTAAGCTAGGTAGGTAAACAACATAAGTTAAAGTAGTTGGGGGTAGTGGTTTGATGAGTATCATAGGGTGATATTAGTTTGGGTAATACATATCATTGATCAGGGAGATATGGGTGATGATTCATCACTGAATACCATACACATGATTTCTAGTCATAATATACTCCTTTATTCTAGAGAGAGGTTTTTCCCTAGGTAGTGGGATACATGATCCAGTTATTATAGATGATTTTATATCAGATTAAGATTATACTAGGGTATAAGGTAAATCTAGATACATATATACTTAGGGGAGTACCTTTCAGATATACAGGTACATGTAGGTTGGTGTGAGTGTATGACTTAAAAATAATTTTGTGGTACTATTCATTGATAACTTCTTTCCACAAAATATTATGATTAGATGTCTTGATAGTTCATGCTCTTAGTACATGTAGAGAATTAGGTCATAGATGATTCCATGAGTTTATAGATTTTCTATGGATTGTTCCAATACTAGAAGGACATGAGATCACCAAAGTGTGGATATTCAAGGATAGTTTATGATTATCTATAATGGTGTTGGTAAATATCATTAGGTTGAAATCATTTTTTAATGCGGTTCACTAGGAACTAATAAAGGAGAAAAACCTAGAAGATGGGGGTTTATAGAGATGAATAGTGGTGTTAGATGATAGAGGTAGTGGAGGTTCTATAATCCAGAATAAGGGACATTAGGAGACCTAATGGTGCAGTGAGAGGAGAGGTCCGAGATGCCACTACGAAGTGGTTCATCAGTGAGATTTTCCAATGTGGGTAGACATGGGTGTTAGATCTTAGTGTGAATGAACATAAAATTAGTGTTAGACATGTAGCTAGATAGGACATATAGTTCAATATTATTTTATGATCTCATAGTCAGTTGGAATTCATGTATTAGGTAAGAATTTTGAATTTGAGGCTAGACTGGGAGTGGTACTGGGAGGAGATAGCCATGATTTATTTTCACACACTGGTCAAGGTAGTAGAAGAGATACTTAGTAGTTGGGGAAGTGTATGATAATGAGCATGAATGCATTGGGAGGATAAGTATTACACAGTAAAGATTTAGGTCAGCTTCATGTGATTGATTTAACATTTTTAGAGTTGAATATGTATATGTTTACAATCATTATTTTTCTATGAGTGTGTTAGTTTTGTTTTTTTTATTATGGGTACTGGTGTAGGATGTGTGTATGGTATAATTGGAATGACCTGAAACTACTTGAAGTATGGGTATCATCTATAATGCTAGATAATAGTGGATGAAAATAATATATAGGATGATGATTTATGATGGTTATAATGTGAGTGTTTCAGGATGATGGGTATGTATGATATCATATTTTTATTAGGTATTTTGGTTATGACATGACTAGGTAAGTGATTCCTATGGTAGAGAGAGTCCATAGAAGGAATTAACCTATTTGAGATAGTTATCCATGTTATTTGGGATTGGATTTATGTGTTCAATATTATATCAGTGTTTTGAGAATATGAATATCATGATTATTGGGTTTTGGTAAGGGTTGGATAGTGTGTCACCTAAGATATCATGAGGGGGATATATTATATGGTGGGGAATTTGTAATAGCTGGGGTATTTAGGAGTGGTAATTCAAGTTATATATTTGATAAATCATGTTCATTTGGACCTCATTAAGATATTTGGGTGTTAGTGGAGGACACAAATCATGTTTTGAGAGTTTTCCCATTATCTAAGGTAGAATTTGGTAGCAAGAAGAAAACCATGTAGTGATGCAGGGAATTATGTTGTGGTGCTAGGTTATAGAAGGAATTAATTTGTGGGGTTGATTTGAGATCAATTTATAGAAAGGGGGAACCATGACATGATGAGTTTCAAATAATAAATAAATCACTTAACTTATAATTCAAATGATATATTTTTTGTCAATTGGAAATCTTTAGCTATTTGGATATGAATAGGGTGGAGTATAGAAATTGTTGGTGCTGAACAAAATGGGTTATGATAATTGGTAAAGTCCTCATGCAAGAAGGTACACAACTCAAATGTAAGGATAAACACCCAATATTTAAGTGTTGATATAATTTTCTATATGATACATAAATGTGATAAATGAATATGGGATGATATTCAAGGGTTACAATAATTAGGTTAGATAAATTTTAAAGTATATGATACATATGATTTGATCGGGGTGATACATAACGATTGATCAGGATGATACTTATGTATAGATTCGAATGATTTTTAAGGATTTATCTGGATGATATATAAGGGTTTATCTAGATGATATGTAATTGTAAATCCAAAAATTGTAAAAAAATTGAATTTGATGAATTGGAAGGGGAATCATGCCATAAGGGGTTTGTAACAAGGGGACTCAAGCCATGAGGCAATGTTTCACAGCGTGATTTCCTTTATGTCTCTTTTTAAATAATTAATTAATTGATTTAATTAAATATTAAAATTAGCTTTATCCTTTTGGCCAATATTGTAGTGGGTGCACCCTAAATATTCTCTCCCTTCCTCCCTCCCTCACTCTCTTTGTTTTTTATTTCCCTCTTGATAGATATTCATTGATTTTTTTCTATCTTCTAATCCATTCATCATAAGAAATAGTTATGGGTAAGGATAGATGAACTTGGGTGTTTAATCGTGGTTTCTCACTTCATACCCTTATTTTCCATTAGTTTTTCTCTAAATATGGGGTTTATTCAATATTACCTGATTTATCTCGATTAGAGATAGATTTCCTAGACTTCCTTAGTGAGTAGATTCCTTCTAATTCCATGGAGGTGGTGTGTATATATATATCCTGTATTATACATGAGATATGTGTCATGTGATAAGTAAGAAAGGGTAAGGTCATTTTGGTGACCACAAATGGAACCACTCACAGTTTACATTATTCATAAGAGATACCTAGGGGTAATCTCATGTGAAAACTAATAATTGTGGCATAGTAGGGAATATATTTCTTGTTGGTGTGAATTTAGGATTTTATGGGAATTATTTCATGTGTTATGGATAAAGTTTCATGGTATCTAGTGATTAATGTGGCATATTTTAGGTTTTGAAGCAATCTTCATGTTCTGATACATCTACTGGATAAAGTGAGAGCCATATGATAAAATGCTCCTAGGGTTCTAGTGGAAGCAAATAGAATTATATGGGAGGGGAAGATTGATCAATAGAATGATTTTATTTAGAAGTTATTTTCATGAGATATTAGTTTTGAAAAAGTGAATGGTAAGTTCACAACCTTCAATGTCTAGGTTTTGGGTGCTATAGGGTATCGACAGTCATCGGGGTTAAACAATTATTTATCCAAGAATTGCAGATGATATTGAAATAGGTTGACCAGCTGGGAAACATTATATATGTGGTGGTTAGACCACTTGTACATGGTTTTTATTATTTTTATGTGGAAATAGGGTAATTATTCATCGAATAATATTTCCAATTGTGATTATAAAATTTGTATCTTTGAGTAATGAAAATGAAAAAAGATTTATCCCATGGTTATAGGACATAATTTTGTAACTATTTTACAACTAAAGTGTTATTTATTTATTTTTTATTTACATTAATATTGAATTTTTATGTTGAGTTATATAGAGTGTGTGAATAAAATTTGTGACTTGGTGTAATGAATTAGGTATAAAATCATCCCAACTTCTAGAACACTAGGATTGTGGGATGAATTTTAGTCAGTGGAGCAACTGAATCTTGAATATATATTATACATTGTGTTTAAAAGAATCGTGACTGGTAGATTAGTGGTGTGTCCTATGACATAATAAGAGGTTTCAATGATTGGTTAAGACATCAACAATTTAAAACCGATAATAAAATAGGTACATTTTTCTTTCCATATGGGTTTATAATTTAGTTGTTATTTTTTTCATAGTCGTAATTTTGATTTAAGATAATGGAAAAATCTGAGTTAATAAATATAATAGAAAATACTTTTTATTTTTGAGAATACATATAATCAATTTTCTTATTCAAAATTAATTGGATCTTTCATTGACTAAAATAAATCCTAATATGATGGAAAATTTTTAATGGGATAGGTTGGATATAAATGTGCTTCAACTATTTTAGATTTAATTGGATATAAATGTTGCCTATAACATTAAAGTTGTGAAGTCTTCATTCAAGTTGATAAATAACCAAGAGGACATTTATAGGAATAACTCATTTATGGGAAATTTGTTTAGAATTTATAGAATTTTCAACATGTAGTTTTCATAAGATAAGACTTTGACACATCATATCAATGATTTTAACATGATTAAAATTCATATTGAATTTTTTAATACGAAGTTTGTGGAAGGTGTTCATGTACTACTATTTTTATCATCAATTCTGTATATTTTGGGAAGAATTGGTTCCCACCACGAGAAATTCTTATGGTAAGACTAAATTAGTTTGTTGAGGATGTTATGGGTATTATCTAATATAATGAAATCGAGTGGATAGAGGTTTAAGTACCATATGATAGTTCTCTCAATGCATTAGGAAGTGGAAGGTCACCTCATCAGAATATAAGTTAGATAATGTCAGATAATAACAGACATGGATGGAGTTGGGGTAAATTATCTATTCTTAGACCAACATGTTTTCACTATGTTAAGAGAGTTCGTCAAAAGAATGAATCCAAGGAAATAATAAGAAACTCTAGACAAGAAGTTTTTGAAATTTTAGGTTTTATGATTTATTTGGTAGTTTCTATAAGTAGTAATTTATTACCGAGTGTTAATGTTCTAGTGAAATAATGGATAATTTATTATGGATAATAGTTCAACTCTTTAACAAGGAAGGGATACATGTCAAATTATATGTTTATTAAATCTAGAATGATACACTTTGTAGAAAATGGGGATATGGAAATCATGAGTAATGGTGAAGTGAAGGATCGAAGGAAGAATGAAAGTCTCCTTGATCTCATGGTTGTTTAAAACATAGAAGATCTACAGAAGAATTAAATTTCCATAGGGTAGTTGGAGATAATAGGGTTTAGAACAATTCTATCCATTGGACTATGTAATATCACTTGAGTTTTTATGTTCATGTATAACTGAATAATGTATGAAATGTTATATCTTCCTGAATGATTAGATAAAACAACAACTATAGTAAGTATAAAATATTATAGTTTAGAGTTATGGAATTTTTGATTCTATCATTTATTGATAAGAATGTGAATATTATAGTTACTGAACCAATGATGAATCTATATTCTATAAACATAAGATTTTACTCAAGAAAAAATAGAAATTTCCATTTAACATTAGTAGAAGGACACCTAAGATCTAAAATCCAAATCTTGTTCACTTGTATATATATGGAACAACCCACGTCCAATCTCATAGAGGGTTATAATTCTTTGGGACATTAATTGATATTTATAGGAGGAAGGTATCTATTTACTTTCTTAAACAAAAATATGACATACCTAAAGTTGTTTTTAGTTATATGAAATGGTGGAAAATTATACTAAAAGTAAAATTAAGTGATTAAATTCAAAACATTATAATTAGTATAGAAAAAGGATATTTGAAAATTTTTATAAGGATAGTGGGATAATAATTGAGAATACATTACTTGATACACCTAAGCAGAATGGTGTAGATAAAAGAATAAACCAATCATTAATAGATATGGAATGAACCTTGAGGTTTTACTCGATAATGTGTAAGGGGATTTGGGTATAAGTGATCAAATATATAGTATAATTAGTTAACTGAAGTCTGTTTTTATATTGAACCAATCCTTTAACATATATTTTTATTTCATTTTTACCATAAAAAAAATAAACACTACCCAAAGACTATGAGGCCTAGTGACTTTGAAAGATTAGGTTAAAAATACATAAAAAAGAAACCAAAATAAAATTAATTTATTTAAATATCCATAAGTAACTCATAAGTCAATTTGATATCATAAAGATACATTGGATAACCTAAGGAATACATAAAAAAGGGGTGAGCTAAAAATCTTAGTAAGGGAATAAACATGACAATTAAGAATAACATATGTATAAAAATGTATAACATGAATCATAAAAGTCATGGACAAAAAATAAATAATATGGGAGCATAACATAAAGAAAATGGAATCATAATATCATGGAATCATGGGAATTTGGAAACAACATAAAACATGACATAAACATAAGTAAAGGATAACTACCAAGACAACATCACATGGTAGATAATGTCCCATTATATATTAGGATTACTCTCTAATCCCATATATAAAGTGTTATGAGATAAAAATATTACCAAATACATTGGATTTATATCATGGTACACACATCATAACATATATATGCATATGTGTTCCATATAAGTAAATCAAACATAATGTATAAACATAAGGATTACCCATGGGAAGAAATAGGCTTCATAACCGTGTCATAATGTTGAACCATATGGACTATCATAATGGTGTACATGGAAAACAGATTCACACAATCTTAAAAATTCATAATCATAGTTCATGGGAAATGATATTTAAGTGATTTAAATACTTGAAAAAGAGTATAGAAATCCCTTTGTAAATGTACCTATTAATTGGGGATTTAGGGAAAAGGGTAAAAAACCTTTAAAGTGGGTAACCGGATTTATAATGTTTATAAAAAAGTACTAAAATTAGTTTTATGTTAAAATGATAATATTTAGAAATCCTAGTTTGTTTAAATTGTTTTAAAGAGTGGTACTTGTAATAGGGGAAAGAAATAGAGATGTTTTCCTTAATCAGTTTTTCATATCGAGAGAAATTGAATATGGAACCTTTTAAAATATGTATATCTCCATCAAGGAAAGATGAATTAAGATATGTATATATGTGTAGGGAATATATAAAATATATAAAATATGTAAATAATAATATTATAGTAATAAAGTGATGTATGAGAGAGAAATCATAGCCCTAAATAAATTAGGTGGTTTGGAGAGACCCCTTGCCTTACATGACATAATATGGGATTATTATTAAAGATATAAACATGAATAAAGGTAGAAATAAAGTTATAAGAAAATATCCAAATAAGTTACAGGGTTCATAATTAATGGAACTTGACATCATCCCTTTTAATGATGTTCGTTCACTTGGGGGATCCCATACTTGAAAAGAAAGTAAACCGATCATCTTGGGGGGCCTTTTGGTGAGAAAATCAGCATCTCTGTTCCACTAATAACATGTGTGAAGCAATTAGATCATGTTATTAATAAGGTTATTTAATATTTCAATGTGCTAGGAGATAGACCACATGATATAGATATGACCTTGAAGAGAATTATAGATGGTTATGGAGCCTGATTCAACAACAACCAACATGATGTTCTCTAAACTACATAAATGTAATCCTTTAATCATGGAACAAGCCACAGTAAGGAGGGAGTCTATGATACCAAATGAAACTATGAAGTCTTTGATAATGAAGCATATAGGGTAATAAACGGTGCCACCTCCCCACACATGTGATATACATACTACATGAACCATCTATGTTAAGCTTCCTACCATTTGTATGGGGGTGATAGAAAACCCACCATCATAGTGGGAGTAGCCTTTTGGTGGATGAGGTAAGGATCATGTTTTCCATGATTTTTCATAATGTGGTTAAATTGTAGCATATTTTCAGAATCTTATCTTGGTATATCACTAGGCTTATTGTCCATATAATGAGATCTATGATTTAGTAGAGGTATCCTTCACGATGAGCCATATTCCTTACCTTCTAAATGCTCCAACATCTGCCATCCAGAAGGATATACCTCAACTTTTTCATGATATGATTATTTTACATTCCTTGGAACCAAATCTAGATAAAACTATCACCCCTTAAATCTTGGAAATCTAGACTAGTAAACTCATTTACTAAGCACCAGACTCAGTTAGCCTGCTCACAATCAAAGAAAAAATGGGCAATGGATTCCTCACTAGGAATTTGAAAAAAGGATCACTTAGACATGAGGTGAATCCCAAGAAATTCAACATCCTCATCAATGGATAAGGCATGGTTCTGAATATACCAAATGATAAAGTTAAACTTTGTTGGGGGAATATCTACACCCGAGAAGGCTACCTCAGTTATCTTTCAATTGAGAATTATGAAACATGCTGTGATACACCTTTATAAAAAGGACCCTGATGAATAACCCATTATTTTTTTTCTCATTCATCGAGTGACATGATAAGGTTGAAGGTATAATATTAATCCTTGTTAAAAATTTATTGGTTTAATATCGATTGATTACTCTATTTACTAAATGTCATGTCTGATTTCAAGAAACATGGGATGCCCAGCATGGTTCCCACCCAGTTTTGTTTCCAAAAAATTGATATCTCCCCAACTAATGATCCAATATACATGGAACTTCATAAAAAATATATGAAATTAAATAATATGACATAATATCAAGGTTTTTCCCTTTTTAAACACCAAAACATTTTCATATTTTCCCATAAAAAATTTAACCCAAAGAGTGTGGCCTTAAATATCCTTACATTCCATCTTTGCATGCAAATAGTGCATCATGTCAGAGAAGTTCCTCAGATTAATGTCACCTTCTTACAAAACCTTGTACATACTATCCCATGAAGCCCAAAAGAATATTATATATAAGTGAAAATAACATATGAATGAACACACTATGTTTTCAATGTATCTTATTACGTCATTCAACACCTCGATAATTGATAGTATGTGTATGGGGATGGAAGTTGGAACTAGACTTACCTGAGTAATTATACCATATAATATAGAGACCCAGGATTATCATAAATATATATTACATCATCTTTTGATGAACATTTATTACATTACAGAAAGAATTTTCTGAGGATCATAATGGTATAGATCCATTGGAAATAGGAAAACATAAACTACTACCTCATATGTGAATAACAACATCTCCCATTGAGTTCTTCATATCTTGAACCCTTCTTAGAAAGATCATGAATAATATATTTATTCATATATTGTGGAAAGGGAACATAATAAAGAGTGATATTAGATTATATTTAAGGGTAAAAAAGGGAGATACATTAGCCTAACATGAATATAAGGGTATGAGAATGTGATAATAACATTTAAGAACCATACAGTACATATCAAAGATCCTAATATTGAGTCATGGAATAAATACAAGCTATTAATAAGACATGAGTCATAAAAGAATCAAATAACATGAGTTATGAGGGAATAAAAATGGCATAATACCTATAATTTTGGTTTATATATATGTATAGAATATCATTTCCATTATAGTCAAGGATCACTACTAAATACATCATAGTGGTATTGGTTCACTCATAAAACCATCATAGTATTCAAGGTTCACTCCTAAGTCTATCATAGTAGAAAAAGAAGCTTACTAAACTGGGTCCACTCCCCATTATAGCATTTTCTATATCATAAAATATAAATCTTTACCCAATCCATTATATAGAGATATAGGTCACAGCTATCACATAATGAAAATCATATATATGTGTTCCCAATATCATAAAAAGTTTATCATATCCTAACCCATGAAATGAAATGGGTTTCATAAACATTTCATCATATAATAACCTATGCAAGATATATAGGTTTCATAATCATTTAATTATTTTATCATAGTATAACTCCTGAAAATATGCAGCTTTCATAAGCATTTCATTATGGTGTAATAAGTGGGAGAGAAACAAGTTTCATAAATATCATGAAATCATAAGAAAAACAATTTATAGAAAGAATAATAATGTAATACTTTCATCATATCCATAATAAGGCATTTATAACATCAATGGGTTTCATATTATTTGAAAAATTATTTTAAATGATTATTTAAAAAATTTCATGAGGAAAATATCCACGTCACATTTAAAAAATAAACCTTTTAAAACATAAAATTTTTAAAAATACTTTTATTATAAAATAAACATAGAATATTATAAATTATTATTAATAAAATGATTGTTTATAAATATAAGGAATTCTATTCATACTTTACATGATGAAATTAAGATTCATTTCACATTTTTAGTAAATACTGATTGGGAATTACTTGGAAAATGACATGAAGATTTCTTTAAAAAAATTTTGGAAAACAATTCAAACATGGGTAAAAAATTTATTTAATAAATAATTTTGAGAATTAATTTTTTTTAAAAAAAACCTTTCCTAAAACATGGTTTTGGAAGAAAAACGAGTTTTTGATCGAAGAGAGAAATAAAGATGATTTTTTTTAAAATATTCTTTTGAAATATTGAGTATATAATACAAGAAAAATAAATAGAAAACATTTATTCTCAATAAATAATCATATTAAAAGAAAAAATTTATTTTCTTGAGAGATATATCATAATATTTCATCATTGGAATCATAATCATAAACAATCCCAATAAACAATGAGATTGTAAAATAAAATACATACCACTTTGGTAACTTTGAATCAAAATACCCATGAAAGAATAAAATTAATTTAAACATAAAATATCATAAAAAATAAATAAATTCATCATATTAAATTTCAAAGGGTCTGTATATACATATCATAAAAGAAGATAGGTGTATAACCAATTATATGTCTCAATGAAAGAAAATTGAGACAAAAATCTCTTACCTTAAGTCTCGACTTCTATCATACACATTCAAACCTCAGGTATAATAAATATAAATTTATTATATATATATATATTATATAATATATATATATATATAATACTATATATTATTTACTTAAGGCCTTTTATTGTCTGTTTATTGACAATTCCATGTTAAAGTCGCGTTACAGGAAATAATTTCCATTGTGTATTTATTTTTATTTGTTATATTTTATTGAATAATTTTATCACGGTTCCATAATATCCAGAATAATAATAATTATATAAATATCTTATATATTCAATATATATGTTTTTATAGTAACACATAAGAGTTTGAGAGAGAAAATGAAACACACCATTCATAAAGACGGTAGGTTGTATGTACACATAAAAAATATTTTTATTTTATTGATGGATTGAATGAAAAAAAGGTAAATAACATATTAAAATTAAAGAATAATTATTATTTAATATATATAAAATATTTTCATTAAACCCATCCTTATTACTTTCCATGTAAAGTGTCAATGAATCACATAGCTTCATGAGGTGGTAGTTCGTTGTACACATAAGGGACGTTATTATATTCCTATATAATAAAAATTAAGAATGAATATGTGATATAATAATTATATAAGTATAATTATATAATAAATATAATATATAAAAATTTAATCCATAAAAATATCTATTCGTAATTGATGGAAATAAAAAAATGAAAAACATCGGTTCGCGAGACGGTAGTCCACCATACACATGAATAATGATTTCGTAACCCATTTGACGAAATTTGAGATGTTAATACGTAATTTAATTAATATTACAACATATAATAATATTTAATATACTTAGGTTTTTATATCAGTAAGTTTTAATATTAATTGAAGGAGGTGTAGGATGAAATAAAGTAAAAATGATCGTTGAAGAACGTAACCTCTTCTTTAGAGAACCTCATTGAGGTTTCGACAAAAGGATTATTAGGATAAATTTATAAAAACATAAGGCTCTTAGATTGTGATTATAGAATTAATTAAGTGATTTGGGAATGGATTTTTAATAAAATGGGGTTTTTAATATTGAAGATGAGAGGAGAAAGTGTGGTCTTTTATAAGTGGGGCGAGTGACACACTAATAATTTAAGAAAAGAAATTGGTTTACCCATGATTTTCACCTGAAAAAGTATTAAAAGCGAACACTTATTGATACTAGAAGATATATGGTCAAAATATGGCCATAAAACTGATGTTGTACAAGATTTGGATCAATTTTAACCCTTACATCATTTAGTTTAATCCCTAGGAAACCCATTTTTGCCTTAACCATTATAAAGAATTTTTACTATTCTTGATATTCATTATGATCAAAAATTAAGTCGAACTTATTAATTAATAAAAAGTATTATAATTAAAAATATTAAATGTTTTTTTTAAAAATTCCATTAATTTAAGAGGAAAAATTTTATTTAAAATTAAACTCACATACGAGTAGAGAATTCAACTTTCCAATGAGAAAATGTCCAAAAGTTTCAAAAGTTTTTATATCAAAATTAAATACGAAAATGAATACAATGAAAAATTATATTATTTGATATATAATTTAACTAATTTTACTTCTAAACCCATTTAAAAAAATTAACCTTATAAATTCTTTAAATAAAAAGAAGTATTTTTCACTATTTATCAAAAAATTAATCTTTTGAAAAAAAATCCAAAAAATTCACCATAAGTTAATTTTAACATGATAATTTAAAAAATGAAGTTTATTTTATAAAATTATTTTTCCAATAATTCTAAAATCAAAATTATTATTTTTCACAAAAATATTTACAATAAATTTTTTAGAAAAATATTATTTTCGTAACACATAAAGACATTCAAAAAATTAAGTATTTTTTATCAAAATGTTTTAATTATTTAAAACCATTATACTTAATATTTAAAATTATTTATTAATATTTATATATATATTTTTAATGTTTTGGTTATAATTATATTATTTAAATAATAATATTAATTTTTTTGTGGTTCATTAAAACTTGGTGTTATAGGTAAGAAAAGTTATTAATGGAATTTAATTTATTAAAAAAATTCGTAAAAAATTTTGGAGTAAAATTATACCCCCATTAAAATTCTTTTATACATTTAAATTCATCACTCTCATACAAACAAATTCAGATACATGAACCTAATTGTTTCCTCGAATTCATATATAGCTTCTAAAAACTGTTGGTTTCACCACAAGACCTTGACCAGAAGAGTGGTCTTGTTTTATAGAACATTCTATATATGATCCAAAATATCCACTTGTTCTTCAACATAATAAATATCTTTATTTAGTGGTATGAACTTTGTGTTAACTATATGTGAAGGATCAGGTATGTACTTCCTTAGGAGAGATATATATAACACATCATAAAATTCAGAGAGGTTTGGTGGAAGCGTCAATTGATATGATACCTTAAAGATACGATTATGAATTTAAAATAGACCAATATAAATAGGTATTACTTTTACCTAATTTACTAATATCGTTACCTTATTCTATGGAGAAATTCTTAAAAACACTCTATCAGAAACATCAAATTATAGATCATATTGGCGATTATCTGCATAACTTTTCTGTCAACTCTAAGCCGCATTGATGTGTAACTGAATGGATCTAAAATTATCTACCATTTTATTATCTATCTTAGTTCCCAATAAAATTATTTATCTAACTTCATTCAACTACATTGGATCTATACACTTATTTCCATAGAGTGCTTTATAAGGATTAATCTCAATGCTCAAGTGAAAGTTGTTGTTGTTTGAAAACACAACTAAAGAAAGGCATTGATCCCAAAAAACATTCAAATAAATAGAAAAAGATATCATCATACAATATAGGTTTTGAATTTTTATCTCATACAAAACATATATTTAAGGATGATATGTAGTGACGAAACATAACTTCATATCTAGATCTTACTGAAGACTTCGCCAGATCATCAAGGTAAATCTTAAACCCCGATCAGACACAATAGAAAGTGATACCCCATATAAAATTATAACTTCTTTAATATATATTCTAGAAATATTATCAAGAGAGAACTATTATATGGTAGTGATTAATTATTCTAAAGTTTTATGGTGGTTTACTACAACCCATAGAGCATTATGAGTATTTGACATTTTAGGGAGTCTAAAGACACAATCTATGGTGATGTTTTTTCATTTATATTATGGTGTGGTTACTGGGTTTAACATCCCCATAGAATTTTTTATCTCATACTTTACTTTTTGACATACCAATAACTGAGATATAAATTTCACAATATCTATCTTTATTCTATACCACCAGAAATAATCATTCAAGTGTGTATACATTTTCATACTTCTAGGATGAATAGAGAATTAATAACTATGAGATTCTGCTAACAAATCCTTCAAATTCGGTATGGAAGGAACACATGCATGACTCTTGGGACTTATCATTCAATCATGATCATGATTAAACTTAGGAATATTTGTAAAATTATTTTGAGTATCTATATCTTTCTTCAAGACCTCTTTAATCTTCACTTAAATAGACGGTTTAAAATTCAATTGAGAAATCTAAGATTTATACCCTTCCTTTAGGATTTATAGATCCATCCTATGAAAATATAGAAATATTGGACCTTTTTTATCCTCAACATGGATAATCCTTTATGATCCTTTCAACATAAGGCATCAACTGGCTTGTTATCTTTTCAAGGGTGGTAATGTATTGACCAGTCATAATATTTAATCAACTCTAACCATATTCTCTAGAACATATTAAACTATTTCTATGTGAATTATAGTTTAGAATTTTTTTATTGGTATATATATCACACTTTTCTCCATAAATATAATTCTTCCATTTGTTTAATTCAAAAATTACCGCAATTAACTCCAAATCATGAGTTGGGTAATTTTTCTCATGAATCTTTAATTTTTTGTGAGGAATATGCCATAACCATGTAATTATATATACAAATGAATCATAACCCCTTCTTCTATGCGTTACTAATGATTAAAAACTCTTCTCCACTTTAGTGAAATGTAATCATATGTGTGATAACTAATATTCTCTTCAGTTCCATGAAAGTTTACTCACATTCATCTTTCTAGAGGAAGTTTTCTCTCATATGAGTTAAATTGGTGAGTGGATTACATATTCATGATAAATTCTCCAAAAAAAAATCAATAATATCCATATAAACCATGAAAACTATGAATCTTAGTCTCCATGGCTAGTTTGGGCCACACTTAATAGACATTGTCTTTTATGGACCAACTGATATACCATCTCATGAGATTATATGACCCCAAAATGAAACCCTTTTCAGCTAAGATTCGCACTTTGTATATTTTTCATATAGTTTCTCCTTCCTGAGGGTCTTTCTTAAAATTATCAAGTGATCATAAAGATCTTCCTTTCTCTTTGAATAGATATGAATATTGGTTATAAATACTAGAAAAAAATGATCAAGATAATCTTTAAAGACTACATTCATTAAATCCATAAATACAATGGAGGAATTAGTAATATTGAATGGAATATCTATATTTTCTTAGTTTCCATAAATTGGACAAGATTATTTCTTGGATATATCCTCATTTTACCACCAATTGATGATATTTAGAACTAAGGTCGAACTTTTAAAAGCATTGAGGTCTACACAATTGATCAAACACGTCACCAATATATGGTAAAAGATACTTTTTGTTATTTTCATCTTTTTAAACTCTTGATAATCATTAGAGAGTTTCAATGATCCATATTTATTTAAAAAAAGGGAATACGTGTACCCTAATGACATACACTTGGATGAATTAAGTCATTTTCAAGGTTCTCCTAGAGTATCCTCTTTAATTACAACAACTCAATCGAGGTCATTCTATAGGGAGTGCTTGAAAGGAGTATGACAATAAATAGGAGTTCTATTGATAACTCAAATTCTCATTTTGGTGGAAACCTAGGAAACTATTAGGAAAAGACATAAAAATATATTTCACAATAGGTTAATAATTATATATTGATTTTCTCTCCAATTGCATTAGACAAAAACCCTTTATGAATAGGAATGAAAACCCATACAATGAATTTGATTTCCATTGGAAGTTAATATCTATCATTGCGTTGATACATTATCAATGGTTGGATTGGAAATTCAAATGTGACTTCCCTTCCTAATTTTTTTTGTGATATTTATATATATAAGTATAACTCATGCCTAAGATAACTTGAAATTAAACCATAGGAACAATGAAAAGATTTAAAAGAATCACATTATCACAAAATTCAACCAAATAAGAATCACATAATTGAGATGTGATAATCATACCATTATGTGTTTTTAAATATAATTATATATATTGTTGTTTTGGTGGAATATTTACACCCTTATAAAATTATTCAAATATAAAATAATGGGTAGATCCAGAGTCAAAAAACACATTAATAGTTCTATAGTGAATGGTAAGTGTACCTTCCACCACATCGTTATCGTAACCCTTATTTGAAATATTGATCGCATGAGATTTACCATTTTATCTCATATTAATAGGTTATTTACATTGATCATCATCATTAACCTTTTAAATTGGGCACTGGTTAGTATAATTTAAAAAATCATTGCATTTGAAACATTGGAGTATGTGTGGTGCATTCTGTTTTTCTTTCCCTCTATTTGCATCAATAACTTACTTATTCCCATAAATTTGGTATTCAATTACCTAATAACCAACCCTTACACTCATAAAAAATCTACTAGCATCATTATTAAATTTTCCTCTATATTTTTTCCCACAATATGATCATAAATGAATTCTCATATTCTTCTCTCCATGTTTTTTAGATTTTTTTCCAATTTTATTTTTCTCTTATGTTAAAAACCATGAGATTGATATGTAACTCTATCCTAAATTTAAATCTAGATAGAAAATAAAAAAAATGTCTTCATTTCTCTTCATGTAGTTTATGGATAATTCCATTCAGAGACTTGGTTTTATGACACTAAAGAATCAAAAAAAATTACATTACTATTGGATGATAATACAAGAAGAATACATCAAATGTCAGGTAAATTTTCCACACAGGTACAAAAAATATTCATCATCCTTTCGTTTTATCTCAAGGAACACCTTTATATTATTAGAATGAAAAAAAGAATGTACTTATAAAAAAATATGTTCTTAAAATCATTCCAATCCATGGATTCAGTTTCATCATGTTTTCTTGTATTATTGATGAGAGTCCATATTTAATCTTTTTCAATTTAAAAATTATATAAAAAAATAAAATCTTAATGTCCCTGACATTGGGGAATGTGAATTATCATTTTAGTGGAACTAATCCATTGCTTAGAAACTAGAATACCATAATACTCATGGAAAGAAGGTTAAAATTTCCTCACGAAGAACTAAAATAAAATTTGGTTCTCTCCTTTGTTTTTTAGAAGTAAAACATGATTCATAGCTTAAGAAAGTCGAGTGAGAATAATAATGATATTTTTAATTCTATCTCCCATAATTGTTAGCTTCTTTATAATTCAATAATTTCATTATTCATGACACTCATCATTCACGTATTTTCTTTGGGTTCTAACAATTGAATAAAACCAAAAATCATAGTGTGATCAATAATAATTATAGCTGGGAATCATATTATCTGGAAATATTACTTGTAGGATGTCTAAATCATAACATATTTTTAGTTAATGACACCTTACATTTATCCTATATTTTTCATTGTCAACATTTTTTAAATCTTTCATGATAGTCTATAAAGAGTTTGCTAATTTTCAAAGCATATCCCACAAGATTGTCATACTAGGTGTGGAACAAGGCTAATTTTTGTACACCTGGTGATGATTGAGTCTAGATCAATGAACCCATTTTAGAGTTATTACACATAGATACCTTTGTTCTGGAGCCACATATTATTATACTATCTAGATAATGATTTATTTTCTTAGAAACCACTCTGTATATCATTTACTAAAATTCTAGGACATTTTCCTATATTTTGACTCATCCTCAGAATTACATTTAAATATTTCCATAAGGATATTTCTATTTTTTTCATATCCTAGTTTCAAAATTTTAGTTAAACCTATCCTCTGATACTAAATATACCTACCCAAGATTCTCATATGTAGAAATTGCATCATGTTTTTATGAACATTCGTTACATTACTCAGACACATGCTTGAGGATCATAAAGTTATAGTACCATTGGAAATTGTGGAACAAAATAACTAGTTCATATATTAAGTAAATAATCTACCACTTAGTTCATTATATCTATCACCCTTTATAGAAAAATCATACATAATTTTTTTTTCAAAACGTGGGTAAAGGAAATATAATGAAGGTTGATATTAGAGGTTCAGTAAGGGAAAGAAAGGGAGATACATAAAAATAAAATAAATATAAAGGTATGAGAACATGAGATTAACATTTGAATTCCATACCCTTCATATAAAAAATCATGATATTGAGTCATGGAATAAATATTTGTAATTCATAAAACAAGAATCATAAGGGAATCCAAGAACATGAGTAATGAGGGAATAATAATGGAATATGATAAGGAATTATGGAATACAAAGAATCATTGAAAATCATTTAATTTTAGTCAATTCTTACTACCAAGGCTATCTAGTAGAATGGTTTCACTCCCCCAAACCATCATAGTAGACATGGTTCACTCCCAAGATCATCATAGAAGAAAAATTACTTTACTAAATTAGGTTCACTCCCCATTCCAATCCTGTCAATATCATGTGATATAAATATTTACGCAATGTATTTAAGGGAAATATTGGTCCTACCCATCACATAATTAAAATCATACATGTGTGTTACATAAGATCACAAAAGATTCATCATATCATAACCCATTAAATGAAATGGGTTTCATAAAAATTTCATCATAATATAAACCATAAGAAATTGATAGGATTCATAATCATTTCATCACAATATAACATGTGAAAAGAAGTAGGTTTCAAAATAATTTCCTCATAGTGTAACCCATAGATGAGAAATAGGATTCATAAAAATTATTCCATACTAAAAAAACATTCAAATAAATAATAAAAATGGTATTATTAGATCATATCCAATGTAATTTAGATTCACCCTCAATAGATGTCATCTTATATAGAAAATGATTTTAAAAGATCATTTAAAACATTTATTGAGGAAAATATCATTTACAAATTTATTTATTTTAAACATAAAATCATTTAAAAATAATTTTATATGAAATAAAAATTTTAATATTATAAATTAATATTAAAAGAAATTATTGGTTTAGAAAATTAATAATTATATTTATATCTTACATGATAAACAAATATTCCTTTCACATTTTTGGTAGAAGCAAAATGTTCATTGTTTAAAAAATGACATAAATATTCCTTTCAATTTGTTTTTGAAAAAAATTAAAACCCTGGTAAAAATGTATTTAATAATGAATTTTTATAATGTTAAAATTGTTTTTTAAAAAACTTTTAGAAAACATGGTATTGGAAGAAAAATAATTTTTAGACCTAATAGAGAAATAAATATGATTTTTATTAAAAACATTATTTTGAATTTTTGAGTAAATAAAGAGATGAAAATGATGGTAAAACATGTATTATAATCGAATAACCATAGAATAAAAAAATTCATGAGTTTATTGAGATATAGATCATAATATTACATCATTGAAAGAATAATCATAAAGAATCCCTATAAATGATGAGATTCTAATATAAAATGTTACCACTTTGGTAACATTGAATCATAATCCCCATGAAATAGTAACATTAAAATAACATATAAAATCATGAAAAAAGTTAATTCATGATATTACATGTTGAAGGGGATGTATGTAAATCACATAAAATAATATTGGTTCATAACATAACATATGTCTTAAGTAAGGAAAATTGAGAGAAAAATCCATTACTTTAAGTCTCAACTTCTGTCAAACATGTTCAAACCTAATGTATAATAAATATAATTATATACTAAATATATGAAACAAAAAAAAAACCACACATATATATACATATAATTATATATATTATTTACTTATGTCCTTTTATTAGGTGTTTATTGACAATTCCATGTTAAAGACCCATTTTGGGTAATAAGTTTTTTTTCATGTATGTTTTTATTTGTTATTTTTGGTCATATTAATTTTACAATTGATAAATCATCTCCAAAATGGAAAAATTAATATAAATACAATAAATATTCATCATATATGTTTTTAGAGTAATCAATATGAGTTATATATAGAAAAATAAATAGACCTTTCATAGAGATGATATGTCGTACACATGCATGAACTATGCTTCAATTTTTGAAAGGAATTTTTGAAATAAAAGTTTATAAAATATTAAAATTAAAGAATAATTTTTAATTCATATGTATGAAATATTTTAATTAAACCCATTCTTATTACCTTCCATGTAAAGAATGAATTAATGACATCGCTTCACGTGGTGATAGTCGACTGTACACACAAGATACATTGTTGTATTCCCAAAGAATGGAAAGTAAGATTGTATATATTCTATAATAATTATAAAAGTAATATAATATAATAAATATCATATATAAACATTTAATCTATCTTTATATCCCACCATGAGAGGTGGTAATTAAAAAATGAATGACATCAGTTCACAAGGTGGTAGTCTTCCATACACACGAATGATGATTTCATAACCCTTTAGATGGAAGTGGGGATATTTTTAGGTAATTACCTTAACATAATATAATATTGGTATATGGAATATAACTAGGTTATTATATCATAATTTTTTAATTTTTATAGAAGTATATTGAGAATGTAATAATGTAAAAATACCCGTTGAAAAACGTTACCTCTTCTTTAGATATCCTCCTTGGGTTTTCCGCAAAAGGATTATTAGGTTGGATTTATGGAAAAAATTGTTCTAGGACAGTAGGAGACAATTAAGGAAATAATTTTTTAGGTATCACTTAAACCAATGCATTTTTTATGTGTAAATTGGATAAGAGAAGGGGTGGCCTTTAATAAGAGGGGTGAGTGGCTTACTTGTATTTTTTGAGAAGAAATAGGTGTACCCATATTTTTCAAATATAAATGGGATAAAAAATGGAAAATTATAGATAATATAAGATATAAGGTATAAATATTTCCATAAAATGACTGTTGAAAAAGATTGGGGTTATTCTTAACCATTATCATTTTAGATTAACTCCCGTTTAAATCCATTTTTACCTTAACCACGTTAAATAAGTTTTACTATTTTTACTATTAATTATGGTAAAAAATTAATTTTAACTTATTATATAATATATATTTTTACTATTAAAAATTTGGAATCCATTTTTACAAATTATGTTCATATAAGATGCAAAATTTATTTTAAAATTAATCTCACAGATGCGATAAGAATGTAGTTTTCCAAAGAGAAAATGTTCGAAAATTTAGAAAGATTTTATATAAAAAATCAATATTAAAATGATTAAAATGAAATAAATTGTATTAATTGATATATAATTGACCTAATTTTTCATTTAATCCATTTTTAAGAAATTTTACCTTTTAAATTCTTTAAATGAAATGATAGTTTTTAATAAGAACTATTATTTTACACGATTCATCAAAAAATAAATCTTTTCAAACAAATCCTAAAAACTCACCAAAAGATAATTTTGACATGATTATTTCAAAAATAAATTATATTTTATAGTATTTTTTCTAAAATTTTCATATTTAATTTTATTATTTTTCTCAAAATGAAATAAATAACAGTTTTTTTGTGAAAAATAGTATTTTTTAAATATATAAAGAATTTTCAAAAAATAAAGTGCTTTTTCTTATCAATATGTTTTCTTTATATAAAAATATTATACTTTATATCTCAAAACTAATTATTACTATTAATATATTTATGTTTAACTACTCAATTAAATGATATTATTTAAATAATAATATGAATAGTATATCGCAGTTTGTTAAAACTCAATGTTGCATGTAACAAAAACTATCAATGAAATTTAATTTTTTAAAAGAAATCAGAAAAACTCGTGGTTTTGCACTAAAATAAAATAATATATTTTCATAGTTGTGGATGTAATTTGTTATTTTATAAAACACCATCTCAATATGATCGATATAATTTATCCTTGAAGACATTAGGCCTCCCATATAGTATATTGGGAAGATCCTCTTCTGAATACCCATACTAGACTTGATGTTATATGCACGCCTCTCTAGAAACAACTTATATGAGTAAATTCTAATCTTATATTGATTCAAAATTTTACCATTCCATTTATAATATGATTCCATAATCATGTTGGCTCCTCGGATAGAATTCATACCTATATTTTAAAAGGGTGTCATATCGTCCACAAAAATAAGGTGGGATATGCAATCAATGTGAGGCTTGCAATGGAAAGGTATGATACTGTCATTGAGAATAATGTTAGTGTTTAATATTATAATATAGTCCCAAGATATAATTAATAAGATGAGATATATCATATCCCGTTTCCTAAATTCCTACACCGATTTGAAGAACCCAGAATGTATTCCCTAATGGAGATAAAGAGCCATAGAAAGATAAAGAACCTGAACAAAATATTGATAGACCATGGGGAGAATCCCATGAAAGTAAAAAACATCAATAAAAACTCCAATATAACATATCATAAGCCTTATCCATATCTGATTTTATTATAATGTTTGAACCATGATATTTATTATTAATGACTCCTATCATTTCACGAGGTAAGTTGACCACACCCAGGATTGACCTTCCCTATACATAGGATCCAAAATCATTATTCACTTGCACTTAACATCCTATATAATCAAATTAGGATCATTATTTTTTTAATTAATATCATTTTACATCTATATTTTATTTAATATAATTTTATTATGTTCATTTATAATGACTTCGACACGATATAATGTTTAATTACATTTTTCCAAGGGTATTCTCTTCATCATTCCATGATTAGATGACTTGTGTATAATTTTTTATATTAAAGTTAATTGGAACTAAAACATAAAAAGAAAAATTAAATTTTATTAATGTACTTCAAAAAAATAAATATTCTGAAATACCCATATGTATTCTAACATAAGGTTGATTCTTCTAGTAAATGTGCAAACGTTATATGGTTAGTTCACTTAGGACGCTTTATCAATCATCCCTAATAGATTGGTTTTATTTAATAAAATGATTAATAAAAAATTAAATAACTTTAAATAAGTTGTAATATACTTATTATAATCACATTTAACCATAATATTTTTTTTATAACCATCTTTGATAGTGGTGAAGAAAAATGATGTATGTTGTTCACAGAGGTGGTGAGTCAACCATATTATAAACAACGTTTTCATTTTAGAATCTAATAAAGGGAGTGTAGAAGATTTATATTCCTACGTAATATTAAAATATAAGTATATTTAGTACAATAATGTTTCAATTTATAGGATTATGTAGATTATATGGGGGTTTTAGAAGGAGAATAAAATTAAAAGAGATTTAGTTTAGTGTTAACCTCTCCCTTTGGAAGTATCATTTTAAGCTACCGCTTACGGATCCTCGGAATGGTCATTTTATGGGACCAAAATAACTAGTAAATAGGTGAGAGTATTTTGAAGTGAATTGGGTAGAAATTTAGAAAGCCCCAAGTCTTATAATTTTTGATGAGAAGGGGTGGTGGGGGTGGCATTTATAAGCGGAAGAGAGGGGTGTTTTTGAATATCATAATCAATAGTTTAATAGTTTTTCTCAATACTATAAATAGTATTGTTTCTTTTGACTATATAAATTAAATTGTCCCCAAAATAATGGGTGATTAATTATCCAGGACTAAAAAAGACATTTATTTATCATATAATGTTATATACTGTATTTTATAGTATTTCACTATTCTTAAAAGATTCAACTATTTTTAATAATACAAAAATTCACCATAATAATTTTTAGATGTTTAGATTTAAAAAATGAAATCCATTTTTTGAGAATTATTTTATAAATATTTTACATCTTATTTTTAAACAAAATACTGATTTATTTGAAAAATATCATTTTTAATATTGTGATCAATCTTCTGGCCCATTGAATAATTTCTTATGGTCTCAATAAATTGTCTTATCATTATAATAAAACTTATTAAATATTTATAAATCCACATTATGAAAATAAAATATCTTTTAAACGATTATTTTTATTATAAAAGTGAAATTAAAACATTTATGTTTTTTAAAAATAATAACACTTAATTTATCATTTTTAAAAAATTTATTTACTTATACCATAGAATGAATATTTTTTATTTTAATTTTTTAAGAAAACTAAATATTATTACACACTTCCATAGGTGAGGATACTATTATAACAACCAGTTTTCTATTCCAAATGGCTAGATTACTATTCTAGTAGTCACATTACTATTCCAACAATCAGGTTACTATCCCAACCGTTAGATTTAGGATAGTTATATGGGTTCCATACATTCTATAAATACCTCATATTTCATTAATTATTAATTAAATAAATTTCTCTCTCAAGGTTATGTATTTTTATTTTCAAATTTCATATTTCATTTTTAATATTTTGCATCATTTATAATGTGTCATTCATAAGTGTAATTATTATGGTGGATCAACCAGATCTAAAGGTTTTTATTATGATTATCTTATTTTCTATTTCTCTCATAGTAATACTTTCAACTATTATGGATATCTTTATTCTAAACAATTAATTTTCAAATTAATATAATAAAATGTAGTTAGTTTTATCTTATACTATGTGTGAATTATATAATATTAAATTACTAAATATAACAAAACTATATAATTATAAAGGAAATTCCAATGAAAAAATCCTTTGTCATTACATTCTTTCTCCCTTATGAAATTTCTCCCAAAATGTTTTATTTTAGATGCTACGGTAAAAATAGGTGTGGGTAATTCCACTCTATAGTTTCCTCAAATTCATTTGTCACCACATTATACATATGGATTTTCTGTAGTACTTTGACTAGGTGAGTTATCTTGTTATATAGAACTTTATCTTTATGGTCCCAGATCTTCACCCATTTATCCTCATAAGAGAGATTATTTTTCAAGTGTACTAACTATGAATTCAATACATGTGAGGGATATGGTATATACTTCCTTATGAGGCACACATGAAATACGTAATTTACTAGAGATAGGGTTGGTGGGGGTTCTAGTCAATAAGTCATGGCTCTGATGCAATCAAGAATATCAAAGGGACTGATGTATATGGGAATTAATTTCCCCTTCTTCCCAAATCTCATGACTATCTTCGATAAAGATATATATAGGAACACTTTATCTCTAACCCCGAACTCTAAGTACCATTGATGATTGTTATCATAACGCTTCTATAGACTTTGAGTAACCCTAAATTAATACTGAATTGTATTTACCTCTTCAAATATTTGTTTGACCGTTTTAAAACCTAGTAACTCATATTTACAAACTTCATCTGAATACACAAGTGTTCTACACATCTTACCATGAAGGGATTCATATAGATCCACTTGGATGATTGAGTGGAAGAAATTATTGTAACACTCCGACCTCAGTTACCCAGAGTCGGTGCATTATTTTAATACATTGACATGATTACAAGGAATCAAGTCCCGAAGGACCGATCGGTTTAGCAGTCTTGGAAAATATATTACATACATGAATGTAACATTACACTTTATAACATACAAAAAAACATAAATAATCCTTTATGAATGCCATTATTTCATTGGATTAACCTCACATATCAATCACAATACACTTCTTGGAATCCTGGGAAAAATAAAACATAGAAAGGGGTGATCTTAGATGCTCAGTAAGGATAACAATACAGCAGAAATATTCATAAATAAGTATAAATATTTATGTAAATGTATAACTAAAACAAAATCCTTTTAAACATGAACATCAGCATAATATGGAAAAAATAAAATGAATTAATTCCATTTACTTATTCACATGGATATTCTACTAGTTGAATAATCACATGCAATATCACTAACCACTTTTATAATAATGGAATACATAATTTCAGACTATCATAACCACATAGTCAAGGCCTTATGCCAAAACTACAAATAATATTTTGTCAAGGCCTTGTGCCAAGACACTAGTTTGTCTCATGAGACCTGCCGATGCATCGAGGAGCTATAACGGGCTCCACCCATTACACAATTTAGAAAGGAAGAAATTTAAAGACATTTTTGAATCAAAGTGTCCCATACCATTTTGAAACTTTTGAGAGGAATTAACATTTTAAAAACATTCATGTCCATATAAATGAATCCTTAAAAACCATTTTGAAGACATATACATTAATAAGAAAGATTTAGAAGAATAAATATTTAAAACATTTGAAATGATGTTTTTGTAAAAATGTTCCTAAAAATAATCCCTTTGAAAACACTTTCATGAAACATGGAAATGGATAATAAATATTTCCCATTAGATACTTAAATAAAACCAACCTCGAATAAAAAAGTGATTGTGAAATTAACCCTTATCAATTTGGTAACTTAAGAAACATACAACCCATGAAAAAGGTATCATACAATGAATATGTAAATAAACATAAATTAAAGTGTATTACACAAAGAATACAATTATGGTCAGTACATACACCAAACAAAAGGTAATAGGGGCAATATGGCATGAATCTCATGGGAATAAGAAGTGAGTTGAAAACCCCTTACCTTGCACTTTCCTTTAGTCGAGGGTACGTTTAACCTCCTGTATGAAGACTATAGTATGTTATGAAAATATACCAGAACCATATTAATATTTCTGATGTCATAAATTATTCATTTATGACTTTATACTACCCATTTAATAATACTTTCTATGTTATATTAATATTTTGGATAATAATCGCTTTCTTTATCGTACGTGTTTGAACTTGTTACTCTTGACTCTATAACTTAGATAATCATTTAAATACTTCCAGAATATATAAAATTATTTATATATCATATATATTTAGAATATAAATATGTATAATAGACATAAATATGAAATAGAAAACACTGTTTATGGAGACAGTAGTCCGTACGTACGCATAAACGCTGTTTCCATTTTCATATAGTATTGAACAGAAGTATGTGAATAAGATATATGTAAGTACATAAATACTTATATATATAAATATATATATCTCCAGTAGAATTATTATTTCATATATTACATACTTATTAGTAATAAATATTTTTATAATCGTCGATGAATGGTGAACATGGAAATGAATCTCATCGTGTTGTGGAGACGATAATCCATAGATACACACAAGTGAAAATATCATTATTTTGATATTAAAATAATATATAATTGGATGTTTTATCAAATATACAGAATAATTATCATTATATATTTATTATTTACATGAATTACACATCATTATTATACCTATCCAAATAAAAATGTATTGAATAACAATTACACCACAACGTGGAGACGGTGAGCCGTACGTACGCACGTGTGGTGACATGTCATCCAAAGGATGGATAGAATAATGAATATGGTTGTAATATATTTATAATAAAATCAGAATATATAGAAGATACTGGAGTTATTATTTTATAATTTAAATAACAAAGAAAGAAGAAGTGGAAGAAGAATGGAACTTGAAAGACGAGGGTGAAAACATTACCTCCTCTTCGGGTTCTTCCTTTTGATTTGAACAAAAGGGCTCCGTAGGTTGGATTTCTGATCAAACTAAGGCCTATAGGTTGACGTTAGGGAAGTTGAGAGGATATTTGGGCCGGGTTTGGAAAAAAAGGGCTTTGAAGGTATGAAAAATTGGTTATAAGTGGTGTCCGTTTATAAGGGGGAGGATGTGCTCTTTAGGAAAAACATAAATTATTATTTTATAATAAATTCATATTCGGTTTTTAATGGCTAAAAACTATATTATTTAAAGTATAAGGTGGTTATGGGTCTAAAAACACTCAACCAATTGGTTTTAGACAAGTTTGGAAGACTATGTTACCCTTATCTTTTAGATTTAACTCTTAGTTAAATAGTTTTACATTTACCATGTCTCTTCGTATTTTTATATTATATGGTTAATAAACATACTATAAGCAGCCAAGAGAACCACAAGTGGTTCATTAATGACATACATATAATCATATAAGTCCTTTTGACAAACCATATATTTTAAAGAATATTATATCAATTAATAATATAATATTTGTTTTAAAAACTCCTTTATGTCAATTTTGACACTATTTAATAATTTATTTTTTTCAAAGTCTTAATAACTTTATTAATTCAAACCAAATTCATTTAACCACTAATAACATGTAATATTAACCAATAAAATTCGTGGAATTCATTAAAAGTATCAAATTATATTTATTTTTCCATTTATAATATCAATTATTTTAATATTTCACTAATAAGATAATTACTGCATCATAATTGTGTCATAAATAAATTAAATTATTTAATGTCTAAAAATTATAAATAAAATACAATTATTTAGGAAATATCTTTACCTTTATAATGAATATTTATAATATAATTTATCTTATTTATAACTTTATATTAAAAATGTTTTAGTTATTAAACATTGATTTTAACCCTTTTAAATCTTCTTTGAATTAAATAATAATAAATGTCCTAATCTAATCCATGAGGACCAAAGAGGTTCATATTTTATTCATAAGCTTGTTTTTGGTCGAATTATACTTAGCCAATAGAATTAGGACATGTGTTAGGGTAATAATAATATCATTTCCCCTTAATTACCCAATTTACTTTTTACCGCGATAAATAAAAGTAAAAAGTTACTATTCACCAAAAAATATTTTTACCCTATTGAACCACATTTTAATACATGATATTAACTGTGTCTCTTTGATTTTTGAAATTCCACTCATAGAAGCGGTAAAATTATATTTTATGTGAATTTGCAAATTCTCCTAGGAGGTGGGTAAAAGACGGTGAAAAGTTCAATAAAATTTTTTTATATATAAAATTACTATAAACCGACTCTAATGAATAAAATTGGAATTATATAGGTATTATGTATATATTTCAATCGAAAATAAATTTAAATTATATAAATAAATATTTAAATAAAAATTTGGTTTTAAACTATAACTTAGTGTTTTTCACTATTCATAAAAAATTAAAAGTTATCAGAAAAATACCAAAAATTTACCCTAAGATAATTATTATATTACGAATTTAATAATAAAGTCTATTTTACCAAATTCAAAAAATATAATTTTCATTTATTAAATTAAAATTAATTCCTGCTGGCAAAACCAAAAGGCGTATTTTCAAGAAATAATAACTATCAAAAGTTTGACCCTTGTTTATGTCAAATTTCAAAGTGAAATTACTTACAATGACCATCATTGGATTAAATGGTAAAAATATAATCTATTTATACTTAAAAACCATTAAAATGTATAAATTAACACTATAAATTATTTTGATTAAAAAAGTTGTTTTCACTTAAAATATAGTATTTTTCATTATTCACCCAAATATGAAAAATATCAGAAAAACACCAAAACATTATTGAAAATAAATTCTTATGTCCTGATTCTAAATAAGAATTTTATTTTGTCAAATTGAATATGTAAAAGTTTCAAATATTGGATTTAAAAAGGCTTCGCCACTAAAAGGCAATAAAATTGCAATTTTTGAAAAATACTTCTTTTATCTGAAAAAATGTATTTGTTCTTAAATTATGTCTAAGAAACTCATAATATGGATTCTAAAATTATAAGGACTATATAATGTTGAAAATTTAGTTAACACTGCTCATAAACGCTTTTGAACAGCTTGTTTGGTAAGTCATAGTGCACTAGAACTCAGTGTTGCGTGTAATGCAAGTTATTGAATTACTTTGAAGAAATAACGTACTATGAAATCTTGGGGTGTTACATTCTTCCCTCCTTCAATAAATTGCATACTCACAATTTGAAATTATTTTTTGAAAATAAAAGGTTTAAAATAGATAATACATTTGGGAAAACCCACATTAGAAATTATGTTAATAAAATTTAGTCTTAATAAGAGGAAAAGGGAAATGAAAGAGTTACCACCAAACTATGATCTCGATTAGGAGAACATTGGTGGCAATTAGAGACATATAATTGGAGGAAAAATGTAAATATTTATAGGTAGCGATTGAGGTGATCAATCACAAACAAGTGTAAAATTGAGGGCCTTAGAGTCATCAATCTACGATGATTTAAAATACCATCTTTTCAACAAAACATATGGTATTAGGATAAACCATTTTTGGTTTTAAGATCCCTTCACTAAAGTATAAGAATTAATTTCATCATAGAATAATATAGGAAGAAAAATATATACTTGACAAGTAGAGTCCTATCCTTTAAAAAATTTCTACCACAAACTCATCTTTCACTCTAAAAGATAATAGAACTTAAAAATAATATTCTATTTATCCTATTCATATAGGGTTCCAAAAAAACTGAATTTATAATTCATCTACCAGATTTTTTTAAAAAAAAACACTACATTATTCAATCCATGACATCACGTGGGCCAGTGGTAGGTGATACACCCTTGTCGCCCTTTGGTCGTAGGTTCAAGTCTCGCGGCCTTACCGGACACGACGAGTTGCCGCCCGACCTCCGGGTTGTCCTTTTATGGCAATCTAAAAATAATCTCAAACTAGAATTATCCAAAACACTTCTGTCCAAACTCATAGTCCAAAATTTATAAGGAAGGTAAACACAACGAAGATCCTTTTTTCCATATAATAACATGTGAAAACCTTCATCTTGTATTCTTTTAAAACACTACAACATCCTGAATTACCATAAAACCTTATTGATCACATTCATGATCCCTTATTCCTTATAGAATACTGGATATACTCCTTCTATCAAAAAATGTTTTATACTCCAACAATGATGGAATATACAAATCATTAATCAGTTTCAAGGTAGTCAAGAATATAATTTATCCAAATCAATCATGTATTACTCGAAAATCACTACCTCAGTATCAGAACAATATTATGGTTTATCTTTCTCTCAACCATATATTTTCCAAAAATTTAACCTGCTATTGAGTCACTTTTCTTGGTTCCACACAATCTCAAGTCCTTAATGAAATAGCACTGTAGTAAAATTGTTATATACTCCATAATTATTATAACCAGTACATTGTTGATACAACACTAAAATGACATAATTCTCTAATAACAACATATGAACTCTATTCATTCCTCCTCATCTATGGTAGTATAATAACTTGATTATTACCCATTTGCATCATTTGGGGCATACTCTAATGATTTAGAAATTGGTTCGCGTAGGGTCCCAACTCCTTGCAGATAAAGTATTATACATTTGAAACCTTTTTCTTACCCTTGAAGTCACGTACATGGTGTCCTTTTTCTCCACACTTATAACAAACTCCCATTCCATTCAGGCAAGTTCTAGGGTGTTTCTTCCCACAATTATCACATATGGGAAAATTATTCTTTTCCCTCTTCCCTTTATCCATCTTTCTCTCTTCCATCATTTTCTTCTCTTTCTTCCCATCAACGCCATAGGAATCCGAGAATTCTCTACTTATCTTATTAACACATGATACTATTTATTCATATGTTGAGAATACATGGGAGACTATTTCCATTATAAATGTTGGATTAATACCGTGAAATATATGATCCTTCTTACTCTTTGGATCATACGTATTGCTGGAGTTCACATTCCTTCTACCGGGCGCTATTTCTATACAATAGCATAAACTAGGTCAGTTTATGAATTGCAATGAATAATTCCAAACTTGTAAAATACCTAATGTAAATTGAACAGCTTATGGATATAATCCATAATCCTAAAGATGTTTTCATTGAGGAAGTATATACTCATAAACCATCCATAACGATTTGTAAAGAAAATGAGAATTTTCATAAGCATATCCCCCAGGAGTGTCGTAACCAAGAGTGCTGCAAGGCCCGTTATTGTGCACTAGTTCCCGTTCGATTCTAGCTCAAATCGGTGTTTTTGGGTTTTACCCCTAGGTACATTTATGCCAGAGCCGCCTCTACCTGCTTGTATCCAGACAGGGATGCATTTTCATGGAAAACTCACAAAATATCTACATTACAAAAATTATAGGAATTTCTTCTATACTAATCTTCAAATTCTATCATACGGTAATGTGATCTAATTAGAGTTTATTTAAATCTAGTTTCCAAGGTTATTTCTATACTTCCTCTGATACCAATGGTAACACCCTGACCCCAGTTACCCAGAGTCGATGCATTATTTTAATGCATTAGCATGATTGTAAGGAATCAAGTCCCGAAGGACTGATCGGTTTAATAGTCTTGGAAAACAGATTACATACATGAATGTAACATTACACTTTATAACATACAAAACAACATAAATTATCCTTTATGAACGCCATTAATACCTTGGATTAAACCTACATATCAATCACAATACACTTCTTGGAATCCTCGGAAAAATAAAAAATTGAAAGGGGTGAGTTCAGATGCTTAGTAAGGATAACAATACAGCGAAATCTTTCATAAATAAGCATAAACATTTAAGGAAATGTATAACAAAAACAAAATCCTTTTAAACTTGAACTTCTGCATAATATGGAAAAAATAAAATGAAGTAATTCCATTTACTTATTCACATGGATATTCTACTAGTCGAATAATCACATGCAATATTACTAACCACTTTTATAATAATGGAATGCATAATGCCAGACTATCATAAACACATAGTCAAGGCCTTGTGCCAAGAATACAAATAAGATTTTTTCAATGCCTTGTGCCAAGAAACTAGTTTGTCTCATGAGATCTACCGATGCATCGAGGAGCTATAGCGGGATCCACCCGTCACTTACTATGTCCAATGCATTCCTCATATGAAAACATTTAAACATAACATAAACATTCATATTAAAACTAGTACACTAAATGTCAATACTTTGTCCCTAAACCATGAATGGTATAAAATTAACACATCCATAGTCAAAAATATCACAAAACCTTCAATACAATATTTAATATTTGTACCATAATAAATCATCTTCAAACAAGTTTAAAATCCATAAAAGTATGTTGACATAGATGAAAATGATTTTTAAAACTCTTTGATTGAAATATCCCTTTTTCGTGAAAACATTTAAAAGTAACACAATTTAGAAAGGAAGTCATTTAAAGACATTTTTGAATCAAAGTGTCCCATACCACTTTGAAACTTTTGAAAGGAATTAATATTTTAAAAACATTAATGTCCATATAAAAAAAATCCCTAAAACCATTTTGAAGACATGGACATTAATGAGAAAGATTTGGAAGAATAAATATTTAAAACATTTGAAATGATGTTTTTGTAAAAAATTGTCTTAAAAGAATCCCTTTGATTTTTTTCCATGAAACCTGGATATGGATAATAAATATGTCCCATTAGATACTTACATAAAAACAACCTCTAATAATAAATATATTGTGAAATTAACCCTTACCAATTTGCTAACTTACGAAACATACACCCCATGAAAGAGGTATCATACAATGAATATATAAATAGACATAAATTAAAGTGTATTACACAAATAATACAATTATAGGAAGTACATAGACCATACAAAAGGTAACAGTGGCAATATGGCACGAATATCACGGGAATAAGGAGTGAGATGAAAACCCCATACCTTGCACTTTCCTTTAGTCGAGGGTACGTTTAACCTCTTGTATGAAGAATATAGTATGTTGTTAAATTATACCAGAACCATATTAATATTTATGATATCATAAATTATTCATTTATGACTTTAAAATAACCATTTAATAATAATTTCCATGTTATATTAATATTTCGGGTAATAATCGCTTTCTTTATCGTACGTGTTTGAACTTGTTACTCTTGATTGTATCACTTAGATCATGATTTTAATATTTCCAGAATATAAAACATGATTTATATATCATATATATTTAGAATATAAATATGTATAATAGACATATATATGAAATGGAAAACACTGTTTATGGAGACGGTAGTCCATACATACGCATAAACGCTGTTTCCGTTTTCATATAGTATTGAACGGAAGTAAGTGAATAAGATATATGAAAGTACATAAATATATATATATATATATATATATATATATATATCTCCATTAGAATTATTATTTAATATATTACATACTTATTAGTAATATATATTTTTATAATCATCAATGAATGGTGAACTTGGAAATGAATATCATCGTGTCATGGAGACGGTAATCCGTACGTACGCATGAGCGAAAATATTATTCTATTGATATTAAAATAATATATAATTGGATAATGTATCATATATAAAGAATAATTATCAAGTTATATTAATTATTTACATGAATTAAACATCATTATTATACCCATCCAAATAATAATGTATTGAATAACAATTATACCACAACGTGGAGACGGTAATCTGTACGCACGCATGTATGGTGACATGTCATCCAAGGGATGGATAGAATACTAAATATGGATGTACCATATTTATAATAATATCACAGTATATATATGGTACTAGAGTTATTATTTTAGAATGGAAATAACAAATAAATAAGAAGTGGAAGAAGAAAGGAACTTGAAAGAGGGTGGTGAAAACATTACCTCTTCTTCAGGTTCTTCCTTTTGATTTGATCAAAAGGGATACTTAGGTTGGATTTATGATCAATCTAAGGCCTCTATGTTGAATTGAGGGATGTCGGGAGGATATTTATGCCAGGTTTGGCCAAACCAAAAGGCTTTTAAGGTATGAATAATTGGTTATAAGTGGTTTCCTTTTATAAGGGGGATGATGGGCTCTTTAAGAAAAACATAAAGTACTATTTTATAAGAAATTAATAATCGGTTTATAATGGCTCAAAACTCGATTATTTAAAGTATAAGGTAGGTATGGCTCTAAAAACACTCAACCAATAGGTTTTAGGAATGTTTGGGTCACTATGTTACCCTTATCTTTTAGATTTAACTCTTAGTTAAATAGTTTGACATTTACCATGTCTCTTTGTATTTTTATATTATATGGTTAATAAACGAAATATAAACTGCCAAGCATACCCCAAGTTTTTCATTAATGAAATTCCTATCATCATATAAGTCCTTTGGCTAAACCATATATTTTTAAGAATATTATATCCATTAATAATATAATATTTGTTTTAAAAACTACTTTATGTCAATTTTGACCCTATTTAATAATTGATTTTTTTAGTCTTAATAACTTTATTAATTAAAAAAAAATTAATTTAATCAATACTAACATGTCATACTAACCAATAAAACTCGTGGAATTCATTAAATGTCTCAAATTATATTTATTTGGGTATTTATAATATCAATTATTTTAATATTTCACTAATAATATAATTACTGCATCATCATGGTGTCATAAATAAAATAAAATTTTTAATGTATAAAAATTATAAATAAAATACCATTATGTAGGAAATATTTTTATATTTCTAATGAATATTCATAACATAATTTATCTTATGTATAAACTTATATTAAAAATGTTTTAGTTATTAAACATTGATTTTAACTCTTTTAACTCTTCTTTGAATTAAATAATAATAATTGTCCTAATCTAATCCATGTGGACCAAAGGGGTTTATATTTTATTCCTAAGGTTTTTTTGGTCGAATTGTACTTAGAAAATAGAATTAGGACACGTGTTAGGGTAATAATAATATCATTTTTTCCCTTAATTACCCAATTTACTTTTTATCGTGTTAAATAAAAGTAAAGAAGGTACTATTCACCAAACAATATTTTTATATTATTGAACAACATTTTACGTTTTGATATTAACTGTGTCTCTTGGATTTTAAAAATTCCACTCATAGAAGCGGTAAAATTAAGTTTTATGTGAATTTGTAAATTCTCATAAGAGGTGGGTAAAAGACAGTGAAAAGTTCGATAAAATTTTTATATATCTAAAATTACTATAAAATGAAACTAATGAATTAAGTTGGACTTATATAGGTATTTTGTATCTATTTTGACCTAAAATAAATTAAAATTAAATAAATAACTATTTAAATAGAAATTTGGTTTTAAAATATAACTCAATGTTGTTCACTATTAATCAAAAATTAAAAGTTTTCAGAAAAATACCAAAAATTTACCCTAAGATAATTTTGATATTATGAATTAAATAATTATGTCTATTTTACCAAATTAAAAACATATAAGTTTCATTTATTAAATTAAATTTAATTCCAGCTATCAAAACCAAAAGGCGTATTTTTAAGAAATAATAACTCTCAAAAGTTTGACACTTGTCTAAGACAAATTTCAAAGTGAAATTACTTACAATAACCATCATTGGATTAAATGGTAATAATATAATCTATTTATACTTCCAAATAATTAAAATTTATAAATTAACACTATAAATTATTTTGATGAATTTTTTTTCAGTTAAAATATAGTATTTTTCACTATTCACCCAAATATTAAAAATATCAGAAAAACACCAAAACTTTATTGAAACTAAATTATTATGTCCTGATTCTAAAAAAGAATTAAATTTTGTCAAATTGAATGTGTAAAAGTTTCAAATATTGGATTTAAAAAGGCTTCACCATTAAAAGGTGGTAAAATTGCAATTTTTGAAAAATACTTCTTTTATCTGAAAAAATGTATTTGTTCTTACATTATGTTTAAGAAACCCATAATATGGAATCAAAAATTATATGGATTATATAAAGTTCAAAATTCAGTTAATACTATTCATAAATGATTTTGAATGACTTGTTTGGTAAGTCATGGTGCACTAGAACTTGATGTTGCGTGTAGTGCAAGTTATTGAATTACATTGAAAAATAATGTACTATGAAATCTTGGGGTGTTACAATTATTTTACAAGAACTCAACTAGAGGAAGATATTGATCCCATCCTTCCTTGATGTCCATTGATAATGTTATCAATATATCTTCATGTGTTCAGATAGTCTTATCATATTATCCATTAGTTTGGGGTGATAAGTTGTACTAAAGTTCAATTATGTGTTTAAATAATTTTTGATACTTTTCCATAACTTAGCGGTAAATCTTAGATCTTGGTTGGATAGAGTAGATAGTGGTTCTCCATATATCTTCACGCTTCATTGATGTATATCCATACAAGTCCATTCAGTGAAAAACCCTCTCGAATTGAAATTAAGTGAGATGTATTTATTAGTAAATACACCCTAACCCATATAGAATTATTTCCTCCATGTGTCTTTAGACGATCAGTGAAAATGTATATGGTGATGTTTTCCCATTTTCATTTAGTTATGGGTATTGGCAGCATCATTTCCTTATACTTTTCCCTTTGAGCCTTCACCTACAAACATACCAAGCACTTTTCTGTAAATTATATGATATCCTTATTCATACTATCACACTAATAAGGATATTAGATATCTTGATATATCTTTGTTCTACCAAGGTGGATGGAGAAGGTCGGTCTATGCACATCATCAAACAACCCCTTCTTTATCCTAGGATTTGATGGTACATATAGTTGTGACCCAAATCTAACAACTCCTTCATCAATTTTGAACCTTAAGGGTTTTCATTTTATTATATATTGCACCTTATTCAATATTTACACATTATCTCTTTGAGAATCTATTATATTCTCCAAAATGTATGGTTGAGAAATCATTTGATGAAGGAATCATGATTTTCCTTACTTTATGAATCCCATATTCATCCTTTTCATGTCTACAAAGATTAGATACATTTAAATTATTATCATTTATATGTTTCTCAATCCTTAACATTTTTAGCATCAACAAAATTTATTTTCTTTCTCATGATAGTAGTGTTTTGAATAGTTATAGTCTTTAATCAGTTTTAAACATGTTCACTAGTTCATATAAATATTTTTTTGTAAAAATATATTTTAGGCTCTTATGACCAATATATATTACACACCTCTCCCCTTAAAAATAATTTTACCAGATTTTATACATGATGATTACTAAAAAACATCATATTATTTGTTAGGTAGTTATTCTCATTAACATTCTACTACCTTCATGCAAAGGCAATCACATAACTATTATGCATTAGTACACTACCCAAGACCTTTATTAGTGTTTCATTGTATAGCTTGAAAATTTACCCAAATGTTTGAAAAATGAGGACTAGTGTAGTGATTAGACTCGTTTTAAATTCTTTGAATATATCTTCATAGTTATAATTCTAGAAAAACATTATTACCTTTCGATTCAAATAGGTTTTCTAGATTTAAAAGAATGATAAGTTTCTAAAAAATCATCATTAATACTCAGAAAATCAGAGAAAACTACAGATCTCCATTATAGATGATAGTCTAGGCCACTCTTTAATTTCCTTTTTCTTATAAGGGTTTAAATATAGCTCTTTTATAGTGATAAAATTACCCAATAATGATACATACTCTTTCTATAACTCATAGTTTCTATACCTTGCATATAAATTCTCCTTTTCAGAGTATTTATCATAGTATTCAAATTCTCCACATGATCCTCTTTGCTTTTGGATTATATCAGAATATCATCAATAAATACTTAATTTTTTTTTCTGTTTAGTCTAAAAATTATGTATTAATTATTTCAATTATTATTATTGGATCATTGGTGTGTGAAAATGGAATCACTACGAACTCATAGTGTCCATACCTTGTTCGAATGGTATCCATCTGGTTGTTTTTCTTCAGCACCTTTAATTTATGATATCCTAATCGAATATACAACTTAGAGAAATAATGGTCTCACATGGTTTGTTGAACAATTCATATATCCATATATATGCATAATTTTTTTATTGTGATCTTGTTTATTTTAGAATAATCAATGTAGAGGTGCATTTACCAATCCTTTTTCTTGATGAAGTGGATCGAAGCACCCCACTGTAAAGAACTCATGTGTATAAAGGACTTTTCTGGATTATCTTATGACTACTTCTTCAGTTATCATAACTCAATTTTGACCATTCAACATGTTTATTAGATATGGGAAAAGATGTAGATATATGTACTTTTTTGAGAAATAAACCTATCCTTGAAGAAGAAACCAAGAAATTATTAATGGAATTAATCAGTATAATCCCTCAAAATAGGAATGTATTAGAGCACGATTCTATCATTTGTATCAATAATTTAGGATATATATAGTTTTTACAAAGGTAATAATGTCCACACTTTAGAAGAATATTACAAAGGATCTTTTTTCTCCTCCTTACACATGTTCAAATTGAAGGAAGACTTAGGATGTGAAGATTGGTCTCTCTCTCCTGAAAATTGATGTAGTATTTATATAAGGATAGATAATCCTTTAAAAATATAGCATCAAACTCTACATAAGGAATTATTAATTTATTTTTTCAGAGGTTTATTCCACAAACATTGATGTGGATGGACTTATATACTCTGGAATAAAAAATTGACCAGCTTTCTTTTCTTTTAGAGAGCACAACCCCAATATTTTGAGCTGGTGATCGAATAGTCCTTCTAAATCTTCATGAAATGAGAGAATGTGTAAAAAAGTCCTACTATATATTCTTGAATAAATAAGTGACATACCTTTCACCACATCGTTATAGGGATCTAATATATAAGTAGTGACACCATATGCGCTTCCATTATCTCTAGGACTTTTTGGTTTATTTGTTGAATTTCTCTGACAACTCTTGGATTAGGGAATTAGATCCCATAATTTCAATGTTCCTTGAAGATTAAAAACTAAACTATAGGTTGAGTGTTTATCTAAACCTTATTTTCTTCCCTCACATTATTGGGTTTCTTCATCACTATTTATAATTGGTTATCTTGATTCCCCTTCTTTCTATATTTAAAACATCTCCGAGTTCCCTTGAGAGATTTTACAAGATGCTTCTTCCCATATTTTTAACATGTGAGTGGTTGAGTTTTTTTTTCATCTATGAGATTTATCCATTTTACCCCTTTAAGAAAACTCAATTTTATGGTTTTTTCTCAACAAACACATGGCTATTAAGAGTTTTCAATCTTTATATGGACCTTAAGTGAACAACATGAAATATCTTTAGAAATATCAATGTCTCAAATTAATAATTCTTTTATTAGACTTAGGTTTAGACCACTAAATAATTCTTCGACCTTATATTCAGTATTAATGTCGAAGTTGGAGGAATACTGTGAAAGCCTTGTAAATTTTTACTCATATTTCCTCATAGAATCATCTTCATTTTTATTGAGTCTAACGAACTTTCTATCAATGTTAATATAATGATTTTGGGTAAATTTTTTGTAGAAAAATGTTTTCATGAATCCTTTTCATTCTATGGAATTAATTTCCTCTTTTAACTTCATGTTATTGATCAATTTACACCGTAGATCGACTTCCCCCTCTAGACGATAGTAAGTTGAAATGAATTTCCCTAATTCTGATAAGTTGATGATAAGGAATATCATATCAAGGTAGTAAATATATTATTATATGATGAGGGTATCTGAATATATTATAAATATTGTAGGAATTTTTTAAAAAATTACTTGAAAAAAAAACTTGTACTTTCTTCGGAGAAGGAGGAAGTTCCACAAAATTCAAGTTATTATTCATAGAATGAATTAGATAATCTAGTACTTAAATGGTTTTCCTAGTTCCCAGTTCTATAAGGTTAGGTGTATCATTAGATAAATAATAAAATTTTCTATCACATTGGCTGTTGTTACTAGTCCTCATATTTCCCAACATTAAATAAAATTAGAAAGGGATGAGAATACACAAGATAAAAATCATATAAAAGGTAAAATATGAACTTAGAATGAATAAATTATAAATAAAAAGTATATCCAAACTTATTATTCTCATGGTTTAAATTTAGTTTATCCATAATAGTTTTTTCATATTAGTTTTTCTAACGTAATTATCTATTAAATCCATTTATAATGTTTCATAAAGAGTTTGTGAGTTTACTAAATCATATCCCATATGAGTGTCAAACTAAGCATCAATCAATGAATATATATTATTAACCAAGTGAATATTGAGTCAATTCCTAATTAAGCCTTTTGGGGTTATTACCCCTAGGTGAAGCTATGTCAGATCCACATCAACTTGTAGTGTCCAGATAGAGATGTAATTTCATAAAGGCCACTAACCCTATATTTTACCAACATTTTAGGGTAATTTCTTATACATAAACTTATACCAATGTTTATCAATATAGTATTATAGTCCTAATCCACCAAAATAGCTATACCATTCTATAATACAAACTTTATCAACCTATGAATTTTATACACATTGTTATATGTTTTTTTAACATAAACATTCAATGAACTCAACCCAAAGATCATGAGGCCTAGTGTATTTAGAAGATGAAGTCCATAATATATGAAAAAACTAAAATAAAATTAATTCATTTTAATCTCCATAATGAGATCTTAACTCTATTTGTTCTCCTAACTCTACAAAGAATATCATGGGGAATACTTCAACAAATGGGGTGAGATAAAAAGTCTAGTAAGAGAATAAATAGGATAATGAAGCATAACATATGATTTAAAAGGTAGAAAATGATTTCATAAAAGAAAATTATCATTATTAAATTACAGGGACCATAACGTATATAAAATTGAATCATATGATCCATGAAATATGGTAATGTAACAATAACATGAAGAATGACATAAACATAATTGAAGGCTAACTACTGGGACAACATTTACATGGTGAAAAAGTCCCATTATATATTTGGATAACACCATAATACAATATTTAAAATCACATGAGAAAAAAATACCCAATGAAGTAGAGATATATCAGGGTGTACCCATCATAACATTCACATGAATATGTCTTCCATATAAGGAAATCATACATAAGGCATTATCATAAGGATTACCCATGGGAAAAATTGTATTGAATAAACCTGTCATAAATCATAACGTGATAATATATCATAATATTCTCCATGAATTAAGGTATGTAAGACTTAATGGATATTAATAATCATATTTCATAATAAATGTTCCCTAAATTATGTGAATACTTGAAAATGATTAGGGAAATCCCTTTGTTAAGGTGTCTCTTAAGAGGGTCTTTAGAAAAGGGTAACAAGTCTTTAAAGTGGAGAAGTAAATAATAATTTTCATAAGACCATAAATAGAATAAAATAGTTTCCTTGATAAAATGATTAATCTAATAAAAAATTGGTGGTTTAAAAAAACTTAATGCGTGTCTTTTGTAAGGGGGTAAGAAACAAATAAGTTCCCTTTAACTAGTTTTTCTTATCAAGAGAAATTGATATGGGATCTTTTTAAAACATGTATATACCGATAAATTAAAGATAAAATAAGAATGGTATATACTTTTGGGACATATATAAATAAAATATAATAATTAAATAAAAATATCATAATGATAAATGTATTTAATATAGAGAATGAATAAACCCAAAGAAAATAGGGTTGTTTAGAGAGACCCCTTACATTAGGTTACAAAATCATTATACAATTTCAATTAATGTCCTATATAATCAAATTATATTATTTAATTAATGAATTCATAACTATTTACATCTATATCTTATTTAATATAATTTTATTATGTTCATTTATAACCATTTGGACAAGATAAATTTTTTAATTTCATTATTTTGAGGGTGTTTGTTTCATGGTTCCACGGTCAGATCATTTGTGTATAATTTTTAAAGTTATTTTCAAATGGGAATAAAAATATAGATGTGAAATGAAATGGTATTCATTTAATTTTATAAATTTATATGTTCCCCATTTTTTATGTGTTTTTACATAGGTATGGTTCTTTTAGTAAAAACACAAATGTTATATGGTTAATTCATCTAGGCCATTTTTCCCACCATCAAAAGGTATATTTTCTATTTCATTAAATGACTAATAAAACATTAAAAAACATTAAAAAAGTTATAATATAATTATTATAATCATATTAAACTATAAAATGTATTCTCTAACCATCCATGAAGGTGGTGGAGAAAAACGAAGTACGTTGTTCATGGAGGCGATGAATGAACAATGTAGTAAACAATGTTTTCATTTTAGAATCTAAATAAGTGAGGGTAGAGAATGTATATTACAACATAATAATAACAAATAAATATATTTTGAATAAATATGTTACTATTTTTAGGTGTATGGAGATTATATAGTGGTGGTAGAGGAAGAATAAAATAAAAAGTGACTTAGATTATTGTTTACCTCTCTCATTGGTTAGCACATTTCAAGCTACCACTTAAGGATACTTGGAATGGTATTTAGATGGGACAATTAAAAATAGGACATAAGTGAGAGGATTTGGAAGTTAATAGAATATATGTTTGGAAATATTCAAGTATTTGATGTTGTGAGGAGAAGGGGTGGTGATGGGTGGTATTTATAAGTGGATGTGAAGGGCATTTTTAAATTTTATAATCATTAATTTATTATTTTGCCTCAATAATATCGATATTATGGATTTTTATGACTATATATAGTAAATTGGACAAGTTAGTTTGAACTAATGGGTACTTACATAATCCATTACTGAAAAATTCATGTATTTATCTTATAATGTGAAATACAGAATTTTACAGTATTTCACTATTTACTAGAAATTCAATTATTTTAGAAAAATACAAATAATTCACCATATCCATTTTTGGAATATAAATTCTAAAAATGAATCCAATTTTATAATTTTGAAATATTTAATTTTTAAATAAAATCTTTATTTATTTTAAAAATAATAATTTTAATATTATGATCAATTTTCCAACCCATTGAAAATTACTTATTATATTATATTATTATCTTATCATTATAAAAAAGCATAATATTAATTTATAAATCCATTTTATAAAAATAATTTTTTTTCAATCATTATATTCATTATAAAAGTGTAATTAGAACATTTGTGTTTTATAATAATATCAACACTTCATTTATCATTTCAAAACATTAATTTACGTTTACCATAATATAAATATATCTTATTTTCATTTTATAAGATACATATATTTTTTTTTAAACTTCTATAGTTGATTATTCTATTCTAATAGTTCTATTACTATTCTTAAAAACTACATTATCATTAAAATTGTAAGATTAACATCCTAACAGTTAGATTTATAAGGTTTATATGGGTTCCCTACTGTCTATAAACACATACAATTTTATTAATTATTAATCCACTTATATTTTTTTTCTAGGTTATATATTTTCATTTTAAATGTGAAAATTACATTATTAAAATAGTTCTTCATTTCTACAATGTTGTTCATGAGTGAGATTATTCTAGGGGATCGAGCTGATCTATATTTTCCAATTATTTTTATCTCATTTTCTATTTTTGTCCCATCGTAATAATTTCAATTCTTATGGAAATAATTATTCTCCAAATTTAATATTAAAATCAATATAATAAAATTTAATTTGTTTTATCTCATGGTGTGAGTGAATTATGTAATGTTATATTACTAAATATAACCTAATTATATATTCTGAATGGTAATTATTTTGTTAAATGTTTTGGTCATTACAGTAAACCCTGATAGGATAATAGATATAAAAAGTTCTATAATAAAAAATTAAACATAGATCAATTGAATAAATTTTTTTTAAAGACTTAAATATGTCAATTTGAATTCTAAGGAATGAGATAAACTCGAACGAAAATCTAATGAATGTTTTTATTGGATATGAAGAAAAAAAAATTAGATATCATATTTGGGATGATGAAAAGAAACAAGTCATCAGAAGATGTAATGTCTTATTTAATGAGAAAATATTTTACAAATACCAAAAAATAAATAATAAAGGAGTTGAAGGAAATAATTCAACTAAGAAAATTCAATTTGATTTGAATTTGAGCTAAGGAAAGATATGAGTGATAGACAATTCAGATGGAATCTCAGTAGGATCGGATAATAGGCTGACATGAGATGTTTTAGATAACTCAAGGGATGTTGAGGATCTCATGGGAGTACCAGACAATAAGTATCTAGATGCCAAAGAATCAAAACATGCTGTACTAGATAGGGTGGAACTTCATTGTGATTTTTATAGGCCTTTCAGAGTTAGACAACTAGTTCAAAGGTATAATAATGACTATCATTATCAACTTTTAACAGATAGAGGATAACCTGATATCTTAGATGAGGAAGCTAACCCCAATAGTTCTAAATAATGGGAGTTCAATATAAAGGATTATTTGGATTTAGTTCGCAGGAATAAACCTTGGGCGCTAAGGGTCTTTCCACATGATAATAAGAAGATTGAAAATAAATGGGTTTTTATCTAAAAGAATAATTCAATGTAAGGAAGTGTTAAAAGGCAAGTCTATTAGTAAAAGGTTTTAATAAAAGGATGGTATTGAATTTTCAAAACTATTTATAATTAGTCATTAAATATAATATTATCCATATATGTATGTTTTTGATGATTTTAACTTGGATAAAATATATGTAAATATGAAATTTATTTATAGAAATAAATAATATAAAATTAACCAAAAGCAACTAATGGGTATCTTGGATTAAAAAATTAGTATATAGTATGGAAGATAAATAGAATTATCCATGGATTGAAACAATAACCATGAAAATGAAACCAAAGTTTGAAGTGTTTATGGTGGAAATTTTTTTCATGTGGAGTAATGTGGACCAATGTTTCTACCAAATGGTGTTTGAAGATGGGATCTTGATCTTATTTCTATCTTATGTACAATACATGTTACTAGATAACCCATAAAGTAATGAGATTCAGAAGTTGAAAAATTATTTTTGTAGATGTTTTGAGATGAAATATCTTGGATAAGATTAGAAGATCTCGTGGATGAGACTTGTGAGATACAATAAGGATGAAAGTTTGGTTTTTTTTCTTAGAGGGATTTGGTCTGGAAATTTATCATTAGGTTTGGTATGTATGGATGAAAACTGATATCAACTTATCTTATTGTAAAATTAAATATTAAAAAATAATATGTGTCCAACATTAATAATGAGGTGTAACACATGTATTTTTTTTGTTTTCATCAATGGTTGGAAGTATTATATATTCTATACTGAGTACTCTTTATAAAATTGCATATACATTGGGAGTAATATATAATTTCATGTTCAATCCAAGGTAGGAACACCAAGAATCAATGAATTATAACATCTAATATCTCAAATAAATGAAATATAAAACCTTATATTTCTGGATGGATTATCCTTTTCAAGGGTACGTTGATATAGACATTAGGGGTGATTATGTCACTTGAATGAGTACAAGTAGTTTTGTGTTCACATAAAATGGAATAAAAATAATCTATATGTCATGAATACATCAAGTGGTAGATTTTTCCATAATTAAAGTTGAATATGTGGAAGCATTGGAATCAAGTATGAAGTTGATATGGTTAAAGAATATTTTGGATGAAATCAGAATGAAGAAAAAAAATTGATTTATCTATTATGACATTTGAAGCATAATTCACTTTGTTTGGAATCTAGATTTCTATACATAGATGAAGCACATTGACCTAAAATATCTCTCAATTTTGAAGTTTATAGAAGATATAGAGAATAATATAAATAATATAGACAAAAAATTAAAATTTAGTAGACATTTTCACCAAGTATATAGTCTAGGAAAGTTTGAGGCAACATAGTTCTTCTGCAAGACTTGGATGAATGGATAAAGGATGACACACCACTGTAGTATGTTTAACTAATTTTCCTAAGTGTTAAAATGTCACCCTGATATTCCTTGAATAAATCATAAAATTGGATATTATTGGGTTTTGAATCCATATTCAATGGATTCTATATCTACCAGATGGAGTGAGAGTTGGATAATTTAACGTTCTTGGGGTAGTGGTAGTGGTAGATTGAATTACTCGAAAGAGGTAGGTTGATTAGATAGTTATTTTTTAGGACAATATTTAAATATTATATTAATCTAGAAAATATTAATGTTACATTCACCAACTTTATCAGTTTTGTGTCGAGTGCTATAGGGTATTATTAGTCATCAAGCTCCAAAAATGGTTCATTTCGGAATTTCAGATGATGGTGTAATGGGATGACTAGTTGGGTCCCTATATATATTTGTGGTGGGACCACATATATATGGTTTATGTTATTTTTATGTAAAAACTTAGTAATAATTTATGATAATATATTTTCAATTGTGATAATAAACATTATCTCATCAGAGTAGTGAAGATGATCACGTTGTTCTCTAATATATGTAAGAGTTAATTGTCCAAACCATGTAAAGATAATGTTTTATTTCTTTATTTCTCATTTTTTTATAGACTTAAATGTTTTCATTTCTTTTTATGGAGTTTGTAAATTAATTTTTACTTGGTTTAGTGAGTAGGGTTTAAAATATTCTTAACTTCAAGTACATTAGTATTGTGATGAGACATTAGATCCATGGAGTGCCCTACACTTATCTATCTACTATGAATAATATCAAGAGGAAGTGTGTCTAGTAGGTAGTTGGTGTTTCCTCATTCCCAAAAGTTATTTATGAATGTGATGGGTGTAACCTAGGTGAATGTGGATTATTTGTATCACTAGGAATGGGGCAATGTTGTTTTCTGATGCGATGGATATGGTGTTGATAATTGCTATTTGGGGAAACAGAGATTCACTAACTTATGCTTATATATTGTTAGTGATTTCCACTCACCATTAGAATATGCCTATTAAGGTAATTTTCAAACTTTAACTGACACAATCTGTAGAAGTAACCACTTGTTTTTGGGGATATCCTTCATAGATTTAGTGTATTTGGTGTGATGTTTCTCACCATTGTTATGGTGAAGGAATATGTCCTCGGTGACCATGAGATCTTGGTGGTGACTAAGAAAAACAAATGGGAGCATGATTCTTACAATATGTTTGAGATATGTTGGAGATAATGATCTATACCTAATAAATTATTATTATATCAATTTATTATGTTTTTTCATGTTATTGATCATGTGGTTGGTAAAGGGTTCAAATGACAATTGGTCTTGTGATACGGTTCATGGACGCACAGTTTGGGAATCATTGTTGACTTGAGATAGATATTTTGTTATGAGTTTACCTATGATTTCATGTGACATTAAATTTTTTTAAAGGCCAATGGAACTTCTAGTATGATAGATTATGGATGCATCATTCCACTCTAGTACTAGATGAAGAAAGTAAAGGCTTACTCATGGATGGTCATTCATGAGTTGAGCAGATTGAGTGGTGTTATTTGGTTACCATTTATTCCACTTTTAATACACTTATATATGTATGGATATTATCTTGGGGCACTATTTGTGGGGGAATAATGATTTCATACTCACAAATTACGTGGACCCTCTATGATGCGTGTACACTTTATGGTTTGTGTAATAGTTAAGGGTAAAGTATCAATATTATAATTTTAGCAGCAATAGAGGTATATATAGTTAAAAAAATGACCTCCATGGTTTTGTATATGAGATGGTTTTTTCATTTCTGTCAGGATGCCACTTTATTTTGGTTACCTTTTTTCTTCTACACATGTGAAAAAACTATGTGTGGGTCATTTTATTTTTTATATGGATGACATGATATTTTATATGTTTACCTTACTTATGATTTTTATGTTCTAGATTGTTGTTCCATGTTATTTAGGGCTTCTTATACTATTGGTTTTTTATTTTCATTGTCTATCTTTAAAGGGAATTGTCTTCCCACTACCACCCCTTAGACCCTCTCTTATAGTCGGCTTCCTATGGAATATTGGGAAGGATACTTGAGGTCATGTTGTGGTCTGATCTGGTTATTATAGAGCTTTCTAGGTCGTAACACCAAATATTCAACCTTTCCTTATGCACTGATCTACATGGAAGCTTAACACTCATTATATTGACCCATAATTTTCAAACATATAAATTATATCATATTAGATGAATATTCATTACATAACTTAACAATCCATGCCATAATTTTATAGTTTTTTGTCTCTCGAAATTTGGGATACATAAACATCTGGTTCATAAGTGAAATACACTATCTACCACTAATTTCTTCATAACTAGAACCCTTTTTATACATATCATTCATAACACCTAACTTTATAAAATGGGTAAAGGACACATAACAAAGTGTGAGCTTATATTCTTAGTAAGGTTATGTAAGAGAGATATTAATGATAACTTATAAATAACTTTACCATAAGGGTATGATAACTTGATTATAAAATTTGAAAACCATACCCTTCAGATCATAGATCATAAACTTGAGCATTGGAATAAATATTGGTAGTTAATTAGGCATTAATCATAAAGGGATCCAAGAACATGAGAGATAAGATCATAACAATAGCATAATATATACGTTTTTGGCAGACACATAAGCATATAAAATCATTTTCATTGTAGTAAAGTCTCATTTCTAATAATATTATAGTTTAATGTTTTCACTACCCAAACACTCATAGTATTCATGGTATACTTCCAAGAAAATCATAATGTATAGATACCCTTACTAAACTAGGTTTACCCCCATTCCAATCCTATTTATCTTATGAGATATCTATTATTAACCAATGGATTGTAGCGATATATAATTCTATTCCCAACCATCTAATAATTTAAACAATATATATGTGTTCCATAAAATCATTAAACATTCATCATATCATAATATCATAAACCATGCAAAAATATTGGGTTTCATAAATATTTCATAAATCCATGATACAATAACCTATGTAAAATAAATGGTTTTTATAAAAAAAACACCATCATAATCATAAAACATATAGATAAAGAACAAGGATGGTACCATTAGATCATATTCCTAGTAAAACATAAGAAACATTATAGGTCTTTGTTCATGATGAATAGAAATTCCATAAAAATTCCATTAAAAATTTCATGAGGAGAATATCCTTTTCTATTGAAAAAAAATTAAACTAAAACCTAGAAAAATATTATGAATATTTTTCTTTTATAAAAATTCATTAAATAAATAATATAATATTAAAATCATTTAGTGTTCGAGATGGTGAGAAATTTTATTTATGATGTACGGGTTAAAAGAAAATAGTCACTTCACATTATTGTAAAAAAAATTAAAAAGTACCTCATTTGGAAAATAAAAAGATGAATTATTTTAACCTATTTTTAAAAAAATTAAAAAAAATTTATTAAAAAATTTAAATAATAATATTTGAATATTAAAAATATTCTTGAAAACTTTATTAGAAAACATATATATAGAAGAAAAAGTTTTTTATACTGAAGAGAGAAATAAAGTGAGTTTTCATTAAATATTTGTTGGCCTCTTTAGTTCTTAAATAGAGGAATATGTAAGGAAAAAAATTTATACTCTAGAAAGAAACCATAGGAGAAGAAAATTCATGTGATTATTTAGAATAAGTTCAATAAATTTCATCACTATAAGAATAAAAAAATGTTACTTACAAATAATAAATTATAATATAAATATCTTACGAATTTGGTAACTTTTGAATCATAAGCCTCATGAAAGAAATAAAATTATATGGATATGTAAATACACATAATTTTGATGATAATTATCATCAAATATTTTTGTGGATAATATATATTCCATATAAAAGAAACAAGTGGTGAATATGGTTTGTGTCTCACAGATATAAGTGTGATGGAAATCCCTTACCTCAAGTATTGAATTTATTCATATACATTTTATTATCTTGTATAATAAATATTGGTTTATTATACATATATTACAGAACCATAATACTATATATCATAACATATATGAATTAATTATATCCTTTTATCAACTTTTTATTTACAATTATTTATAAAAATCATTATTTTGGTAGATACCGGCGTTTTTATGTATGTTTTGGTTCAGTAGTTCTGGAAGTTATTATTTATTATTGTTACATTATCTAAAGAAGTTCTATCATGATATAAATATCATATAAATTCATTAAATACCTATTTATATTCATATATAAAATATAGAGATAGAAAAATGAATGACACCATTTATAGAAACAGCAGGCCGTACATACATATGAATATTGTTTAAATTTTCTCAAAAGATGGAAAAAATAAAACTAAATAAGATTTAACATTTATATAATCACTTTTATATTATATATAATATTTCTTAATTAAATATATCCTCATTAACATCAGCAGTGAATTAAAATTAAAAATGAATCACATCACTTTGTGGAGGCAATAATCTACATGTACTAAGGAGTGATGTTACTATTTTCCAATGGATTGAAAGGTGAGAAGGTATATATGATATTATAATTATATAATTATAATTATTTCATAAATATCATATAATATCTTTAAATATATAATTATATCAGTCCATGAGAAGTAGTTATGGAAAACGAATTACATCAATTCGTGAGGCGGTAGTCCGCGGTACACGTGACCCACAATCTCATTTTTCATTTGACGGAGAATGAGATAGATATATATAATTATATTTAAGAGAATATTTTTATTATGTTATCATATTTGATAATTATTTTTAAAAGTCTTAATTAAAAATAATATATGAATGATCAGTTAAGAATGACACCTCTTCTTTAGACAACCTCTTCAGGTCAGCTCCAAAAATATTATTAGGAAAGTTTCATAATAAAACAAAATATTATAGTTTATTTAGTGAATTAATTATGGTTTTTAGTTGGTAATTTCCAAAAAAAAGTCTTTTGTTGTGTGAATAAGAGAGGATAGATGGTGTCCTTTTATAAGTTGGGGAGATGACACACTTGGAATTTTTAAAAAGAATAGAATGTACCCACATTATACACACAAAAAATCGATCAAAAATGAAACATTAAAAAACCTTGTAATATATAATGTTTAAATACAACTATAAAATATAAAATTTAAATGTTTTTACCTCTTTCTAATTTTTATATTTTTAGTTTAACATCCTTTTAAACCTGTTGTAACTATATCCATGATAAATAATTTTTAATATTTTTACACCATATTTTGAAATATAAAATTCAGTTAAAATTACTATATAATATTAATTATTGTTATAATAAACATTTAATCCGTTTTAAATAATTCAATTTATATAATTGGACTAATTTAATTTAAAATTAAACTCGTAGACGTGATTAAGAAGCAGTTTTTGAATGAAAATGTTTTCATTAGTAATAAATGTTTTAATGGAAACATTGAGCATAAAATTGATTCCATTGAACTGAATTATATTAATAATAATATAATTTAAATAATTTTTTCTTTTTAAACCATTTTATAAGAAAATTTAACTTTTAAAAAACATTAAATAAAAAAGCGATTTTCAATAAAAAGCAGTATTTTTCACTATTCATCGAAGATTTAATATTTTCAAACAATTCTCATAAATTCACTCTAAGATAATTTTGGAATGATGATTTTGAATATAGAAAATATTTTTTAGATAATGTTTCTAAAATTTGGAATATTTAATTTTAAAATATGTGTGTAAAACATGGAAAACTATTTTTTATAAGAATATATTTTAATGTATAAAACTGGATTACTCTTCTCCCCTACCTAAAGAAAATAAAATGAATGATAAAAAATTTAATTGAATATATAATATAATATTTTTAAAATAATTAAAAATGGACAATAATTTAATTCATTATTATAGAAAAATATTTCACGCATACAAACAGTTTTTATAAAAAATATTTCATTTACTTTCAAATTATTTTTATTTTCATTTATAATTAATGGATAACAAGGGAATTTATTTTATTCATCTGTAAACCATATAATGTTCATAATTTAATTTTTTCTTTTTCATAATATCTAATTTAATAGATATTTTATAATGTTATATAATATTATTATTCATTAAAACATAGTGTTGTGTCAAAAAAGCTATCAAATAATTTAAATTTATTTGAAAAATAAATATTTCATAAAAATCACAGGGTGTTACATTATATCCCCAGTAAAATTAATTTTAAACTCAAAATTCCATCACTCTTATATAAAAATATAAGGATAATTCTACTTTATCATATCCTTAGGTTCCCATGTGTCATCCTAAAATTTGTGGTTTCGCTACAAAAAATTGACCATGTGGGTAGTATTGTTTTGTGTCACTTTCTTTATACAATACATAATCCCTATAGGTTGTTCCTCATAAGAGATATCCTGATCTAGTGATACACTCTCTGAGTTCACTACATATGAATGGTCAAGTATTTACTCCCTTAGGAGAGATACATGAAACACATTGTGAACTTGAGAGTGGTTCAGTGGAAGTGCCCAACTATAAGATACCATTCCTAATAGGTAAATATATATAAAAAAGGTCAATAAACCTAGTGTTCACCTTTCCATTATTCCAAAATCTCATTACCTTTTTCCAAGGTGAAATTTGTTGAAAAACCTTCTCACCAACTTTAATTTCCATATCCCATTAATGAATATTTCCATAACATTTCTATTGACTCCGAGCTAAAAATATATTTTTTGAATGGTTAATACTTTTTATAATATTTCCTTATCTAACATAGGTTCTGATAAATTTATCTATCTAAATTTATTCCAACACATTTGAGTTCTATACTTATTTCCATAGAGAATATGATATGGATCCATCTAGATTTTTGAAAAAAATCTGTTTTTATGAAAACATAACTAGAGGAAAATGTTGACCCTAAACACCTTGGAAATCCATTGAAAAAGATATTAGTATATCCTCTAGTATTTTAATGGTTCCCTCAGACTAACCATTTGACCAAGAATGACACTTTATTCTAAAAAATTACTCTATATCCATATCATAGTGAAGACTTCTCTAGAATGTGATGGTAAAAAATTAATCCTGATTAGATACAACAAAATGTTGTACTCCATGAATCCTTACCACTTATTTATTATACATATATTGAAATATGATATTTAGAGAAATATTTTCAGATATCAATGAAGTGTGATGATTTCATAAGGTGAACGACTTCAACCTAAGTAGCATTATAGACATTGGACATTTAAGGGAGTCTCAAGAAAAAATACATTGTGTTGTTTTCCTATTTATATTATGGTATAGGTAATTATTATAACACCCTCTTATAATTTCGTCTCTCACCCCTAAATAAAAACATATTATTCATTGAGATACAAACTCTGAAATAATTATCTTCATTCCATCCCACTAGAAATAATATTTTACAACTCTATACATCTTTGTAATTCCCTGATGAATAAGGAATAAAGAACCATGATCTTCCTCTAGCACATCTTTCATCAAATCATGATTTTATGAAACATATATAGGATTCTTAAACCCTATAATTACATTATAATCAAGGTTAAAATAAATAATATTTATCACTTTCTTCTCAAGCTCTATATCTTCATTCTACACCTCTTTAATATTCACATGTATAAATGGTTGGACATAGATTTATGAAATATAATATTTGTCTTATTATTTCAATATTTCAAGATCCACAGTTTTGAAATCCATAAATATTGGAACTTTTGTGATTTTCATCATTTATAATCTATAACGATCCTTTTGAACTAAAGAATTATCCACCTTGTTCACTTTCCCAGGGTTGTAATGTATTAAGAATTTATTATCATTAATCAGATCCAACCATATTATATGTCATATATTAAACTCTTTTTGTGTGAAATTATACTTTAAAATTTTATAATTAGTATATATATTACCAATTTCTCCATAAATATAATTCATCCTCATCATAAATTTAAAAACGTACCACATCTAACTCCAAATCACATGTTAGGTAATTTTTTACAAAAAAAATAAATTTTCATGAGGCATAATCTATAAACATGTCATTATAAAATATAGAAAATCCTAATCCCTTCTTTGATGTATCACTATAGAATAAGAATACTTATCCAAAATAGGATAATTTAATAATAGGTGAAATGACTAAAATTCTATTCAGTTCCATGAAAATTTATTCACATTCATTTATCCAAAGGAACTTGGATCTCTTCTGAGTTAACTTGGTAAGTGGATTATACAGTCCTGATAATTTCTCCAAAAATGTTGTTAATATCTATGAAAACCAAGGAAACTACTGATCTCAGTCATAGTTGTTGGTCTTGGATAGCATTCAATAACTTCAGTCTTTCATGGATCTAAAGATATTCCCTCAATTGAGATTATATGACCTAAAAAATGAATCCTTTTGTAGAAAAAAAATTCAATTTTAGTGAATTAATCATATAAATTTTAATTAATTTTTTTATTCAGTTCAATTCTATGGTGACATTCGTGGTTTTAATTTCTCTTCAAATTGATAAAAATATCATCTTTAAGGACTGAAAAATACTTATCAAGGTAATCTCTAACGACTCTATTCATTGAATCCACGATGATAGAAAGGGAATTATTAAGACCAAATGGGATCAATATATATTTATAGTTTCAATACATTTTATGAAATTACATCATGGGTATATCCACCTTCTTGAACTTTAATTGATGATATCCGGAGTGATGATCAATATTGGAAATGTATTGAGTTCGGTAAAGTTGATAAAAAAATTCAGAAATATGGGATAAATGATATTTGTTCTTTATTGTGATCTTTTTAATTTTATAATAAACAATAAAAAGTCACATCAAGAAATATTTATTCCTAAAAAAAGTATTGGTGAACCCTAAGGTGGAACACCTAGCTAAATTAATCCCTTCTCAAGAATATCTTCAAGTTTATTTTTTAATTCCTAAATATCAATTGTTTTCATTCTATAGGGAGTATTTGAAATTGATGTAGCACCAGTTGTGAACTATATTATTAAATAAAAATATCGATTCCTTAGAATAATAGGAACCACTTTTATAAATTCATCAGAAAATTCCAAAAAATAGGCCTTTCATCGATGTTGAGTTTTTTTCCAACCATATGAGATAAAAACCCATTTTGAATTGGAATAAAGACCCATAAAATGGATGTGGATTACATTTCAAGTTATTATATACTATTATACTCATAGATAATCGTAGGTTGTTTCAGAATATCCAATATTACTTTCCTTCCACAGATATTGATGTGGGATTTATATATAGAAATCCAATCCATGCCTAAGATAACATCAAATTAAACTAGAGGAAGAATAATGAAATTTATAGGAAATAAATTCCCACCAAATTATACTAAATAATAATTATATAATTGAGATGTTATAAATGTTCAATTATTGGGTTTAATTTATAATTCAACATGTAATCATTGTGGGGAAATTTTGATACTGTTAGAAAATTATTAATATATTAAAGAATGATCGATCTAGAGTCAAATAAGACATTAACAGTTCTAGAGCAGTAGGTTAGTGTTCCTTTCATCACATAATTATATTACCCCTTATAAAAAATAGAGATCAAATGATATTTTCCTCTATCTCTAGGATTACAATTTTTTTGATGTTGATCATTTTCATCAACAATCATATTTGAGCATTGGTTAACATAATGTTCATACTTCTTGCAATTGAAGCACTACAACGTGGGGGGTGAATTCTGTAGAGATTTATCTCTATACATATCATTAGATAACTTCTTCCCATCTCATCAATATTTTATTTCCTAATGAAATTAATTTCCACACATTAATCATTTACTAGCCACCATAAGCTAATTTCATCCATGTTTCCATCCACACTTCGAGCATACAAAAAGTGTCATCTTCTTCTCCCCATGGTTTTTATAATATATTTTTAATTCCATCTTTATTTTCTTATCAAAATCATGACATTGATGGGTAAATTTGACCTAAATTTATTCTTTGATACCACATCAAACCATTTATTCATAGTTAAAAAAGTCCATTATGGAAAATTCCCTTATAAGATTTGGTTTTAAACCACTGAAGAATTTGTCAACCTAAATTTCAGGTAGAATGATTATACCTAAATTATATCTCACAAGTCTCATTAAATTTTCCTCATAAGAACCAATTTATTCATTTATATTAAACATTATCTCAAGCAATTAATTATCCATTTTCATATAAAGAATACAAGGAAAGTAATTACTAAAAAATAATCTCTTAAAATTATCCCACTCCATGGATTAAATTTTTCCCATGACCTCAAATTCTTGTTACTATTCGAACATTGATATGATTCTCCTTAAAAAATATGAAAAACAAAAAATGGACATTTTTATGATCAAACTACTAGAGAATTGAAAATATATTTCTAATGGTACTCCTTAAGAAACTAGTGTATCAGTAGACACACTAAAATAAGGAGTATGTTTCCTAATGAAAGATTCAATAGATCACTATTTCCTATTTTTATTGTTGGGAAGTACAACATGATTAATATATTGAGAAAGTTGTGTGAGTATTGAACTATTATTTTTCATTCCATCCCCCATGATGTTTGTTTTCTTAAGAGTGAAATCATTTCATTTTCTATTACATTCAGCATTAGAATGATTCCTTTTGGTTTTAACTATCAACTAAAACAAAAAATAATTGTGTAGGAAATAATAATCATAGTGGGAAATCACATAATCATGAAAAAATAATTTATAGGATAACTAAATCAGGAAATATTATTTTCAATCTATGAAACATTTGGTTTAACCTATTTCATTCACGGTCACCATCTAATCAAATTCTTCATCATTGTGTATAAAGAGATTGTGAATTTACAAAACATACCTTCTTGAGTGTTAATATAGGTGTGAAATAAGGCCTATTATCATACACCATGTGAAGATAAAGTTAAATCCTAATGTTCTATTTTCAGAGTTATTACCCCTTGTGAAATTATTCTAGAACCATATCCACTTGTTGTATCAAGATAGGGATTCAAATTCTTGGAAACCACTTACTCTATCCTGTACCAAAATTCTAGGAAATTTTCCATTACTTTAACTTTTCCCTGGAATTCTCAATAATTCTTTATCATCCTAGTTTCAAAAGGTAAACTAAAAATTTCGCTAATACTAACTTTAGCGACCCATAATTTTCATACATAGATACTACATCTTATTAAATGAATATTCATTATATAACATGGAGATATATTACTGAATCATATCAGTCAAATGTATTCGGAAACTTGGATACATAAAAAACTTGTTCATAAGAGAACTACATTATCTCCCACTAAGTTCTACCTAACTAGTAGCCTTCTTAGAAATATCATAGATAACAGTTTCTTTATAACCTAGGTAAAGTAAATATAATAAAGAGTTATATCATATGCTTAGAAAGATTAAAGAAGGAAGATATAAATTATCAATTGAAAATAACAAGAAAATAAGTGTATGAGAACTTGATCATAACATTTTAAAAAAAACCTTTCATATCATAGAACATAATCTTGAGCCATGGAATAAATCTAGACAGTTCAAAAGATATTAATAAAAAAAATTCAAATAACTTGTGTTATAAAAGAATAACACTGACATAAGACATAAGTTTTAATAATACACCTATGCATAGAAAATTATTTCTTTAGTAGTGAAGGCTCATTTACAAGACTATCATACTGGAATGGGATCACCCCAAACCATAATATAAGTCAAGGTTCACTCCTAAGGATATCATAGTTGATAAAGTCCCTTAATAAACTATGTTCACTCCCTATTCTAGTCATGTTAATCTAATGGAATATCAATATTTACCCTATGCATTGTTGGACTATATAATTCCAATACAAATCAACAACTAATGAAAACCAATCACATATGTTCCATAAAGTCATTAAATATTCATCATATCATCATATCATAACCCATGAAAAGAGACTGGGTTTTATAAACATTTTATCAATACAACATATCATAACCCATGGAAAATAATTGTGATTAAAAATAAACTCATAATAGTAATCATATAATATCTCGAGAAAGAATAATGTTGGTACCATTATATTATACCCATAATAAAACTTAAGCAACAAAATAGGTTATTATCATCGATGAATAGAAATTGTCTAAAAAGTTATTTTAAAATTTCATGAGGGAAATATCACTTCCTCTATGAAAATAACATTTTTAAAACAAAAAATTAGAAACATATTGTGAAAATAAATTTTCTCTGAAAATAACCATGTAAAAATATAAAATAATATTCAAATAATTTGTTATTTAGGATGGTTGTAAATTACGTTCATGACGTACAATTTAAAGGATAAAATTCATTTCACTTTATTGTAAAAAAGTTAAAAAGTACCATGTTTAGAAAACAAAAAAACATTACATTGTAAATACTTTTGTAAAAAATTTAAAAAATGTAATAAATGAATTTAAATAATCATATAGAAATATTTAAAAAAATATTGAAATTTTTAATAAAAAATGGACATGAGAGAAAGGTTTTATTGACCAGAGAGTGAAATAAAATCAATTTTACATAAAAAAATATTTTAGTGTCCTTAGTTAATAAAAAACGAAAATATAAGTAAGATATAAATTCTACAGATATAACCATAGGATAAGGGTGTTAATGAGATTATTCATAATTTGATTTATAAATTTCATCATCAAAACCATAATAAAAAACAATCCCAATAAAAAATGATATTGTAACCTAAAACCTTTACCACTTTGGAATATTTTGAATCATAATTACAAAGAAATAAATAACCATAAATGGATATGTATATCCCCATAATATTCATGATATTAATCATAATATACCTTCATGGTAAGTATAGAAACCAAAAGAATAGTAGTGTATATGGCTGTATCCCTTGGAATTTAAAGCGAAACGAAAATCCATTACATCAAGTATCAAATTTCTTTGTCTAAATTAGAAACTATTATATAATAAATATATTTTTATAAAAATATATTTTATGATAATAATAATATATATCCTAATATACATGATTTACTTGTATCCTTTCATCATTTTTTTATAAACAATTATTTGTTAAAATCATTATTCTGGGTGATAAATGGTACTTATTTCATGCATGTTTTATTTTAGTAGTTTTAATACTTCCACTTTGATATGGTTACATAATAATAATAATGATAATAATGATATAAATGTCATATAATTTATTTATATACCTATTTTTAGTCATCCTTAATATTTAGATATATAAAAATTAGTTACACCATTCACATAGATGGTAGACTGTATGTATGCATGAACATAGTCTCAATTTTCTCAAAAAATGAGTAGAAGGAAAGGTAAATAATATTATACATTTATAGAATAATTTTTAAATAAAATATTTCATATATATTCATTAAATATATCTTTATTACCATCCATGTATAAATAAAATAAAAAATGATTAACATCGCTTCATGGAGGTGGTTGTCCACACATACACACGAGCAACATTACTATTTTACAACAGATTGGAAGGTAAGAATATATATGTGATATTATAGTCACATGATTATAATTTTTAATAAATTTAATATATAAAAATTGCCTCCATAAATATATCCATATTTGATAAGTGGTGATGGAAAACAAATTATATCAGTTCACAAGGAGGTACTTCTCCATACATATGATCGACAATCTCATTTCCCATTTGATTGTGGGGGAGATGGATATAGGTTATTACATTAATATAATAACATAATATTATATATAAAATAATTTCATTATAATTTAATCATATATGGAGAATATTTTAAGGGTTTATAAGAATAAATTACACAAAAATTATTTGTTAATAATGACACCTCTTCTTCAGACAACCTCTTTATATTAGAATCAAAAAGATTTTTAAGTGGGTTTCATTATAAAAAAAGTACTCTAGGAAGTGGTTATGGGATTAATTAGGGGTTATTATAGGTATTTTTAAAACCAAAATGATATTTATGTGTAAAGTGGAGGGGGGGAGGGTGTTCTTTTATAAGTGGGGGAGCGGACACACTTAGAATTTTTGAAAAGAATAAAATATACCAACATTTTACACAAACCAAATGGTACCAAAATAAACCCTTAAAAAACTTTAGATGATATAATATTAAAATATGTTCATAAAATAGAAATTACATGTATTTTTTGGTCTTTTTAACCCTTATAGTTTTAGTTTATTCCACTAGTAAATCTGTTTTAACCTTAACCATGGTAATTAATTTTAACTGTTTTACTATTCATTATAAATAATAATTAAGTTATAATAATTATTATTAAAAATATGTAATAAATTTTAACAAAATAAATTCATATAATTGGTAGAATTTATTTAAAATTAAACTTAGAGACGTGATGAAGAATCATATTTCCAACGAAAATGTATTCATAAGTAAAAATTTTTTATATCAAAATTTAACATAAAATTGATTAAAATTATATAAAAGAGATTTATAATTATATAATTTAGTTAATTTTACTTTAAAACCCGTATAAATATACAATTAAAGTTTTATGCACTTTAAACGAAGATGCATCTTTCATTGAAAATCATTGTTTTTTCTCTATTCATTGAAAAATTATGATTTTTTGAAAATTATTAAAAATTCACAATAATATAATTTTTGACATGATTATTTAAAATATTAATTTAATATTATAAAATAAACTTTATAAAATTTAAGAAATTTAATTTTAAAAAAATTGTGAAAAATTTGACGAAACCACCTTTTAGAAAAATACATTTGACCAAAAATTGTATTATTCTACTCCCATTCCTAGAATTTTTTTTCAAAAAATGATAAAAAATTTTGATAAATATATAATATATAAATTTAATTAAAATAACTAAATTATATATTTTAATTTAATGTATTAATATAGACACACATTTCACCCATAAAAATAGTTTTTCAAAAAAACATTTCTTTCACTTTGGAAGGATTTTTATTTTAATTTCTAATAAATGGATAACAAATGAATTTATTTTATTCATGCGTAACCAATATAATTTTCATAAACTACTAATTCCTATTAATACCAACTTATTTAATGGATAGGTTATAATGATATACTAAATGTTGGTTTTTTAAAACTCATTACTGCGTGTAATAGAAGCTATCAATGAAATTAAATTTATTTGAAAAAAATAATTCAAAAAAATATTTGAGGGTTACAGTCATTCATCACACCTTCTTTAGTTAGAGAAATAATAATTAATTTTAAAATACATACTCGACCCTTGGTTGTATCTACACTAATCAAGGTAAAAATTAGATTAATAGAGGTGTGTTAGTGGTGTGATATGGTGGTAGGATGGTATTGGTTGATTACAAAGTTATTCTTATTTCAAAAAACCACCATATGATGTTAATATTATAATGGATTGGTTATACTCTATTCAATCCCTAATTATTTTCTTCTGATGGAGAGTGATCTTCACTGACCTAGAAGGTGAACATTTGATGTTCATTGGGGAGAGTGATCATCAAATGAATCATATATGATTGGAAAAAATTACATCATTGATGAATAAATTGATGTTGAGTTTTAAATAAATGAAAATAAATAAGTTTTCAATATCTATAAGGGAGTTTCTTGGAGTTTTTCTTAAATAGGATTTATAATTTCCCCCTTGTTGTGGGATTGAGTTTGGGATAGTGTTACATATTTATTTTCCATCCATATTAAAATATTTTAATATGATAGTTCCTTAAATGATTTGGGAGTTATGAATTATGATTAATGATCTATTGTAAATGGGACTCATCTAACCAAGTGTGTCTGAGATTACCTCTGTAACAAACTATGATTTTAGATTATACTTTTCCTTAAATAAATATCATATTGAGTAACCTATGTTATACACAAAAGTAAACTAAAATGAAATCTATGAAACTTTATTAAAATAAAACTGTTAAATTTGACCAAAATATTATATCTGTTATGTTGGAAGATGTAACTAGAATAACCACCTTATAAAAACTATAAAAATATATATATTAATAAAATAGTGATTTATTTTTCATAAAATAATTTTATTTTCCACATATTCATTTTTATATTAAAATTAATTTCAATCACATCTAGAACATTAATTATATAAAATGAACATTAATTTGGAATTCCATATATCATAATTTTTCAAAGATAATTTTTTCACTTTTCTAAAAAAATTGAATTTTTCATAAATTGTGAAATATATAGTATTTACAAAAAATTTAAATTTTATGTTTTTTTATTATATAAGTAAAACCTAAATGTTTATAAATCATTTTAATTGTTACATATTTAAGGATGAAAAATATGCATTTTAATGTAATATTTTAACCCTAGAGAACCCATGTTCAACATTTTAAAACATAAGTAACATATTATTCTAATTTAAAGACTATTTTCAGCATTTTTTAATTAAACATTTCAATGTTGATATTTAGTTTTATATTTAATTTAAATACACATAAATTTTACTATTTTTTTCAATAAACCAATTTTTATCATGAAATTCAGCAAAATTGATAAGTTTATAATATACATTAATTTTTAGCTTAAAAAACACATTTTATAAATTTTTTATGCACTAATTGTAAAATAAAATTTTATAACATTTAGAAATTTATTTTATGAAATTATATTACATATTTGAAATCATTATGGTTAAATTAAGTACTATGTTCAATTTTAATTTTGGTCATCAAAATTAATTACCATGGTTAAAAAATAAGTTACCATGGTAAAAGTAAAAATGGTAAAAAGAGATTTAATAAGTGTAAAAGTCTAGAAACATTTAATAAAACGTGACTAAATGTATTTGTATGAGAATTAGATTTTAAAAACCTCCCAACCTTAATTTTTTTATATTTTTTTCCATTAAACCTTGAATAACGACATATAATTATTGAAATGTAATGAGTAATTCCCAAATTACCCTTCTCTTTACTTATAAAAGGGAATGACTTCCACTATTTAATTATAAACCTATTCCATTAAATTTTATCATGAAAATATTCAATTTTTCTAATCATTAAATAATATATCAATTTCATTAGCCTATATACTCTATTATTTATCTTAAGGCCTCTATTTCCAATGATATTTCAAAGAGAAATCCCACATTCCCAACATGAGTATTTCTTTATCCTCAGAGTTTTATTCTTAATATTATTCATCCAAACATTTTATATACACACTAATATAATTAAATTAGTATCATTATTATGATATAATGTTATTATATTAATGTATCAACAATTATTCAACCTTTTACATTCACTAATACAAATAAAACAACATTGATTATGCGTATGTGAAGACTACCGCCTCCATGAGGCGATGCAATTACATTTTCAAAACCACCTTTCATGGATGGTTAAAAATATGTATTTTATAAATTATATGTTTTATATTTAAAAATTATAATTTTTAATTATAATTTATTATGTACCTTCATTCTATACCATTTTTTGTGAAATGGAATCGTTAATCATACAAACGTATGGACTTCAGCCTCCACAAATGATGAATCCCATTCATCACAAATACCCCACATGTATGGTTTGAAGAGTGAATTTAATAAATATAAATGATATTTATGACATTTTTTAGGTTTGTTAAAAGTTATATTTGTTAGGACCAAGATGATTAGGGTGATCATATTCAGGTATAGTATTTTTTTGTCAATGATGTTTTAGAAAAAAGAGAAAATTTATGAAGAAAAAAATCGCATCAATTTTTATTTGGTGAACATTGTAATGACAATCATATTAAAGTAACATGACTAATAATGTTTGAAAATGTTAGTGATATTTAGAAATAATCTTTCTATATATAAATGGATATCATACTTTCCCTAAATTTGAAATAGAAGGAGTGATTGTAATGGAATTGAATCAGAGTTTTCATCACTAAGATTGAAAAGTGACGATGCTTGGATAATCATAGAGTTCTCATAAATCAAAAGTATTCTATAATTCTTGTGATTCATGCTTGATTAATGAATGGGGGAGTAAAAGAGATACTTTTAAATCCTATTCAACCTGGTTGAAATCATGCTAGTCATAATTAAGACAATTATATTCAGGTTGAGAAAGAAAGAAATATGTTGATGAATTTTAGGAAAGTTACAATAATTTCCTAGGTAATTTATAATATTCTGAAGTGTATCTTCAATGTATTAAAATTCATAAACGAATTAATGATACAAGATGATGTTTATGAAAAAATAATGTTGGTGAAGTTCATGTTTTCTAGTCTCTAGATAATAGTAATGAGTTTGAAAGATGAAAATTTGATTAAAGGCTAAAAAGGATGGATGTAGTGATGAGATAAAGTAATTTTATAATGATGATGTTGTTGAATATCAAACCATCATACTAGGTATACCATCATATTCATCAAAGAAGAATTGTTTACATCAATATTGATGGTAAAGGAATTGAAACTATTGAAGTCAACTCAAAACGTAATGGCAGAGACTGGTCAACAATATAGTCAACAATTTATCATGTGTTAGATATATCATAATGTGACAAATCATAATCAAAACTGGAATAAGACTTGAGTTTGGTAAGAGTATAAAAGTGATGGTAGGATGTGTTGTTATAGTGGAATCTTGAAATTTGAAGGTTAGGAAGATTTTTAGAAAATGTGAGAAACTGAAGGTACTAGTTTTTAGTCAAACCAAAATCAAAAAGATATAAATATTTAGAGAATTAAGCTAATAAGAATCATATTTTGATGATAAAGCAGAAGCCCTATTTGTTTTCAAATTATTTATCAAGTTGTTCAAAAAACATCATATCAGAGTTGATACTGATTCATCTAGGTGATTGTAATGACAAAATCTGGCTATGAAAATAAGAATCATACTTGTGTTTATAAATAAGGTTTGAAGAAGATATAAAGGTCTTAAAATATTCTAGAATGATCAGTAAGAGTTTAGAAGAGTTGGAGAAGTCATGATTCACCTGAAACTCAAGGAAACATTAAAATATAGGTAATTTGGTTGAATGGGAAACAATTTCAGTTTCCCACCCAAACCATATTCGGGTGACCTATAAAATGAGAAATGTATATTATACTATTCTGACTAAATTATTGTTCACAATGAAGAGAAGAAAGGGAAGAGAACTAAATAATTTTATAGATATAAAAGTTAGTCTCAGTATTGAGCATTGTTGAAGAAGTTTCGTAAGATAAGAGTGAAAGGAGAAGAGACAATATTTCAATATATTCATATGATCAACACATTCAGTGGATCATTATATTCATCTATCTATCATATTCTTCTTTTCGTACAATTCAGATGGTCATTGTAACCGACTATATAATATGACTGAGACTATCATATTGGGTTTTTTAGACTGAGGAATATGATGTTTAGAATTGTCTCAACCATATTCTGACAGTGATATATTTTGTGTATTGAGAAATTGGACAAGGAAGATCGAATTGGGATAATCAAACTAGGTAATCAAACTGAGTTTCAAACCAAATTACTCAATGTTGTTACCAGATTCTAGGTAAGAAAGTGAAGAATTATGTTCGAAATAATAAATTTGTTGAAGTTTATAAATAATCATTGGTAATATGTGTTGTTACAGAGATATTGTATTACACTATTGGTGCTATAAGGATCACATATACTATTTTATTTTTTATATTGTGATACAGGAGTGAAAGGGAATATCCCACTCCTTGTATTCCACAAAAAGATTGTTTTGTATAGATTATATGGTATTTTATTGTTTCCAAACCATACCAAAGATGTATCTATTCTGGTTGAATAGTGAACCATGTAAATACTTGTGTTACTTTGGATATGTGTTTGATTTGCTTTTAGTAGAGAAAAAAATCTTTAACAAGAGGTGATTTTTGTTTCAAAAGAGAAGAAACTTAAAAGAAATATATATCAATGATTTACCCTCCCCCTCTCAGTGATAAAAATAACCTACCTAGTAACATTCAATATTAATAGTATATAAAAATATATCCTTACTCATTACATAATTATGACATTCTCTCGTCTCGTTCAATTGTAACACCTGAATATTTTAAAAGCAGAAAATCATGTTCAATTGCATATATGACATGAAACACCAATATTAGAAGAGAACATATCACCCCTAGAATTTATGATATATATTTTTAAATAAATTCAATCCCTTCAATATCTAGATATGCACACAACATCGAGATTAAATGAATCACGATACATTATTAAAATATTATTTAAACATGACTATTATAACCTAGCCATTAAGATGAAAGTTATGAATAAGTCTAAATAAATTATAAAAATAATATGGTTTACACATTTATAAATAAATTAAATGGATATCTCTTTATTAAAAATAAAATAAAAACCATTTGAAAAAAATAAATTTTTTCTTAATTTTTTTTCTAAAAGGTTATTAAGTCACACTTTTCACACATAATAAAAAATAATATTTAAAAATTTTAGAAAATTTATTTGAAAAATAAAACATCATTTTTAAAATATAATTCTTAAATTTTCTTTGGAACATTTTTTATAATTTTAGGAGAATAATATCAATTTGATGAATACTAAAAAACACTAATATTTATTTGAAAAATTCCTTTACATTTAAATTATATACAAGGTTGTATTATATTTAATAATTATTGTTCAAGTTAAATTATTAAAATTATTTTAAAATTTAAAAAAATTTGGTACCAAAAATCAATTTCATATTTAATTCTTATATAATTTTTTTAAACATTTATATGTTTCTTAAAAAAAATTATTTTTTTTGACTTTTCTATAGGGTTTAATTTTAAACAAGATTCTTTCAATTCTATAAATTGGATTTAGAAAAATAAATTACATATTTTAAATCATCATAATTTATATTATCTATAAATTTCTACTTACTTTTTACCTTAATAAATAATGAAAATAATAAAAATTAATTACCATGATTAAGGTAAAAATGGGTTAACCAATGGTTAATATAAGGACCCAACCTTAAACATTACATAATCTTGAATTATGTCACGAATTCACATTGATGATATTTTTAGGTTTAAAGTTTTAGATAATTAGGCCATAACTATTACATGACAACTTGAATATTATATGTAGACACCACTACTCGGTATCTATTTTTTTCATAAATTAAAAACTCTTGAAAATTAACATGTCTAGTTCTAGGTTTTAGACATCATGACTTTTTCTTTATCCCATCCTAGACCCTATTCATCTTTAAGTCTTGTAGAAAACATTTCAAAAACTTGGGATGAGAATAAAATGCTCATTAGGCTTTATAAAATAAGGAATTAAAACATTAGCCCATAAATAAATACAAAATCAATGAAACCATAATTTTAAATCATAACACACTTTACGAAATCATAAAATTTATGAATAACACACACAAATATTAAATCATAAAGGTAAATTATGGAATTCATAACAAAAATACATTGTAGCTATAACTTCTACATAGGGAGTCACATTTGGAATACCCATCACAATATATTCCCTAAATCTCTTAGGAGAACCATTAACGTTTACCTCTATCACATTACCCAATGCATTGGAGAGCTATCTCAGGATCACCCACCCTAGATTTATCATGGAACAATCATTATACATAAACAATGCCCAATAAACATAACATAAACATAACACATAATACAATCATAAAGAAAAGATAACATTTCCACATTCCAATTACAATATTTCATATCATGGTATTGAAATAAACTATGCTTTATCAAACCATTTTTAAACCCATTTATAACATTTAATAAAGAGATTTTTTGAATCAAAGTGTCCCATACAACTTTGAATATTTTAAAGGAATTAAAAAATTAAAACATTAATTTCTATATAAATAAATACTAAATACCATTTTGAAAAAATGGACATTAACGAGAATGATTTAGAAGAATAAGTCTTTAAAATAATATTTTTGTTAAAGAGTTCTTAACAAAATTAGATATGATTGAATACAAATAATTGAGGAATGAAATTAAATAAAAACTTTATAATATCATGAGAATAAATGGATTCATGATATAATATTCCAAAGTACAATATATACAACGTATAAAAGTGAATTGGTGAATAATGATATCGAAGTCTCAATAGAATTTAAATTGAGACTAAATCCCATATAAAAACTATTTCCTTAGATTATGGATAAAAAAATTACATAATAATGTGTGGAAAATATAAATACACTCAATATGATCTGATATTTAGTGTAAATAAATCATAGTAAATTCACACTTGTTCTTTTTTAGACCAAACTAATGACTTGGATGTTTAACTCAATGAATGGAAATTGAGTTAAAATAACACTTTTCAATTTCATATCAACGACTTGAGAATTTTTCAATGGAGTGATTATGTGTATAAAAATTATATCCACAAAAAAGTGAGTGTAAATTAAAAAATGAATAAATAAATATTTATTCCACACATAATCATAGCATGACATAATTAAGAATTAGAAGATTATCCCAAGGAATGGAAATTGGGTTAAAAGGTTAGCTTACCGATATAGTAACTTACGAAACATACAACCCATGAAAGAATGATCATAAAATGAAGATTAAAATAAAATAAATTTACGTATATTACACAATTAATACAATCATTGTTAGTACATACACCACACAAAAGGAAATAGTAGAAAATATAGCATGAATCTTATAGGAATAAAAAGTTAAATAAAAATCTTTTTCCACATTTTAACCAATCGAGTCGTATGAACAAAAGTTAATAACGACAAAATTATTCATAGAATAAAAATAATATAAATATAATCATGATAATATATTTCAAATGGAAGTACCCAATACACCCCATGAAATAAATTGTTGGTGAACAATGGAAATCTCACGGGATTAAACGTGAGATAAGAAACCCCTTTACCTCGTGTCTGACTTGACTTGTTTATTCCATGTTATTTCTGAATAATACACTTAAGTTAATTTATAATTGATTAAGAACCCAATTTCAAGTTTATTATTCTTTTTATATCACTTATTTCTATGTTAAATACATTATGTAATTATTCAAGTTAATAATGGTCTTTTTGTCAATATTTGGTACTCGAGTAAAAAATGAACACCTTATAATTACAAGTTGTCCATGTGGTCAAAAGTACATTATCTCCAGAATTATATTCATGATTTAGATATAATATTTATCATATATATGTTGTATATATATATGTATTTATATTACAACATAACATTTGAAGATAAGAAATGAAATGCACTGTTCTTGGAGACGGTAAGCCGTACGTATGCATGAACGCTACTTTCATTTCTATTTCATATTTTAATTGAATGAAAAAGTAATTATAAATACTTATATTATAATTAAAGTATAATATCATATATAATTTCAATAAATCCATCTTTATACATTCCACGTATGGTGTGAACGAGTCATATCCTTTTGAGGGGTTGGTAGTCCACACTTCCTCAAATGAAATTATCGCGTTTACTCATAATGGAAACCATAATGGTAAAATATAAATTAGAAATACAGAAGAATAAAGAGAAAATAAACATAATATATATCATATATAAATATAGTTCCATATTAATGGCCACTATAAGAGGCGGCAGGATATAATTAAACAATCATTATTTCGTGATGCGTTAGTTTTCCATTCATAGAAACAATATGTTATTTACACATTAGATGGAGGTGTGTGTAATTTTTGTTAGAATATTTATCATAAAAACAACCAAGTATATTTAGGATACTGGTGTTGTTATAAAATAATGGAATAAAAAGAGTTTATGGGGTTATAGATCTAAAATAAATCAAAAGTACTTTAGAGAAGAAGTTAACTTTAAATTGGGTATCTCCCTTGGGTTTGAACCAAAAGGTTTACTTGAAGTGCCTTATGTAACGCCCCGACCCTAGTTACCCAGAGTCGGTGCATTATTACATAACATTGGCATGATCACAAGAAAGATCAAATCTCGAAAGACCGATTGGTTTAGTAGCCTTGGAAACACTAGATATATTCATAAGTTTTACATTAAATCATAAAATGAAAAACTACTACAACAACATAATGTTTCCACAGTCCACACTATAATCCCCTCATAATATCCCTGTAGGTCAAACTTACATCTTCACATCCTGGGAAAAATAAAACATAGAAAAGGGGTGAGCTCAAATGCCCAGTAAGGATAACAATATAGCGGAAACTTTCATAAATAAGAATAAACTTTTAAGGAAATGTATAACTAAAACAAAAGCCTTTCAAACATGAACTTTCAACATGGTATGGCATAAATAAAATGAAATAATGCCATTTACTTATTCACATGGATATTCTACTAATCGAATAATCGCATGCAAAAATCAATAACCACTTTCATAATGTTGGAATGCATAATGCCAGACTATCATAACCACATAGTCAAGGCCTCGTGCCAAGACTACAAATAATATTTTGTCAAGGCCTTGTGCCAAGACACTAGTTTGTCTCATGAGACCTACCGATGAATCGAGGAGCTATAGCGGGCTCCACCCGTCACTTATTAAGTCCAATGCATTCCCATATGAAAAGGTTTAAACATAACATAAACATTCGTATTAAAACTAGCATACAAAATGTCAATAATTTCACCATAAACTATGAATGGTATAAAAATAGCACATCCACAGTCAAACATATCACAAAACCTTCAATACAATATATAAGTTTTGTATCATAATAAATCAACTTCAAATAATCTTAAAATCCATCAAAGGATGTTGACATAGATGAAATCAAAATTCTTTTTAAAGAAGTATATCCTTTTATTTTGAACTCATTTAAGATCCATATAAAATAAATCATTTTCTTTGAAAATATTCTTATAAGCTTGTATGGAAAGCTTCAACGATTTTATAACGGCGGAAAATAACCGCACCCGCCGTATAAGTTAAAAAAAAATTCTTACCTCAATTCTGTCGAAAAGGTTAAAAAGGACCTTGTTTTGAAAACGACGGAAAGATTCCTTTATAAACCTCTTATAAAAAGTCAAACAAGGGTATAAATGACTTTAACCCATATTCTTGTAAATAGTAAAAATTTTTTGAAATACATTTCGAAGAAACATGGATGTGGATGATAAAGAGATCCCAGTAGATTATTACGTATAAACAACCTTGGATAATGAAGAGGTTGTAAAGTAAACCCTTACCTTGTACTTTTCCTTGGTTGGGGTAGGTTAACCTCCTGTATAATGGTGAAATAGTTGTTATTAAATTATACAAGAATCATATATAATAATATGATATCATGTATGATCTTTTAACATTGATTTGTTAATAATATCTTAGAATTATCGTCGTTTCGGGAGTTAACTTACTCATTTTCTTTTATATGTTTTGTTACATAAGCCATGGTTATTGTATCTTATTCATATCCAGAATGATATCTAGTCCTTAAACATCATTTTTAAATCATCAAATGATAATTATACTTGAATGGTTATGACGGAGAATGAATCTCATCGCGTTCGTGGAGACGGTAGTCCGTACGTACGCACGAGCGACAATATCATTCTTTTGATATTAAAATAATATATAAATGGATGGTATATCATATATACAGAATCATTAAATTGTTATATTTATTATTTACATGAGTTACACATCATTATTATACCCATCCAAATAATAATATATTGAATAACAATTACACCACGACGTGGAGACGGTAAGCCGTACGTACGCACGTATGGTGACATGTTATTCAAAGGGTGGATAGAATACTGAATATGGTTGTACCATATTTATAATAACATCACAGTATATGTGAGATACTGGAGTTATTATTTTATAATGGTAAGAACAAAGAAAGAAGAAGTGGAAGAAGAAATGAACTTGGAGAAGGGTGGTGAAATCATTACCTCTTCTTCGGGTTCTTCCTTTTGATTTGATCAAAAGGGATCCTTAGGTTGGCTTTCTGATCAAACTAAGGCCTCTAGGTTGTATTGAGGGATGTTGGGAGAGTATTTGGGCAGAGTTTGGCCGAACCAAAAGGCTTTGAAGGTGTGAAGAAATGAGAAGGAGGAGTGCCCTTTTATAAGAGGGGTGAGGGGCACCTTTGGAAAAGCTAGAAATATTAATTTATAATAAATTCATATTCGGTTTCTAATGGCTCCAAAGCTTATTATTCAAAGGTTAAGGTGGGGATAGGTCGAAAACAGCTCAACCAATAGAATTTAGACAGGGTTGGGTACTTATATTAACCTTATCTTTAAGTATTAACTCTATGTTAATTAGTTTCACTTTTACAATGTCTCTTTGTATTTTTATATAATATGGTTAATAAACTTACTATATACATCCAAGAGACCCCCAAGTGGTCCATTAATAATGAACCTATCATGATATAAGTCTCTTGGCCGAACCATAGATTTTTAGGAATTTAATATCAATTAATAATATAATATTTGTTTTAAGAACTCTTTTACGTCAATTTTGACACTATTCAATAGTTGATTTTTGTGAAACTCATAACAGATTGATTACTTCTAAAAAAGTCAATTATATCAATCCTAATATATCATATTATCCTAGAAAATTAGTTTAATTCATTAAAAGTTTCATATTATATTTATTTGGGTATTTATAATATCAATTATTTTAATTTTTAACTATTATAGTAATTACTGCATCATCATTGTGTCATAAATAAAATAAATTATATAATGTCTAAAAATTATAAATAAAATATCATTATGTAGGAAATCTTTTTATCTTTCTAATGGATATTTATAATCGAAAATCCAACATTTATAACCCTATGTAACAATTGGTTTTCTAAACGATATATGCTTGTGTCATTTTTGTATTCATTTTAACTTAATTAAAATAAAGTGTCATTATCACTTACAAGTGGATCCATGGGGACCCAAAATTGACACAAAGATGCCCATGGTCGACCACTTATCAACCAATAGGGTTAAGACACGTTTTAGGGTAATTTAGTATTATTATAATATTTTTTTAACCCTTATTTACCGGATTTACCCTTAACCATGGTAAATAAAATATTTACCGCAGTAATTATTCAAAATGTCTAAAAATAAAAGTTACCTATTTACACAATTTGAACATCCTGATTCCAAATATTGAATCCATTTTCCTAAATTCAAAACACAGAAGTGGCAGAAATTAATTTAAAATTAATTCCCGCTGTCAAAACAAAAAGCGTGTTTTTAAGAGATAATAACTATCAAAAGATTGACACTTGTTTATGTTCGGTTTAATTGTAAAATTATGTCCAATGACCAACATTATATTAAATGGTAAAAATATATTCTAAATATACTTTAAAACCACTCAAATTCATAATTTATCACTATTAATTATTTTGATTAAAAAAGTTGTTTTTAATTAAAATTTAGTAATTTTCACTATTCATCAAAATATGAAAGTTATCCGAAATGTACCAAAATTTCACCTCAGGATAAATTTGATATTCCGAATCCAAAAATGAAGTCCATTTTAAAATATAAAATATATATAATTTCAAAATTTAGGTATTACTATTCATAACGGCTAGTTTGATTGGTTATGGTGTGTTAGAACTCGGTGTTGCGTACAACACACGCTATCACATTATTCAAAGAGAAGCATACCGTAGAAGCTTGGGGTGTTACATTCTCCCCTCCTTCAAATAATTGCGTCCTCGCAATTTCTAGGGTATTACTGCATAAAAAGACTCGGGTGGTTCTTCATCATAAGTTCCTCGGGTTCCCACGTTGCCTCTTCCATCTTATGGTTTCTCCACAAAACTTTTACTAGACGCGTTGTTCGGTTTCTCACCACTTGTTCTCTCGTATCAAGAATCTTGACGGGCTCTTCGCAATAAGACAAATCGGGTTCCAGTTCTAATTCCTCATAGGTGAGTGCATGCGTCGGATCAGGCATGTATTTCCTCAATAGGGATACGTGGAACACATCGTGAACTTTGGAGAGACTTGGCGGCATTGCCAATCGGTAAGCTACAACCCCAATTCGTTCTAGAATTTCGAAAGGTCCGATGTACCTGGGACTCAATTTACCTTTCTTACCAAAACGTATGACTCCCTTCCACGGAGATACCTTCAGAAAAACATGATCACCGACTTGAAATTCCAAATCCTTCCTTCGATTATCGGCATAGCTCTTCTGCCTACTTTGAGCTGCTTTGATGTGATTTTGGATTACTTTCACCTTTTCCACCGTTTCCTCCACCAGTTCTGGGCCTACAAGTTTTCTTTCACCAACGTCATCCCAACAGGTTGGTGTACGACATCTCTTTCCGTATAACGCTTCATATGGTGCCATCTGAATACTCGAATGGAAGCTATTGTTATAGGAAAATTCTACCAAAGGTAAATATTGATCCCACATACCCTGAAAGTCAAGTGAGCAAGATCTCAACATGTCTTCTAAGGTTTGAATAGTCCGTTCTGATTGTCCGTCTGTCTGAGGGTGGTAAGCAGTGCTCAAATGAAGTTCAGTATCCAGGGATTTCTGAAGACTTTTCCAGAATCTTGAAGTAAAACGGGGATCACGATCAGAAACAATCGATAGGGGTACTCCATGAAGTCTCACAACTTCATTAATATATAGTCTTGCTAGACGTTCCAGGGGTAGATCTTCTCTTATAGCAAGAAAATGTGCTGTCTTGGTAAGACGATCAACAATAACCCATATTGCATCGTTCCTTCTAGGAGTCTTTGGTAGCCCCATGACAAAGTCCATCGTAACATTGTCCCATTTCCACTCCGGTATGGGAAGAGGTTGCATGACTCCTCCAGGCTGTTGCCTTCCAGCTTTCACTTGTTGACAAATCATACATCTTAACACAAAATCAGCAATCTCCCTCTTCATGTTGTCCCACCAAAAATGTTCCTTCAAATCTCTATACATTTTGGTGCTCCCAGGGTGTATAGAGAAATTGGAACTATGAGCATCATCCAGCAATTCCCTTTTTAGATCAGGTATATTGGGAACACAAAGTCTCTTCCCGAATTTCAAAATTCCATCTTCATACACAAAGTCTCTCAATCTCCCATCATTCACAGCTTTAATCTTCTTTTGGAATTCTTCATCATCGGTTTGAGAACTCTTAATCCTTTCTAGTAAAGATGGTTTGGAAACCATTTGAAAAAGCATTGATGTTTCACCTTCCCTGGTTATTCCCATGTCCATCTTCACTAGATCCATGAAAATTGGATCCCTTTCAATTCTCATATTGTTCAAAACTCCATGGTCTTTTCTACTCAAAGCATCTGCCACCTTGTTTGCCTTTCCTGGGTGGTAGTTTATCGTACAATCATAATCCTTGAGTAATTCAAGCCATCTCCTTTGCCTCATGTTGAGTTCTTTTTGTGAGAAAATATACTTCAAACTCTTGTGATCAGTATAAATCTCACATTTTTCACCATAGAGGTAGTGCCTCCATATCTTCAAAGCAAAGATCACTACTGCTAACTCGAGATCATGAGTAGGATAGTTTTGTTCATGAATTTTCAACTGTCGTGATGCATAGGCAATAAGTCTATTATTCTGCATAAGGACACAACCAAGTCCTTTCTTCGATGCATCACTATAAATAACGAACCCATCATTCCCCGATGGTAGAGTCAATATACGAGCATTGACTAATCTTCTCTTCAGTTCTTTGAAACATTCTTCACACTCTTTTGTCCAAACAAATTTAACCCCTTTACGTGTGAGCTTCGTTAATGGGTTAGCCAATCGGGAAAAATTCTGGACGAAACGTCGATAATAACCTGCCAAACCAATAAAACTACGTACCTCAGTTATAATCGTAGGTGCTGGCCATTCTTGGATTGCCTTGGTCTTAGAAGGATCAACAGAGATTCCATCTTTAGAGACAATATGGCCAAGAAAAGAAATCTCCTGAAGCCAGAATTCACACTTGCTAAACTTCCCATATAATTCATGCCTCCTTAGAGTCTTCAAGATAATGCGCAAGTGATTTTCATGATCTTCGTAGGTTTTGGAGTATACCAAGATATCATCAATAAATACCACCACAAATTCATCGAGATACTCCTTGAAAACTCTATTCATTAGATCCATGAATACAGAGGGTGCATTAGTCAATCCAAACGGCATTACAGTAAACTCGTAATGCCCGTACCTGGTTCAAAATGCTGTTTTCAGAATGTCTTCCTTCTTCACACACAACTGATGGTATCCAGATCGAAGGTCAATCTTTGAAAAGTATTGATCTCCATGCAGTTGATCAAATAAATCATCAATACGAGGTAGGGGATACTTGTTCTTTATCGTTATAGCATTGATCTCCCTGTAGTCGATACATAACCTCATAGATCCATCTTTCTTTTTAACAAAAAGAACAGGGGCTCCCCATGGAGAAACACTAGGGCAAATAAATCCCTTATTACTCAATTCCTCTAGTTGTTTCTTTAGTTCGACTAACTCTACAGTGGACATTCTATAAGGGGTCTTCGATATAGGCCTTGATCCAGGAATCAAATCAATAGAAAACTCAACTTCTCGTTCTGGAGGATGTCCAGGTAAATCTTCCGGAAATACATCTAAAAATACTTTCACAACAGGTACATCCTCTATTTGAACATTCCTTTCCTCACCGACAGTTATTTCATTCTCTTCCTCCCCAATAATTGAATTAAGTTGAGCTACTGGGGGTGGATCTAAATAAGAATTAGGTGGTGACGATTCTGCTCTAAAAATAAGGTGCTCCTTATCATTATCATCAAGAATCGTAACCTCTTTCTTCTCACAATAAATCTTCGCATCATAGTCCGAAAGCCAGTCCATACCGAGGATTATATCAAACTCAATCATAGGTATGACGATGAGATCAACAGATAATGAAAATTTATGTGCTCTAATGGGGACTGATTCACAAAACTTTGTTGCAACGATACTTCCCTTAGGAGTTTTAACTGACAACTCCCTTATTAAATCAAATTGGAAATATCTAATTTTCTTAGCAAACTGGGAAGATATGAAACAATGCGATGATCCAGAATCAAATAATGCATTTGCTAAACTTGAGGAAACCATTAAATTACCTGCCACCACGTCTTTCGGAGCTTCTACCTCAGTAGTAGTGATAGCATAAGCCTGGCCTTGATCCCTTGGCCTTTTCTGAGGTAAGTTCTCCTGACGCTTAGGACATGCATTTGCATAATGCCCCATCTCCCTGCAATTGTAGCACTGAACGTTGGTAGCTTCCTTCTTCCCCTTGAAATCATGAGCTTGGTGGCCTTTTTCACCACACTTGTAACAGACTCCCATTCCCTTCAAGCAAGTACCAGGATGTTTCTTCCCGCATTTACCACAAGATGGATATTAAACCTTTCCTTTCTTCCCCTTATTTCCATTCCCAGATTGATCAGCAGGTCTCTTCTTCTCTTTCTTTGCTTTAAAGTCATAAGACTTAGAGAATTCCTTTTCGGTCTTGATAGCACATGAGACAATGTCTTCGTACGATGAAAAGGATTGTGAAACTAATTCTCGACGGAGAAGTGGTTTTAACCCATCAAAGAAACGATCAATCTTACTTCTTGGGTTGCGAATATAATCACCAGCGTACCTCGCTAACCTTGTAAAGTTAGCCTCATACTTTGTGACATTCTCATCCTCCTTTTGTCTCAGACTCAGAAATTGCCTTTCCATATCTGCTCGATGGTCACGAGGAAAGTATTTTTCTAAAAACAGATCTTTGAACTCCCTCCATTCCATATTTGATACTTCATCATCTTCCTTCATGTTTTGAATTAATGACCACCATTGATCAGCATCTCCAGTGAGGCGGTAAACTGCCATGATAAGTTTTTCCCTTTCACTGCTCCCCAAAGCCTGAAATATTTTCTCTAGGGAAAATATCCATTGCTCAGCTACTAAGGGATTTGTATTCCCGTTGAAAGTTGGTGGTTGTTGCCTCATGAATCGATCTAACATTGATCCTCCACGCTGCGGATCAGGGTGCTCCATACGGGTAAAGTTATTATTCATAACCTGAGTAAGTTGTCCCAGTATGGTGATTAGATGATCGGCACCAGTTGTATCACCAGCCCCACTATAATTATCTTGAGCAGGGGGGCAATCCCTACATGGAGTGCGTGCATTGATACGGTTTCCATTTCTTCCACTAGGCGCCATTTCTAAACAATGGCATAAACTAGATCAGTTTATGAATCAAAATACATAATCCCATACTTATAAAACACTTAACATAAATTGAACTATTTATGGATATAATCCATAATCATAAGAATGTTTTCTTTGAGGAAGTATATACTCATAATCCCTTCAAAATGATTTGTAAAGAAAATGAGAGTTATCCTATGCATATCCCCCGGGAGTGTCGTAACCAAGAGTGCAGCAAGGCCCGTTGTCGTGCACCAGTTCCCGTTCGAGTCTAGCTCAAAGCGGTGTTTTCGGGTTTTACCCCTAGGTACATCTGTGCCAGAGCCGCCTCTACCTGCTCGTATCCAGACAGGGATGTATTGCTTGGAAAACTCACAAAATCTCTACAATACCAAAATTCTGGGAAGTTCTTCTATACTAATCCTCAAAGTTCATCTTAGGTCTACGTGCTCTAATCAGAGTTTATCTAAATCTAGCTTCCAAGGTTTGTACTGAACTTCCTCTGATACCAACTGTAACGCCCCGACCCTAGTTACCCAGAGTCAGTGCATTATTACATAACATTGGCATGATCACAAGAAAGATCAAATCTCGAAAGACCGATTGGTTTAGTAGCCTTGGAAACACTAGATATATTCATAAGTTTTACATTACATCATAAAATGAAAAACTACTACAACAACATAATGTTTCCACAGTCCACACTATAATCCCCTCATAATATCCCTGCAGGTCAAACTTACATCTTCACATCCTGGGAAAAATAAAACATAGAAAAGGGGTGAGCTCAAATGCCCAGTAAGGATAACAATATAGCGGAAACTTTCATAAATAAGAATAAACTTTTAAAGCAATGTATAACTAAAACAAAAGCCTTTCAAACATGAACTTTCAACATGGTATGGCATAAATAAAATGAAATAATGCCATTTAATTATTCACATGGATATTCTACTAATCGAATAATCGCATGAAAAAATCAATAACCACTTTCATAATGTTGGAATGCATAATGCCAGACTATCATAACCACATAGTCAAGGCCTCGTGCCAAGACTACAAATAAGATTTTGTCAAGGCCTTGTGACAAGACACTAGTTTGTCTCATGAGACCTACCGATGCATCGAGGAGCTATAGCGGGCTCCACCCGTCACTTATTAAGTCCAATGCATTCCCATATGAAAAGGTTTAAACATAACATAAACATTCGTATTAAAACTAGCATACGAAATGTCAATAATTTCACCATAAACTATGAATGGTATAAAAATAGCACATCCACAGTCAAACATATCACAAAACCTTCAATACAATATAGAAGTTTTGTATCATAATAAATCAACTTCAAATAATCTTAAAATCCATCAAAGGATGTTGACATAGATGAAATCAAAATTCTTTTTAAAGAAGTATCTCCTTTTATTTTGAACTCATTTAAGATCCATATAAAATAAAACATTTTCTTTGAAAATATTCTTATAATCTTGTATGGAAATCTTCGACGATTTTATAACGGCGGAAAATAACCGCACCCGCCGTATAAGTTAAAAAAACATTCTTACCTCAATTCTGTCGAAAAGGTTAAAAAGGACCTTGTTTTGAAAACGACTGAAAGATTCCTTTATAAACCTCTTATAAAAAGTCAAACAAGGGTATAAATGACTTTAACCCATATTCTTTTAAATAGTAAAAATGTTTTGAAATACATTTCGAAGAAACATGGATGTGGATGATAAAGAGATCCCAGTAGATTATTACGTATAAACAACCTTGGATAATGAAGAGGTTGTAAAGTAAACCCTTACCTTGTACTTTTCCTTGGTTGGGGTAGGTTAACCTCCTGTATAATGGTGAAATAGTTGTTATTAAATTATACAAGAATCATATATAATAATATGATATCATATATGATCTTTTAACATTGATTTGTTAATAATATCTTAGAATTATCGTCGTTTCGGGAGTTAACTTACTCATTTTCTTTTATATGTTTTGTTACATAAGCCATGGTTGTTGTATATTATTCATATCCAGAATGATATCTAGTCCTTAAACATAATTTTTAAATCATCAAATGATAATTATACTTGAATGGATACGATGGAGAATGAATCTCATCGCGTTCGTGGAGACGGTAGTCCGTACGTACGCACGAGCGACAATATCATTCTTTTGATATTAAAATAATATATAAATGGATGGTATATCATATATACAGAATAATTAACATGTTATATTTATTATTTACATGAGTTACACATCATTATTATACCCATCCAAATAATAATATATTGAATAACAATTACACCACGACGTGGAGACGGTAAGCCGTACGTACGCACGTATGGTGACATGTTATTCAAAGGGTGGATAGAATACTGAATATGGTTGTAACATATTTATAATAAAATCACAGTATATGTGAGATACTGGAGTTATTATTTTATAATGGTAAGAACAAAGAAAGAAGAAGTGGAAGAAGAAATGAACTTGGAGAAGGGTGGTGAAATCATTACCTCTTCTTCGGGTTCTTCCTTTTGATTTGATCAAAAGGGCTCCTTAGGTTGGCTTTCGGATCAAACTAAGGCCTCTAGGTTGTATTGAGGGATGTTGGGAGAGTATTTGGGCAGATTTTGGACGAACCAAAAGGCTTTGAAGGTGTGAAGAAATGATAAGGAGGAGTGCCCTTTTATAAGAAGGGTGAGGGGCACCTTTGGAAAATCTAGAAATATTAGTTTATAATAAATTCATATTCGGTTTCTAATGGCTCCAAAGCTTATTATTCAAAGGTTAAGGTGGGGATAGGTCGAAAACAGCTCAAACAAGAGAATTTAGACAGGTTTGGGTACTTATATTAAACTTATCTTTAAGTATTAACTCTAAGTTAATTAGTTTCACTTTTACAATGTCTCTTTGTATTTTTATATAATATGGTTAATAAAATTACTATATACATCCAAGCGACCCCCAAGTGGTCCATTAATGATGAACCTATCATGATATAAGTCTCTTTGCCGAACCATAGATTTTTAGAAATTTAATATCAATTAATAATATAATATTTGTTTTAATAACTCTTTTATGTCAATTTTGACACTATTCAATAGTTGATTTTTGTGAAACTCATAACAGATTGATTACTTCGAAAAAAGTCAATTATATCAATCCTAATATATCATATTATCCTAGAAAATTAGTTTAATTCATTAAAAGTTTCATATTATATTTGTTTGGGTATTTATAATATCAATTATTTTAATTTTTAACTATTATAGTAATTACTGCATCATCATTGTGTCATAAATAAAATAAATTATTTAATGTCTAAAAATTATAAATAAAATATCATTATGTGGGAAATCTTTTTAGATTTCTAATGGATATTTATAATCGAAAATCCAAGATGTATAACCCTATGTAACAATTGTTTTTCTAAAAGATATATGCTTGTGTCATTTTTGTATTCATTTTAACTTAATTAAAATAAAGTGTCATTATCACTTACAAGTGGATCCATGGGGACCCAAAATTGACACAAAGATGTCCATGGTCGACCACTTATCAACCAATAGGGTTAAGACACGTTTTAGGGTAATTTAGTATTATTATAATATTTTTTTAACCCTTATTTACCGGATTTACCCTTAACCATGGTAAATAAAATATTTACCGCAGTAATTATTCAAAATGTCTATAAATAAAAGTTACCTATTTACACAATTTGAACATCCTGATTCCAAATATGGAATCCATTTTCCTAAATTCAAAACACAGAATTGGCAGAAATTAATTTAAAATTAATTCCCGCTGTCAAAACAAAAAGCGTGTTTTTAAGAGATAATAACTATCAAAAGATTGACACTTGTTTATGTTCGGTTTAATTGTAAAATTATGTCCAATGACCAACATTATATTAAATGGTAAAAATATATTCTAAATATACTTTAAAACCACTCAAATTCATAATTTATCACTATTAATTATTTTGATTGAAAAAGTTGTTTTTAATTAAAATTTAGTAATTTTCACTATTCATCAAAATATGAAAGTTATCCGAAATGTACCAAAATTTCACCTCAGGATAAATTTGATATTCCGAATCCAAAAATGAAGTCCATTTTAAAATATAAAATATATATAATTTCAAAATTTATGTATTACTATTCATAACGGCTAGTTTGATTGGTTATGGTGTCTTAGAACTCGGTGTTGCGTACAACACACGCTATCACATTATTCAAAGAGAAGCGTACCGTAGAAGCTTGGGGTGTTACAACTTATTCCTAAATTAATGATTCTAGGAGTAATATAGGGATATTGAGAGATTATTTAGGCATGGGTTGGACGATCCAATGTGATTTAGAGGTTTGAGGATTGGGTTATAAGTAAGGAATTTTTTTAAGGGGGAGGAGGGGCTCTTTAAAAATGTGTGAAGCTATTATTTTATTATATAATGACTTTCGGTTTCTAAAGGTACAAAACTTATTAAAGAAGAATATAGGATGACAAATGGTCGATATAAAATCATCCAATAAGATTTTTAAAGGTATGGGACATTATTTTAATCTTTATAATCTTATTTATTTAAATATTTTATTAATGCGGTAAACACTACATCATTATTGTGTCATAAATAATTTAACTTATTTGATGTCTAAAAATTATTAAAAAATTAAAATGATGTAGTAAATATTTATATATTTCAAATTAATACTAATAGTCTAAATTATAACATATATAAACCTATGTAAATATTAATTTACTAAAAGATATTTGTTTATGTCATTTTTGTCTTTACTTTAAGTTAATTAAAATAAAGCGTCATTATCACTCCCAAGTGGATCCATGGGGTTCCAAAATCAACCCGAAGATTCCCATTGTCAGATATGTGTCAACCAATAGGATCAGGATATATGTTAGGGTAATTTTATTATATTATAATAATATTTGTTTACCCTTGTTTACCAGATTTACACTTTAACCATGGTAAATAAATTTTTTACTAAAGTAAATATTAATAAGGTATAAAAATAAAAGTTACCTATTCACCAAAATTGGAACTCTTGATTCCAAATATGAAATCCATTTTCCGGAATTCAAAACACAAAATTGGCAGAAATTAATTTAAATTTAATTCCCGTTGTCAAAAAGAAAAGCATGTTTTTTAGAAACATTAGCTATCAAAAGATTGACACTTGTTTATGTCCAATTTCAAAGTGAAATTAATTACAATGACCAAAATTGGATTAAATGGTAAAACTAAAATCTAATTACTCTTTAAAACCAATAAAAAATATAATCTAACCATATAAATATATTATATTAAAAGTCGATATTGAATTAAAATGCAGTATTTTTCACTTTTCATTAAAAAATGAATTTTATTAGAAAAATACCAAAAATTTACCCAAAGTAAATTTTGATGTCCCGATTATAAATAATAATTTTATTAGGTAAAATAGAACATATAAAAGTAACCAAAATTATATTTAAATAGGGTCCTCCATCAAAATATGGTAAATCAACCTTATAAAGTAAATTATGCTTAAAATTAGATTCTTTATTATTTAAAGCCTCTAAAATATATTGGGTAAATGTAAAAACATTTAAAAAACTTGTATATTAATATTTCAGTTCTTTCTATCCATTCACACCAATACAATGGCTAGGAATTAACTACCATTTAAAATAATAATATTATTATATTTTTTAAGTACAACTCAACATTGTGTGAAACGTAAGATTTTCAAGAAACTCGTTATTGTGTATCAGGTATGCCATCAAACATAGCATTCTCTTTAATGTAAAATTAATAATTAATTTAGAAATATTAATAAATATAAAAATTTCATATTATTTATTTACCTAGGTTGTTACATCATTCCCCCCCTTTTGGGAATTGCGTACTCTCAATTTTAAAATTGAGCTTGAAAACTACATTGGAAGTCCCACATTGGAAAAAGAATCAATAAACCCATCACTTTAAAATAATGTAAGAGATGTAAAAAGGTCACCCAAGATAAAATATCATAGTATTATTTGAAAACATTGATATATAAGAGAAAACAAACCATCAAGTTCTGATGGAGAGTGACATAAAACATGATTAAAAGAAAGTTAACCACCAAAAAATCTAAAAATTGTTATAGGTTAAACGGTCTCTGATTCCCCATTAGGAAAAGTTAACAAACAATGTATTTGTTTTAGGTTAATTTTCATAATGATAAGGAATTTATTTATGAGCTTAACTAAAAATATAAGGAAACATACTCACTTGTCATGTAGACTTTCATCCTTTACAAAATTCTTACCACAAACTCATTTTTTCCATCAAATGATGAGTATTCAAGATGACTTTTTCACATTGAAATATCTATAATCAAATTTTATAGAGTCACATAATCCAAAAAATCAGAACTATATTTTTCCTATGTCTTTATAAATCAACCAAAATCAAAATTGTTTGTAGAAGATCAGATAATCCCCAGAAAAGGATAATCTTTTTCAAAAATAAATACTACTCTTAATCTCCAAAAATTTTCAAAAAATACCCAAAGTTCAACAAAGACCATTCAATAAGCAACTGTACATAAAATTATTCAATTTAATCAAAACTAAGATTGAAACCCAAATATTAGAAGGATTTAATCACATAGTCTTCCAAGATAAATCTTAACATTTATCTCCATATAACATCAGTTAATCTTAATGTTTCATATTGGAAAGTAATTAACCTAATCACATATTCATCATGATAAGTTAATCATTTACATAGGTAACTAAAAAAAACTTATTCTTGATTCATATAATCATCTTACTAAAAATAATTAGTCATACTAACCAGGGACTTCATGTTTTCCTGTGGTAGGTGATAAATCCCAGTCGCACTTTGGTTATGGGTTTGATTCCCGCAGCTTTGTCTGACATGATGGGTTGTCGTGCGGTCTGTGTGTTGTTATTTTTCGAAAAAAATATAATTTTATAAAATTACCAAAAATGATAAATTCATCAAAAATAACCATAACATACTTTAACCACAATGGTTATCTAATAACATTCATTTTGTTTCCCAAAATGTATTAACTTGTAATTGCCTAAAATTTTAGGATCATATAAACCCAAATGGTTCTTTACAAATATATCCATAAAAGAAAAGATGATTGTCACTTAAATAAAATTTTGATATATCAGATATCAGGGTTACACATACTATACAAATTCTTCTAATGTAATCCCATCATCAAAATAGTCTTAGTACTTTTAATTATTTCACCATCCTACAATCTACCATAACACTTTAATCCCTTATATGATAACTTATTAATAATTCAATATTGTTCATGATTAATTAACCATTCCTTTACAACTTATTATGAAATACTACTTTCATACAAAAAAAATCAGGAATCATATCCTATGATTCAATAATGTCTAAACACCCGCTAAGAAATAATCTATACTTTTCATTGGTCATTGTAATTTTCCTCATCCACAATTGGAATAGAATTAGGTATTGGTAAACATATATTTGTAAGATTAGGGTGACCCCATTCCTGATCCTTTTTCGGAGGACATCTGTTAGTATAATGGCCATGCCCTCCACATTTAAAACATTCAATTGATCCCTCAGAAATAACTTCATTTCCTTTCCTCGAGTCAACTAGATGCTTCCTATTTTCATGATAGGTTCTTTCTTTATGACCTTCACTTCCACATCTATAACATCTTATGTACCTTTGAAACATTTGACTATGTGTTTTTTCCACATCCTTGACACATAGGTTTTTGAATATACTTAACTTTATGATTATTACCTGAAATTCTGTGGGGATTCGTTTCTCGTATATACGATGACTTATAAAAATCACCAAGGTTCAGTTAGTCAATCATGACTCCAGATAGTTGGTTGAGAAAAAACACAAGAGTTCACATTGCAGCTCCCATTTCATTCAGTTTCTCATTCGGAAAACCATCATAGTTTTCTTCACATCCACTGTTACTTTGGTGGCTGCTAGATTCATATATTTACTAAAAACCCAAAGGTAAGTGTGAGTATATTAGTGAAATCATCATATAATATCGTATGAGGAGGTTAAATACTAAGATATACTTGTTCATGTTATCTTAAACTCATTCACTTTATCTAAAATAACTAAAAATCTTTCAAAAATCAAAACCATTATGGTAATGTCACTTATGCTTAAAGTACACCCTAACCTATAAATTTATCTAAACTGACCTATGATACCAACTATAAGGACCCAACCTTAAACATTTCATAATCTTGAATTATGTCAAGAATTAACATTGAGGATATTTTCTGGTTTAGAAATTTCGATAATTAGGCCATAACTATTACTTAACAACATGAATATTATATATAGAAACTACTACTCAATATCCATTTTTTCATAAAATAAAAACACTTCAAAAGAACCACGTCTAGTTCCATGTTTTAGACCTTATGAGTTTTCCTTGATCCCATACTTGAACCTATTCATTTTATGTTATGTGGAAACCATTTCCAAAACATGAGATGAGAATAAAAATCTTAGTAAGGGTTATAAAATAAGGAAGGAAATCATTAGCCCATAAATAAATACAAATCATTGAAACCATACTTTTCAATCATAACACCCCTTATTAAATCATAGGATTTATGAATAACACACACAAATCATAAATCATAAAGGTAACCTATGGAATTCATAACATACTGACATTGTAGATATCACCGATACATAGGGAGTCACATTTGGAAAACCCATCACAGTATATTCCCTAAATATCTTAGGAGAAGCATTAACGCTTACCTCTTTCATGTTACCCAAAGCATTGGAGAGCTATCTCGAGCTCACCCGCCCTAAGTTTATCACAGAGCCACCCATATATGTAAACAATTCCCAATAACCATAACATAAACATAACACATAACACAAGCATAAATTAAAGATAAAATTACCATATTATAATTAAAATATATCATATCATGGTATTTAAATAAATAATTCTTTATCAAACCATTTTCAAAACCATTTAAAACATTTAATAAACAGATTTTTAAATCAAAGTGTCCCATACCAATTTGAATATTTTAAAGGAATTAAAATTTTAAACCATTAATGTCCATATAAATAAATACTAAAATCCATTTTTAAAACATGGAAATTAATGAGAATGATTTATAAGAATAAATCTTTTAAACAATATTTTAGTTAAAGAGTTCTTAACCAAATGAAATATGCTTCAATAAAATTAATTGAGGAATGAAATTCATTCAAAACATTATAATATCATGATAATAAAGGTATTAATGATATAATATTCCAATGTAATATATATACACCGTATAAAATTGAATTGGTGTATAATGACAATAAAGTCTCTATGGAATGTAAATTGAGATGAAATCCCTTAGAAAAACTGTATCTCTAGATTAAGGATAAAACAATTACGTAATAAAGTCTGAAAAATTTAAATACACTCAATATTTGTGGATGTTCAGTGCAAATCAACCATAGTAAATTCACACATCTTCATTTTAGGAGAAAACCAATGAGTTGGATGTTTAACTCAATAAATGGAAATTGAGTTAAAATAACTCTTATCAGGTTCATATCGATGACTTGAGAATTTATCAATGGAGTAATTATGTATATAAAAAGTATATCCACACAAAGGGGAGTGGAAATTACAACATAACGAAATAAATAGTGATTCCACACATAATCGTAGCATGACATAATTAATAATTATGAGATTAACCCAAGGAATGGAAATTGGGTTAAAAGGTTCCCTTAACGATTTGGTAACTTACGAAACATACAACCCTTGAAATAAGGATCATAAAATGAAGATGTAAATACCCATAAATTGAATTATATTACACAATTAATACAATCATGGGAAGTACATAGACCAAAAAATAGGAAATAGTGCGAAATATAGCATGAATCTCATGGGAATAAAAAGTGAGATGAAAATACCATACCACGTTGTTATCAATCGAGTCGTATGAAAAAAAGTTAATAACCACCAAATTATTAATAGAATAAAATGAATATAATAGGATCATGATAATATATATCAAATCTATGTACACAATACACCACATGCAATAAATTAGTGGTGAACAATGGAAATCTCACGGAATAAAAAGTGAGATAAGAAACCCACTACCTCATGTCTGAATTGACTCGTTTGTTCCTTTTTATTCCAAAATAATAGACATAAGTTAATTTATATTTGATTAAGAACCATTTTTAAAGTTTATTATTCCTTTTATATAACTTATTACCGTGTTGTAAACATTATGTAATCATTTAAGTTAATAATGGCCGTTTTGTCGATATTTGGTACTACGGTAAAAAATGAAGACCTTACTATTACAAGTTGTCCATGTTGTCAAGAGTCCATTATATAAAGAATTATATTCATGATTTATATATCATATATATCATATATATAATATATATCTAGTATATATATGTATTTATAATAGTACATAACATTTGGAGATAAGAAATGAAATGCATTGTTCATGGATACGGTAAGCCGTATGTACGACTGAACGCTACTTTCATTTATATTTCATTTTTTAATTGAATGAAAAAGTAATGATAAATAGTTATATTAAAATTACAGTATAATATCATATATAAATTCGATAACTCTATCCTTTATACGTCTCAAGTATGGTATGAACGAGTCAAATCACTTTGAGGGAGCAGTAGTTTGCACTTTCTCAAATGAAATTATCGCGTTTACTCATAATGGAAACCATAAAGGCGTGCTATAAATATAAAATAAATAAGAATACAGAAAACATAAACATAATACATATCATATATTAATAAATTTTCATTTAATGTCCTCCATAATAGGTGGTAGGAGATAATTGAACAATCATCATTTCGTGAGGCGTTAGTTTTCCATCCAAAGAATCAATATATTCTTTACCCATTAGTTGGAGGTGTGTGTAAGTGTAGTTATAATATTTCTCATAAAAACATCCTAGTATATTTATTATATTGGAGTTTTTATAAAATAAAGGTATAAAAAGAGTTTAGGGGGTTGGTGATGTAAAATAAAACAAAAGGACTTAAGATAAGACGTTACTTTTAAATTGGGTATCTCCCATTGGTTTGAATCAAAATGTTTGTTTGTAGTTCCTTCTGCCTAATTTAAGGATTATTTGAGGAATATAGGGATATTTAGCGATTATTTGTGCAGGGATTTGACGATCCAAGGGGCTTGAGATGTGTGAGGAATGAGTTAGAAGTGAGGGATTTTAATAAGGGGAGGAGGGGCTATTTAGAAAAGTGTGAAAGTATTATTTTATTATATAATGAATTTTGGTTTATAAAGGTCCAAAACTTATTAAAGTCAAGGATAGTATAACTCATGGTCGAAATAAAATCATCCAATAATAATTGGATAGGTTTTGGACATTATTTTAATCTTTATAATCTAATATATTTAAATATTTTATTATCTAGGTAAACACTGCATCATTAATGTGTCATAAATAATTTAATTTATTTGATATCTAAAAATTATTAAAAAATTACCATGATGTCGGAAATATTTTTATATTTCCAAATAATATTTATAGTCTAAAGTATAACTTATATAACCCTATGTAAAAATTAACTTACTAAAATATATTTGTTTTTGTCATTTTTGTGTTTACTTTAGGATAAATAAAATATTGTCATTATCACTCCCATGTGGCTCCATGGTGTCCCAAAATCGACCCAAAGATGAGCATGGATGGATATGTATAAAAAATAGGATTAAGAGACATTTTAAAGTAATTTTATTATATTATAATAATATTTGTTTACCCCTATTTACCATATTTACCCTTTAACCATGGTAAATAAAATTTTTACTCAAGTAAATATTCATAATGTCACAAAATATAAGTTAAATATTCACACAATTTGGACCTCTCGATTCCAAATATGAAATCAAATTTTCCAAATTCAAAACACCGAAGTTGAAGAAATTAATTTAAAATTAATTCTCACTGTCAAAATGAAAAGCATGTTTTTTTTGAAATATTAACTATCAAAAGAATGATCCTTGTTTATGTCCAATTTCAATGTGAAATTAATTACAATGACAAAAATTGGATTAAATGGTGAAAATATAATCTAATTAAACTTTAAAACCAATTAAAAATATAGCATAAACATATACATAAATTAGATGAAAAGGCTGTTTTGAATTAAAATACAATATTTTTCACTTTTCATTAAAATTTGAATTTTATCAGAAAAATACCAAAAATTTACCCAAAGTAAATTTTGATGTCACGATTCTAAATAAGATTTTTATTTGTTCAAATAGAACATATAAAAGTGACCAAAATTAGAATTAGATAGGGTTCACTATCAAAAGGCGGTAAATCAACCTTTTAAAATAAATTATTCTTAAAATCAGATTCTTTCTTATTTTAAGCCTCTAAAAATTATTGGGTAAATGATAAAACATTTAATAAACATGTATATTAATATTTTAGTTTGTTATTTCCATTATTACAAATACAATGGCTAGGCGTTAAATACCATTTAAAATAATAATAATAATATATTATTTTTTATTACAACTCAACATTGTGTCCAACATGAGATTTCAAAGAAAAATGTTGTTGTGTATGAGGTATGTCATAAAACATATCAACCCTTTAAAGTAAAATTAATATTTAATATAAAAGTATTAATAAATTTTCAAATTTCAAATTCTTTATTTACTTGGGATGTTATAGTTAAACTAAGACATTATGTGTTAAAAATGACATAAAACATTTCAGACACCAATTTGATAGCCATATTTAGACCTTATCAACTCTAAGGTTCAATAATAAACCATTTTAGATGTTTGGTACATTATAAAAATGTGGTTATCACTTTATATTTTAAAAAATGGTTTAAGTGTCCTCTCCCAGACTTACAAATGGCCACTCATTCTACCCTCCTATTAACAAATTCAAAAGAATTTTTTGTCTAAAATCTACTCAAATATCCTGATTAATTCATTACACAGATCCTAGAATCCTTATTTTGATTATGAATCTCTCATAGAAATTCTTTATGTATAAATCTAAAGAGGCTCTCTAAAGAAGAAATAATATTCTTAAATGTCAGTATTTGTTTTACTTCTTCTTACACCTCCTTCAAATCATCATGAACAATGATAATATAACACTAATATTGTCAAATATATACTAATATTCTATAATGTTAAAGTCAAAACCCATACCCAAATCTATTTCCAACAAATTGGAAACAAAACCATTGATCGTGTCAATGGTGGACTATCACCTCAAAAACCGATTTAATTCATTTCCCATCACCACCTTTAATGGTTGTATATAATGATTGATTTAAAAATTTATATTATTTTTATGAAATTATTATTCTTATGGAATTATTATTATATATATTCTTATTTACTTTGCATTCCATGTGATATACGATTACATCCTTTGTGTGTACAACGAACTACCTCCTCGCAAGGTGATGTGATTCATTTTTCATTTAATCTTTACATAAAAGTTATTACCGATACAATTAATGAATATATGTGATATTTATTACCTAGAAATATTTTTTCAATATAATATCACATATAACTTTCTACCTTACCTTCTTTTATAAAACAATAACATCGCCCGTGTGTGCGTGTGGACTACCACCTCCACACAGCGATGTGAAATGATTTCATTTTTTTTATATAGATGTTACTGTAAGAACCTATACCTTCTTTTAAGGTATGTTTTCCTTTTTCTGGTGTTTTTGAGAAAAAGATGTTTTTCTGGAAATTTCCTAAGTACTCGCTGTGTACATTATGAGTACACACCGTGCACTCTTTTACCACGGGTAGCTAGGTGCTGGCGGAGTAACGACCATGAACACGGTCGTGTGCAGTGATCTGGAGACTACCAAATGTTGGTGTATGTAAAGGCAGGTACACGCCATGTACTTATAAAATACACACTATGTACTTTATTTTTTTCATTAAACAGACCGGGGTCAAGTATTTTTAGAAAAAACACCTCCTTCTTTGACTGACTTGTCCGAGAGCATCCTTATGACACAGATTATTTCCTGAGCCCCTGATCGAGCATCCATTCTCTGATTCAACCATTGTCAATTGCATTGGGATCACCACAGTAATCCCTTCCTTCTTCTAGAGATTTGTTTCATGATTCATCCTCTTTCAAGAGTTATCCTCAATTGAGAAATTTTAGTGAATTTTTAGATCTACCATGTTCTTGGGAAATTCAAGGATCAAGGTTCACATATAAAGATCTTATAACATCGAGGTAGGTGGTTTGTGCCATTCTGTTGAAAGTTTTTGAGTTATTTGTGCAAAATTTTCCAATACCCTTGAACGGGGTATTGCGTCTTTACAGTTTTAGCCCTGTTAATTGCCTACTATGCTTATATTATTGAATTGAGGTTAATTGAATGTGAATAGGGTTAATTTCTATGAGTTGGATGATTTTCCCATGCACGTTTGCTTGTTTTGACTGTTTGGTCTAGTTTCCCTGTTAGGATATTGTTTAATTACCATGCCTAGTATTGTAGGATGGAGTGTTTTATCTGTCTTGTTGTTATGTTGTAGATTGGTTAGCCAAGTAGTTCTTGAGGTTTACTTTGGCCTATTTTCATTGTTATGCTTGTTTGACTTTCATAGAGCTGTGAGAACCTGGTGTAGTAGACCATACGGAGAATAGACGTAAGGGATTTTCCAGAGTGTCCGTTATTTTATAACACTATGAGACCATAGGGGGGATTGAAGTTGAATTATCTCTCAAAGGGTCGATAATTACGTTACAAGGCCATAAGGGGAATTGACGTTGAGTGCTTCCTCAGAGTGCCTGTAGTTTCTGTTAAAAGACTATAGGGGGAATTGATGGTGAGTGCTTCCCCAGAGTGTCTTTAATCATACATGGGTATATGGGGAATTAACGTTGAGTGCTTCCTAAAAAAGACTTTACTACAATTATACCAGAGGAGTTAGACTATGTGTACTTCCCAGAGGGTTGCTTGTGTTTTCTAGGTAAGACCAGAGGGGATAGGTTATGAGTACATCCTAGAGGGTTACCTGTTTGTGATTATCTACTTACTTGATATGTGGTGTTGAATTCTTTGAACCTGTAGGAATGTTTACTATTGAGTACTTCCTTGTTTACTATTTTTTTCTTAGTACCTGCCATATATAATCACTGACTATTAGGAACAGATCGTTTAGTGGTTGCCTACTAGGATTTAGTCTCACACCCTATTTTGGTCATGCTTTTGGGACCAAATAGATTATATTGTTTCATGTATAGATAAGTGAAAGCACCCTTCTACTTCAGGTACTTGACTTCTTTGGAGATGGAGAGCATGGGTCCGAGTTGAGGCTTGCGATGCTGAGGATATCTTTACTTGTTCTTCTTGTACTTTGGTTTAGTTTGGTATATTATCATTGTGACTAGTTTGGATTCTATCTTAGACATACGTATCATACATCATTTATATATATGTGCTCCAGTTGCTTATTACTTTAGTCTTTTTCTCCTTTCTGTTGTATGCCTTTATTACTAATTCCGCTATTGTTATCTGTTTCTCTTCTACTATGTTACTCTACCAATGAGGGCATAGTTTCCCCACTATCATGTCCAAGTCCCTCGCTTCCAATCAGCAACCTCTGGCGTTAGGGGAAATGCGCTTGAGGTCATGTGACCAACCGGGTACGGGGAACCTTTGGGCGGCTTATGGAACTAGGATGTTACAATTAATAAGGACATATATTTTTAATATAGATGATATAATTGAATTAATAATTATTCCGTAATGTTTAATTAATATTTATTTTCATTTCATTCAATCTGTCGAAAAAAATGGAATTGACATTCGTGTGTACATTTGTACAACCATATCCATGAATGATGTAATCCATTTTCTATCTATAAATTTAATAGATGATTATAAATAAATATATAATTAATATATATGATAATAATTTCATGGTTAAAATTATTTTTATTAGGTAACCATGATCAATACATAAGGTCATAAATTACCAAACCAAAACATACTTGAAAAACAAAGCATTTATCACACGAAACGGTGATTTTAACAATGAATTGTTGATAAAAGAGTCATAAATGTATATAGGTAAATAATATTTGGCATTAAATATATTACTATTATTCTATAATATATTTATATTTAATATATATTTATTATATAGGATGTATTAACATTTAAAAAGGAAATCAGACTCATGGTAAGGAGTGCTCATCTCACTATTACTTTTTTGAGACATATGTCATATTTACAACTTATTCTTTTTGTGTGGTGTATATATGAAACCTTTCATATGTTATATATTGAATCTATTTATCTTAATGGTATTTATGTTTAAATTTTATGTTATTTATTTTATGTAATTACGATTTAAAAGTTACCAAATTGGTTTGAGATGTACATTTCAATCTCTTTTTAATTGGGATTATTTATACTTTAATTTACATTGAAGGAAATTATTTGATCATTTTCAAATAAAAACTATTAATTTTATTATCCTATGTATATTTAGGATTTTTTTCATGTAATAGTAAAATATTCCGATCTTTGGTATTTAAAATGATTGATATTTTTTAATAAAATATGATTTCATTTCTCTCTTAAGTCAAAAATCATTTTTCTTTCAAAACCATTTTTACCAAAAAAATGTTCTATTTTTAAAGAATTAAAAAAAATATTTTTAACTAAAATTTTACCAATTTTATAATTTTTATAAAAAAATTGGTATGAATTCTCATGTTGTTTTCCAAACAAAACACATTTTAATTTTAATAAAAATGTGAAACGAGGAATTGTTTTATCATGTACTAAATGTATAGAATTTACCTTAATAATGAACAATAAATTCTTTAAAGATTAATTTATATGTTTAAAAGATTATTTTAAAATAAAATTATTTCTGTTTTTTTGTAAATTTCAGTTTTAACAATCTCTTTAGAGTGAAAGGGATATTTTCTTAATGAAAGTTTTTAATTACATTTTTATGGAGTTTCAATTCATCAATTCATCAATGATTTATTATACTTATGATCCACTAGGGATATGTTGTATTGATAACATACTTATTATTTCTCCTGATGGTTTATGATCATTTTGAATGGGGATGTAAAATTATTTTTTCATTCACCATATTACTTTGGATGGTTTATTATTATGTTTATTGATTGGGATATGTATTAATATTTCGTATGTTAGTTTTTTAATATGAATATTTATATTGATTATGTTTCACCAATTTCATATAAGTAATTAATTGGACATATTAAGCGATGTTTGGAGCATGGAATTACATATCCCCTTAATTCATCATCATGTTTCATGAGACAAATTTATTAGAGAAATTAAATGGGGGTTTACCCATTGATTTGTGAATGGTATTGATAGTATTTTTAGATGTTTAGAATTATGATTTATATCATTATGAGATTAATTATTTGTGTTACATGTGATTATTATATTAATTAGAATATATACGATTATATTTCAAACTTAGGTGATTATCTATTTTGAATTATTTTATCATCATTTATTCCTTTAACATAATTTTTCATTTTCAAGATGTTGATTAAATGGAATAAAACTAAGTTATTTACCTTTACATAATGATTATTTATTCTCTATTAATGATAGGTTGTTTAACACAAATACCATTACTAATAATTATAGGTCACCTCTTTCTTATGTTTCCTTTTTTAATGATATTAGGAAGTGTTTTATGCTTAATATGTAGGCATATTATAGAGGTAATAAATATGATCTAAAAAAATAATTTCTTATATTGTATGTTTTCATTTGTTTATGAAATTAAAATATATATCTAGTTTACCAACACCAATAATCTATTAAATCCTTCAAGATTTGATTTCCTTAATCTTATGCCAATGTAATAAATTATCCACTAACTCTGGGTCACTAGGGTTAGAGTCTTTACATTACTTATACCGCTAACATGAATAGTGTTATAATGTTTATATCATGAATGATTGAGAATTTTATATAATTTCAATATCATGTAATAATAATTTATTTATTATTTTTTAATGATTCTATAAAGTATTTATTAACATTTAACATATTTATTAACATTCCACCTTTTGATCATTAAGAACACCAAAAGTTGTTCATCAAAATTCCCTTTTTCACCAATCTTATCCATGTATTTGAACTAATGAATTTTTATTTAAGGAATAATTTAAAAATAATAATTATTCTATATTGAATAATTTTGTATTGATGATCTTTGAACCAATAAGATATAATCATAATTTTAACCATGAAACTTGTAAGAAACAAACAAGAAAAAAACCCAATTCTGATGATTAAAATAAACTATAACTAGGTATCATATTTTTTATATATTTTTCTAAATTAGTTGTATAAAAGAAAATATATATAAATAATTATTTTTAATTATTTATTAATATAGTTATGTTCATTTTACCTGAGTTTAGGGCATGTTCGACTAAGCATTATTTAGGGTAAGGGGTTTTTCTTGTTTCATCTCCTTTTCTTGAGTCATTGTGATTCCTTTTTGAATATGGGTTTAAAATATTATCTACTTTTGTTCTATAATGATAATATATTTCCTTATAAATATTGTTAAATGTTCGTTTTAATTCAAATATATACCATGATTAATTTATTTGTAAAAAGTATTTAACAGCTGAGAATAATTATGTTCCACTTTAACGATAGTTCCCTTACATTTCAAGATTTCCCTTTCTTTCCAATGTTATTATTTTTATATGGAATCCTATTTGTGTGTTATCTAAGGTGAACATCATATTTAAAATAAATTAGTGTTCTTTCTATTTTTATGATACAATCATTCAAAAAAATGTATTTTTAAATATTAAAAAGTTTTTACATCCCTTCATAATCAAATATTTTATCTTCCACATCATGTTTAATTCTGATAACCTTTATATCTTTTCATGGAACTATTTTTGAATTTTTATTTAAAAATTAATTACATTTATGGTTCTCAATTTAACTTCATGGAAGTTCATGTTGAATCTAATTAGAAACATCATATTTTATGAAAATGTTAAAAATGATTTCTTGAAACTCTTTAATGGTTTAACTACCTTTCACATTTTTTATCCCCACAATACTTATTTCCATGGAAATTATTTTTCCTAAATTAACAACTAAATATTCTTATGAAAGAATATTTTTTTGGTGATTGAATTTTTCTCATCATCCTTTTACATTATTGTGGTCCATTTTGGTGATACCATTTAGAAATACTAAAAAACCCATTTTTCTTTCCATCAATTATTTTTGATGTGATGAATTATTATTTTTCACTCCCATGGGATTTCATGATACGTTGATAGATTGAAATCTTATGAAAAAAAAATGTATGATGGATGGGGGCCCATATCTCCCTTTAATTCATTGGTTGTAGTTTTATATTTAATAAGGTAATGAAGAACATATATTCTTGGATTTGTTCATCACATAAATCATGGAAATTATTGTATTTTCTTACCGAATAAAGTACAATTATTCTTTAATTTTTTTAAAACACAATGTTTGAAAATGATTAGATATGTTCACAATATAAAGGGTTAACATACTTGGATATTTTCACAATATACAGTTTTTTGGGCTTATGTTTGTGTCATAATTCCGTATTATGAAATGATTCAATGACATACCATATTCATATGTTATATTCCTTTGATTATACTCCATGGATTATATTTCATATATCACACACTTGAAAGAAGGTATATTTTTTTAATTTTATGTTCCATTTCCTTTTATCATGACATATAGAGAACTCTTATTTTTCCATGTACATTTTAATAAGATATTTTCTCACTTATCATGTCTTCTCATATGTTTATGATCTAAACCTTAATAAAATTTTGATAAGATTTTCCCCTTACTAAGAATTTGAGATCACCCCTTTCTTAGGTTTCCATTCCCGATGATATAAAGATGTGTATATCATATGATAAGTCTTTAATGAATTCAAATGTGAATAAATTATATTGAAATATTCAAAAGTATTGTAAAAAAAGTTTCCTATATAGCTATTACTCAAGGATATTAAAATTTTAATTATTAGGATTATGTGAATTTTTGTGAGATTTAATGTTCATGTTATAAAGATTATGTGTAATAATGATATTATTATCTTGGGTCACTTTAGTTAGTATTATATAAAGGTTTATTTATTTTCAAGGATTAGTTTAGTTATATTTTGGGTTTAGGATGAGATAACTTTATTGAAAACCCTATGAATTAGTTTAAGGGATGAGTATAAGTATAGAATAAAGTTTTAGAAATTTTGTAATGTTTTGAGTATATTATTTTTTCATGGAATTACATCCCTATATTGATACAACTAAGTGGATGCGACTATGATGTAGATGCACATTGGAGTAAACACTATGAAAAGTTATTTTTGAGCATTTATTCAGTCTTTACTCATTTCAAAGTGAGTGGGTTTATGAATACACACCTGGATAGGAACTCCCAAGGGATATTATTTTCTTAAAAATATTCTCTTTATAAACCATTAAAAAGGATTAAATCATATATTTATGGAATGGTAGAGAACATATTAGGATCAAAACAATTAATAAAATAGATTAAAACCTAGAAATCAATATCTTTGGGTACTAATTTCATTTATGTTTTATCACTTTTCTTTTTTAGATTAAGTATTCTTATCATTAACATTTATTTATTTAAGGAATAAATTAAACAAAGAGTAATATGATTAGCAATCGGTGTGTTGGGAAATGCGATGATTTCCCTAGTGAGCAACCAAATAGGATGGGAGTAGGATTAAAAAATATTTTGGTGATTCTCAATATACTCTATCAATCAAGGAATAATAATGCATACCATGTTGATCTATTGCACCCACAAAGTAAGGGGTAACTTTTTATTGAATATTTTATGAGACAATTTCCACCCTCATTCAGTGGCCCTTCCAACCAATTTATTCCTTAGAAATGTGTCAATGTAATGAAAAATATATTTTACATTATCTAGTTCATAGAACTAGATAAGGTTGTTCTGACAGTTTATCATTTGAAAGGAGAGGTCGACTAACGGTGGAATCTGATTAAGAACACCATGAAAACAAATGATCTAAATTCTATGGAATGTGATGAGTTATCAAATGTATTCTTCACTAAGTATTTTACATATAATATTTAAATATAGTTGGAGGGATAATTATTAGTTTTTAAATAAAAGGACAATTAATCCATTGGCACATACAAATAAAAATCGTTGAGAATATCAAGTTATCCCTATGGTTTTATCTCTAACCTTGAGAAACCAATAAATCATTTCATTACTTTCTCAAATTAATTTCATTGAAAAGAATTATCCATAAGATAATTTTAATGCTATGAGGATATATTTTTATGTTCACTAAAGGCCGAGATCAAAGCTTGGGACCCTCATTATTCTGGATAAAAGAAATAGAATGTGGGGTATCATAAAATATATGATGATATGTCACATGGGGAAAATAATTTTCAACTAACTTAATGATAAAATGTGAGAGGAAATTCCCATGTAAATACCTCAAGAGAGTAATATAACATTTTTTGTGTGGGAGTCTAGGAAATTAGTTTCCTTACTAAAAAAGTGGGATGAAGAGGATGTTAAAAAAAATAGAGGGAAAAAAATTTATATCTAATGTTCCACCGACACATAAATGCATTAAATACAATGAAATTTGGTATTATAAAAATTAAATACATAAACTCAGAGCTAACTAAGATAATAAATCCCACACAACTTATAAAAGAAGTGAGAAATAAAGACTGTATGCTATCATTGTCATTAAAAGTGATTTATGATAATGAAGTGGTGAAAGGTACACTCATTATCCACTCCAAAAATCGAAATTACTTATATAATTCTTGTTTTTAAAATTATTTCACATCACTCAAGTTTTCTTTGAATATTGATTCACTACCTCAAACAATGGATATTAAACTATATGTAAAAATCTCTTGTGGAATTATGAATTCATAAAATATATATAACTCTTCCCTAATAACAATTTATAGTAAGATATTTCTGTAAATTCTAGTCCTTCTACCCTTAGTTGAATTTTATTTAATACTAGGTATAGATTGGATTTTATTACAAAGAGAACATATCAATTGTTGGGATAAGGAGATATAATTTCTTATCCCTAACCATCTTGTGGTCTAATATCTATTAAAGGATGATTATAAGATATATTTAATAGAAAATTATATTATATGGTTCGAAATACCCAATAATGAGAGAATTCTATCTCAAATGATTGGATTAAAAGTCAAAATTGGTTACATAACTATTTTACAAGAATAAAATTTTGTATTTTCTAATGAAGTGCCTATTCCTCACCCATATCATGTTTTTGGGTATCTGATTGAACTAATACCTGAATACGTGCCTATCTCATGGAGTCCTCATATAATGGACCCTGTTGAGTTGAAATAATTATAGAATACTCTATAATTTAAACTAGAAAAGGGATTAATATGACCTAGAACTTTTCCATGGGGTGCACTAGTTCTATTTTTAAAAAATAAGGTTTGATTGATGTTACTTTTCATTTATTACCACAAGCTTAATAAAATCATATTCAAGAAAAATTATCCTTTACCCATATCAATGGCATCTTAGATCAACTTAGAGGAATTCAATATTTATCGAAGATTGAAATTAGAGATAGATATAATGAATTTAGGGTTCAAATGTATGATATTCCAAAGATATCATCCCAAATGAGGTACAAACACTATGAATTTATAGGGATTACATTTGGGTATTCCACATATCCAACAATCTTTATGGATCTAATTAATTGAGTCTTTAAAGACTAACTTAATCATTTTTTTTCTTTATTGAACATATTCTTATATATTTAGAGATCATGGAAGTTCATGTAGGTCATTTTTATATTACATTAAAAAAATTGGAAAATGAGACAATGTACAATTTTTTTTTCTAGTGTGAATTCTATCTATGGAAACTATCATTATTGGGTCATTAATTCACAAGAAAGGACATATTAGTAAATATATTAAAGATGTAAATTGTAACATAACATTCTTCTCATTTTCTTGAGAAGGTGGGAGGATATTACATGGACTTAAGAGACATCTTCAAAGTGATAAAGGCTAGAAATCAATGATAAAGGGATTCAATACATATGGTGGAAAATTTTCCATTGAAAATAAAACAACCAACCAAACATGCCATAACCAAAAAAACCACCATATGATGTATGATAAAAATGAAAGAAAACACAACCTTTTATTTATAAAAATCAATTTAAAACTAAGTAACATAGTATAATAATAAAGAACAAAGTATATAATAGAAGATAAATTAAAAAAATCAATGACTCCAAATACATAGCTCCAAACTCTAAATTCAACTTCTTACTCTTGAACCAGGAATTACCACCAGATAAGTATAATACATTATCATTACCAATGTAATAGTAAACAACATCTGTAAAAGCACCAAAGTTCCATTTCAGGGGTGAGTAATGAATCTAAGTATATTTTCCCCAATGACTTCCCTACTCATGCCACTAGGATAGAACTGGTTAGTATATTTTATGAATCAATTTATATTAAAAAATTTATAACAATTTTTCCCAAAACCAAATATATTTTAACAAAATAGTTCTCCACACTAAAACCATTTTCCATTAAAGTAACCATGGATGTTCTTCAAAATGATTCCATCATTCCATTTTTTTCATATACCACTCCAATCCACATATCCACATATCAAAACATCTTCACATGCATGGTTTATTATGATAGTTCAATAACCATGATTAGTATCTCATCATTCCACCTAGTCATCACAGTTTAATTAAATCCCATGTGACATTAAACCTTTGTAACCAAGCACAAGGTCTTGATTCAACAAAGCCTTGTAATGTAATATGAACACACTCCACCAAGTATGTCCAAAAAAACATATCAATTCCAAAACTACTTCAACACCCAAACCATTTAAATAAAACAAACTTTTTATTGAAAACATTTCCAATTTTTTTTTCAATAAAACCATTTTTTATAGAAAAATATTTCTCAAGAAATAAAAACCAAACAACCATTTTAAAATCAACATTTTAAAACCATTTAATAAAACATCCTACAAAATAATTCACAATTCCCCAAAAATACACAAAACACCACTAAATATGGTTTATACTATGCTTTGCACACATATTTCCCAATAAATTTCAATAAATTCAATCAATTTGAATATAAGAAATCATGTTTTAAATGGAGGAGTCAATAGTGAATCCACTTACCTCAGGTTTTATGATTAAAAAAAGAACGGAATGTAAACACCCATGAAACTGGGTTGAATATCCAAAAACCCATTTTATATCTCTTCCCCTTTTTGAAAAAAGCCATATATAATCATATTTGGAATTCAATATCTTATATCTATCCATAGAATACATATATCTTGAAAATCAAGAGAGATAGAGAGGAATATATAAGAAAATCCTTAAAGAATAACCATGGATGAACACTTACTCTGAGAATCAAACTTCAAACCATAAATAGAGGCATTCATATCAATTCCAAATAAATGGAGATGGGTTCTCCAACCATTAAGTGGAAAAAATACTAAGTTAAGAACATTTTGTGGGAAAAAGATTAATTAAATCTCAATGATGACCTAGATTCAATTTTTTTGGGTATAGTTTTAAACCATGCACAATATAATCACATAGTTATGAAAACCATGCACAAAAAATGCAATAGCCACTACCTCAAGGATAAAACTTCCATGGTTGGATCATATGGTTTTCAAACTGTGAACCAACTTTTCAAAATCCCATTTTCCAATATAACTTAGTTTCTTTGAGGATTCCACATAGTTTGGGAAAACCAAACACTTCTTGTGCGCCTTCCCTCTAACCCATGAGTCATTGTGCACAGATTTCTGTTTATATTTCTTGGTTTTCTCAAACCATGAACAAACTATGCAACCTTACAAAATCCAAAAAACCCTAAAATTTTTCGGAAAATTCTCCCCAACATCACCTATAAACATTTCATAATTAAAAATCATAAATAAAGGGTTACTTACTTGAAACTAGGGGAGATACATTCTTCCCACCATTTTCCTTTTTATCCCTAGAAAGTAGAAAGCCAAAATCGTTCTGAAATAGTTATATGCACTATTTTTTCATTTCATTCTCCTATTCCAATGTCTCTTCTTGAATCTGACCATGTTTCCACAAAACCTACACTATACCGATGCTTGTTTCATGCAAGAATTTCTCAAGCCTATCCACAATATAAATCAGGATATGTACCACTGAAACATCCGACTATAGTTCAATATGATCCCATCGAATCACATAGTCATTATTTGGATCATATTTTTTAAATTTATAAAAGAAACACATTATGTACTATGCTGAATGGAAATGGATAATGATATGACACCTCACCAATACCTTCATGTATCTCAAAAGGGACTATGTATCTTTGATACAACTTTACCTGATTCCTAAAACATTGATTTCCAAGCCTTGGAAAGATCCTCAAGAATACTTGATCACTCAATGTGAATGACAATGACCATAAATGATGATCTGCATTCGATTTCAGATGACTCTATTTTGTCTCTATGCTTTTCTTGATCAAATAATTCTTCTCCATTATTTAGTAAAAAAGGCTCAAAACAACTAGTGTAGCACAACCTATTTCCACCCAAAAAAGTAGATAATGAAAAAGGTTCCCATATTATGATACAAAAGAATCAATTTGTGTCAAGGCTTGATATCTTTTTTATACAAGAACTCCACTATTGGTACCCGCTCTTCCCACGAGCCACCAAAATCAATTACACAGGCCCGAAAAATGTCTTCTAAATTCTATATAAACCATTCAGATTTCCCATCCATCCTAGGATGACATTTCATGCTCATATTCAACTATGTCCCAAGGTATTTATAAATGTATTTCTAGAAATGATATATAAACCTCAGATCTCGACTGGACACTATCGAAACTAGTATTCCATGTCCACACATCTACACATGAATGCTTCATTATGACAGTTCCATACTCATGAGCAATTTCAGATCAATCTACCAAGTCATCACATGGTAATTTTATACTATGTGCAATTATGCCATTGACACCGATCAAATGGTCATGTTTCAAGCATGCCTTATAATAAAACATGAAAACACTCCACCATGTATGCCCAAAAACAATTTCAATTCCAAAAACTACTTCTATGAAAAAACCATTTCAATAAAACAAATTTTTTATCGAATACCTTCCAATAAACCATTTCAATAAAATAAATCTTTTATTCAAAACCATTTCTAAAGAAATCACTACCAAAACAACCATTTTTAATATCAAAATTTTAAAACCATTTAACAAATCATCTTGCACAAAAATTCACAATTACACAAAAATCCACAAACCTTCACCAAAGAAGGTTTCTAAAATGATTTTTTCACCAATTTCACATTCAATTTCAATAAATTTAATCAATTTGAAACTAATCCTTCACGTACTAAATTGAGGACTCTAGTGTGAATCTTCCAACCATGATTTTTATGGTGATAATTAAGAATGACATGAAAATTCCCACAAAACCATGTTGAATATCCAAAAACCCATCTTAGTCCGGGAGGAAGTTACATAGAATTAAGAGACCTCACAATATTCCAAAGGATAACAATAAATGATGAAGGAATTCAATGTATGTGGGGGATGATTTTCCCTTTGAAAACAAAAAACCCAACAAAACATTAAAAATAGAAAACCACTATATAATGCATGATAACAATTAAAGACAACCCAATATTTTATTTATAAAAATAAATATACAACCATGTACCATAGTAGAAGACTACAATACCAAAGTACACATCATAATAAAAATTACCAGACTCAATGGCTCCAACGACATATCTCTAAAACCCAACTCTAACTCCATGATCTAGAAGCATGAAGTACAACATCAGAAGTGCAATGCTTTACCTTTGCCTATGACATGGTAAACAACTTATGAAAATGCACCAAAGTTTCAAATCATCTGTGCATAATAAAACTAAGTAGATTTTCCCCAATAAATTTCTAACTCAAAAAACTAGGATTGAACTTGTCAGAAAATTTTATGGAACAATTTATATGAAATAATTTATAACAATTAATCACAAAATCGAAAATATTTTAACCAAATAGTCCTCTACACTCAAACTATTTTCCATGAAATAAAATAAGAAATTTATTCAAAACCATTCCATGTTTTCTTTTTTGGCATATCCCATTCCAATCAACATATCCACATATCCACACATCTACACATTCATTCTTAATTATGACAGTTCCATTCTCATGAGAAGTTTCTTGTGGATCTACCAAACCATCACAATGTAATTAAATCCAATGTGCTATTACACCTTTGGAACATATCACAAGGTCATGTTTCAACCAAACCTCATAATGTAATAAGAAAACTCACAACTGAGTATTCCCAAAAACCATTACAATTACAAAAATACTTCAATGCCAAAAAAGTTAAATAAAACAATATTTTTATTGAAAACCATTACAAAACACCAATTCCATAAATCTAAACTTTTATTGAAGGCCATTTCTCATGAAAAAAACCAAACAACCATTTTTAAAATCCAAATTTTAAAACGATTTAACAAATAATCTTTCACGAGAATTCACAATTCCAAAAAAATCCACAAAACATCAGTAAAGAAGTTTTCTCCCATGCTTTTCACAAAATTTCACAATAAATTTCAATCAATTAAATTAATTTGAAGATAAAATTTCATTTTATAAATATATGAGTTGAGAGTGAATCCACCAACCTCGGGTTTTATGATAAAAACAAAGAACGACATGAAAACACCAAAGAAACCTGGTTGAATCTCCAAAAACTCATCTTAAATCTATGCCATTATTAGATAAAAAGATAATTCTAATCATAGTTAGAATCCAGTATCTTATATCTATCAAAAAACATGTAAATATAATAAAATGAGAGATATTGAGAAGAAGATATAAGAAAAACCACTAATAAAAAAAAATAATGAACATTTACTGCAAAAATATGGTTTCAATTCACCAAAAGAGGAATTCATATCACTTCCAAATCAAATGGTAGAAGTTCTCGAACCATTGAGATGGAAAAATCCAGATTTTGGGCCGTTTTGGAAAATAAATCATTAAAACACAAAGATGAACTTGATCCAATTTTTTATGATATAGTTTTTTAAATGTGCATGGTTTAGTCACATGGTCAGGAAAACCATGTAAAAACTATGCACCAACCACTTCCCCACTGATGAGCATCACATGTTTGGATAACATGGTTTTCAAACCATGTTCCAACCATTCCAACTTCCACTGTCCAACATAGCATGGTTTATCTATGTCTTTCACACAGTTTGGGAAAATTGTGTGCCACCCATGCTTCTTTCCTTTAGCCACATATTCATTGTTCATAGTTTATTATAGGTTTTCATGGTTTTACCAAAACTTTTACCAACTGTGATCCCTTTGAAAATCCCGAAAACCATCCAAACCTTCGTAAACTCTCCAAATATTCACCTAAAATCCTTATATACATAAAAATCACAAATAAAGGTTAATTACTTGAAACCAGGGGTGATAAATTCTCCCCACAATTAGACATTACATACCCGAAATGTATAAAAGCAACATATTTTTTAAATAGTTATCGCCACTTCTTTTTCATTTCCTTCTCCCATTCCCAGGTCTCTTCTTAAATCTGACCATGATGCCACAAAAACCACACAAGATTGATTATTTTTCCATTAAAGACTTTCTATTGTATATCCCCAATCTACATAAGGATATGTACCAACAATGAATCCAACTCTAGTTGATCATTATCCCATCGAATCACATAGTCCTGATTAGGCTGATACTTTCTCAACCAAGTTATGTGGAACACATTATATACCACATTGTACCATGGTGGAAATGTGAAGTGATATGACACCATAATAACATGTTCAAGTATCTCAAAGGGACCTATGTATCTAGGATATGAATTTCAATGCCTCCAAAAATGATGATATCCATAACATAGAGATATCCAAATAAACACATAATCACTAACCGTGAATGAAAACAGTCCTTGACTGTGATCTGCATATGATTTATAGAAACTATGTGTCGTCTGCATCTGTTTCCTGATAAACTAAATCTTATATGTTGTTTCTTAGAAAATTATTCACTCAACTAGTGAATTGACACCTATTTTCACCCAAAAAAGTGATGAAAAAAAGTACTCCCATAAAATTCTTCCAATGGATCCATTTTTATTAAGTCATGATAGTTTTTGTTATATGAGAACTCCACTAACGACACATGCTCTTCCCATGAGCCACCAAAATCCATTACACAAGCATGAAACATGTCTTTCAAAGTATCTACCATCCTTTAATATTTCCCATCCATACAAGGATGATATTCTATACTCATAGTAAACAAATTCCCAATGGATTTCTTTAAGGATTTCTAGAAATGAGATGTAAACCTCATATCCCTATCATACATTGTCGAAACTGGTATTCCATGTCCACACATCTACACATTCATGCTTCATTATGACAATTTAATACTCATGGGTGGTTTTTCAACAATATAATGATTCTGTAAAATGCAATTAAATCCCATGAACTATTACACATTTTTCACTAAGCTCAAGGTAATGTTTCAACTAGGCCTCATAATGCAATATGAACACACACCACCAATTATGCCCAAAAACCATTTCAATTCCAAAATTACATCAATTAAAAAGTCATTTCAGTAAAAAAATATAAATGAAAAACATTCAATCAAATGATTTCTATAAAATCAAAATTTTATTGAAAACCTTTCTCAATAAATCAAAACCAAACTACCATTTTTAAAATCAATATTTTCAAAACATTTAACAAATCATCTTTCACAATAATTTATAATTCCACAAAAACCTACAAACCATCACTAAAGAAGGTTTCTTTCATGCTCTACCCACCTATTGCACAATAAATATCAATCAATTTAATCAATTTAAAACTAATCCTATAAGTACTAAATAGAGTAGTCTGTAGTGAATTCACCCACATCCTGATTTATTGAAAAAATGAAGAATGACACGAAAACACTTATGAAAATGGGCTGAATTTCCAAAAAAATTTAGATTAGGAGGATGTTACTTGGACTTGAGAAACATCCCCATGACGCCAAATGATAGAAATAAATTCTAAAGGTATTCAAAACATGGGGGGATGATTTTCCCTTTGAAAATAAATCAACCATCCAAACATGCCATAACAAGAAAACTACTATATGATGCATCATACTAATGAAAGACAACCCAACATTTAATTTACCAAAATCATTATAAAACCAGTTAAAACATTGGAAGAATACAATACCAAAGTAAATAGTCGAATAGAAACTAACAAAACTCAAAGACTCTAAAGACATTTCCCCAAACTCCAACTCCAGCTCCATACTCTAGAATCACAATGTACCACTATAGATGTGCACTGATTTACCTTTATACGTGGCCCGATAAACAATATCTAAAAAAGAACCAAATTTCCCAAGAATGGGTGAGTAATTAAACTCAGTAGAGTTTCCCCAATGAATTAATTACTCATTCCACGAGGACAGTACTGGTTAGTACATTTTATGAAACAATTTATATAATGTTTTTTAAAAAATTATCACCAAAACTAAACTATTTTATCAAAAATATTTCCCCAAACTAAAACCATTTCCCATGAAATAAACTAAGAAATTTCTTCAAAAACCATTCCATATTTCAATTTTGGGCATATCCCATTCCAATCCACAAATCCACATATCCACACATCTACACATGTGGGCTTGTTTATGAAAGTTACATACTCATGAGAGGTTTATCATCTATCTACCATGTCATCACATTGTAATTATATCCCATGATCCATTAAAACTTTAGAACCGAGAACAAGGTCATGTTTTAACCATGATTCATAATTCAATACGAACACAAACCACCAAGTATGCCCACAAACCATTTCAATGAAAATACAACTTTAATTAAAAAACCATTTCAATAATTTTCTTATTTAAAACCATTATATAGAACCATTTAAATAAAACCAAAATCTTATTGAAAACCCATTTTCATGCAATCAAAACCAAACAAGCATTTTTAAAATCCACATTTTAAAACCATTTAATAATGCATCTTTTACAAAAGTTCACAATTCAAAAAATATAAAATACCATCAGTAAAGAAGGATTAAACCATGATTTGAACACCAATTTAAAAATAAATTTCGATAAATTAAATAAATATGAAAATAATCCTTAATGTTATTAATAGAGTATTCTAGAGTGAAACCAACAGCCTCAGGTTTTACGATGAAAATGAAGGATGACCCAAAAACACCCATGAAACCGTGTGGAATATCCAAAAACCCATATTAGATGTTTTGCCGTATAATAAAAAAAATTCAAATATAATCATATTTTTATCCACTATCTTATATCTATCCAAAATGGATTTAGATCTATGAAACTGTTAGATATAGATAATAAAATCTACAAAAAAACAACAAAGAGAAACCAATAATGAACACTTACCCCGATAATCAGGATTCAAAACACCGAACGATTCTTTATGATTGCTTCCAAATAAATGAGGGGAGGTTGTCCAACCTTTGAGAGGGGAAAATCATGATTTAGGGCCATTTTGGTTAAAAAAAGTCATTAAAAAATATGACCTTGATACATTTTTCAGGATCTAGTTTTTTAACCACACATGGTTTAGTCGCATGGTTAGGAAAACCATACACAAACCATGTTCCAGCCACAAACCCAAGGATGAAACTCAGATGGTTTATAAATTATGTGACATCCATGCAAAATCACACTATCCAACATACCATAGTTTCTCTATGGTTTCCCCACGGTTTGGGAAAATTGTGCGCTACCTGTGCACCTTCCCTTTAGCCCCTGATTCATTGTGCACAATTTCATGTTGGCGTTTTATAGTTTAACCAAACCATGAACCAACTATGTACTCATATAAAATATTTAAAATTACTCTAAAATTTCTCCAAACTCTCCCAAACATCAACCATAAACTCTAAATACTTAAAAATAATAAATAAAGGGTTACTTACTTGGAACTAGAGGTGATAAATTCTCCCCACCAATGGACCTTCATTCTATGGAAAGAAGAAAACCAACATCCTGATAGAAGAGTTATGGCCACCACTTATTTCATTTCCATCTCTCATTCCCAAGTCTCTTCCTAAATATGACCATGTTTTGGAAAAACCAACAATAGAACAATGCTTTTTTCCACCAGATGCATTCTCTTAAAAATCTAAAATCTACACTGGGATATGTACCAATGGATAATTTGGCTTTAGTTCAATATGATCCCATAAAATCACATAGTCAGGATCCGGTTGATACATTTTAAACTGAGATATATGAAACACATTTTTTAATACACCGATCCTTGGTGACAATGCCAAGGGATATGTCACCTCACCCAAATGTTCAAGTATCTGAAAAGGGATTATGTATCTATGATGAAATGTTCTATTCTTCCCTAAACATAGATAAAGTGAGATCATAATGAACACATGATCACTTACCATGAATGATAGTGATTATCAATGATGATCCACATATGATTTATGAAGTCTTTATGTTGTTTCCATCCATTTCTTGATCAACTGAATCTTCTCCATTATTTATTGGACAAGGGATGGCCCAAATAGTGAAGTATAACCTATTTCCACCCAAAAAAGTGGAGAATGATAAGGATTCCCATAAAATTGTGTAAATTAATCCATTTTTATTGAGGCTTGATAGTTGTTGTTATATGAATTCTCTTCTAACAACACATTCTCTTACCATGAGCCACCAAAATCCATTACACAATATCACAAAATGTCTTCCAAAGATTGTATCTTTCTTTCAGATTTCCCATCAGTATAAGGATGATATGCCATACTCATAGTCAATTTAGTCCAAAGGGAATTATGGAAGGTTTACCATAAATGAGATGTAAACCTCATATCTCTTTTAGACACTGTCAAAACTGGTATTTCATTTACGCACATCTACACATGTATGTTTCATTATTACAGTTCCATACTCATGAGAGGTTTATCATCAATCTACCAAGTTGTAAAAGGGTAATTAAATATCATGTTTCATTACACATTTGGAACCATTCATAATGTATTTAAATGACGCCTCATAATGAAATACGAACACACACAACCAAATATGTAGACAAACCATTTCAATGCCAAAACTACTACAAATCAAGAACCATTTTAATAAAACAATATTTTTATTGAAAAAATTTCAAAAAAACATATTAAATAAAAAAAATTTATATTGAGAACGATTTCTCATGAAATAAATCGAAACAACCATTTTTAAAATCAACATTTAAAAAAAATTTAACTAAGCATCTTGCACAAAAATTTATAATTCAACAAAACTCCAAAAACCACTAACAAAGAAGGCTTATACTATGATTTTCACAGTAATTTCACAATCAATTTAATCAATTTGAAACTATGCCATTTAGTACTAAATAGAGGAGTCAATAGTTAAGATAACGACCTCATGTTTTATGAAAAAATGGAAAATAGAATGAAAACACCCATGAAACTGGGTTGAATATCCAAAAACTCATATTAGATCAGGAGGATGTTACTTATCATTAAGTGACATCCCCATGATTCCAAAGGCTGGAAATAAATTTTAAAGGGATTAAATACATGTGGTGGATGATTTTTCCTTTGAAAATCAAACAACCATCCAAATATTCCATAATCAAATAAACCATTATATTATGCATGATAATAATGAAAGACAATAAAACATTTTATTTGTCAAAATAATTCTAAAATGAAGTACCATAGTGGAACACTACAATACTATAGTACTCAGTGGAAGAAAAACTAACAAAAATCCAAGACTCCAAAGACATATCTCCAAACTCTAAATCCATCACTATGCTCTAAAATCATGAAGTACCACCAGAGAAGTGTAATGATTTACCTTTACATGTGTCTCATTAAACAAAATATTCTAAATAACTAAAGTTCCAACGTATGGGTGAGTAATAAAACATAGAATATTTTCCCCAATGATTTACCTTCTCATGCCACTAGGGTAGAACTTATTAGCACATTTAGGAAATAATTTATATAAAACAATTTATAAATATATAACCCCAACCCATTTTTTTAAAAAGGTTTTCCACACAAATTTTTTTTTTAATGAAAGAAACCAAGAATGTTCTTCTAAACCATTCCATGTGTCTATTTTTTTTGATATCCCATTCCAATTCACATATTCACATATTCACACATCTAAACATGCATACTTCATTATAATAGTTCCATAATTAGGAGAAATTTCTCATCTATCTACTATGTCTCCACAAGGTTATTAATTTCCACATGTTATTACAAATTTTCCAGAGATTACAAGTTCATGTTTCATTCAGACCATATAATACAATATGAACACACACCACCAATTATGCCTAAAAACTAGTTCAATGCCAAAACTACTTCAATTACAAAACCATTTCAATAAAAGAAAATTTTATTGAAAAAAATTCCTACAACACCTTTCAATAAAACAAAACTTATATGGAATATCCTTTCTCATACAATGAAATCAAACAACCATTTTTAAAATCCACTTTTAAAACTATTTAACAAAGAAACTTACACAAAAATTATCAAGTCCACAAAAATAATCAAAATATCCCTAAATAAGGTTTATAATAGGGGTTTCACACTAATTTCACAATAAAATTAAATAAATTTTAAACTAGTTATTTATGTTATAAATAGAGTACTTGATAATGAAGCCCCCTATGTTGGGTTTTGTGATGAAAATGATGAACGAAATAAAACACCCATGAAACCAGTTTTAATCTCAAAAAACCCATCATATATCTCTTCCCCTATTAGTAAAAAAGACACGTATAATCATATTTTGAATCCAATATCATATATCTATCCTCACCAGATGTAGATATAAGAAACTGAGAGAGATAGAGAAAAATATCTACGAAAAACCAACATGAACAACCAAAAAAGAACACTTACTAAGAGAATACGACATAACAACAACAAGAGTGGCCTTTAGATCACATCCAAATTAATGAGGAGAGGCTACCCATCATTTGAGAGAGAGAAAACCCATGTTAGGGACATTTTGCTGGAAAAATGTAGTCATTAAAACACTATGCTGACCTAGATCTACTTTTTTAGGATCATGTTTTTTAACTGTGCACGGTTTAGTCACTCGGTTAGGAAAGCCATGCGCCAACCACTGCCTCAAGGATGAAACTTTCACATTTGGGTCGCATGGTTTACAAAACATTTTCCAACCTTTCCAAATCCCACTATACAATATATTGTGATATCTTCAAGGTTTCTACATAGTTTGGGAAAACTGTGCACTATTTTTGAACTTTCCCTTTAGCCCCTGATTCATTGTGCACAATTTCTAGTTGGAGTTGCATGATTTTCCCAAAATGTGGACTAATCATAAACCATTAAAAAATACCCAAAAATCATTCAAAATTTCTCCAAACTCTCCAAAAAATCATGCATAAAATTTACATACATAAAAAGAATAAAGAAATTTTTACTTACTTGAAATTAGGTGTGCTAAATTCTCCCCATCATTGAACTTTCATTACACAAAAATTATAAAACCAACATGTTACTAAAATAATTCTATCCACTGTTATTTCATTTCCTTCCCCCATTCCCATGTCTCTTCCTGAATCTGACCATGATGCCACAAAACCCACACTAGACTGATACTTTTCCATGTATGACTTTCTCTTGAATATCCACAATCTTCACCGTGATATGTAACAAGGAATCATCTATATCTAGTTCATCAAGATCCCATTTAATCATATGGTCAGGATTAGACAAATAATTTTTCAACTGAGATAAATGATACACATGATATACTACAATGAACCGTGGTGGAAATGGCAAGCGATATGCCACCTCACCAACACGTTCAAGTATCTCAAAAGGGACAATGTATTGAGAAGAAAACATTCCATCCATCCCAAAATGATAATTTTCATGACTTGGAGAGATCATTAGGAACACTTGATCACTCCCCGTGAATGAAAAAATTAATCAGTTTTGATGCACATACAATTTTTAAGGACTCTATGTCATCTCAATCCTTTTCCTGTTCAACCGAATCTTCTATATTGTTTCTTGAAAGGTTCAACCAAACAAGTGAAGTATCACTTGATTCTACCCAAAAAAGTTGACAATGATAAGGATTAACCAACAATGATTCAAAATAATCCATTTTTATTGATTTTTAATAGGTGTTGTCATATGAGAACTCCACTAACGACACATGATCTTCCCATGAGCCACCCAAATCCATTTCAGAAGCATGAAACCTATCTTCCAAAGTCTGTATTATATTATAGAATTTCCCATCCATTTTAGGATGATACACTATACTCATAGTCAACTAATTCCTAAAGGATTTATATAAAGATTTATAGAAATGATATATAAACCTCATATCTCTATGAGACACTATCAAAACTGATATACCATATCCACACATCTATACATGCATGTTGTGTTATGAAAATTGCATACCCATGAGCTATTTCTCATCAATATACCATGTTTTCACCAGGTAATTAAATCCCATGTTATATTCCACATTTTGAACTGAGAAAAAGGTTATGTTTCAACCAATCCTCATAATGAAATTTGAACACCCACCATGAAGTGTGCCAAAAAACCATTTTATTTTCAAAAATCATTCAATTTCAAAACCATTTCAATAAAACAGAATCTTTATTGAAAACTTTTCTAACAAAAAATTTCAATAAAACAAAGATTTTATTGAAAAAACGTTCTAATGTAATAAAAAACAAACATAAATTATTAAAAATCCACATTTTAAAACCATTTAACAAAATATCTTGCACAAAAATTAACAATCCACATTAATACACAAATCACCACTAAAGAAGGTTTCTACCATGATTTGAACACCAAATTCACAATTAATTTAAATAGAATTAATCAATTTGAATTTAATCATTCATGTACTAAATAAATGAGTCAATAGTGAATCCACCACCCTTAGGTTTTATGAGGAAAAATAAGAACATCATGAAAACACCCACGTAACCAGGTTGAATCTCCAAAACATATCTTGGATCTACAGGATGTTACTTGCTCATAATAGAAATCCCAAAGATTACAAATAGTAGAAATAAATGTTTTATGGATTCAATAAATTAGAGGGATTATTTTCCATTTGAAGATAAAAAAGCAATAAAAACCATAACCAAAAAACCACTATACGATGCACGATAAAAATAATGGATAACCCAAAATTTCATTTATAAAAATCAATATAAAACCAAGTACAACAACAGAGAACTACAATAACAATGTATATAGGTGAATAAAACAAAAAAACATCAAATAATCCAAATACATAACTCTATACTCCAACTCCAGGCTTCAGAATCAAGAAGTATCACTAGAGAAGTTCAATGATTTACCTTTAACTATGTACTAGTAAAAAACATCTGTAAAATTACCAAAGTGCTAAAGAAAGCTTGAGTAATGAAACTCATTATATTTTCCATAATTACTTCACTACTCATGCCACTAGGATAGAACTGGTTATCACGTTTTATGAAACAATTAATATAAAACAATTCAAAAAATGTATCACAAAACTAAAACTATTTTAACAAAATAGTTTTCCACACTAAAACAATTTTTCCTAAAAGAAACCAAGAAATATCTTCCAAATCATTCCTTGTTTTCATTTTTGGAATATTCCATTCCAATACATATATCCATATATCCACTCATTTACACATTCATGATTAATTATGACAGTTCCACACTCATGAGTGGTTTCTTGTCGATGTAAAAATTATTTACAAGGTAATTAATTCGTATGTGCTATTACATAGTTTACACTGATAAAAAATTAATGTTTCAAACAAGAATCATAATGATATATGAACACACACCATAAGTATTACAAAAAACCACTTCAATTCCAAAACTACGTCAATGCCAAAATCATTTCAATAAATCAATTTTTCTATTGAAAACATTTCCAAAAAACCATTTTAATAAAACAAATATTTTATTTAAAACCATTTATCAAGTAATATAAAACAAAAATATATTTTAAAAGTCAACATTTTAGTAATATTTAAATATGCATCTTGTACCAGAATTCACAATTACACAAAAATCCAAAAATCATCACTAAAAAAGGTTTCTACCTTGATTTCCACCCCAATTTTACAATAATTTTCTATCAATTTAATAAATTTTAATATAATACATAAAATTCTAAATATAGGAGTTGAGAGTAAATCCTCCTACCTTGGGTTTTATGAGGAAAATGAAGAATGAAATGAAAACTCCCATGAATTTGGATTGAATTTCTAAAAATCCACCTTAGATGAAATCCCCTTTCAGCAAAAATTAAAAATATAATATTATATGAAATTCAATATCATAAATATATCCACAAAAAATTGATATAAGAAAATGAGAAAGATATATATATTAATATCTAAGAGGAACGTCTAATAACAACCAAGAATGAACAATTAACATGAGAATACGACTACAAAACAAAAAGAGAGGCCTTTAGATCACTTCCAAATCTATGGGGAGAGGTTCTCCAACCATCGAGAGGAAAAAAATACCAAGTTAGTTTTGTTTTGAGAAAAAATTAATTAAAATAAAAATCTTACCTAGATCAACTTTTTAAGATATATTTTTTTAACCACACACGGTTAGACAATCTATGCACAAACCATGCACCAACCACTACCTTAAGGATTAACCACGCACAGTAAGATTGTATGGTTTGAAAACCATGTGAAACCCCTGAAAAGAACCACTTTAAAACATTAAATGGTTTCTCCAAGGATTAGAAATTGTTTGGGAAAGTCGTACGCCACTCATGTACCATTTCATTATCCCCTAATTCATTGTTCTTGGTTTCTTGTAGGCGTTTCACAGTTTTCCCAAACCTTGCACCAACTGTGCATGATAATAAATGCACCAAAACCCTATAAAAGGTCTCCAAACTCTCCCAAACATCACCCATAAACTTTATACACTAAAAAATAATAAATAAACGATTACTTAATTGAAAATGGGGTTGGAATAAAAATTATTGAGAAATATACTAGACTGACTACTATTACCACGATCCATAGTTTTCTTGGGTTAACAAGACATTATCAAAACTTGGTAAAAAATTTCTCAAAGAAATAAAATACACTAACCAAGTTAAGCTGTAAGGGAGTTATTTTCTATCTTATAGAGGGATGTGAAAAAAGTTTCAAGGAACTAAAGAAGAGGATGGTCACTACACCTGTACTTACATTACACTACAACATAGGAGGGTTTCTAATATACAATAATGAATCATTAATGGTCTTGAGATGTGTCCGTATACATAATGACAAGGTAATTATTTATACCTCATGTTAATTAAATACTCATGGGAAATATTTCCTGATACATTTTTTGGAGCTAGTGACAATGAACTTTGTATGAAATATTTGGATACATTACCTATATAGAGAAATTTGTGATATATATACTAATCAAAAGAAATTCAAATATATATTAATTTTTAAGGACTTAAATATGTGAAAAGGTTATTTTTTTAATAGATTAATGATCATGATGAACACTTAATATATTACCATTCAGGGAATGAAAATAAGACGGATTGTTCTTAGAGTAGAAAATATCATGCTACCCTATATATGATGTGGATTGATAAAGTCCCAATAATCATGTATTTTTATTGGATAAATCTTTAATACATAAGTTAAGGAGAGAAATAAGGTATTTACCAATTGAATACATAACCATCCACTAATTATATGATTAATGAAACACACAAAGATGACGCAAAGCTATAAAAAACAAGTGATTATCATAGAGTTCAACTTTGATAAAGATATAATTATAGGGTTTGTAACTGAAATATGTGTCCCATAAAATCCAAAACCAAAGAAGGAACTTTTGGATGATTCTAATAACTCATAAATATGTATTCATATACGAATAAAAAAAATTTATTGATATGTAAAGAAAAAATTATGATGGGATAACCTAGAAATGGATATTTTAGAATACACATCTCAATGCTTGGTGTGCGAACAAGTTACGGATGAATGATAGAACTCAAAATGAATGATGCAACCATTACCCAGACTATTATGGAAATAGTAAAACATCACCATGGATTCCATCATATTAATACCCTAAACATCTAAATTCCATAACCCCTTTTGGGTTATAGTTAACTTCTTTACTATTTTTTCACATTTTATATCTATTAAAGAAGATTTCCCACTTGAAAAAATTTCTAGGATATACATAAGTGAAGTGGTAAGGATGCATGGTATACAAATCTCTATAATATTTGACTTATATCCAAGGTTTACCTTGAGGTTTTTTAGAAGTTTTCAGTGATCATTAGAGAAATAACTCAGTTTCAACACTACATATCACCCTCAAACAGAAGTTTAATATGAAATATAGATTCTAAATATTGAAGATATGTGAAGATATTTTTCAATGGATTTATAATTATGTTGGTCCCAACACATTACACTAATAGAGTTCTTAGATAACAATATTTTCCATTATATCATTAATATGGCACCATATAAAGCTCTATATGGGATACGATATTAGACTCTGAAAATTAGGAATGAATTTGGAGAGAAGAAGATGATAATAATTGATCGTGTTTAGAAAATGGGAGAGAAGGTTCAAATCATTCATCATCATATGGAAGTAGCCCAATGTATACAAAAGATTTATTTTGATAATCATCAATAATATACAGTGTTTGAGGTGAGTGACTGGTGGTTACTTTGGATATTTACTTGGATTTGGGTTATGTGATTTGGGATGAAATGTAAGTTAATCCCTAGTTATATTGTTATCTTTTATATCCTTGATCATGTTAGGGTTATATCTTATCGCTTAGTATTCCATTAAGACCTCAAAAATGTATAATAGGTGTTTATTATATCATTTATGAGGAAATACATACTAGAACCTTCTTATGTTCTGAACATAGAAGATGTGAAACTACAAAATGATCTATAATATGATGATTTTTTTGGAAATTATGGATTGAAGAGACAAAATGAGGAGGACCAAGACCAATCAGTAGGTCAATGTTTTATAGTGGAATCATAAGTTTGAATAATCTACATGGGAACTAAAGGATATAATGAGAGGAAAGTACGTCATTTTTTTATTTATAGTAATAAAATTTTGAGTATGAAATTATTTTTAATGGGGTAGAATGTAATGACCCATGATTTAAGTAAATAGTTTTCCTTAATTAAATATAATATTGAGTATCTTTTTTTACACAAACCTAAACTAAAAAGATCATAATTCCTTTATAAAATAAAGTAATTAAATATGATCTCTTTATTATAACTATTAATTTTGTGGGTATAAATAGAAACTACCACCTTATTAAAACTATATAAAAGATATATTAATATTAGAGTATTTTCTTATTCTGAAAATAATTGTGTTTTTCACATTTACATGTTTATATTAAAAGTAATTTATAACACATTTAAAAGGTTAATTTAATACAATTAAAATAATTTTTTTATTCTACATATCAAAACTATCCTAGTATTAATTGTTGTGTCATTTCTAAAATAATTGAACTTTATGAGAATAGTAAAAATTATATTTTTTTACCAAAACATTACCTTTTCTTCCATTATTATTATATAAGTAAGGACTATATGTTTATAGTAAAATTTAATTTATAAAATATGTATTTAGGGAGTAAAATTATTCATTTTAAATAATAATTTAGTCCTATAAAACCTATCATAAACATTTTATAAAAGAAGTGATATTTAATTATAATTTAAAACTATTATTATTATTTTCCTTTAATTAAATATTTATATGGTTATATTTATTTTGGATTACTTTTAAATCCACATAGTTTGGTATATAATAAAATATTTTATATCATTAAAGTCAATAGTATTGATAAATTTACACTACACATAAATCATAATATAAAAAAACATTTTTTCAAAAATGGTTTTTATGTGCTAATATTAAAATTTTATTTTTTTAACTAATAGAAACTTTATTTAATAAAATGATTTTAAAATTTAAAATTAGCATGTTCAAATTTTTTAGTAATATATATTTTAATTTTGTTCTTTAAAATTAATTATCAAGGGTAAAATATAAGTTTCGATAGTAAATTTTAAAAAGGGTAAAAACTGTTTTACTATGTGTAATGGAATTAAATAATTTAAAACAATTGTATCCAACTTTTCAGATGATAGTTGTATTGGAAAAAACTACTACCCTCCATTAATGAACACTTTTTCAGATTTTTACCCTTTAATCGTGACATTCCTTTATTCAAATGCAATGAGCACTTCTAAAATTACCCTCCTCTACTATTATAAAAGTGGATCACTTACAAAACACTATGATACAAATTTACCTTAAAATTTTTTCTCAAAACTATGAAATTTTTTTCATACTAGAATCCAATCTCATATTTATAATCATATGTTCTTAAATTTTTATCCCAAGGTCTCAATTTAGAAGGATACTTTCAAGAGAAATATCAATTTCTCTATGTGTGAATTTCTTACTCCTTGGACTTTTCAACTTAATATCACTCTTAAATTTTTTTATAGACTCCCTAATATAATAAAATATATATTATTGATAGACTATAATATTATTATAATAATTTAGTAACCATTATTCAATCCTTTCCATCCACTAAAAAAAATAAAAGAATATCGATCATGCGTATGTGTAGGCCACCACCTCTGGGAAGCGATGAGTTCCATTTTTCACAAAAAATATTCCTGGATTGTAAAAAGGATGGGTTTTATGAATTAATATGTTTAATATTTCACAAATATAATTATAAATTAATAATTTATCATATAAAATTATTCTATCCCTTTTGTTTATAATTGAAATCGTTAATCATGCACACGTATAGACTACCACCTCCATGAATGATAAATTTCATTTTTCATCACCACCCCACACAGATGGTTCTAAAAATTAATTTAATGAAGGTAAATTATATATATGAAATTTTTTATATTCTATAATATTTATATTAACATTATATAAAAAAATGTACTTACTCGTTAAATCATTATAACACACTATCTTTTGGGTAGGTTTGACCACCTAGGAGAACACTTTTATAATATTTATATCATGAATGATCAAGTATTGTTGTATAATGGATGTATAATGTAATAATAATATTTTTAAAATGTTATAAAAATTATATAAATGTGTAATTAATATTTAATATGTTTATTAATTACCTTCTTTTAGTCATTTAACACACGGAAACTAGTTTATCACAGTTTTCTTTTTCACGAACTATATAGATGTATTTCACCTAATGAAATGTAACTTAAAGAATAATTTAAAAAATTATTATTATATCTGGAATAATATACAGATGATAAAATTTTAACAAATAATTTTGAATATTCCCTATCACTAAGAAACATTAATAAAATAAACAATTGAAAAATCATATCATTCGATGATGAAAATAAAATATAACTCGGTAACTTGTTTGTGATATATGGTTATAAATGATAAATATAAAAGGTAATATATTTTTAATAATAATATTAAATTAATTATAAATTTATATATTTTTATTTTATAGGATGTTATAATAGATTTGATTAAGAAGGATTTAAGGTAAGGGGTTCTTCTTAACTCAACAAATTTTCCTATTTCATTATGATTCTTATTTTACTGTTGTTTGAAAAAAAATTAATTCTATTATATCATGATTTTATAATTAGTTCTTTCTATGATTAAATTGAAAATTTTAATTCAAATCTTAACCTTGATGAATTTTTTTTATCAAAAATATATCATTGTTGAAAATAACTCAAATCTACTTTAATAAAGGATTCATCTCCGTATCCATATTTACTTTTCTAGACAATGTTTTATTTATTATTTTTAAATAAAATTATATGTTATCTCAAGTTACCATTATATTTACCATGAAGTATTTATATAAAATAATTTTTTTTACTCTATTTATGTTCTGGGTTTTCAACAACGATATTTCAAAATATCAAAAAAAACTTCATCCATTTAGAGTAAAATAATTTACCTTCCACTAGACATTTACATTTGATAACATTTATATACTTTCAATGATCTATTTTTGAAGTTTATTTTTAAAAGTAAATTTTTTAAAAGCATTCACTTCACCTTATCCAAAATTTATTTTAAACGTGATACATGACTTATTCTTTTATGATAATGTTTATTTTGTTTTTCTAAAATCTATTTTAAAGTTAATTATAATTTTTATTTTTATCTATAATATTTTTATTGACATAGAATTTCTTTTCTTGAATAAAATTCTAAATTTTCTTATGAAATAAAATTTTTGGGTGACTTAATTTTTGTTATCATTCTTTTATATTCTTTTGGACAATTTTTTTGATACAATTTAGAAATGTAGAGAAAAACATTTTTCATTCCTTGTGTTCTTTATGATGGTATTAATGAATCTACTTTTCTTATTATGGGTTTTCCTATTATATTGAATGATTGATATATTGGGAAAAAATATGTATATATGATGGTAGGTGGGGTCCTATACTTCCCTCCAATGCATTGGTTATGGGTTTGAATCTCATGAGATAATTACGCATGAACATGATTGAATTTGTTCAAAACCTAAGTCATGGAAAAAGTTTGATTTATTAAAAAATTTAAAAGTGGGAAAAATATTATTTTTCACAATATAAATAGTGGAAATACATTTTTTTCAAAATATGATGTTTTTCTATGCTTACATTCATTCCATAAATCATTTTTATGCTATGATTCAATGAAATTAAATATTCTTATTTCAGATGCCTATGATTATGATCCATGAATTATTTTAATTATCTCACACTCTTGATCCATGTTACATTTTTGTTCATATGAAGTTATATATAATTTTATCATGACCTTGGGATAACTCTTATTATTTGATGTTATTTTTAATAAAATATTTCTCTCTTGATCATGTTTTCCCATATGGTTATGATCTAACCTTTGATGAAATATTGATGATATTTTTTCATTACTAATAATTTGAGCTCACAAATTTCTTATATTTCAATAACAATGTTTATTAAGATGAGTATATTAAATGAGTTGTCTATAGGGGAGCCTAGTGTGGCTCAATTATGGAAAACTTTTCACATGAATTGTAAAATAAGTTTCTTATATATCTAGTCCTAGAAGAAATTAAACCATCTATTTATGGGATTGTATGACTTGTTTTGAGATTTAATGTTTATGTTAGGTAATTGATATATAATAATTATATGTTTGGCATGGGTAACTTTATCCCAACCAAGCATGATACCACCTTGTCTAGTTATAAGCTGAGTGTGCCACCATAAAACCACCTCTAAAAGGCTCGAGGTAGATGAATATCACAATTATGTAATAACATACATTAGAGGGAATAACATATAAAAATTTAAAATATACACATATTTATAATATGTAACATAACTAAAGTTGCACTAATAAACAATTCATGAATGAAATATCCACTAATAGGAACAACTCTATAAAGTATAACACCATGAAAGGTTAATATATTAGACAATGTCTCCAAGAAAAATGAATATATGATTGGGAAAACACCTAGTCACTATAAGGACTTATAGAACGATTTTATAAAATATTCATTACCTTAATAATACAATATACACCAATATATGCCAAAAATATCATCTTCAATATCCCCACATCTACCAATGTCTAAACATCCACCGAAGTCTCCAGTGAACTATGTACAATCTATATAGAAAGAAAATATATAGGCATAAGTCCCATGCATGGGTGAGTATAAATATACATAGTAGGATGCTGCAAAACCAAAAAGTAATGATGAAACAACAAGTTATCTCAAAACCCACAACTAAGGGAAATATAATGAAACCCAAAGGTTCTAGATATGATTTAATTTCAATATAACCATACATGGTAGAAACAAATCATCTTAACAAATTATCTACATGAAGAAACATATCACAAAAGATACCCAGGATACCTAGAGTATTAAAAGACACATAAAACTAAAGTTTATATCCTAACTATAAGTGGTATCTTAAAGGAACCAATTATTCTAGATATATATGTAGACTTGAAACATCAATATTTATCATCATCAAAACTACCCAGACCACATATCCTTCATGATACCTCTCTGTAACTACATTGGGGGACCCATACCTCTCTAAGAAATAGTTTTCAGTAAAGGGGTTACTGACCGCTATAGGGGAATCCCACTTCATCATTGAAAATTTTTTATCAAGGGAGTTTTAACTATAACATATAAAATAACCAAACATTGTATCATGGGGAATTAACAAATTCTATAGGTCGAGTACTTACACATCATCATATTGGTTAAAACCATACTCAATAGTAGCATTGGAGACCCATAACTAATCAAAATCGAGGATGTACCAAATTAATTATTCAGTTTTAAAATATGGAGGACCCATACCCTTGACCAGTCGGGGGGTACCAACTCCAGGATTCTTATGAGGGACTCATTCCTTATCATTATAATTCCATTAAGGGAGTTACTTAAACCCTTTCCTAATTTGAGTTTATTTCCCAAAACATATTATTTCCTCTACAAAGATATGATATATGAACTAAATAATATTCCTTTAAATGTTCTTTATTGGATAAGGTTCATACCATCATTCTTTACTGGTAAATTCTTTAATAATGGAATATTTACCTATATTATTTTTACATCTAGGTGATAGGAAATGAAAAACACTAAAGGGAATAAAATATACAAAGTTTACACTTCTATATATACTGTATCATCTTGGGATAGTGGTCATGAATATAATACCTCTATTCTTCCATTTAAAGTCAATGGAAAAAACATTTATAAGTAGGGTAAAAGGATGACATACTGGTGAGACACTTGGTAATATATCTCTTGAAGCATATGTTTTGTAATTCCAAGCTAAAGGAAATTCACTGATGTCCAAAATAATTATAATAATTGATGGATTCTCGTGGCATTTAATTCTTCCCAAGATAAGTTATATAGTTTGATCATGGTGTGTGCTTCCCTCTACACACTATATATTTCAAACAAGGTGGTTGTGAATATAGCTTACCATACCCCGGTTCATGTGGTTCCATAGAACACACTATGTCACTCAATGTTACAAACCTTGTTATATTCACAATAGTATGATAGAAATATATAGAATTCACTGGAAGGTCACAAACTATGTTATATGTACAATCCTTTAAAATAATAATTATATAACCAAACCAATAAATGGGGAGTATTTCTAGAATATATGTAATATATTTAGTTTTAATTTAAAAAATTTATTACAGATGCTAGATCTCACTATTATACCATCAAAAAACATTCTACCACCATCATCTCTTGCCTATAGTGTCATCAGTCATGTATAATCATTATTAAGGTTCCTTCATGGTTATACAACTTCCATATCCATGTCTCTTTGATTCCATTTTCCTAAGCCTTACTATACTTGATCCCCTATTTCTATAATATTTAAATCTTTTAAGTATTTTTTTATTTCAATCACTTGTAAAAGAAAACCCTATATTTTCCTTTATTAAAAATTTTTAACACTATTTATCATCCAATAACTACCCTAATAACTTCTTATTTTCATTAAATTTTTTATTGATCTTATTTTTATACCCCAAGACCATACTATGTAGGCTTAAGGTGTAAGTCAAATGATATCTCTTGAAGAGGAAGTAATCTTCTCACCTGACCATTTCAAAGATTATTTATTCTTATAATTCCTATAAATATTTTATTTCAATCCTAAAAAAATTAATATAGTATAATAAATATAAATATATGTTATTATGATTATTTTAAAACTATATTCATCTCACTTATATCAAATGTGAAATGAAAGCATCGTTCATGTGTATGTGCGGACTACTACCTCCACATAACGATATGACCCATTTTCCATCACCACTGTTTATGAATAGTTATAGAATTTTATATAATGACTAAATATTTTAATTATTACCTGATTAATATTATATATATGATTTAACCATTATCAAAGTAAAAATAATTAAACTTCAGAATTGAAACATGCATGAATAAAGAAACAATTATTATCTGAAACTATGATGATAATAAATAATTTCTAATATAATGGTTATAGCATGTTATATGAAAATAATATATGGTACGATATTTATGAATATTATTAAATAATATATTTATAATAAATATATATTTATTATATATGAGATTTGAATGTGTATAAAGAAAGAGGGCTAGACTTCAACCTCCACAAAGTCAGGTTAATCATTTTTCATTTATATTTTACATGGCTAGTCATAAATATATATTCAGTGAATATATATTAAATTTATGATATAATAATTATTTTTAAAGACAAATTATTATTTAAATTTATTTTTTCCATCCATATAAAATGAAAAACATCACTCATGTGTGCATACAGGTTACCGTCTCCACAAAGTGATGTAATTTCTTTTTCATCACCACATTATATGAATAGTTAAAAAATTGTATATAATTATTAAATATAATACTTATTAATCGATTAAAATTCCATATATTATTGAAATATAATTAAAGTACAAGGATCAGAACCATCAAACTGATATGTGTATGGAAGGAAAAAAAGTATCACCTATAAGAGTCATGTAAATAACTAATTGTTAATAAAAGGGAGATAATATGTTATAAATAAATCATATATGGTATGATATGTATGAATATGGTTTTAAATGGATTTAAAATAAAAGTAATTTTATTATATAAGATTTATGAACACATACAATACAAGATGATAATTGTGGTAAGGTTTTTTCTCATCTCACTTTTATTTTTGTGAGACTTATGTCATATACACAAATTATTTATTTTGTGAGATGTATCAAATTAGAATATTTTTGCATTATTATTTTTTAAAATTGTTGTGATTTAAAAACACATATTAGGTTTTATGTGTCATGATGTTTTTATTTAGATATTACCAAATTGGTAAGGGTTTATGTATTAGTAAAATTTTCCTCGATTTGGTAATTAAAATGATTGATAAAATGTTTTCCAAGAAAATATGAACTTATTTCCACTTTGGAAGATAATTTTTTTCTTCCATGTACACTCTATTAAATTTTATTTTATAGATGTTTTTAACTATACTTTATATATTTTAATAATTCCATTTTCATTTACATTTAATTAAAAAGGTTGAAAATAGTTTTTTAAAGAAATGTTTCTAAAAATGTCATTTTTGACTTTTTACAAAAGTATGGATGGAATTTTATTTTTTAAATTATATATAATGAATGTATTTTCCCACAATCATGATCATTATTTTCTTTGAAACTTCCTTTAAAATTTTCTAAGTTCTTTTTTAATAAAAATATTTTTTTTAATATTCTATTAAATTTTTGTGAAAATGTTATCGAAAGAAAATGATATTTTATCATGTTTTAAAGGAATGGATTGAATATAAATTTAAAGGTATTTTTCATCTTTGTAAAAGTGATTTAAATATTTTTATATTTAACTAGGGATGTGAACTTATAATGCTATCCAATTTTCTGGATGACTTATGATGTTTATGATCTTAGGATAAATAATTGAAACCCATTTCATTCTCAGAGGTTAACTAAGCTATGATTAGGTAATTATTTCTCTTATAATATCATCAATATTATTTTTCTAGATGTCTTGTGGTTAATTTATGATGATATTTTTAGGAAACCCATTTATTTTTCATGGATTATTCTATAATGATATAATGAATTTTTCAATATATCATGGAAAACATATTTATGGTTTTTATTATGTGAATAGTTTCCCTATAATTATATGTACCTCTATTGAATTGAGGAAATAATGATATATCATAATATAATAATGAATAAAATAGGGAGTGAACCTAGTTATATAAGGGACTCTATCTACTATGATTGTCTTGTGAGTGAAACTTGATGAAGAAAATAATAGAATGCGAAGTGAACTAAATCCATTATGATAGAATTGGTAGTGATCCTTGAATATTGAAATTAATTTATATGCTTATGTGTATTCCACAAAATCATGTCTTACGCTTATGATATGTTCTCTTGGATCATTAATCATTATTGATGATTCCAAACTCATATGTTTTCTTGTTATAAAAAAACCATATTCTAGGATTCATGATGAAAGATCTTTTAATGATTGGTTATTTATTTTTTTATTTTTTTATAATTTTATCATACCGTTATTATTATACTCACCTATGATCATTTATTGAAATCCTCTTTTTTACCCTAACTGAGAATCTGAATTTAACCTTTCTTATGTTTCCTTTCACCAGTTTATGAATAAGTATTTTATGTAGGGAATATATAAAAATTAAACTATGTTTTAATATATTTTTGGGTGTTTTTTAAGAAATTAGAAGAAATAATATGATTATATATATATTCTTCAAGGACACTAATCCTCTATGGTCGTCGACCAAGTATTATTTTGAAATGTGTTGAATAATTTTCTAAAATTATTTAATATTTATGTATTTTATTATTATATCACCTCAGACTCGATGTCACTAAAATTTAATGGAATTTTATAAATTATGTTACTTAAAATATAGAAAAATTCGGAACTATTACATGAAATATTAAAAATTTTATGGCCTTAATAGTGAGGTAAGGTCTAATATAATGAATCCAGTCTAATGTTACATTAATTTGTACTTTTAATCCATTAAAAGTATGATCCAACTATCTTGTTCAGAATAAAAAACATATTAAAATTATTTTAGAAATACTCCGTTAAAGGTGAAGTCCAAATTCACACCATAAATAATTTTCTAATAACCACAATTTAGTGAAATTTAATGGGGAAGATAGAATTTTTATAGAATTTATAAAATCAAAATCAAAATAAAATTTTTCATTAAATATTTAAATTAATGTCAATATGGGGAAATTATAACAAATATTATCAAAAAAATATTAAAAAAAAAACATAGTTTATCAACTCCTTTAAAATTTCCCATTTTCACTCCTGAGAAATCATCAAATATATATATCGAATCGATCCAAAATCCTATAATGAGAGAATTTCCAAAAAACATTTTCACAATATAATTAATTATGTATCATTTAGGAAACATAATTCATTTCATTTTCTTTTATATCATTAAAATTTAGTCATCCTAATGAATCTACCTGTGATCCAATCACAACATACCTCACATAGAAATTGAATTCACACTTGACTCAATGAAAGATTAATATAGAGTTTTTATCATGCTTGGAAAATTCATTTGTCACTATAGACATGTGAAAACTCTAATCACTCTACATTTCAAGACATATTATTTTTAATCATGTGGAAATTTAAAGGTGATATGGTGGCTAAGGGTTTGTGGATAAAGTAATTTAAAAATTTATGGATGAAAAGAGGGGGTAAAAATCTTAAATATAATCACATGGATATTTAAGTGAAAACACTAAAAATATACGTCACTCAATTATTGTTGTAAATGTGAAACCCCCCTCTTTTTAGTGCCATGGTCCATAAGTTAAATAATAAATGACATAAATAATTAATTTTTTTATTCTCTATTTTTTTCAACTTTTATTATCTTTTTCATTTTCTCTAATTTTTTTATAAAGGATGATATGTCAATAAAATGTAATGAATGGTAGATCACGCATGTAAGATAAGTGAATAATTTAATTAATCTCTATTTTTAATTTTTTTTGGTGAACATGATCAGAATAAATAAATTATAATAGATAAAAGTAACTAATTCCATTACTCTTAGTTATTCTTATAATGGTGAAAATGACCTCACACAACCAATAATTAACCTTTTACCAAATAGAATGGATGAATTATTCTTAATACATACTCAAAATTTAAATATGCATGTAAAAATATTAGGATTGAGGTTAGGTAAGTAAAAATAATCTTATAATATGGATTAAACCTATATGGAAATTCATATCTTATATGGATTAAATAAGGAAAAATACAGGGCATCTTAAGTTAAAAAGTAATATTGAAAAATAAATTCAAAAATCATTTTAAAAACATTTCATGAAATAAATATCCATGAAATATAAATAATTATGAGTATTCTTACTCACAAAAAATACAACATTCACTTAATATTGTGAGGGTATTAAGAAGAACATTCCAAAGGGGTTCATATAAACACACTTAATGGGGGAAAATAATTTGAATTAGTGTTTCATGGGAAAAGATTTCCAAAAGTGGTAAAACTAATAAAAATGTTTGGAAATAAAGTTATAAGAAAATCTTCCACCTAAAGAATAACGTAAAAATAAATTTTATAAAGATTCATGTTATGTATCTCAAAAACCAATTAAAGGGTAAATAATTATTATGAATAATTTTTATATTTCAAATGTTTCTAGAAGATAAAAATACAATAATTTCTAATTATGTTGAGACTACCCCACATATAAATTTAGATACCCTCAATTTAACTCAATATATAAGAAAGATAAGGGCATCAAAACTAATGATATGGAAGGATACAACATGAATTTATTTAGTAGAAAAATCTTTGAGTTTAATTTCTAGCTACTAAAACATTAAACCTATAAGAATGTAAGAAAAAATTAAAGAGAATTAAAATAATAAAATTTATAAAAAGAAGTACATGAGGCAAAGATATAACTTAGACCTAAGTAACTGTTATATTTTATACATTCCCATGCTGTACAACTTCCCAATATTATCGTCTATCTTAAAGAGGATGTGGTTTCTTATATTGGAACCCCCATATGTTATTTCACCTAAAATACATAAGTGGATACTTAGAGTGGGACCCCATATGAAAATAAAAATAGTATACTAAAAAGTCTCAGTAGGATCATGCAGACACACCAAAGAGGGGGTGAATTAGGGGTGGTCAAATTATTTTACCATAAACCAATTATTCATTTAACCCTATAAAACACTTTTGGTTTTTAACATATTTCACCTGTTAATATGTAAATGGATCAATTTAAGCTATTACTTCCATAAAAAATATAAAATAAATATGTTTAACGTAAATTTAGAATATATTATTTTTACAAGGTTTGTTTCCAATGTGAGGAACCTAATCCTTTTCATTTTCAAATATTATTGAGACATAAATTCCACACTAATAATATTATTATCAAATAAAATGGTTTGGACATGGAATATCTTGAAAAATTCCTTTCAATATTAAGTAGGACAGTGATAACCATATCATACATGTGATAAATACTCTACTATATTAAAAAAGGTAAGGGATCATTATACTTTATCCCATATTTTTCAATTTGGTACCACACCGACTAGGCTTCTCATATTCCTTACACCTCTTGAGGTAGACCACTAGATTGAAAAAGGATTCCTTTGCACCCAAAAAAGGTTATATCCTTCCTCAAGAAATATTATTCAACCATCACAGAATATTCAAGATAACTTCTTTAAACTTAGTGGTAATATGCATACAACTTATATATTCTTTATAGAAATTGATTTTTAACTTTCATGATCCATCATTTTGATAATAAAATATCATGTATAAAAATATATCAAATCTCACTCAACCATAACATTAGGCACACCTAAACTTTCTTGATTCTTACTATATTATAACTAATCAACATTAGAGTTAAGACTCTTCTACGTATCCTTAAAAATTCCAAGATATTTATATGTACACTGAATGATCCACTTATCTTTATTTCTCACAAAAACATAAAAAATATTATTATTCTTATACATCCTTAAAACCTAACTAATTTTATATCATTCACTTATTAAACTTATCTTATTCTTCTTACTCTTCTAGAGATCTATTTCAATCACATACACACACTCATAGAACTCAATATCTTATCCTCTTAATTTTCCTATTTTCCTCCATCATCTACATTCTAAATCTCACATGCATGAGAAACTAGATTAAATTGATCCTTTAATTTCCAATATCCATTAATATGATATTTAGAATATATTATTTATACATAAAAATAATTGTTATAAAATAACCATATTTTCATTCCCTTGATTTTATTTTTAAACATAAAGGATATTTTAAAAATATGCTGAATTATTTAAACTCATGTAGATGAATACATCCTATTTATTATTTATTAATTTCTACTTCATATTTAACTCACAAAAAATCCATGCGACTTTACTTAAAAATCCAAAGATTTATGGAAATCATACAAAACCAATTTATTATGGAATGAAAATTCAATTGCAGTGTGATATATTCTTTTGAAAACTTATAGAAATTTCAACTACATCAATACCCTCTAGTAAAAAATTATCTTTACTTTTTCTCATTTTTGAGTGACACAGAATTTGGCATATTTAATCTTTTATGAAAAACACATGCATTAATAAATTTTTATTTATTTTCTAGATTAAATCAAATTTCAAAGATCTCATTTCAATCTAACTATAATTTTATAAAATTCTTCATACCTCAATATTCTTCTCAATAAATCAGATTACAAAAAATTATGAACATTATGAATAACCTAATAAAGGAATCATATACATATACATTATTCGTTAAAATGCACAGTGTTTCTCAAAAATATCCTTAAATTTATTTTATTAAAAACATGTATAAATAATTTATAACCATGTATAATGAAATTAATAATTTTAATAGACATATCCAAAATCACTAAATTTTACTTTCATTAGAATTAATAATTTTGGAAACTAAATTTTAGACATTGAGAAAGTATTTAAAATTTACCTTAATTTGATCTTATTCTCCATGGATTGAAGTTAAAATACACTTTAATTCAGTATTTGTATTACACAAAATTTGAGGTGTTTGTGTTGTTTAGAACACTTATGATCATCTTAGGCATCATCATAATTTAATTTCTATTCATATTATATAATATAGAAAATTTTAATTTAGTATTTATAATTTTATATATTCACAATGTAATGATGTTTATATAGATATAAATAATACCTATATAGATACAAATCATGTTTATGGTGATATATATTGATGGTTACACATAAATAAATGATGTTAACATAGCTAAGGGAATGCTGTTTACATAAACAATTATTAATTCCCAAATAGTCAAATGATGTTTAATTAGAGAATAATTAATGAACACATATTATAGATGATGTTTACATAGATTAATATCCTAGACACAACCTTTCAATTTTTATAGTCAGTTGAACTATAGGATGTTTACAAAATACATATATGATATTTACACAGATTATAGTACTTTGATATATTTTTCAGACTTCATGAATTTAGGTTCAGGGATTCTTCAAACCATCTCCAAACATCTAACCTTTATCCAATAATGCATGAACACTAAATATAATATCATTCATAAATAAAAAACCTTGGATTATTTCTCTATTAATTCTGGCAGCTTCATCTAGCTTTCCTTAAAAATATTACATCTTTTATCTCCCAACTAGCTAATTTCACTCAAAATCACTTACCAACTGATATAGACAGAACTCCAAGGTATTGATACTTTTCTTGAAAATTTTTTATCTCAGTTATCATAGTTTATGAGATTCATTTCCATAAATTCACCATGGAGTAAACTACACTTAATTCATTGGGCAGATGTACAATCCATCACCCAAAATATCACATTTTTAGGATTTCATTGACATTAAAAACAAATATAACTATTAAAAAATAAAAATTACACCCAAGGGGGCTTTAATCCCAAATTTGGATTTTTTTCCAATTCCAATCTAACTCCAATATGAAATGAAATTATTCTCCCCCTAATTGATAATAATAGAAAATGTTGGGAAATTTTGTATCCACCATGTTATCATTGTAGGAAATACTTAAAAATAAATTATTCTCCCATTTATTGATACCAAAACTCCAAGGGAAGGTTTTCTCATGTTCAACTAATTCCTATAATTTTAAGAAACTACTCTTCCCACCAAGATAGATTCATTAAACATAATTTGAGATAAGGGTGGCACCAGAAGTTCTATTAGAAATGAGACATCAACTAATCAAATATATGTCTAAGTGGAAAAAACCTTTATTGAAAGAATTTTTTAAATCTTAGAGAACATATTTATGACACCCCCATGTCACTATACTTTTCTTTTGGGGTTATTTGGTGAAGTTGAGGTATAGTTGAATTTATATAGATTTCCATCTTATAAAATGAGTTTTGGGGGTTTTAATACTATTCAACGTTAAAGTGATTGGTTAGAGGGAAATTGTGCTTCCTCCATTCACGAGGAGCCTTTTTAATTAATTTTGAACAATTACCAAGTGGTCATTACATGATCAACAAGGTATTATCTAGACTGTATGACCAGTAGTAGAAACTGTGCGAGGTATTGTGTGTGTTTGAAGTGTGGTTCTTGAACTTCACCTGGTTTGGTAAACTATGTTGCAAGCCTATGGTTGGCTATTTAGTTTTTGGAAAAACCATTTTCATGGATTCAATATAGTTTTTCAAATCATGTGTGGAACCCCAAAAAGAAGCGAATGTATTGGGGTGGTCTAGGATTTAGGTGCATAGTTTGTTTAATAGGGATGAATTTCAGAAGAGTCACGTGGCTCATGGTTTTTGGGAGGTAGTGTAACCTGTACGGTTAGTGCATAGTTTTCCTAATCATGTAGCCAAACTATGTGAGTTGTCGTGGTGTTTAATTTTTCAGTTTTTCCTACAAAAAAATATTTTTATTTTAAGGTGGTTCACCTATATTCTCCCCATCCATGTCGTCTGAACCTTGAGAGCTTAATTGGAGCTCCATTTTCTTCCTCACCTTGGATTCATGGCATCGATTAGTGTTTTTAAAGAGTATTAGAGGTGATATATTACTCCTCTTACCTCCTTATTCTTTATCCCACTTGTGTCTAATGGTTTGGATTTCCCCCAAAAAACCAAGGGATCGTGTAGTTTTATTTTATGGTATTGGGTAGTTTAAATAATTATAATTTTTTGTGTCTAGGGATTATAGACACCATTGATAGTTTCATGGGTGGGGTCTCTATTGAAGGTGTCATGTTTGAGGATCTTTTATCTTGGTTACCACTTCACTGAGGTATGTTATACTATGTAATTATTTAATTTGGAAATTATAACCATGCTTTAAATTTATAAATACATTTTTTTGAAATAGTTATTATATATTGTAATGTTGTGATGATTGGGAAAAATTTTGTAGAGTTTATGTCAGGGAATAATTGGTTTAATATGAGAATTCTTTGTTTTACTATTTAAAATGGAATATTTTACTATGATAATATTCTTGTGAAATTACATCATATATTTGAAATTGTTTTCATGAAAAATGTGTTTTATCCTCATTTTGGCTTCCATTGATTCAAAATTATGGTTATAAAGTGAATTAGGTTTCAAATTGAGGTTTTTAAATCAACATGATTTGTAAAGGGGTGTTTTAGTGTAATTAAAATGGAAATTTTAAATGTTTGTTTTATGTTAAACCATTCTAAAATAGAATGGAGGCTTGTTTAAATGTCTTTAGAGAAAATGGTTGGCCATTTGGCCTCATTTTGGTTTTCAATGATGAAGACCCTTATTTAAGGGTATATTTGAATCATTTTAAAATAAATGGGTGACATATTTGGAAATCTTAAAATTTTTTAAGTGGTGTTTTGTGAAAAGTGTGATGGAAATAATGGATTTCTCCATGTTTTAGATTTTAAAAGAAGAGATCCCTTGTGTAGGGGTTAATTTGAATGTTTTAAATGTTTGTGTGATTTCCATCACTTGAAAAATGGTTTTTGGAACGTATTTTATAAAATGTGAAATGGATTAGAAACCTGAGTAGTGATTTGGTGTTAAAGGCCCATTTGGAACACTGGTTTTAAATAGTGTATGTGGATGGAACCCCTGATTTCCCTTTTCTTATGTAACCCTTGTGTAGGTTTTTAATCACTATGTGATGATTTTCCACTATTGTGTGGAAATATTATTGTTATTCCTTGTTTGTACATTATGTGTGTTGATTGAGGGTGGTTATGGTTATAGTTATGCCTTGTGGGAAAAAATTGAATTGTTTCACTATTCCCCACATCATTTATTAGTCATGGGATGATGGGTAATATGTAGAAATTCTAATTCATTATTTTAGTTGGTTTGCACACCATTACTGGCCCCTTAATATGAAATTGGTATAAGAGGCGTTTTCCATCACCATTATTCTTATTTTGGAAAATTTGATGATGGTATAGAGTTAGCATATGATAGTTTCTTGTGCATGTGGTTAAAACCCTATAAGGTTATATTATTGTAATGTTAGAGACATTGGGTAGGACCAGGAAACAATAATTTTCTAGGTGAGTATGTGATTGAGGGGAGATTTATATAGTAGTTTATTGTATCATTTCCCTTAATTTCATTGATATGGAACTATAGTTTTTTACGCTTCATTTTTTATATTTTTAGATATATATAAATCTGGTTCCTTTTTGTTTTTATTAACCCATGTATGTGTTTATTTTTTTTTATTGAAAATGTGTTTTAAATGATGTGTGATAAAACCTATATTTAAATTAAAGGTTCATGTGTATGAGTGCTTTAATGTGGATTTTAAAATGGGGGTTTTATTTAAGGGAGGATCTAGTTAGTGATATGGTTTAAAGTAATTTTTTTCATTTTTATAAAACAAGTGTATATTTTTTTGATAAATGTAAATGGTGTGTGTGGTTCTTAAAAAGATTTGGCTAATTTTTGGGTTTTATAAACACAAGTTTTTGGTTTTGGGAAATAAAGAGAAAATTTTTTGGAAGTGCATTTACGATTTTTTTTGATTTCCAAGATTTTTATATATGTAAATCATACATTCTTGCATAATTTTTAAAATATCATTAATATATTGGCTTATTGAACTAATTTAATATTTTTGATAGTTTTTGGTGTCCTAATGATATTTTTAGCTCATACCTATATCTTTTAGGTTCTAGGTTATTAGATGGATCTTTAATTTAGTTGTTTTTTTTCGTAGTTGATGTGTGGTGAGTTAGGTGGTGGTGGGAAACTAAATGTTTCAAAGAGTTGGATTCAGGTTTTGATTGAGTCGGTTGGTTTTTAGTATTTTTCTCTTCAGTTAGTTTTATTATTTATTTTCCATGCCTTCCTATATTCCATTATTTATATATGGTATTGATATATATGAAAATGATTTAGATCATAGTAGTAGGTTACGACCTATTAGAATAATTTTAATTTATCTTGGTTTTGGTATTTATTTATTTCATTATTGTATCTATAATTTGGGGAAATCATTATTAGAGGAGTTCTTGTGATGACCAAGCACATCTTTCCAGACCATGGGTTTCGAGAATTCCCTTCTCTCCTTTTGGTGAATCAGGTCAGATACTATGTCAAATGGTATCCCATTTTAGATTATTTTAAAATGGTACCAAAGGTTTGGGTTTTCATATATTAGGAACCTAAAATTCTTATGCATCAAACATTTTTTGGGTATTTCTTAGTTTAAGGGAGATTTAGAAGCATGAGAGGTATTAGCAGGGAGAGTCTACATAGCTCAAACTTTCCATGAACCTCAATATTAGATGGGTTTTTTGTTTTTGAATTATGAATCAGTTTTTCCATTTTTCAATTTCTATTGTTTTTTTGAAGCGATTTATGTCTTTGAGTCCCCTTTGACTATTGTGTGATATTGGGGACCACTCATTGGTCTCAAGGTGGAAGGTAACTGGAGATGACCAATTTGATCACATGGCCAAGGAAACCATGTGCTGATTTTGTGTCTAAGTCTACCATATTTGAAGTTGTATTGTCTAGTTGATGCCTGGTCACCCAAACCATGGTAGTTAAGGCTTGCATAACACTATTTCTCCCCAATTAGCCTGTTTGGACTCCTTTTGATTCCAGATTTCTATAAAAGTGGGTTTAACTTTTTAGAGGTGAAATGTGTAGTTTTTTGTTACCCTTTTCAAATTCGGATTTGGATATAATTTCTTTTATTCTTTTTTAGTGCTTTTGTGTGCTTTTTTTTGGAAATCATATTTTTGAAAATAAAGGGGGTTGTAAATATTTTTCTAACTTGGTTTTGGGAATATTTTGAAGAGTGAATTCCAAGGGTTTAATGAAATAATATTTTTTAAATGGTAGTTTAAATTGTTTTATTTGGAAAATATTCTGTTTCAAAAGGAAGATTCATTTTAAAAAAAATCATGGAATATGTTTATGAAAAAATAAATTTGAATGAAATTTTATAGATTTACATGTTTGGGAAATATTTGTGTTCCACCATGTTTTTTTTGTTTTAAATATTGTGTTGGTTTAGTTTTTAATGAATATCTTAGTGGATGATGGTTTTAACATTCCTTGGTGAAATGGTGGCTTTGAAAAAAATTATTTTATGTGGTTTTTATGTTCCTTGAATAAGAAATATTATTGTGGTTTTGATTCACCTCCAATGAAGAATTATTTTGGTTTATGCTTTGAGACATGACTTGAGGCAGTTCATATTTTTATTGTTGTTATTCCCCTGAATAGATGAAAGGTTTCATCTGTTTCAGTGCCAACCCATGTTCTAGAGGGAGTTGTAGATATGAAGTCTTATTTTTGAGATCTTTTGTGGACATGCTACCTAGTTTAACCGAGTTCTGTGTAAATAAATAGTGTTGATTTAGGGCCCACTCTTTTGTGATTATAATCTTGGTATGAGATTTTAGGATTCTATAGTTTGATTGTGGGTGGTTTTTTTTATTGAGATGTTCCATTTGGATAGTTTCCTTTTTGGATAGTTTTAAAGGATCATTTTAATGTAAATTTATGTAATGTTCTATTCTATTAGGGAATGTCTTTTCCCTCTCTCACCTTCATTGGTGTTTGTATCTTATCTATGACTGTGATTTTTTTGAACCTCATTATTCGAGAAAACCCCTCTTGGAAATAGTAGTTTGTGCCAATAATTTTGTTGATTCTAGTGGTGATCTTTTATTATAATTGATGACGTAACTTGGGTGTATGATTGGGTAACTAGGGTGTGTGATAAACCATTTGAGAGTGGTATACTAACTGGTTTTTTGATGTGGGCCTTTTGTGGGATAGATAATGTGAGGGTGATATGATGCTTAACCCTAGGATATCCAAATGTTTCATGACCCATGATTAGTTATCTTGTTTTTCTTCTAAGTCTCTTTTTATTTTTCTTCATTCCATTGGGTTTTGAAGTGTTCATAGTTGAGGGTGTGTTATTCTTGTGGTTTCCCATTTTTCAAGGATGATTTTCGTGGTGGTTTTTCTTTTTTTTTTGACATGTTAGATGATATTTAAATACCCGGGAGATGATTTTAGAGGAATTATAAATAGCGGGGAGACCATGCTTGGTCTGTCGTGCTTCATAGAGTTTATTATTTTGGGTTCCTATTTTGTTTTTTCTAGGAGATTTTTGGTCACTTTTGTTTGATCAGTTTGATTGTTTTTAGGGATTTAGTCTTTTAGATATGAGGTTAAACAACATGGAGTGGTTTATTTGGTTATATATTCTTGAGATCTTACAGTCTTTCTCATTATTTTCTTTTAATTTGGACTTTAATGGGGAAGAAATTGGTATATTGGAGAGTTTTTGACACCCCTTATGTCAGTGTGTTATTATTTTTGTGTTATTTTCTACATTAGAGGAACACGCTTCATTTACATGGATTTATAGTTTATATATTATATTTTTGAGGTTTTACTTCTATTAATGGTTAAGGTTCTAAGTTAGAGGGAAACTGTGTATTATCCCTTCTTGAGGGTCCTTATAATTTTATTTTGAACTGCACATGGTTTGTTATCCATAGATACACATGGTTATATCCGAACTATGTGTCCCTTAGGAGAAACTATGTGGGTTCATTAGTTTTTATGTATTATGGTGCATGGCTTGTTCACATGTTGGTAAATTGTGTGGAAATAATGTAGTTGGATCTGTAGTTTTTAACAAAACCATTTGCACATTTTCCACACATTTTTTAAAATTATTCATGGAGCCCTAGGATGACATGTGAGGTTGGGGTAGTCTTGGAGTGAGGTGCACCTTTTTTTTAATCATTCGGTCTATCAAGTGTAACCATACAACTTATGGTTTTTGGTAGGTAATAGAACCCCTATGTTTGGTGCATAGTTTTCTAAATCGTGTGACCAAAACATGTGAGTTATACAAGTGTTTAATTTATGAGTTTTCCCAAAATATACCTTTATAATTTAAAGGGTCTCACCCCTATTCCCCCTTTACATTGGCCAAACCTACCAATCATGGTAGGAGAACTATTATCTTCCCCCCTTGGATTCTTAGATTCCTTTGGTGTTTTCTAAGTGGATTTGAGATGATATCTTCCTCCTATTACTTAATTATTCCATATAACTATCATCTCTCTTGGTTTGGAATTCCCCCAGGAATCCTAATGATCATGTGGATTGATTTTTGGGGTCCATGTGGGTCTAAATATGGGACTTTTGTTTTCTAGGTGTTAAAGACACCATTGCTGGTCCCATGGATGTGGTTGTCATTTAATGTGACATGTTTCTAGATGTTTTTGATTTATTTCCACTTCTTTGAGGTATGTTTTACTATGATACTATTTAATTTTGGAATTATAATCACTATTTCACTTTATAAATTCTCTTTTATGAAATTATAATTATATATAGTATCCTTGCAATGATTTGTAACCATTTCATTGATTTTCTTACTTGGCATAATGGGTTTAACATGTGAAGTCTGTGTTTTATTACATTAATTGGATTTTTTTACTATAAAACTATTCTTGTGAAATTCATTATGACTTTTTGAAATGGTTTTCAAGTGAAAAAATTGGGTTTAAACTAATTTTGGTTTTAATCATGTGAATAATTGGTTTTAATGAAAGTTCAGTTTTTAATTGAGGTTTGGACCTCAAAATTATTTGTAAGGGGGTGTTTTAATGGTTTTTAAATGGTTATTTAAAATGACTGTGTAGTTTACCCCTTTGTGAAATTCCATGTAAGCTGGTTTAAATGGTTTTATGGAAAGTTTTTGGCCCTTCATCCACATTTTAGTTTACAAAGACGAAGTCCGGTGTTAAAGGGTATATTTGAAGAATTTTAAAAGAAATGGGTTATTTATTTGGACTTATTTAAATTTTTTAAGTTGTGTTTTATGAAAGGTTAAATGAAAATGATGGATTTTTCCATGTTTTAGATTTTCAATGAAGATATCACTTGTGTATGTGTGAATTTATAATTCATAAAACATTTGGGCGATTTCAATCACTTTGTAATTGGTGTTTGGAATATATATTAAGTAATGTGAAAGGTATTTGGAATCTGAGCCATGATTTTGTGTTAATGTATTATTTTTAACATTGGTTTTAAATTGTCTATATGGATTTAACCCTCTATTTCCCCTTGTTTGTGTACCCCTTGTGAGGGTTTGTGATCACTATTTGATTCTTGTTGCTCCTCTTGTGTGGGAATGTGCTTATTATGCCTTGTGGTCATGTTTAGTGTATGAGAATTTTTATCATTAGGTGTTAGGGGTGAGGGTAGTTATTCTTATGTTATACCTTATGAGTATACATGGATTATTTCACTATGATTCACTTCATTTATTGGTCATGGGATGTTGGGTACTAAGTGGAAGATCTAATCCATTCGCCGAGTTGGTTTACACTCCGCTAGTGGCACCTTAACATAAAATAGGTTTAATAGAGGATTTTATTCAAATTTATTCTTTTGTGGGATAATTAGTTGATTATATAGACTTATAATATTCTGATAGCTTGTCTGGGTGGTTAAACAATATACAGTTAAATGATTTGAAATTTAAGGACTTTGGGTAAGACCATGAAACATTTGTTTTCATGGTGAGTATGTGATTGAGGGGAGAGTAAACTAGTTATTTATTATATCATTTCCACTAATTTCACTAATATGAAACCTTTATCAATTATGTAACATCTTTTATATTCCTTGAGATATATACATGTGGTTTTTTCTTGTTGTTCCTGATCCGTGTGGGTGTTTAGTTGTTTCCTTTGAAAATGAGTATTCAAAGAAGTGTTAGAAACACTATTTGGAAATTAAAGGCTCTTGTGTGCGATTGATTTTAATTGAATTTCAAAATGGGGTTTTGATTTAAGTTTGGATTAATCTTATGAAATGTTTTAAAGTAGCCATTTTCATTTATATAAAACTATTGAGTGTTATTTTGAGAAATAATAATGGTGTGTGTGGGTCTGAATTGACTTTGGCTAATGGATTTGTTTTTAGAATTCTTGTTCTCAGTTTTGGGAAAAAATGGAAAATATCTGGAAGTAGATTATAGATTTTTTTTAATTTATATGATTTTATATATGTAAATATAAATTTCTAGATTTATTTTTAAACTATCATTGATAAATTTAATTATGGAATAAATCGCATAGTTTTAGTGGATTTTGGTGGATTATTGGAATTTTTAGATCATGCCTATATATTTTATGTTCTGAGTTATCAATTGGATATTTCCTCTAGTTTAGTTCATTGTGTCTAATATTGTGTGAGTTATTTAGTGGTCTAAAATCCAAGGATGCATGGAGTTGTATTCTGGATCAACTTGAGTTGGTTGGTTTTTTGTTATTTACTTTTCAGATAGTTTTGTTCCTAATTCTTTAATCTTTCCTCTATTTTTTTGATGTTGGTGATGTATGTGATAATCGGTTGGATAATGTTAATTATTTATAACATGTTAGCATGTTGTTTATTTATTTTGGTCATGGTATTTTTTATTCCACTCTTGTATCACTAATTTGGGAAAAGCATACCCATATGAGTTCATATGATTCCCATTCACATGTCTCCTACCCGGGGGATTAGGAATTCCCTTTGGAGCTTGTGTAGAATTAGGGAAAGTTCGAAGTTAGATAGAAAAACTATCCAATTTATTAATTTTTTTTTTCCATTTAATCACTTCAATGCGGTACCACACCTGACTTACATTCTCAATGAGTTTTCCAAATATATTTTTAAGAAGTTTCATAAGTTTTCACTTTACTTGAGCATAGACATTAAAATATTTATTGTGTTGTGTATTTTTTTCAACTTGGTTAGATAAAAACCCCTAATAATCCTAACATATATAAATCAAAATAATGGTTGTAGAATGAAAATCATACCTCATCATGAAATTTTTAAGGCACTGACCATTTTTCTAAATTGAAGAGTATGAGATGAATCTCTAGAAACATGATTATTTTTTGCAGCTCCTCAAGGGATACATTGTTTTAATCACCATGATTGTTTCCAAATATAAATTATATCAGTTGAAAAGTTTGATATCATTTATAAGATGAATTCTAATTTAGTTGTTATATAATGGGTGTCTACTTGGAATCTATTTGGAAATTATATCTTTTATCATTTCTCTACCTTTTCAAGATTTACCTTCAATACCATCTTCCATGGTGCATAACCAATGCAATATGGGAATAAGGTAGATATCTATAAGAACTATAACGTACTAAATAAGGTTGCGACAACTTTCTCAATCCAATGATTCCATTCATCTATGTTCTAAAGTTCCTTGACCTTTCATTATTTCTATATTTTATACTTTCCAAATTCATTCATACTTGGAAAACATAGATTACTTCCATTTATACATGTTTATTAGTTGCTATAAGATTATTAACATTAAAAAATATGGATATTGGATTGTTTTTATCTTTCTATAACCTCTTAAACTCTTCTAACTAGGTTGTCCATATGTTCAAGATCTCTTTCTTTACATCCTCAACATACTTTAATTTCACAAAATATTTATTTACTATAACAATTTTAAAAAGTGAATCCATAGGGTTATCCCTTGATTTCCATTTTTACTAGAAAAAAACAATGATACATATGATATTCAAATGTCCTATCATGTTTCATCTTCCACATAAATCTTAATCAAATCTCGATCTACCCTTTTTGGGAATCCAATCAACCTATTCGTTGGGAGAATCCAAATCCATACTAAACCAACTATATTATTCTTAAATCATATCCATTTTTGTTTTTAGTTTTCTACATTATTTCTTATTATTAATAGAAATTTCACAATTGTTAATGACGTTAGCTATATTTCCATAGTAGGTGAAATCTCTCCCTATTGGTTGTACAACATAATTACTTTTCATTATTTTATTCTTGGTTGGTATTTGATTAAAAAAATTATTTATTTATATTCAACCCAACTATACATCAATTTAATTATAGACCCAAATTCTTCTCAATTGTGTCCTTATATTCAAATCAACATGAGTATTATATTGGGTTTCAATATGCCAACACAACTGAGAAATGTGGTTTTTTTCAAGAATGATAGTATGTTTCCATGTTTTCAAATGCGTTCTTCAATGAAAAACTCTTCCTTCTATATAATTTATACATTAGTAAAAATGGCTATTCATTATTTCAATTTTTATCCACTTACTTATGGTATTTTATGGTTTTCACATATTGAAATATTATTCCAAAAATCCATATTCTGACCCCAAACCTCCAAAAATACAAAATTATCACAATTAATATAGTTCATTTTCTTGTAGAAATAAAAGTATAGATTTACTTGCTTACTATCTCTGGGATATATCATTAATTTTTTTGAATTATTTTGATGGGATAATTTTCTTAGACTAGATAACCTCTTCCCTTGATTATGTGGTGTGTGTTTTAACAATTTTACTTTTACACATTTTATATTTTTTTGAAATTTTCTCTATATTTCTTACAAAATGATTAAAAAATTTATGATGTTTTTATGTCTAAAACAGTTTTATTATCTTATTAGGAAGTTCTATTGTTTATTGATTCAAGATTTTTCAATTTCTCTTCAAACTCCCAGAACATCATGTTGAATGTATAGTTATGAGATTCAACTAAAAATATAATATCTTCCCAATCATAATTTATTTTCCCAGCATGATCCTCAATACTATTTCTTATCTACTTTGATTAATTGTTATGTTATTTTATCCTTTTTAGTTTAGATTCCATATGGGCTTTCTTGATATCCATGGAGACTTTATGAGACTTCTCTAAAAAATGTAACACTTATATAAAAAATTACAAATATTATTTCTCATATAAATTTATATTAAATTATTCATTATATTGATAAAATATTTCATTGATGAGTGAAATAGTTTCTTTTCTAAATTTTAATATCATTGTGTGAGTGTTGTAACAACACATATTGTTCTCCAATTTTTATTCAAGGATATTTTCTTCTTCTTCCACCAGTGACTTCTCATCATGAATTCTGAATCTAAACATATAGTTCAATTTTTTAATTAAATATTTGAAATATAACTTTTAATTTTATATAGTGGAAACTCAGTTTCATGGCCCAAAGTCCCAATTCCATTAAATCTAATTACAATACGGTCTATTGGACTTAACTTGTAAGGCTAGTCCAAGACCACCATAGGCCGTCAACAGCTTGCATCGCCCCTATCACTGTAGTTACAACACCATTGCTTTCACCCCTATCATTGTACCATATTATCAGGCTTGTGAACCCCTAGCTAAAATTAGGGGAAATTGAGGGTTTACCCCCAACCACATATAATTTGACGAGGCTTCCCTACCACTCATCTAACACCCCAGTTATAAATACTAGTCACCAATTTTGTAGGTACATTATTTAAATAATCATTAACTTCAAGATAAAGTTTCTTAGTATATTCAATGTAGCTAGTATAACAACTTGAAGTAGTTTCACTAGAGGGATAATAATCAATATATTTAACTAATAAACATATACCATTCTAATTACCTTCTGTTAATGGTTTTTCCTATTCCTTCTTTGAGTTCATTCATTGCTTCCATTCCACTTTCTTCAATCTGATTTTTCATTTCTAAGATGAAAATTATAAATCATTCTTAATATTTATGGAAATCAATTCTTTCATCTAATTAAATTCTAAAATATTTTCAAATCTATATTGTACGTATATTAATGAAAAAAACTAGCTAAGTATAATTGATATCCAATCAGAGATATATTTTTCTCTAATAAAATTGTGATAATATTATTTAACCAATTATAGGGAACTTATAATTTAATACTTATTTAAAATCCTTATAGAATCATATAATCTCACCTGATAGGGGGTGAATCAGGTGTGGTCAATTTATTTTACAAAATACCAATTAATCTTTTAACTGTTTTTAAACCCTTTGATTTTAAATCTTTGTATCCTATTAAGAGGTAAATGGATCGATTTATATTTACCATTGTATACACATGTATATAATAATGATTCTGAAAATAAATTTAGAACATATTATTTTTATAACGATCAACCCTAATGTTGGAAAACTAATCCTAGGAATGTTTAACTTTTATTGAGACAAGAAATCTACACTAATAGTATCGTTATCAATTAAAATGGGTTGTAGAAATATTATCATTAAAAATTTCATTCCATATTACACAAGTAATTTATCACCATATTATACAAGTGAAATAACCCCCCATATATTACATAAGTAAAGGGATATTGATACTACATCCCGCAATATTGAAGATGGAATTACCCTGGCTATTTTTCTAAACGTCCTTCCTCCTCTTGAAGTAGATCAGGAAACTGTCCATGTTTGTGTCTTTACCCATAAAAACGGTTCTCTTTCATCAACATAGAGTCTTCAACCACTAAAAAATAACTAGGAGAAAGTTTTTATCCTTATACTCTTTTAATCTGTAAAAAACCTCTAGATTCTATATAGAAACTACATATAGGATTACTTAACATAGAATCTAAACACTGAATACTTGGATATAAAAATGTACAAAAGATAACTAAACCTCTTATTGAAGAACTTCTCTCCCCTATTTTCTCTTCCTCGACCATAAATTACTATTTATAAAATTCATCCTCTTCTTATTCTGATTCTTTGAAATCCAAAGGTATTTGTAAGTATACCAAAATATTTAATTCTCTATCATTCTCACTTAAACATGAAACATATTATTCTTATTTTTATTCCATGACATCCAATAGGTTTTCTATCATTCAAAAATTTGAATTATATTCTTCTTATTCCTCTTCAAAAGATCTAGTTCTCTATGATACACAGACTCCCATAACTCAATAGAATTTCCTCACACTTTTATGATTTTATTCTCTTCATCGATATTCTCAATCTCAATTGATTAAGTGGGTGTATTAAATTGTTCCTCCAATTTTCAATATCCATTAATGGGATATTTTTAAGATATTTTCTTTCCACCCAAAAATAATAGTTATTAAATAACTATATTTGGATTGCCACTATTTTATTTTTCAACTCAAAGGATATTCAAATAATTACTTTAATTATTACAAATCACATGTATTAATAAATATTCATTATTATTTAGTAGTATTAGACTCATATTCTACTCATAAAAAATTCACAAAATCAAAACATCAATCTACTTAGCTAAATGAAAATCATATTGAACACATTTCTTGTGGTGTGGAGCCTCTCTTACATAATTAGAACTTCCAATCAAAGTTTCTACAAATTTTAACTAGATTTACACACACTAGTAGCATATTACCTTTTCCTTCATCTTAGACATGAATCAAAAATCATTTTTTTGTTTAATATTTGTTTAAAAACAAATCCATCAAATGATTTTTATTTATTTTCTAGTTTCAACAAAATCTATAAGATTTCATTTCATAATAAAAATAATTCTCTAAAAGTTAACTAAACTAAAAAATCTTATAAGTATCTCAACTCATAAATATTTTGAATTTCATGAATATATTGAGAATTAAATCAACTATATCTTAATTATTTTTGAAAGTACATGATGTTTATATCGACTCACATGCACACGATTTTACTAAAAATATTATGGAACTATGGTTAACAATGCATTGTTATATTTATAACGTGAATGAAAAATTAAAGAATCTTAAAATATCACCTTTATTAGAATTAATAATTTTAGAATGTAAATTTTAGACATTGAGAGAGTCTATATATTTTAATTGTTTTATATTGTTCCCTATGCATTTAAATTCATATCCTTTTTAATTTAATTCCCTTATCACACACCATTTTATGTGTTTTTTACTTTATATAACACTTAATATTAGTTTAAGAATCATAAAAATTCATTTTATATTCAAATTATAAAATATAGAAACAAAAATTTATTTTTTATAATTTAATATTTTAAAAATTTAAGGGAGGTTAGGAAAATAGACTTCATCCCTACATATAGCCAAATCATGTTTTTGAAAATATAGATTAGTGATTACATCGGCATGGATGAGGTCTATGTTTCTCAGGGTGTTGTGTTTACATATATAATGATTAATTCTTACATAACTAGATGATGTTTACATAGGGAATAATTCATGAATAAGAAACATATATTATTTTTTACATAGATTTTGGATGATTATTATTTGGGACATGACCTCTCCATGTTTCCAATTAGGTACAATGGATGATTTTTATGAAAGGTATAAAGGATCCCAACACATATTCAATGACATAGAAATGTTTTTCAGGCTTTATTTATATAGTTTTGGGGCCTCTTAAAACCATATTTATCGTTTTTATTTATACAATCAATATTTTATTAACACTAAACACAACATAATTCATATATATAAAATGTTGGATGGTTTTCATAATATATATCACTACTTTAACTATATTTCCTTTTAAGTATTAGATCTTTTATCTCCCCGCTAACTAGATTCACTCAAAATCACTTACCAATTGATGTAGATAGTACTCCAAAACCATGATACTTTACATGACATTGTTGTATAACTCAATGAGTGTCTAATGTGATATCCTTTTACGTGAGTTCACCATGGTAAAAACTATACTAAATTCATGGTATGGGTCTATAATATGCCTCCCAAGATTTCACCTTTATAGGAATATATTTCCAATGAAAACAATTCAAATTGAAAATAAATAAAACTTCAAGAAATGTTAACTCCAAATACCACAACAATGATATGATGAAGAAATATCTATGCATTTTGAGTTGTGAAAAGAATGAATGGGATCCCCTTTTAACATTAATGGTGTCCTACTATAGTATATATACTCATTGTTATAGAGGTATCCACATCACAGTAATAACCTTTAGGTCTTCTTAATCTACCACCCCCTCTTGGGTGGTTTGTTTTGCATCATCAAGGGATTTTTGTAATAGTTCTGAACCCACATTCCCAATTAACGTGAAAAAATAAAAACATTACATTTCTAGTTTGATACCAATAGATCTGGCCCAATTTTTATCCAATAAAAACATAGAACATAAAAATAACCATTTTGTCACTTACATACCAAGGGACCTTTTAGGTTTAGATTTTTTTTAGATTTAGGAAAATTTCATAACAACATGGATTTATAAAGAACTTGTTAATTAAGACCTTTTCATCATGGGTGTAGGTCCCATCAAGGGATGGACCCTATCCAAAGACAACCATTTGGGACAAATCCTAATGATGACCCCACTGTGAACCAGATTTCCCAGGTTGCGGTCGGTAGAAGAAGGGTTAAGGTGGTGTGCGATGATGGATCTTGGGAGTTGGGACTACCTGTGGAGGCTCTGTTGGTTCCATAGCTAGATTTATCTTCAGATGCAATAAAGGGTGAAAATTATATGGTTTCTAAGTTGAGGGTCATAAATGTTTTTGCCTGTATGAGGCATGATTTGGGTGAAAACCCATTGTCATGAAAATAAGGGGTGGAGGTGGAGGTTAGTGTAGTTCTAGAGTTGACCTCTTCTCCATATATAGACGTTGTGCATGAGGTGAGGAACCCACCCCCCTTAGATGCTACTTGAGCCATCCAGATGGTCCCTTCCTATTTTACAACTAAATTTAGTGCGTGAATAGATGTATGTAATGATCCAGGTATGTGAAGACATCCTCAAATACCACATTGGGAGGACACTAATAAGCATCCCCAATTTATGGGTGATGGTTTTGTATAGCTCAGAGGATCATATTTCCCTTAGAAGAACTTGCTGTCTAATCCATCCTATGTTGATAAGGTGAAATCTGGAGAAATTGTTATTCAATCTCAAAATCGATTTGTAGTGTTTGGTAATGAAGAGTGTCATGCGGCTGAGGAAGGGGATGAGATGGAGGATTATTAGACGGATATATATACTGATTATATTTTCCTTTTTGAGTCTAATGAATTGGAAATTGTAGATGAATATATAAGATCCTATTCTAGGAAGGGGAAGAACACCATAATTGATTCGGAGGAGTTTATTTTGCACTCTTTGAGTCTAATGAGAAGAAAAGACTATCCTTTCTTGCCAATCTCTCCAGTTATTAGATCCTTAAGCAAAGGAAATCTCCCTTCAAGGTTTCCCAAGAAGCTAGAGGCAATGTCTACTAAGGAACTAGAACCACCAACAAGGGAATCATCTATCATCAACATGACGAATACTCAGAAGGTGATTGTAGAATTTGATGTCCTTCAGAGTAGAAAGGAATTGATGGAGTGTGTTGAGTGGGAAGTCAACATCTATGGAAAAGAGGAATTATCTAAAAAGGGTATGGAGGTCATCATTACACAGGAGGAGTTCGATTGGATGAATAAAAGGCATATTAAGGTAAACGTTTCCAAGAATCACCACGACTTGACCCAAAAATAAATTAGAATACTGGAATTTGGTTTCAATGGAAAAAAGATCAATGTGGAAGAGATCATCCAAAACAAGGAAAAAATGGTCTATAATTTTGAAAACCTACTAAAAAAAGTATCCCGATGAGAAGTTTATCATCCTTTAATGGAGTCTCCTTAGAGGTAAGGTCTCTAACAATCATAAACTACAAATCATAGATTCAGCTATGATGTATTATGTTTCATCACTGTGTTTGATTACATAACTGGTTTCCCACTTTTCCATAATAGGTTCTATCATAATAAAAATATATATTTTGTGGTTAATAATGGTCAAAATCATATCCAACAAATTTCTTCAAATATTGTAACCTTCTTAAGAACAAAATATTTAAAAACATTCATTACAACTTAGGGAAAAGGAAATGAAAAGAACCGTGAAATAAAATTCCCAATAAGGGTAAAAATTATCATTATTAATCGAATTTCATTACTAAGCATAAGATGAAGATATTGGTATGATGACATAATCGATGTGCATGATATATATCCATCAATACCAAGATAATAAATCAAGACTCATTTAATAAAATCTTAATAAATTAAATACTCATAGAAATCAAAAATCATGATCCATGTTATGTCAATATTGATGAAATAAATCATTATAAACTCATTTCATGTGTAAACAAAATGTAGTGTTAACTTGGAAAAATATCTTAAAAACCACTGTTATAAATAACTAGATCCCAGTTAAATCCAATATTACAACCACAAAGGTCAAATACGTTATTTTTTCATATAACGATAATGAACATTACCCAATTCATTGTATTGCTATCTGGGTTCACCCATCATATAAGCTATATCAGCCACACACGTCATATATGATGTATCAGGATCATCCATTATAATCAATAATGTATAAGTACTATTCTTTAATAATACATTTAGAATATTTAATTTTAAAAAATCAATAATCATCGTACTTTCATCGCTTTATTTACCCATGGATGAGAAAGGAGTTCCCTGTCAATATCATAATACATCTCAATAAAGAACATGGAGGGTATCAATACAACTTATACCTTGTTTATTATATTTAATATCAAAGTTTGATGATTATATTGAACTAAAATACCATTAAAATATTATTAAAAATATTCTTGAGGGAAATGACATTTTATTTTTTAAAAACCAACTTTTAAAATATAAAAATTCAAAAAAATATTGTGAAAATAATTTTTATCGAAAATATAATTGTAAAAATATAAAGGAATATTTAAGGAAAATAATTTCCATGATGGATGAAAAATATATTCATATTGTCAATATTAAAAATAAATATTCTTTCCAAACAATTTTTAAAGGGTGTAAAAAATGACCCACTTAGAAAACAATATGAAATATAAATTTAAAGAAAATTAAAATAAGTAATAAGATATTTTAAAATAGATTTATGAAACAATTTATGTTTAGAAATGAAAAAGTTTAAATACATTTTTGAAAACATGGATATGGTAGAGAATTATTCCCAATCTAAAAGAATTCACATGATTCGTATCACTTAGCAACAACTTTATTGATGTATATTTAATAAATTAAAGAGGATATTGAAGGTAAACTACTAAACCACATTCAAAACTAAAGGATAATTAAATATATGTTGTTCAATAAAATAAGAGAATATTATTTCCACCCAACCAACCCTTAATATAATCAATCCTATAAAGAATGTAGATTGTAACATAAAACATTTACCACTTTGGTTACTTTTCAATCATAAGCCCCCTGAAAAAATAAATTCAAATGAAACTGTAAATATAAAAAACATAAGGATATTTATGATATAACTTATCAAATAGGCACTATATACAACTAAAATATGAATATAGTTTCATATTATAAATGTGTGTCCAAAGTAAATAGAAATTGAGATGAATAACCATTATACAGATCATATCATTGAATTTAGAGATAATAAATATAAAGTGTATGTGTAAAAAATATAAATCCATATAAAACTAATGTAAAAAAAAACTAAAATAATTTAGTGATCAATTCAAACACAATAACTGAATAAAAAGGTCAATTATTAATAGTTATAACATAGTGAAAGGTAATTGTGTTAACAAACCTTTTACCACTTGGTTACATTCATGTTAAATCCACTTGGATGAAATAACTAAAATTTTAACTTAAAATACCATGAATTATGTATGATTAATGATATAATATTAAAAGGGTTAGTACATAAACCATAAATATTAGGTTCCAAACAATATAATATTACTCAATTTAAATGAAATTCCTTTCCTCGAGTCCAAACACGTGATGTATGTCCTCAATCATATGCATAATAAAACTACATAAATTATTTGTTTTTTTAAGAAAATTTTAATGTATTAACAACTTATACTTAAATAATTAATTTTTTTTATTTTATGTTGAGTCAATAAGGTTTCCTTATGACTTTTATATTCCTTCATGTTTTGAAAATCACAAACAACCTTTCCTAAGGAAAATTTTATTTCCTCTTAGATTTTTCTTAATAAGGAAAATTTTCCTTCCTCAAGGAAATTTTACCCTATCTTTGTTTTTATTGTTCATGATTTATTTTCACTAAATCTATCTCCTTTTATGTCTAAGTTTATAATTTGGTTTCATTTCTAAAACCTTTAAATCTTATAAATACATAGATTTAAAATTTTTTGTTTTAGGTTCTGAATTCAGATTTTGGATTATCGAAAATTCAGATTCCAAATTCTCTAAAATTCAGATTCCGAATTCTCTAAAATTCAGATTCTGAATCCTCTAAAATTCAGGTTCTGAATTCTCTGTAATTTAGATTCTAAATTCTTTAAAATTCAGATTTTGAATTCTCTAAAATTCAGATTCCTAATTATCTGAAATTAAAATTCTGAAATCTCTTAAATTTAGATTCTGAATTCTCTGAAACTCAGATTTGGATTTGTCTAAATTTCAAAATCCGAATTCTGTGAAATTCATATTATGAATTCTCAGAAATTCAGATTCCTAATTATCTCAAATTCTGACTCTAAATGCCTTAGAATTATGGTTTCAAATTCCTTATAATTATGGTTCTGAATTCCTTAGAATTTAGGTTCGGAATTCTATAGAATTTTGGTTTCAAATTCCTTATTATTCAGACTCTTTATTCGTTGAATAAAATAATCCGAATATGCAGGTAATATAGACTCCGAATTTTTTTCCCTAGACTCAGGAAAATAGATTTTGTTGAGAAAGGATATTTTACTTACTCATGTTATAGTTATGAAATGATGTCATGCATTCAGTTTCTAATAAACGTTTGTTTGAGTGACACGATTACAGGTCCCTCCGAGATTCAATGAAAAATATGACCATTGGAGGAGGGAGCCAACCGTGGAAGAAATTCCTATAAATAGGAGCTCATTTGAATGATATAATAAACAATGACTATCTGTTGTGAAACTATAAAGATTACATGCTATTTAAGTGATTTCTAGAGAGAATGACTCTCATGCTTTGTGCATACTAAACATATTGTTCAGATTGCTTCGTGCAACTCCAATTATTACTATTAACAATCGAGGGCTTCTAGGGATAGGTAGACAAAGGTTCTAACTACCTTAAAGTTCAAGGATTCACTTGATAAAGAAGTTAGAGGTGCCAACTTCTTTGAAGTTTGAGGGATTGCAGGGATATCAAGATATACTTTGATATTCCTATCCAGGGATTACCCTGGTGTGGGTAAGACAAAATTTATTGAAAGTATAAATCAAGGGACCTTTATCCAAGGTTGTTGTATACCCTACTCTTTGGGTTAAATGATTCTATACTTGTTACTTGTATTGTTTCAAGTTTGTTTTCCGCTGCATTTTTATTATTAAGTAAAGTATAATTATCTTATACTTTCTTATACTTTTACTCTGATTAGTATGACTCTATATGCTTTAAGGTAGAATCTTTTCCCTTGTAAACGTTTCTTAAGTTTCATTTCCAGAACCATATTTCCGGAATCTATCAAGTTTGTAGAACCAAGAGGTTTTGCGAATTTACCTTGTTTAACTATGATAAACTATAGAAAGGTTTATATGAAATTTATAAGTCCCAAAAGAATTTTAAAATATATATTTAACCCCCTCTTGTATATTGAGCATCTATATAATTTTTCGATCCTATAGTTGGTATCAGTTGTAGTCTCTGAAATAATTATATTCACATATAAATTTTCTGTCTAATGTTCTCATTGTTCTCTATTTTACTTTCTTAGAAATATTTATCCTTTTTTACAAACTTCTATTATTAACAAAGTTTGTGTGGAATGATATTTTCTTCTGGATAGCAGGAATGAATTTTGGTTCAATTTTAAATCATAATCCTACTAGACCACAAATCCTTTATGGGAATGATTATGAATATTGGAGAGATCGAATGAATAACTATGTGATAAACACATGTGTTAAAAACTATATTATGTTAACTGGAGATTATAATATTTTTGATAAGGAACTCAGAACCCTTACTAATCCAGAAAAGGTGGAATACCAGCTGAACATTAAGGTACGAAATACTTTTCTTTGTTCCATGACTACAAATATATATATATATATATATCAAAATTTCATCTTGTAAAGCTGAAAATACTATTCGGAAGAAGCTTGAAGTAACACAATTTGGAACTTCCAATATCTTTAAAACTAGAAGAGATATGCTCAGAGTTGAATATAATGGTTTCTACTTTCCTTATGGAGAACCCATAAGTAAGGTACACTAAAGATTCAGGACTATTTTTAATAGTTTACAATATATGGGTGATAATGGATTAGATGATGAAGCTCTTGTAGAAAAAATCATAGACATTATGCCTAACAAATGCGAATCTAAGAGGAAAAATATAGATAAAAATATAAAAGTTACTCATATTTATCTTGATGAGATTTTTTGAACTCTTCTTCAACATGCGACTAGAATGAAGAGAGATGATATTATGAATAAGAAAATTAATGGAAATGGAAGTGTTGCTTTTTCAACAACTTCAAATCATATGAAATCCAAAACTCCTGAGAGAGATAAAAAAATATAAGTCTAAGAAGGTTTTTATTCAATCTGAATCTAGTGGAAGTGAATCTTCTAAAAATGAGTTATCCAATCCTTACCGAAGGATAAACATGATTGTTGGATAGAAGAACATTCAATCTAGATACAAGAAGAAAGAAAGAAAGGATAGGAAAGACTCGGAAGTCACTTGTTATGAATGCAAAAGAGCAGGGCATATAAGGCCATATTTTCCTATACATAAGAGAAAAGATATAAAGGAAAATAATTTTGAGAGGAATAGAAAGATTATCTAAAAAAGACAATGCTTTGAAAATTTTTAAAGCTATCGACACATGCAGTTCCTGTGTTGGAGGCTCTTATAATGAATCCTCTGAGTATGAATCTACTGATCAGAAGAATCTAGGTTTAAATTCCATGTTGCCTATTGAAAATCATTTTTTAATGGCTATGGTACATAATGATGAATCCATAACCAATGTATCCTTGAATGATAATTATAGTTATAGTAAATATTATAAATCTTTGGATGAAGAGTCTTTTTCTGATGAAGATAATACTTTACTTACTTATGAAGAGGTTTCTAGGTTTTCTAAGCTCCTTGAGAATGAAAATTCTTAATTCAAAAAATTTCTTGATAAGGAAAATTCAAGAATTACTATTCTTACTAAGGAAATATCAGATCTTTCTAAAGATCTAGAGAAGAAAACCCTTGATTTTTTAAAGTATTTCAAAAACACTTGTGGAAGTTAATTCTGAGATGGATAAACATTATAAAGATCAAGAAAAATTAATTTCTAAGAAAAATGTTCTAGAGACTAACTCTAGTGCTAAAACTAATGTTTTTGAGGATGAGAACTTAGTTACTAGACTACAATAATAAATATTTTCTTTGAGGAAGTGCTTGTAAAATTTTTCCCTGGGAAAGGAAAACATTGACAAGATGTATTCCAAAATTCAACTTCAAAGGAATAATTCTAGATTTGGTTATACTAATTCAAAACTGGTTTTTAGTAACAATTATTTTGTTCATCAAAGTGCTCCATTCTTCACTTTGTGTCATTATGATGGGAATTGGGAAAAAACTATTCTTTAAATAAAACTCAATCTTCAGGTTTTCATAAATCTTATTTTTCAACGAAAATTTGGATTCCTATGATTTTGCTTTCTGATGTTTCCGGATCCAAGAAAGTTTGGGTTCTGAAAGTCTAATAGTCTTATTTTCAGGAAAGAAATGATAGTACCAACAACAATACATGGTAAATGGATAGTGGATATTCCCTTATTATGACTTGTAACAAAAAATTCTTTGAAAATATTATCAAGACAAATAGAGGAAAAGTAACTTTCAGAGATAATTCTCAAGGGAAAATTATTGGTTTAGGTAATATTGTTCTTCTTGTAACAACATTGATTTCAAATGTTTTATTTCTTATGGGTCATAAAAACATCCTTATTATCATAAGTTAATTATGTGATGAAGGTTACCTTGTGAATTTTAGGAATAATTAGTTCTTAGTACACAATTCCAAGGAAGAGTTTATTCTTTATGCCCATAGGCATGAGAATGTATACACACTAAACAAAAAAGACCTGAGGATCCAAGATCTACATTGTCCCTGTGTAATAGAAGATCAATCTTGGTTATGGCATAGATGATTAAAACATTGTAACAATATGAACATATGAAAACACTATAAGAAAAGTCTATTTAAGGATCAAATAGAGCTTAGATTTGATTCTTCAAAAGTATGTGATCCTTGTCAATATGGAAATCAACATAAATCAAGTTTTAAATTAGTCGGTAAAGTCTCAACCACTTATACATTACTTTTAGTTCATATTGATCATTTTGGTCCAACACTAACTGGAAGCTTTGGAAGAAAATATTATGTATTTGTTTTAGTTGATGATAACACTAGATTTACATGGCTCTATTTTATATGAAATAAATCTGAATCTTTTTCTTATTTCAAAAGTTTTAGAGCCTAAGTTAAAAATGTGAAAAACTTTCATTTGAAAAATATTCATAGTGATCTAGGAGGAGAATTTCAAAATTATGATTTTAAAACTTTTGTAGAAGAAAATTCATTACTCATAACTTCATAGCACCAAGAACTCATCGACAAAATGTTGTTGTTGAAATAAGGAATAAAATTCTTCAAGAGATAACTAGAACCATGTTGAGTAAATATTCTATAGCCAACCATTTTTGGGCTGAAGTTATAAGTACTGCTTGTTATACTACAAATTGATTTTTGATTAGACCTTTTCCCAATTCATCTTATTGTGAGTTATGGAATGATAGAAAACTTATACTTTCCTACTTCGAGGTTTTTTATTGAAAAGTATTCATCTTGAATACTAAAGATAATTTACGTAAATTCGCACCCAAATCTGATAAAGGAATTTTTTAGGCTACTCAACAACCTCTAAGGACTATAGAGTTTTCAATAAAAACACTTGTAATGTTGAAGAAATAGTACATGCCAAATTTGATGAAATTGATCTATTTATTTTTAAACAAACTCAACCAACATCCTCAAATGTGTTTTTAAAAACTAATAATCAACCCTTGATAATAGATCCATCTGATAAATAAAATTTTCAAGAAGATGTTTCTAAAGAATTTACCCTAGAATATTTCCTACCATATGCTGATGAACTGGTTTTAAAAAACCAAAATCAGTTGTTTCATAAGAATCATCCCATTGATAGTATCATTGGTGATGTAAATCAAATTGTATGGACTAGAAGTTCCTTATGAAATTAAGTAGAACATCTATCATTTATTTTCCTATTAGAAACAAAAAGAAATGATGAAGCTTTATGTGATGATGATTGGATAAAATCTATGCAAGATGAGCTAAATGAATTTGAAAGGAATAATGTCTGGACCTTGGTTGAAAGACCTAATGAATCTTCTTTTATTAGAGTTAAATGGGTCTTCAGAAATAAGTGTGATGAAAATGGAATCATAGTAATAAATAAAGCCATATTGGTTTCTAAAGGCTATAATCACAAGAAGAAAAAGACTATGAAGAAACCAATTCTCTACTAGCTAGACTTGAATCTATTCATATTCTACTTTCCTTTGCTACATGTTTCATTTTTAAAATTTTTCAAATGGATGATAAATGTGCTTTCCTTAATGATTATGTTCAAGATGAAGTTTTTTTGAACAACCTCATGGTATTGAAGATACAAAAACATCCTGAACATATTTTCAAACTTAATAATGCTTTATATGGACTTAAACATGATCCTAGAGCCTGGTATGATAGGCTTAAATGATTTTTTTCTTCAAAACATTTATGTTAAAGGAAATGATGATCCAAATTTTTTATAAAGATAGATAAGAAATTTTTTTTGATTGTTTAAATTTATGTTTAAGACATTATATTTGGTTCAACTCTTTAATCTTTAACTAATTCATCTGTGGATCTATTGAAATTTGAGTTTGAAATGAGTAAGATGGGCGAGTTAACTTTTTTACATGATTTTCAAATTTATCAAAAACCATAAAAAAAATTTATATATCTTAACATAAGTATATTAAAGATCTTCTTAAAAGTATGGATATGAAAACTCTAAGAGTAAAACAACTCCAACTAGTACGTAAAATTCACTTGATTTTGATGAAACTAGGAAACAGTAGATCAAACATCATTTAGAGGTATGATAGGAAGTTTACTTTACTTGTCAGCTCATCATCTGAACATAATGTTTTCAGTATGATTATGTGAAAGATATCAATCCAATCTTAAGGAATCTCATTTAAAGGCAGTGAAAATAATTTTTCACTACATAAAGAGAACCACAGATTTAGGACTCTTTTATACTTCTAGAAATGATTTTGTTTTAAAATGTTTTTTGGATGCTGACTTTGGTGGATGTTTAATGGATTGGACAAGTACATCAAGAACATGTTATTTCGTAGGAGATTAATTAGTTTCCTGGTCATGTAGAAAGCAACACTCAGAAGCACTTTTCACTACTAATGTTGAATATGTAGTAGCTGGAAGTTGTTGTGCCCAAGCATTGTGGATGAAACACACACTCACAGAATATGATATAAGTTTTACCAAAACAAAAATAAAGTGTGATGATACTAGTGCCATTTCCTTATGTAAAAACACATCACATCACTATCATGAAAAACACATATATATTAGGCATCACATTCTTAGGGATCACACACAAAAAGGAGATATCATTCTTCAGTTTATTGGATCACAATATCAACTTGATGATGTTTTCACAAAATCATTACAATCCGATAGATTTGAATACATTAAACAGAAGTTATAAATGATAATTGTAAGGTAATAGTACTTATTATCTTCTTCTTGAAATCTATCTACTTACATTAACAAACTTCTTTTCATAGGGGAAGTACATTTATTTATTAATAAAAAATTTCATAGTCAAATTTTTTGTAATCATGTATTCTGTAAGAAGATGTTCAGAATCAATTTTTTTCTTCTTTTAAATTTTTCAAGAATCTAAAGTTATTCAAGAATAATTCTTTCATAATTATGTATAATTTTCATTTCAATCTAGAAAGTATGATTTCATTTCTAAAGTTTTCATAATCATCTTTAACTAGTTGATATTTTCTTTTTGGTTTCAAAATTTTTGGATTCACTATTCCTTAAATCTGAGTGTTTTTTTCAGAAACCTCAAAAGACCAGAATCTATCAAAATCCTTCGTCGGCTATCATCTCAACCATCATATCTTCTCAAGAAGTTTTCAACAGGTGGATCAATCAGGGAAGTTGAATCATCACTTCGATTGCCAATATAAAGTCCCCCGATGGTTGTATCACATTGAATCCCAGGATCTTGCATGATTAAGCTCCACCCTTCCTACTTAAGGTCGTTCCAAATTTCTCAGGTCCTTTTTATTTCCAAATGTCTAAAGAAGCCTCTCATCAAAAATAAATTTCAACCATAAAGGAAATATCTGAATGGAATATCTATCATGAAAGGTTGGTAGACCCAAACATCTTTTATACGTATGATTAAATCATCTCAAAGAACATCAAGTTAAATACCTTGGAGAGTATCGCTGTATCTATACCCAAGGCATAGGATCTGGTGATTTTGGAGTTTCTAGTTTAATTATATGAATCTGTATATTTTATCAATCAAGGAGGAAAAGATGAATTTTCTTTCAAGAGTTATGGTAAGAATTACTATATTTTCTATTCAAAGCCAGTTAGTCTGATTAAAATACATTACGAATGAGAAGCTGAATTTTGTTTGAAAAAATTACTTGATGTTGAAGGAATATTTGATATAGAGAAGGCCATAGAGTGCCTTGGTTTGGTTTGAGTCAAGACTCCAAATATTCTCCATCTATCATCAAATTTCCAGATTGTTGAACTTTGGGTTCAAGGCTTTGTCATTCATAAAAAAGGAGATAATGATACTATGAAGAAAAGTGATATATATGTTTTGGATTTCATAGTGAACCTATGGATGGTGAATATATTTATGTATATTTTTTTACGATTGAGAATATTAGGAATGGGAATCTGACATCTCAGATTATCATGTATCTAGAAATTCTATCAAAGATCATTGTTTCTTGTTTAGAATCAATGTAAATTTCATACAAATCAAATTCAAGAAATTTCAGGGTATTATTTCTAAGCGATGACACTCTAAGGAGGATGAATATTGGATTTAATAGATAATCCAAAAAATTTATTATTTAACGGAAGCAGAAGTTGATGTTCTTTCAAAGAAATAAGTAGTGGTTGAAACCTCCAAGAATGTGGAAGGAAGAGGAAAGAAAAGTAAATTTATGAGAAAGAAAAATTTTTTGTTGCCAAGGAAATTCAATCTACACAACCAAAGTTGAAGAATAAAAAATCTTATCCTAAAGAGGTAGTTGAAAAATTGAGAGAGGATAATAAGAACCAAAAGGCAGGGGAGCCATGTTTTGGTTTGGATTCTACTGAGGTAGAAGCCTTGAAAAGAAAGGCTGCTGAAGAGATTGAGAATCAAGAGAAAGAGAATAAGAAAAAGAAGATGATTTATGAGGTTGAAATTTTTCAATATCTTTTTAAAGATGCTGAGAAAGCTTTTGAGAAAATTCAGGTAACCAAATCTTTTTTAATAAAATCTATCGCAGAGACTCCTGGAAAGAAGTTGGTGATTACGAAACCATATCAAGAAGATTAAATAGTTCAATAAGATGTTATTGATGAATAAGAAGAAGAAGAATAAAAAATATATGTGGAAGAGGAAGTTAAGGAAGAAGTAGAACAAGAAGTGGAGAATTAAAAGGAAGAAAGAAGTGGTTACTCAAATGACATGATAAGACATGTTGAAGAATATCATGATATGGAGAGTCATAATGAGAAACTATCAATCTAAACTTCTGAAGCCAAATCTTTTAAGCTTGATACACCTAGAAAGGATGAAAATGATCAGAAATAAGTCAATAAGTAATTCAAGGATGGAAGTCGTAATCATGATATTATTCATTAATAAGAACCTTAGGCAGAATCTAAGAAGGAAAATTGCAAGGAAGATAACATTGTTGAGCTATCAGACAATGAGCATGAATCACCAAAATATGATCAAATCATTTTGACAAAAGACAAGGGAAAGCAGGTGATGGCTGATACTCCCACCAAGCCTTTGGTTAGTAAGAAATATGCTAGTACTTTATCAAAAAGAAAATATGATGTTCTTGAAAAAGAATCCTTATCAACAATGCATTCCGATTCAAAATCATCTTCTCTTGTCCATGACATTTTTGTTCAGTCTTTGAAGAATCTGGTGATTCTATTCTTTTGTTTTTGAATATATATTCAAGATGTCAGATGATTCAGCATTTCTTAAATCAGAAAAAAGATTTAGTATCTATGGAGGTGGATAAATGTGTAAAACATGAGGTTGATTTCAAAACATTTTTCATTATTTATGAATCCTATAAAAGATCTTATAGGAAGTTGACTAGTTTCTCGAGGAAAACTTTTGAAGAGATGAGAATTCACGATGAGTTTCAAGAAAATGTCAAGGATTTTTTGAAATCGAATATGCTAAGTTCAAAGATCTCAACATGTCTTTTGATGAAAAGATATCTCTTGATGAAACTACTCTAAAGTAGGAAGTGAATGATCTGAATAGAAAATTTTAATTTGTTTCTCAGAGTTAGAAGAGGGAAATGGGTCTTAGAATTGAACTTGAGGAAAAAATAGCTAAACAAGAATAAGCCTTGAGTTCTCAGGTAGAGATTATTAATGCTTGTGAAGAAAAGATAAAATCCATAGAGAATAAAAGTGAAGATTAGGATCAGTTTCACAAACATGCAGAGGAGGATCATAAAGAGCTAAAGAATTTGAAAACCATTATGAAGATTCTAATTCCGAAGGACAAAGTAGGATAATGTTTTCCAAATCTGATCTTTTGTTGTATTTCCCTATTGTACAAATTCATTCAAATCTTAATGGAATTTTTGTTGTACTTCATATTATTTGGTTCTTTAGTACTAATATTTCAGGTACCATATTTTATTTTCTATTCCCTTTATTCATTTTTAAAAATCACAAAGTGGGAGAAAGGAATGTCAAAAAATAATACTAAGTAAAGAAGAAATATCCCCACATAAGGGGGAGTTCATCTAAGGGAATGTTTTTACCATGAAGATTTTATTATTCAAGAAAATATAAAATCTCATTCAGGAAATCAAGAATATGATCCTTAGTGATTACAAAGACTAAGGGGGAGTTAGTTTTATTCATTATGATCCATAAGTAAAGGGAAATAAGTTTTTATTTTCAAGTCCATAAAATCTCTATGTTCGTAGATTCTTTTTATTAAGGATGTTTGTGCTTTCCAAAAAGGGGGAGATTATTGAGTCAATAAGGTTTCCATATGACTTTTACATTACTTCATGTTTTGAAAATCATAAACATCCTTTCCTAAGGAAAATTTTATTTCCCCTATGATTTTATTAAAAAGGAAATTTTTCATTCCTCAAGGAAATTTTCCCCTATCTTTGTTTTCATTGATCATGATTTAGTTTCACTAAATATTACTCCTTTTATGTATATGTGTAAAATTTGGTTTCATTTCTAAAACCGAATTATCCTATAAATACTTACATATAATGTAATCTATTTACTGGTTCTGAATTCAGATTTTGAATTCTCTAAATTCAGTTTCTCAATTATATGAAATTCAGATTCTGAATCCTCTGAAATTCATTTTCTGAATTCTCTGAAACTCAGATTCTGAATTATCAGATATTTAGATTCTGAATTCTCTAAAATTCACATTCCAAATTCAATGAAATTTAGATTACAAATTATCTAAAATTTAGATTCCTAATTCTTTGAAACTTAGATTTTTAATTCTCTAAAATTCAGATTCCAAATTCGCTGAAATTCAGAATCCAAATTCTCTAAAATTCAGATTCTGAATTCTCTAAAATTCAGACTCCAAATTCCTTTGAATTAAGCTTCCGAATTCCTTAGAAATCAGACATCCAATTCATTAGAAATCAGGTTTCTAATTCCATAGAATTCAGGTTTTGAAGTCCTTATAATTCAGGTTCATAATTCCTTAGAATTCAGGATCTGAATTCCTTAGTATTCAGACTCCGAATTCCTTGAAAAATAGAATCCAAATATCCAGGTAATATAGACTCTGAAAATTTATTTTTTCCTAGAATCCAAAAAATAGATTTCGTTGAGCAACCATATTTTACTTACTCATGTTATAGTTATGAAATTATGTCGTGCATTCAATTTTTAACCAACCATTGTTTGAGTGACACGTGTATAGGTCCCACTAAGATTCCTGAAAAAATAATACTGTTAGAGGAGTGAGTCGACCATTGAAGAAATTTCTATAAATAGGAGCGCATTCGAAAGAGCTAAAAAAATTTTGACTGACTGTTCTACAACTTTGGAGATTACATGCTGTTAATGTGATTTCTAGAGAGAAAGACTCTCTTGTTTTATGAGTACTGAAAATATTGTTCAGATTACTTCGTGTGACTCCGATTTTATTCGTGAACAATAAAAGGCTTTCGGGGATAAGAATATAGTGTTGACGACTACCTTAAGGTTTGAGGACTTCCTTGATAAGGAAGAAAGTGGTGCCGACTACCATTAAGTTTGAGGTCTTGCGGGGATAGCAAGATAGGCTCCGATATTCCTATCAAGGGCATACCTAGTGGGGGTAAGACATACTTTCTTGAAATTATAAATCAACGGACCTTTATCCAAGGTTATTGGATACCCTACTCTTTGGGTTAAAATATTCTATACTTGTTACTTGTATTGTTTCATGATTGTTTTCCATGATATTTTGATTATTATGGAAAGTATAACTATCTTATAATTTCTTATACTTGTTCTCTGATTAATAATATTCTATATTCATTAAGGAATAATAATTTCCCTTGTAATGTTTTCTCAAGTTTCATTTCCAGAACCATATTTCTAGAATCTTTAATGTTTGTAAAACCAGGAGGTTTCGGGAATTTAACTTGTTTAACATTGTTAAACAATATAAAGGCTTATATCAACATTTAAAGTTCAAAAAGTATTTGTAATGGATAAAATTCACCCCTTCTTGTATATTTAGAATCTACATCATTATTTGATCAAAAATTTTAAGGATATATTTATATATGTAATTAGTTAAGTCCACATCGGGTGTTTTGAAGATTTTCAGTCCATAATTTTTGAAACGACTATGATATTTTGACCAAGGCAAAAGGGTTAATTATTATAATTATGTTCAAAATAATAATAATGAAATAAATATTATTTTAAAAATTAATTATGACATTAAAACCTACAATTAAATATAGTCTGAAAAATATAATTATGTTACAATTATGAGGATGGTAGGTCATACATACACATGATTAACCCTTCTATCTTTTCGAAGATAATGTTGGGCGAAAGGTAAGTTTTATTTTATAAATAATTAATGATAATTATATCATACATAAAATATTATTCCTTTTAATATACTTTTATATATCATCCATATGATGTGGTGATGAAAAAATGAATCATATCGCTTCGTGGAGGTGGTAGTCAACACCGACGCACAAACGACGTTATCATTTTTCAGGGAATTGAAAGATGAAAAGATAGATGATATATTATTTCTCCATAATTATAAATGTTTCATTAATATCAAATATATAAATTAAATTTATCATCATAAATAGAAATGATAGATGGTGATGGAAAACGAATTACATTTGTTTGTAGGGCGGTAGTCCGCCATACACATGAATGACAAATTAGTTTCACATTTGAGACAATTGAAGATGGATATAGATTAATACATTAACATAATAACATATCATTATATGATGTGTAATTATTTTATTATATCATCATGGTTGATGAATATTTTATGGTTTAGAAGAAGAAATAAAACTAAAATATTTAGTTAAAAGCTATAGCTTTTCTTTGGAAAACCTCAGTTTCTTTCTTCTTAAGCACTATAAAGTTCTTATTTTGATGATGAATAATTTTCATACACACTCTCAAAATATTAATAACTAATTGTAGAAAAGGGGTTGACCTAGGTCTAACTCTTGAGAAGCAGTTGTGGTCAATCAATCATAACTTATAATTCAATTTTATTATATATATTTTTAAAAGAAAACCAAAATAAATTGAGGTTTGAGAAATGAGAATGAAATATAAAGAAAATTAAACATGAAATTAATAATGTAGAATAAATTAATATAGAAAAAAATTATGTTAGACAGAAAGGAGATCCTCCATGGAGATTACCCTAATTGAACCTTCATTGTCTTATTATTAGTTTAGAATTTACATTATGAACCCACAAAATATTTTGTGTGAACATACTCCTTTGCATATGGTTGTGAATATCTATCATAGATCACAGATAAAATGCACATCAACATACTCAATCATGGGAAAGTATTATAGAATCCAAAGTTAACATCTAGTGGAAAGTGAAGACAAAAAGGCGTTTTCCCAAAAAGATCCCCCTCGACTGAACACTAAGAAAATAAGAACCCTTTATCATTAAAATTCAAAGACTTGGGTTAATAAATATATTAAAGCCCAAAAATTTAAATAAGTTAACAACTCATGATCATGCCCATAAGATTTCACAGTGAAGAATAAAATAGTGGAAGAAAATAAAATAGAAAAATAATAAGAGAGAAAGTAGAAGGCATAAATTAAAACATGAAATTCCATTATATATTGAAAATGAAATACAATTATAAACTTTAAAAAATGGATAAAAAGATAAACCTATTTTTCCAATCATTTTGAATGGATAAGGAAAACAATTTTATAGGAATAGGATGGTGAAAAATTGTCTATAAATATCTTATCTGAAATTTTTCATGTTGGATACCCCAATAAATGACAAAATTTGAGAACGTATCCTTCCTGAAATTGATTTTACTATCTATCTTATATAGAATCAAAATATTTCATCTTTATTTAATAATGTGGAGAGAGATATATCTATATTAATATGGGAATCTATTCTTTTACAGTCTTATATTTTATATTCTAATGTGGTGAGTTCCACATCCATTATAACCATGATAAAGTGTTATTGAGTCACGAAAACCTTGAAAAATGTTGTTAACCATGATTTACTATATGACCATTTCTAATTAAAGCTCATTTTCTATAAAATTTATGATATATGGGCTCAAACAAATCTCTTGATCTGTGCATAGTTTTTGAGGCCTGAATTGTGAGTTGAAATTGGCCCCTCAAATGGTGTATGGATCTTGGGATCTAGAAGGATAAAATGAGACTAAAATTCATTGAAACCTAAAAAATTATAATTTTTCAATTTATATTTTTTTATTAAATATAAAGGATGAAATTTATAAATAAATTTAAATTGTTAAAATCTAAATAGGTCATTTTTTCAATTAAGCTAAAAAATGCTTCTAAACCATAAAATATGAAAATTGCTCTTAAAATAAAACTTTTTTGGGATTATAAAAATTGAAATTCAAAAAAAAGAAATTGAATTTTTTTCCTCTACCAAATTCCAATATACATAAATTTGTAATAAGGAAATTGATTTTAGGAAGGTATTTGGGTAGGTCTTTTCTGAACCAATTGGTTCCTGAAGTGTGTAGAGAAGAGGGGAGGGGGTTCCCTTTTATAATTAGGGGAGGGAAATTCATGGGATTTATTAAATTATTTAGTTATTATAAATCAATTTTAATGTTAAAATGGATTAAAATTGATAATATTTGATGGTAATATGAGTATGAGTATAAATCATCTCATTAATTCGACATGTATATGTGAAATATTTAACCTTATATTTTTTAACCCAATCTAACCCTTTTTATGATTATCATGATAACAATGTTTTTTAGTATTTTGTGGAAAAAATAGTTATTATAAATGGAAATTTTGTACTTAAATATAAATTTTTTGATATTTTAAAACTTATTTAAATCACTTTACTGAAGTTAATATTTCTATGAATTTTAAATCATTTAAAAAACATTATTTATCATAAAATGTCATTAATTTTAATTTGGAAACAATACGAAATATTATAATATAATATGAGTCTAAATCATTTAAAATTATTAAAAAATAAAAATAAATAAAACATAAGGAATATATAATCTTAATAGAATCATAAAAACAATGTTTTATTGGTTTAAATATTATTTTAAAGCTTATATTTTTTGTTTAACCCCTTGGTTAATATATTTTAACCATAAATGTGGTAATTAATTTTCCGAAATTAAAGGGTTATAATTTTTCATATAAGGTGAATATTATATCAGAAATGGGAAACGTATGAAATTTTTAACCATTTTTTATCCTAATTCTCATATTCAAAGATTTTTATGTTTTCAAATAATTTAATAAAATATCATTAATGTTAATTTTGATACTATTCAATTAATTTGACTATCAAAACAAACTTACAAAAATTAAATTAGAAAATAATATATTAAAACACATATAATATGTTATTATTATCTATTAAATTTTCTGTATAACTTAAATTAGCTTTATAAAATTACTTTTAGCGTTTTTAAAAACATCGAGTCTATATTTTTACTACTTGCACTTGCATTGTGTTAGCGTTGCTTATGAATTTTGGGTAGTTATTTCATCACTAAAAATTAAAAATAAATTACCATGATAAAAAATCATTTAGAAATAACTTTAAAATTTATAACCAAACATATCATATTTTTTTCTTATATAAAAAATTTATAGATAATTAAAAAAAGAGCATAAATTTTTTTACTTTTCTCTATATAAAATACTATAATGGTAGAAATAATTAAATAATGAAAACAAGATGTCATATATTCTACATTTGGATAATTATTTTTGAAATATAATAATCCAATAGAATTATGGTATGTTTTAGGGTTACTTTATATTACTTATCAAATTATTTTTATCCTTAATTTACACATTTCACCTTTAATATGGGGTCAAAATTTAATATGATTTCAATTTATAATGAATAAAAATAGAAGGAAATATTTATATAAATTTTTACTTATTAAAAATATTTAATACATTTTTCAATATTCAATTCATATAAGTGGAATATTTTATTTTAAAATTAAACCCACAAAATACGATGGGAACAGTTTTTTTAGAAAAATTCATTTTATGTATAAAAATGTTTTTATAACATATTCACAAATAACATTTATTTCAATGAAAATAACAGTATGAGTAAAAATAATAGTGTAATATAACTAATTTTACTTTTTAACCATTATAAAATAAAATGTTACATTGTAAATTTTTAAAACAAAAAAATTGTTTTAAATAAAAATCATTATTTTTTACTATTCTCTGGAAATTAATATTTTTAGAAAAATAAAAAAAATTACTCTAAGTTAAATTTGATTCTATAATTTAAAAATTCATATCATTTTTATAAAACAACGTTTCTAAAATTTCAATAATTTAATTATAAAACTTCATTATAAATAGTAATAAAAACCATTTGGAGGTAAATATATTTTTGAGGAAGAAAATGACTTTACTAAAAATATAGTAATTATTTAATAATTAGCTATAAATATATTTATTTTGAGTAGGAACATTATATATATTTCATAAATAATTTAATCCTTTTCTTACTCTTAAATTTAAATACTTGCTTATAATTATCACATTTAAATTATTATATTTCATGGTTTTTTTAGTTTTTGTGTTATGTATCTTGTGCACTATAAAACATTTTTTTGTATTTAAAAACACGAGATAATATAATCTACTACCTTTAATAAATTTCATCATCATAATTTTAAATCAGGATTTATAATTAAGAGATGGAAAGTTTAAAATACCTTTGTTGAAATTCCACATCATAAATAAGTTTAATAAAATCTCCACTAGAAAAGAGGGAAAGGAAAGTACAAAAGTCATATATTATAACACATATTAGGGTTCCCAATAGGTGAATATTAACAAGAATTGAAAATATGGATATAGAATAAAACTTTAATGTCTAAATGATGATGGATGATGAATTAAAACTTTGATCATAAGGAAGTGCTCAATCATGAGAATGTTAAGAACCAAAAAACTATAAACCAATGATGTTTGAAAAAGAACATCAATTTATTAGAAATAATTGTAATATGAAAAAAATTATTATGTTATTTTTAATACGGTTGAGTAATTTCTTTACAATAAAGAATATAGATATAAAAAATATACTTATTTAACAAGTATGATTTCATACTTTAATAAATTTCCACCATAATATCATCTTTTCATCCAAATTTTGAGTATTTAGGATTATTTTTTCATGTTTTAAGGAATAAAATCAACATATAATAGATCCAATAATCCAAAAAATATTCATTTTTTCATTTTAAATTAACAATTATTTTTAAAAAAAGTTATGTTCATTCCTAAAATTAATATACCTTTATACAGAGAAATAATATCCTAATCTCTAAAATTAGATAATAAAACCAAATTTTCAATATAGATCATTCAATAAATAAAAATATTATAAACTAACATTGAAAACCAAAATTATAGAAAAAATTTCACATATTATTCCAAGATAAATTTAACATTTATCTCCAAATAATAAAAAACATTCTTAAAGTCTCACTCCATATATTTATAAGCCTTCAACACATAATCTCCATGATTTGGTAATCATTTACATAAACAACCCGTTATCCGAAATATTAATATTAATGAAAATTTTAAAAGCAGAGATTATATCCAAGATTTAATATTACATCCCAAATAGTGTAATGGAATTATTTATAAATAATAAATAACATTAAACCTAAGGTTTGGATATACATCAAACCAGTAACTTGTATTCAAAAATATCATTATTCAGCTTAAAATTCTATCGCTTAAAACCTCAAAAGAGGTATACTTAAGTATTTGAACTTATGATAAACCTTAAAATTATAATCTGTTGATGGTATACATGACTTTTTGGTTTTAATCACAATAAAACATCCTCATCTTTTATGTTATCTAAAACCCTCTCTCATACCAACAATAAAAACCCTAAACCCAAACTCCAAGATCTGATGATAAAATATAAAATTTACACTTCAAATTTAATAGAAATAAAAATAATTTTTTTTATCAATCTAATACTAAAAACAAAAAAATGAAATATTTTATCCATTACATACCTAATAAACCATTAGGTTTAGAGTTTTAAAGAATTAAGAAATACTCTTAACAACATGGATTCCTAAAATACTGGTTTATATTAATCAACATCATCTCCCACTAAGTTATTCACATCTAGAAACATTCTTAGGATCAATAAAACTAAAATCATTCATCATTGAATGGGGGAAGGAAAAAATAATAAGGGTGATATCAAATTCTCTTTAAGGGTAAACATAAGCATTATTAAATGAATGCCATTAGTGATCATTTGATGAGAAAAAGGGTTTGATAACATAATCGAAATGTGTGAGCATAATAGGATTACAAACCATAAATAACTATATTATCAATAATTAAATAATTAATAATGTTTCAACAATGTTAACATTAATAGGAAAAAATAATAATGAACCACAATATGTTAATATTTATTAAAGGAATCATTATAAACCCATAATAAAATTATGGAAGACATGTTGGTATCATGGAACATTATATTCATAACCTATGTATGATTTTATTAGAGCCTAGTTAAATTAATAGAAAAAATAAAATGGGTAAATCCATCCATCTTGACTATAAAGATAAGGAACATTCCCTAATGCATTGAAGCATTGTCCGGGCGCACCCATCTTATACTCTATATCTGGATCACCTGTTTTATACGCTGTATTAGGATCACTCATTAATCATGAGCTATATTTCTATTAAATACCTATTACGATATGTATCAAGCTCAAAATTCATCATCAATATTGATTAATCACTATTAATGAATAAAACATATAGAATATTTCACTTTGTAATATAAAAATCATCATTATTCTTTTATTTCTGGATTCACCAGTGTAAAAGATACTTGTTCTAAGTCAATTTAAAAATATATCTAATGAATAAATAAATATTGTATCATTAAAAATATCCCTAATGGATTTTAAGTTACTTAAATGGTTGTTGATAATGATTAATGTAAATACCATTAAAATATCATTAAAACAATCCTGAGGAAAATACCATTTTCACTTTAAATAATTACTTTTAAAAAATAAAAAATCATAAAATATTGTGAAAGTAATTTTCCTAGAATATAAAATTAGAAAATTATAAAGTAATATTCAAGTAATTTATTTATTCATGATGGTTGAAAAATCCATTATTGTTATAAATGTTAAAAATAATCATTTTTTTATATATTTTCTAATGGGAGTGAAAAGAAATCCATTTTGAAAATGGTAAGATATTTTCTTTCAGAAAAACATTTAATAGAAGGTAAAAGATCATGTGAAATTGATTTAGGGAATAATTTAGGTTTACAAAAGAACATTTATTAAAACATTTTAGAAAAAAAAAGATATGGAAGGGAAAGATTCTCAATATAAAAAAAATAAAAGATCAATATTCATAAAAAACAAATTTCCCAATTTTTCATAAATCAATAAGGGAAGAAAGGAAAATTTAACATGTAAAACACATTTATAACCAAATTATAGTAAAATATATTTTGTTCAATAAAATAAAATTATTTTATTTCTCCTCCCATAACATTGAACATAAATAATCCAAAAAAATAGTTGATATTGTAACGTAAAGCCTTTACAACTTTGTTAAATTCACAATCGTAAGCCCCAAGAAGGAATAATAGAAAAATAAATCATTCAATATAATTATAATAATATGATTCATGATATAAAATTTCAAATTTCTAGTATATACACATCATAAAATAAGATAGGTCCATATCATAAATGTATGCCCTAAGGAAAGGAAACTTGAGATAAATTAACATTACAATGAACATATCATTAAACTGAGAGTTAATGAATGTAGAGATTATTTGAAATGAATTTAAATCCAAAAAAATAAAGTTTAAATACATTATAAAATTCTTTATAGATCAATTAACACATAATCATAGAGTAACATGGTTAATGAAGAATAATTATAATGCAATGAAATAAATATTAGTTAAGAAACCATTTAACACTTGGAAACATTCATGTCAAATCCATTTGGATAAAATAATTCAAATTTTAACTAAAAATACCATAAAATATTTATTTTTCATGATATAAAATTTTAAAGTGGTAGTATACACAACATAAGGTTTTTTTCATTCCAAAATAACATGCCTTAAAAAATAAGAAATTGAGACGAAATCATTTACGTCGAGTCCGAACATTCTTTGGACACCATTTAACATATATATAATGAACATATATATATTATTTTATTTCTTAATAAATTATTCAATAATTAATTCCTAATCCTAATATAATTTATTTCATTTATTTTAATGAAATATCTGTATACTTAATCAATTAAGTACACATGTGGTGTTTTGAGGAAGTTTGATTTATAATTTTTAAAATGGATACGGTTTGTTTACAATTTTCAAATGGTTCATTATTTCCATAATCTATAGAATAATAAAAATGAAATAATTATAATTTTTAAACATTAAATATACCTTTAAAACAAATCGTTAAATGTTGTTATGAAAACTTAATTATGTTACCATCATGGAGATGGTAGGCCGTATGTACACTTGAATAACGTTTCAATTTTTCAATGATAATGATTGGAATATGGTAAGTTTTATTATAGATTTAAATAATTATAATTATATCATAAATACAATATTATTTATTTTAAATATACTTATATATATAATCCATGTGATGTAGTGATTAAAAACAAAACACATCACTTCATAGAGGTGGTAGTCCATGCGTACACACAAATGATATTACCATTTTTTAGGGAAATGAATGATTAGAAAATAGATGATATATTAAATATAAAAATTTTAAATATGTAATAAATATGTTATATATACATTAAATATTAAATTTTAACTATCCTTGAGAGGTATTGATGAAAAACGAATTGCATTGGTTTGTGAGATGACAGTACTCCATACACAAGAACGACATATTTGTTTCCCATTTAATTGAAGTGAAACTAGATACAAATTAGGAAATTAATATAATAACATCTAACTATATGGGAGATACAAATTTCATTACATTGTATTGAATGATAAATATTTTATGGATGTATAAGTGGAAAAAAACATTTAGTTAAAAGTTATACCTCTTTGTTCGATAATCTCAAATTCTATTCACCTTAATCACTCTATGGTTGTTATTTTATGCATAAAATGACATATATAATGTTGTAAAGGTATTTTAGGATGGTATATTGGAAGCTATTTTCTAAAAAAATAGTTCTTTAAATGTTTATAGAATATGATAGTGGGTTATCTTTTATAATGAGGGTAGGGTCATTCTTCGAATTTCATAAAGTATTAAATTAATATAAATTAGTTTTCATATTAAAATAGACTTTAAATGATAAATTTTCAATATAATAATATTATTATAGAAAATATCCTCCACAAATAAATAAGGAATTTATTTTGATGTTTTCATTATTGTATTTAATTTAAAATGAAGTTAACCCTTTTTAAAGACTAGAGGGATAACAATGTTTTTTATTCTTTAGGGGTCAAAATAGTTACTATAAATGGAAAATTGGTAATTTAGTAGAACGTGGTAGATATTTTATACTATATTCACTTCAATTTTATAAATACTATATTTTCAGTAATTTTAAACCATTTAATAAAATAGTTCTTTAATTTAATATCATTAAATTCAATTTTGGAACTATATGAAATATTATAATAAAATATGTGTCTAACTCATGTTAAATGGTTCTAAAACATCATGTATTCAAATAAAATGAATATGTTTTTTAATATAATCATATATGAAACATTTTATGGGTTATTATATTATTTTTAACCTTATTTTTTGGTTTAACACCCTAGTTTACCAATTTCAACATCAACGATGGTAAAGACATTTCCAATATTAAAGGGTTATAGTTTTTATTAGAAGGTTAAAATTGGATCATAAATAGAAAATTTATGACATTTTATACCATTTATCATAATAATTTTCATATTCAATGTTTTTTTATGATTTTTAAATAATTCGGTAAAATATCGTTTAACATAAAATATCATTAATGTCATTTTTGACACTATTCATTTTATTTGAATTTTAAAACCATATGAAGGTAAGGGAATTAAAATATAATTTATTAATAAATTTATAATATTTTATTATTATCTAAAATATTAATTTGATACCATAAGTCACATAAATAATATTACTTTTTTATTTTTTGAAATAATTTACAATATTTTTTCTCTACATGCAAAAACACTATGTCGGCATTGCATAAGAATTTAGTTAATTATCTAATAAATATAAATTAAAAATAAATCATCACGATAAATAATAATTTAATATTAAATTTTAAATTTATAACAAAAAATTCCATCTCTTTATCCCTGTTTTAAAAATCTGGATAATGAAACAATGAGAATGGCCTTTCTTACCTTTTTTACATAAAATATTATAATGTTCAAAATCATAGAAAAATGAAAAAAACATTAATATATTAATCCTTTTTATTATTATAGATGATGTATACTCTTATAATAAAAGTAACTCAAGTGTTATAATTACATTATAGTTCTTATTAGATTATTCTGATCCTTAATTTTCCAATTTTACCTTTCCCGTTATAAAAAAATTTACAATGATTAGTACTCATAATGAATAAATAATAAAAGATAAATATTGAAAAAATTTATTACTTATGATTTTAAATATGGAATACAATTTTCAAGACTAACTTCATAGAATTGGCATAAATTTAATTTAAAATTAATCCTACAAAAAAGGATGAAAAATATTTTTTCATAAAAATGCATCTTTTGTATAAAAATGTTGTTATTATAAATGCAATAATAAAATTGATTCCAAAGAACATAATTTTATTAATAATAATATCATAAAAAAATATTAATTTGAAAAAAAATAAAACTAAAATGGACGATTGTAAAATTTTGAAATATAAAAATGTTTTTCAATTAAAATTAGTACTTTTCACTAATCACTGGAAAGGGAATCATTTTAGAAAAAAAATTACTATATGATAATTTTGATATTAAAATTTAAAATTTTGATGTATTTTTTTAAATACCATTTTACAAATTTCCATAAATTAATTATAATATTATATCACAAGTATAGAAAACCATTTTGAACAAATCATATTTTTGAGGAATAAATTTAATTTTCTTCAAATTAAGTGACTATTTACTATGAGTTGTTCAATAAATTTATTTTGAATATGAAATTTATATATATTTCATAAATATTTTAATCTTATTCATACCCACAAATTTAGTAGTAGGTTTATAATGGTCACATTTAAAAAATAATATTTCATGGTTCATTTAAGCTAGGTGTTGTGTTTGTTTTATTCTATAAAACATAATATTTATTTTAAAAATAGAAGATATTAATTTTTTTTACTTTATGATTCAATATAAAAATAGTGAGGAAAATATTTTAATAAATCCATTTTATAATGATTAAAAATAAAAGAATTTAAATATGTATACCCTCCTAATTATAATCCGCATTGAAGTCAACATGAATAACCACTATAATTTATTAATATTTTATTTCCAAAACTATTTTATCTATGATGGTGGACACTTAATTATCAACATCATACCTCTATAAGGAAATCATATTCATTGATTCATAAAAACATATAATAAGGTAGTGAATTGGATTTGATAATAGTATAAAATAAAAAACAAGAGAATATAGTGTTATGTACACCCCCTTAAATAAACCACCTTTATGTGTTTGTTCTTCTTGTAAGGACAGTTATAGTATTTCAAAATTATCTAGGAGAAAATGTTTGTGAGATTTATTTTCCACCTCCATAATGTCTTCTTTTAAAATAGGATGGATAGGCTCTTTTGTGCCTTTTCCTCCTCATAATGTAATTCTAGAATGTAATGTAATAAGTGTTTGAGATCTTTAGCTAAGGACATGGAAACTTCCTTCTATTGTTCTTTCTTCAGGTCCTTGATGAGATCCATGAATGATTCCTATCAATAGTTCTATTACCACACCCCTCAAATCTATATTGAAAATAACTGCATCATTTAACAAATAGAATGGGGTGAAATAAATGGTGATTCTAGTTCTTTATTAATATTTTTTAAAATTAAGGCATCAAAATATTTTGTAACTACAAATAAATAATGAGTGAATGACTTACTTCCCCTAAAAAAATCCAATTTGATGAGGATTGTCATGAAATTAATCAAAAGTATTTCGATTTTACTCTGGGTAAGAAATGAGGTCATTTATGATGTCTCTATTAAAAATTATTATCATTGATCAATCTATATTCAAATTTAATTTATTATATTTATTATATTTTTTGTTTAATAAAAAAGAGATATAAGGTGTTTTTGTGAGTGAATATAGAAAAAAACGATGTAAAAATGAAAAAAAAACTTCATTAAAAAGCGTAAATATGATATTTCAACCCTAAATCCCTAGAAATATTAACACAACTAAAATTATTGTAAGAATTAAACCCTAGGTTATCATCATGGATTTCAATAATTATACCCTCCTTTAATTGTGGTCCAAAAGCCAACATATAGTTAGAGTCCAATTAGGGTAGAATCTCTACTATATAAATGATAAATATTAATATTTATGTATTATATTTTAATCCTATGAATCAATACTATGTATATTATATTTAATATCTAATGTTTTCCCTCACAATCCACAAAATCCTGAACTCAAGGTCAATGTGTGAATCATTCAAGTTATTTAAAATTTGAAGACTTATTTCGTTAAAGAAAATTATAACATCCTAGTTAATTATAATATAAAAAACATTCATATATTAATATTTTCTATTATATATATTTATATTCATTAAAAAAATATTAGACAATTATTCAGTTATAAAGAGAAATTCAGTATGTCTAACCAAATTGAGTTTTATATAATATATGGTCTTATTTAAAATATATTTTTTTCATTATAGAATTTCTGTTCGAAAAAATGATATTAATTTTTTATTTAATGATACCCAAAATTTATTTCGATGATTTTTTTATAATTTTCTGAAAGGATTGATTTTTTCATTCAAAAGTGAAAGACATTGAATTTATTGAAAACTATATATTATTTTATAGTATTTACAAGGTAAAATTATATTTTGGATTTGTTTTAAAATTTAATTTTACCTTTTTACATAAAATAATACGATTATGGGTTTTTAAATTAATTTTTACTTTAATTTTGTATTAAAATATCTTATATTTTAAAATGGGTATTTTCCAAAAAACTGTTATTCTTCAAATTTTTCTATTTTATTTGAAATTTATTTTTATAAATTATATGTTTTGAATCTTGAGAAATGGATTACATATTTGGAATTAAGAGATAATCTTTTTAAATAGTTCTATTTTCTTGGTAAATATTAATAGTTACATTAGTGATTTATGTTACAATGCTAAATGGTAAATAGAATAATTAAAGATAAAAATAAAAAGATAAGAACTATAAAATGATGATAAAATTTGACATAATTATATTTAATGAGTATATCTAATTAGTATCCATCTAAACTTATAATATATGTTCATTTTCTAATTTTACATGATTTTTACCCTTATAATATTTAAGTGAATATAAAGCCAAAAGTGGAACACTCTTGCTTTTAATAAATATAATATGATCAATATAGGGATAAATAGAGGATATGGTTGGTTATAAATATAAATTATAAATTTAAATTATTTTTTTATCATGTTAATTTATTTTTTATTTTTATTATAAAAATAATTAACTTAAAACCTTATGCAACACTAATGGAGTAATTATTCAATTAGTAAAAAGATTAAATAAATGAATTTAATAATGATAAATATATAATTATTTGAATGAATCATTTTATTTCAATTTTTTAATATAATAATGAAATACTATAGATTTTTGGATTCATTTTATTATAATTTCATTTTTATATTTTAGTTTTAAAAGTAAAAATAAATGAATAGTTTAAAATTTACATTAATGTTAATTTATAATAAATACTATTTTATTAAATATCTTAAAACTATTAAAAATATTATGTTTATCATATTTAAGGGGATATATTTTATTAAATAAACCATGGCCTATTTATTTTCCGTTTTTCCTTTTAATGTATTTATATTATCCACTTAAGAGTAAAAAAAATTTTATCACCATAATTGTCAAAAAGGGTTAATGAGGGGTTAAAACAAAAATATAATTGTAAAATTTGATAAAAATTTATCTAAATTTTATTTTATGGGAGTATTTAGACTAATAATCAATTTATCTTCTATTTTTTTTAATTTTAATCTATTTGAAAAAAAATAATTTATATTAATTTAATAGTATAAGAAATTCTTTGAGTGCCCATCCTCTCTCTAATAAGGGGCACCTCTTCTTATCATTTGTTTACTTTAAAAATTAATTTGGTTTGTAAAATAGCTACCCAAATACCTTCATTTCATACCTATTTTTTTTTGTAAAGGTCTTATCATAGGTAGAATTCAAAACTTATAGGGATTAATGTGTTATGAAAAAGAGATTTTCCAAAGAAGAAGTATAGTTTTTAACTACATGATTTAGTTTTATTTATTTTTCCACCACGTTACAATCTTATTTAACCATGATAAAATAATAAAAATAGTATCCTAAATATAATTAGATTTTATTTGTTTAATTTCATATCCTATATCTATTTGATATTCTATAAAATTGGAAATGAATCCATCATTCATGTGTACAATGGACTACCACCTTGTGGACATATGTAATTTTTTTCCCATCACTATCCCTAAATTATGGTAATAAAGATTGAATTGATGTTTCAATATAATATTCATGAGACATTTATCATTATGAAAATATAATATATTGTTTAATTTTTAATATTTTCATTCACTAAAATATGATAACATCGTTAATTTTTTTGTGTGGACGACCACCACTATGAACTGATGTGATTAATTTTTCATGCTGACATCACATGGATGAAAAATATAAGTGTGTTAAAAGAAATAATATGGTACGTATAATATAATTAAGTTTCGAAAAATATAAAATAATACTTACCTTATTTCTACAATAATCATTGAAAATTGGAAACGTTACTCATGGGTATGTAAGGCCTACCATCTCTATGATTATAACGCAGTTCATTTTTCATAACCATATTTCATTATGTTTTATAAGTATTGTTAATTTATAATAATTATAATTATTTAATTATTAGTATTATGGATATAAATTAATAATAACCTCTTTAACCATATTCAACCAACCAAATACATTTTGTACTTATTGACTGAATATCATCAAAGCATATGACATAAAATTAACTGATTATGTAATTATATATAACATGGAAATAGGTAAAATAAAACAAACAATAAAAATGTAAAAGGTAATTATGGATGTTTTTAATTAACATATGTTTTTTCATTCAGGAAGATAACTAACATATGTGATGATTCAAAGTCTATGTAAGGGTTTTTATATTAAAAATAATCCTTTAAATTCACTCCCAAAACATTTTCTTCCATGTATATATTTTTTATATTATTTTATAGATAGATATATATGGACATAAATTAATTATAGAGGACATTTTATTTTAATTTTATGTTCTTTCAAAGGTTTTTGAAAAGAACCTTTTTACGCATTTTATACAGAATATTTTAAAAAAAATACAAGAAAGAATGTTATTTTCGAATGTATGTAGTGAATATGAATTTTACGAACACCATAAAAGTTATTTAATTTTTTTCTTCCTTTAAAAGATTTCATTTTTTCTTTAAATAAAAAACATCATTCACATTGATCTGGATTCTTTGAAAAATCATTTTTAAAATGTTATTTTGATATCTAGAAGTGTCTTTCATATGAGTGAAAAGAATATTTCTATCAATGTAATGATGAAAATACATGATTTTATATATTATGATTATGGTCTAGTTCTTGGGAATAACTTATGAGTGAGGTTGGTTCCCTTATAAACTAAGAAAGGGTGAGTCTGTTATAGATCTCTAATTAATTGTGTAAAGGGATGTAGTGAACCAATTAGATTTTGACCAGATATTATGGGAATTTATGATTGTTATTCCTTAATATCCTATCACCCGATTTCAGGTAATTTTATTTTGTTTCCTTTATTTCCACATTAAATGGGTGTGTTTGGGGACTCCAAAGGAAAGAGAAGATTTTCTGATAAAAATGTACTAATTTTTAGTGATGTATGTTTTTTTTGAATTAATGGATTCTAGGTATAAATTTTTAATGTATTTGTGGTTTTATCCCTGAGTTTAGAGGTCGCTCGAGGAGTTTTGGGTTTTTGTATAAGAATATGTAGTTTTTTGGTATACATGAGGAATTTTTGTCAAGAAATAGGAGTACATGATGTATAATCTCTATAGGATAGATTACATGAAATTGGTACATATCATGAAGTAAGTACAGAACATATACATATTACGTACCATATAGTGTTAAAATATTAATTTTTAATTAAAAATGACATGTTTAACACCGTATCTAATTTATGAGGATTAAACAACCTGTAGAAGGTTTAAACTCCATGTAAATTTCAATGAAATGGAAATTTCAGGTGCTTTATCAATTATTTTTCTTTCATTCTTCTCTAACCCTCCTTTATCTTGACCTAAAGCATTTATTCATTTATTTACGAGTCTTTATTCAATACAGATTTATTATTGGGAGACTAATGACCATTTTTGTTTGATTTCTTCTCTCTATGAGAGTATCAATTTATTTTTGTTTGTTTCATTGATTTCGGTAGCACTATTTCCTTGCATTATAATATTTTTTGACGAGTGGTGATGTTTCTTCTTGTTTCTTTATATATCGATTTTGGGATCCAGTTTAGAGGATTCTCCCCTTGTTAGTCGTGGTGTAGTAAGTATGTATTCTTGTGGTATGTGTTTATTCCTCTTCTCCAACAACCATTTTTGTAAATTGAATAAATATTAATATGTCTAGACTTGTTCTAGGACCTCCGTTGTCATTGTTTAATACACTTTTGTGGTGGATTCTATTTTAACCATGTGAGACTCATGTTTTGAGGTAGGTGGTTTCGTCTCTAGCCTATGTTAGCTATCTGCATTTCTTCTATGTTTGAATTTTTTCTATTAAATAAAATTACACGATATGATTTATTTTGTGTGTGTGTGTGAAAATATATTTTTATGAAAGATAGTTTTCCCCTAGTTCTGATAAATGGAAAAGGATATTAAAATCATTATGAAATGTTTTTGTGAAATGGGTTTTAAATAATGATTTGATGAAAATGGTTTAATTAAATATTTTTGGAAAATATAACATATGAGAATACTTGGGTACATAGGTGGAAGTTATATTAATAGAGATCATTCATTGTTAGGGGGTTTTAACAAGGGGCTTTCCATCTCTCTCTTGGACCATTGTTTTACGGACTAGTTAGATCTATTAAGGTGTTCACTTGAAGGGGTATTACTATGCTCTCTAAGCATGATACAACTGTATACTATCTTGATTTGTACTTGATTATCTAGAATATGTATGATTCTCCCAGCTATCCTGACCTATTGAGGTCACTAGTGTGATGTTACTTGTGCTTTTTATTTTTGTTTGTACTATTTTGTTGTACTTCCATAGATAGGATATGATATGTGTTCTATTATTTGATTCAAAATGATATATATTTTTTAGATATATGGTTATGAAATTCCTTGAAACTGATTTAACCTCATTATTTAGAAATGTGGAAAAAGGGGGAAATTAATCTCTTTTCAAAGATTTTGATATAAAAACTATTAAAATGTTATCATACCTTTTTTTATATAAAGTTTAGAAGGCATGGATTATTGTCCATATAGTTTATATAGAACAATTGGGTGGAACCATACTTATTTTGTTATCTCACACCCTACATACCCCTTAGCTGGTGGGTAGACCTAGTTATGTATTTTGATGTCAAGAAAGGAAAGGTGACACAATAAGGCAACAAGGTTTTTTTCTACTAAGTTGGGTAGTTAGTGGTGAGATGGTTGAATTCTACCCACATGATCACATGTATTAAGCAGTTTTTCCTTTTTTATTATTCATTTGTTGTAGGACATATATTTTGATATTTTTTCTACTCATGAATTTTTTGGTTTCTTCTAATTTTTTTAGTTATGGATATATTGATCTTTTCTATTATAGTATATTTTTATATATGTGGTATATTTTTACTTCAGGTTGGGTGAAATCATTCCCTCTAGTTGTTTTTTGATGTCTTGGTTCCAATCTCTAGCCCATGGGGATTAGGAATTCCCTTAAGGTATGTGGAGGATTGGTACAGATAAAAGTTTGAGAGGGTGTTCGGTTAAGTTATCTTTAGTTTTGTATCAATAGTGGTCTGTCAATAAGAGTCCATGTTTTTGGAAATTTGGTAGACTATAGATAGTATTATTGGGAATGGAGAGTTAAGTTTCATTGAGAGTCTGACCAGATCTTTTCTCGATGAAACTAAAGTAACTATGAGATGTTGGGATTCGTTTACCATGTTTTGAGTTACTGTTTCTTATTTTAGATTTTTCTTATGAATTTTATAGTGTCAACTGATATTGTATTATTGTATGCTCATTTCATTTGTTTTAGTGTGCAATGGTATTCCTCCGAGAAATGTTATGTGTGTTCCTCAAGAGTGTGTAGTTTATTCTCTTAAAGGTAATCCTCTGATGGGTCATAAATATATGGTGGTAATTGTGAAAAAATATCTTATTGTTGGTCATAATGTTCTAAAATCTCAAAATATAGTTGTTAAGATATAATCAATAGTTGTAGGAGAAATAGATTGATCAAATGAATTCTTTTGTTGGAAGAAACCATACTTTCAATGTAAAAATGAACCTAAATAGGATGAGGACTATCTTGAAAAGATCAATCTGATATTAAACTTCTGGGATATTCCAAACTGTATCATGGGGAAGTGTTTAGTGTTTAGATGTAAGGGGTTCAATATGTGTTTATGGGATTCCATTGTGATGGAGGATTGGAATGTGGTCTTAGACTATAAGGGATTAAATGAACTCTTCTTCTAGTAGTTTTTTATTGTAACACCCCAAGTTTCCAGGGTACGCTTCTCTTTGAATAATACAGTAGCATGTGTTGTATGTAAATTCGAGCTCTAGCACACACCACATCCAATCAAACTAGCCGTTATGAATAGTAATACCCAATTTTTGAAATTTTATGCATTTTATAATTCAAAATGGACTTCATTTTTGGATTCGGAATATAAAAATTATCATAGGGTGAATTTTTGGTACTTTTCTGATAACATTAATATTTTGATGAATAGTGAAAATTACTAAATTTTAATTTAAAACAACTTTTTAATTGAAATACTTAATTGTGATAAATTTTTAATTTGAGTGGTTTTAATGTATATTTAGAATATATTTTTACCATTTATTACAATGTTGGTAATTGGACATAATTTCATATTTAAACAGGACATAAACAAGTGTCAATCTTTTGATAGTTATTATTTCTTAAAAACACGCTTTTTGTTTTGACAACGGGAATTAATTTTAAATTAATTTATGCCACTTTGTGTTTTGAATTTAGAAAAATGGATTCCATATTTAGAATCAGGAGGTCAAAATTGTGTAAATAGATAAATTTAATTTTAGACATTTTGAATAAGTACTTCGGTAAATATTTTATTTACCGTGGTTAAAGTGTAAATCCGGTAAACAAGGGTAAAACAATAATATTATAATAATACTAAATTATACTAAAATGTGTCCTAAACCTATTGGTTGATAAATTTCCGACCATGGGCATATTTGGGTCGATTTTGGGACCCCATGGATCCACTTGAAAGTGATTATGACACTTTATATTAATTAAGTTAAAGTAAAAACAAAAATGACATAAGCATATATCTTTTAGAAAAACAGTTTTTACATAGAGTTATATATGTTATATTTTCAACTACAAATATTAATTAGAAAGATAAAAAATTTACTACATAATGATATTTTATTTAGAATTTTTAGACATTGAATAATTAAATTTATTTATGACACAATAATGATGCAATATTTTCCTTATTAATGATAGAATCAAATAATTGGTATTATAAATATTGAAATAAATATAATTTGAAAGTTTTGATGTCATACACTAATTTTATTGATTAATATGACATGTTAGTATTTCTTAAATGATTTTATTTATAATGAATAAAGTTTTTAAGACTTTAACAAAAAATCAATTATTAAATAGTGTCAAAATTGACATAAAAGAGTTTTTAAAACAAATATTATATTATTAATTCATATTATATTCCTAAAAATCTAATATTTGGCCAAATAACTTATATAATGATAGGTGTATCATTAATGGACCACTTAAGGGTCGCTTGGAAGTATTTAGTAAGTTTATTAACCACATAATATAAAAATAAAAAGTGACATGGTAAATGTCAAACTATTTAACTAAGAGTTAAATATAAATGATAAGGATAATATAGTGACCCAAACCTGTCTAAAATCTATTGGATGAAATTATTTTGACCCATATCCACCTTATACTTTGAATAATACACTTTTTAACCATTATAAACATAATATTAATTTATTATAAATTAATACTTTAAGTGTTTCCTAAATAGCCCCTCCTCCCCCTTATAAAAGGACACCACTTCTAACCATTTATTCATACCTTAAAAGCCTTTTTGATCGGAAAAAATCTGCCCTAATATCCTATAAACGTCCCTAAATTCAACCTAGAGGCCTTAGTTTGATCATAAAGCCAACCTAAAGAGCCCTTTTGATCAAATCAAAAGGAAGAACCCGAAGAAGAGGTAATGTTTTCACCACCCACTTTCAAGTTCCTTTTGTCATCAACTTCTTATTTCTTTGTTATTTCTATTCTAAAACATTAACTCAAGTATATTATATATAATGAGATGTTATTATAAATATGTTACAACCATATTAAGTATTCTATCCATCCTTTGAATGACATGTCACCATACGTTCATACGTACGACTTACCGTCATCAAGTCATGGTGTAATTGTTATTAAAAACATTATTATTTGGATGGGTATTATATTGATGTTTAATTGAATTAAATAATAAATATAAAATTATAATGATTCTTTATATATGATATACCATCCAATAATATATTATTTTAATATCAAAATATTGATATTGTTGCTCGTGCGTACGTACGGACTACCGTCTCTACGAACGTGATGAGATTCATTCCCTATCCTATCCATTCAAGTCAAATTATCATTCGATGATTAAAAATAATGATTAAGGACTTGAAAAAATTCTGTATATGAATAAGATACAATATATAGATAAAAAACACGTCTTATGTAACAAAACATATTAAATAAAACAAGTAAGTTAACACCTGAAATGACGATAATACTAAGATATTATTAAAAAAGAAATATTAATAGATCATATATGATATCATAATTATGTATATGGTTATTTTATAATTTAATAACAATGTTTTAACTATTATACAGGATGTTAACATACCATTGACCATGTAAAAGTACAAGGTAAGGGTTTATTTCACAATCTCTTCATTATCCGAGGTTGTTTATATATAATTATCTACTGGGACATCTTTATCACCCACATCCATGTTTCTAAAAAATGAATTTTCAAATAATTATTAATATTTTATAGAAAATGGGTTAAAGTCATTTATACCCTTTTTTACTTTTTATAAGATGTTTATAAAAGAATCTTTCCGTCGTTTTCCAAACAAGGTCATTTTTAACCTTTTCGATAGATTTAAGGTGAGAATGTCTTTTTAACTTATACGGCAAGTGCCGCTATTTTATGCCATTATAAAATCACTAAATATTCCCTTAAAATCTTATAAGAATATTTACAAAGTAAATGATTTATTTTATAATTATGTGGATTTTAAATGATTTCAAAAAAAAAGAGATATTTCTCTCAAATAGTTTTGATTTCATATATGTCAACATCATTTGATAGATTTTAAGTTTATTTGAAGTTGATTTATTATGATACAAAACTTCCATATTGTATTGAAGGTTTTGTGATATGTTTGACTTTTCATGTGTTATTTTTATACCATTCATTGTTTTTGGAGAAAGTATTGACACTTCGTTTTCTAGTTTTAATATGAATGTTTATGTTATGTTGAAGCCTTTTCATATGAGGATTGAATTGGACGTAATAAGTGAGGGGTGTAGCCCACTATAGCTCATCAATGCATCGGTAGGTCTCATGAGACAAACTAGTGTCTTGGCACAAGGCCTTTAAAAAATCTTATTTGTAGTCTTGGCATAAGGCCTTGACTATGTGGTTATGATAGTCTGGCATTATGCATTCCATCATTATGAAAGTGGTTATTGATATTGCATGTGATTATTAAAATAGTATAATATCCATGTGAATAAGTAAATGGAATTATTTATTTTAATTTCTGCCATATTATTCTGAATTTCATGTTTAAAAGGCTTTTGGTTTAGCTATACATTGCCTTAAATTTTTATTCTTATTTATGAAAGTTTCCGCTATATTGTTATCTTTACTGGAAATTTGAGCTCACCCCTTTCTATGTTTTATTTTTCCCAGGATGTGAAGAAGTATTTTATGAATGACCTATAGGGATAGTATAAGGGGATATGAGTATGGAGACAATATGTTGTTGTAGTTTTCACTTTATGATGTAATATAAAATTTCTAAATCTGTCTAGTTATACCAAGGAAACTAAACTCATCTGTCTTTCGAGACATGATATTTTGTGATTATGCCAATGTTATGTAATAATACACCAACTCTGGGTAACTGGGGTTGGGGTGTTATAGTCTGTATCAGAGGAAGTTTAGTACAAACCATGGAAGCTAGATTTAGATAAACTCTGATTAGATCACATAGCCCTAAGATATAATTTGAGGATTAGTATAGAATAACTTCCAAGAATTTTGGTATTGTAGAGATTTTATGAGTTTTCCTAGAAATACATCCATCTATAGAAATGAGCAGGTAGAGGCGGCTCTGGAACAGATGTACCTAGGGGTAAAACCCGAAATCACCACTTTGAGCTAGACTCGAACGGGAATTGGTGCATGACAACGGGCCTTGCTGCACTCTTGGTTACGACACTCCCAGGGGATATGCTTAGTATAATTCTCATTTTCATTAAAAACCATTATGAAGGGTTTATGAGTATATACTTCCTCAAAGAAAACATTTTTATGATTATGGATTATATCCATAAACTGTTCAATTCATGATAAGTGTTTTAAAAGTTTGTATTTATGTATTGTGATCCCTAAACTAATCCAGTGTATGCCATTGTTTAGAAATGGATCCCAGAGTAAGGAATAGAAACCGTATCAATGCACACACTCCATGTAATGATTTCCCTCCTACTCAAGATAATTATAGTGGATCTAGTGATGAAACTGGTTCTGATCAACTAAACACCATACTGGTACCACTCACTCAGGTTATGAATAATAACCTTACCCGTATGGAGCACCCTGATCCGCAGTGTGGAGGATCAATGTTAGATTTCTTCATGAGGAAACAACCACTAACATTCAATGGGAGTACAAATCCATTAGCAGCTGAGCAGTGGATAAGTTCCCAAGAAAAAAATATTTCAGGCTTTGTGGAGTAATGAAAGGGAAAAAGTTGTCATGGAAGTTTATCACCTCACTGGACATGCTGATCAATGGTGGTCATTGATACAAAACAAAAAGAAAGATGATGAAGTATAAAATATGGAATGGATGGAGTTCAAAGAGATTTTCTTAGAAAAATACTTTCCTCATGACCATCGAGCAGATATGTAAAGGTAATTTCTGAGTCTCAGACAAAAGGATGATGATAATGTCGCAAAGTATGAGGATAACTTTACAAGGTTAGCGAGGCATAGAGCAGATTATATATGTAACCCAATAAGTATTATTGATCATTTCTTTGATGGGTTAAAACCATTTCTCCATCGAGCATTATTCTCACAATCTTTCTCGTCGTACGAAGATATTGTCTCATGTGCTATCATAAAAGAAAATAATTCGCTAAGTCATACGACTTTAAGTCAAAGCAAGAGAAGAAGGGATATGCTGATCACTATGGGAATGGAAATAAGAGTAATAAAGGAAAGGTTAAATATTCATCCTATAATAAATGTGGGAAGAAACACCCCGGTACTTTCTTGAAAGGAATGGGAGTCTATTACAACTGTGGTGAAAAAGGCCACCAAGATCGTGATTGAAAGGGGAAGAAAGAAGGTACCGATGTTCAATGCTACAACTGCAGGGAGATAGGACATTATGAAAATAAATGTCCTAAGCATTAGGGAAACTTACCTCAGAAAAGGCCAAGAGATCAAGGCCAAGCTTATTCTATCACTGCTGCTGAGGTAGAATCTCTTAAAGACATGGTGGTAGGTAATTTAATGGTTTCCTCCATTTATAAATTTTTTTATTTGATTTTAGATCATTTCATTGTTTCATATCTTCGCAGTTTGCTAATAAAATTAGATATTTCCTATTGGATTTAACAAGGGATTTGTCAGTCAAAACTCGTAAGGGAAGTATCATTCCTACAAAGTTCTGTGAATCAGTCCCCATTAGAGAATATAAATGTTCTTTATCTGCCGATCTCATCATCATACCCATGATTGAATTTGATATAATCCTTAGTATAGAATGGCTTTCGGACCATGATACAAAGATATTTTTTAATAAGAAGGAGGTTATGATTTATGATGATGATGATAAGGAACACCTTATCTTTAGAGAAGAATTGTCACCACCTAATTCTTATCTAGATCCACCCCCTGTAGCTCAACTAAATTCAATTATTGGGAAGGAAGAGAATGAAATGACTATGGGTGAGGAAAGGAATATTCAAATAGAGGATGTACCTATTGTGAAATAATAAGTTAATGTTTTTTCAGAGGATTTACCTGGACATCCTCTAGAATGAGATATTGAGTTTTCTATTGATTTAATTCCTGGATCAAGGCCCATATCGAAGACCCCTTATAGAATGGAAACTGTGTAATTAGTGGAACTAAAGAAACAACTAGAGGAATCGAGTAATAAGGGATTTATTCGCCCAAGTGTTTCTCCATGGGGATCCCCTATTCTTTTTGTTAAAAATAAAGATAGATCTATGAGGATGCGCATTGACTATAGGGAGATCAATGCTATAACAATAAAGAGGAAGTATCCCCTACCTCGTATTAATGATTTATTTGAAAAACTGCATGGAGTTCAATTCTTTTCAAAGATTGACCTTCGATCTGGATACCATCAGTTCTGTGTAAAGAAGGAAGACATTTCGAAGACAACATTTTGATCCTTGTATGGGAATTATGAGTTTACAGTAATTCCTTTTGGATTGACTAATGCACCCTCAGTATTCATGGATATAATGAACAGAGTTTTCAAGGAATATCTAGATAATTTTGTAGTTGTATTTATTGATGATATCTTGGTATACTCCAAAAGCTATGAAGATCATGAAAATCACTTGAGCATTATCCGGAAGACTCTTAGAAGACCTGAATTATATGGGAAGTTTAGAAAGTGTGAATTCTAGCTTCATGAGATTTCATTTCTTGGCCATATTTTCTCTAAGGATGGAATCTACGTCAATCCTTCTAAGACAAGAGTGATCCAAGAATGGCCAAAACCGATGAGTATAACTGAGGTATGTAGTTTTATTGGTTTAGCAGGTTATTATCGGCATTTCCTCCAGAATTTTTCCTGATTGGCTAACCCATTAACGAAACACAAACATAAAGGGGTTAAATTTATTTGGACAAAAGAGTGTGAATAATGTTTTGATGAACTGAAGAGAATATTAGTCAACGCTCATATATTGACTCTACCATCAGGGAATGATTGATTTGTTATTTACAGTTATGCTTCAAAGAAAGTACTTGGTTGTGTCCTTATGCAGAATGATAGGGTTATTGCCTATGCATCATGACAACTGAAAATTCATGAGAAAAAATATCCTACTCATGATCTTGAGTTAGCTGCTGTAATCTTTGCTTTAAATATTTGGAGACACTATCTCTGTGGTGAAAAATGTGATATTTATTCTGATCACAAGAGTTTGAAGTATATTATCTCATAGAAAGAACTCAACATGAGGCAATGGAGATGGCTTGAATTACTCAAGTATTACGATTGGATGATACACTACCACCCAGGGAAGGAAAATAAGGTGGCAGATGCTTTGAGTAGAAAGGATCATAGAGTTTTGAACAAGATGAGAGTTTAAAAGGATCTTATCTACATGGATATAGTGAAGATCGATATGGGAATCACCATGGAAGGTGAAACATCAATAATTTTTCAAATGGTTGCCAAACCATCTTTACTAGAGAAGATAAAGAGTTCTTAGACCAATGATGAAGAGTTTCAAAAGAAGATTAAAGATGTGAATGATGGGAGATTGAGAGACTTTGTGTATGAAGAAGGAATTTTGAAATTTGGGAAGAGTATTTTTTTTCACGATATACCTGATCTAAAAAGGGAATTTTTGGATGATTATCATAGTTCCAATTTCCCTATACACCTTGGGAGCACCAAAATGTATAGTTATTTGAAGGAAAATTTTTGGTGGGACAACATGAAGAGGGAGATTACTGATCTTGTGTCAAGATGTACGGTTTGACAACAAGTGAAAGCTAGAAGGCAATATCGTGGATGAGTCATGCAACCTATTACCATACCTGAGTGGAAATGGGATAATATTACGATTGACTTTTTCATGGGGCTACCAAAGTCTCCTAGAAGGAACGATGCAATATGGGTCATTGTTGATCATCTTACAAAGTCATCACATTTTCTTACTATAAGAGAAGATCTAACACTTGAAAATCTAGCAAGACTATATATTAATGAAGTTGTGAGACTTCATGGAGTACCCCTAATCGATTGTTTCTGATCGTTATCCCCATTTTACTTCATGATTCTGGAAAAGTCTTCAGAAAGACCTGGATACTAAACTTCATTTATGCACCACCTACCACCCCCAAACTGATGGATACTTAAAACGGACTATTCAAACCTTAGAAGACATGATGAGATCTTTCTCACTTGACTTTAAGTGTATGTGAGATCAATAATTACCTCTGGTGGAATTTTGCTATAACAATAGCTTCCATTCAAGTATTCAGATGGCACCATAAAAAGCGTTATACATAAAGAGATGCTGCACACCAACCTGTTGGGATGATGTTGGTGAAATGAAACTTGTAGGCCCAGAACTTGTGGAGGAAACGATGGAAAAGGTGAAAGTAATCCAAACCCACATCAAAGCTTCTCAATGTAGGTAGAAGATCTATGCTGACAACCGAAGGAAGGATTTGGAATTTCAGGTAGGAGACCATGTTTTCTTGAAGGTATATCCATGAAAGGGAGTTATATGTTTCAATAAGAAAGGTAAATTGAGTCTCAGATACATCAGACCTTTGGAAATTCTAGAATGAATAGGGGTTGTAGCTTATCGTTTGGCAATGCTGCCAAATATATCCAAAGTTCATGATGTGTTCCATGTATCACTGTTGAGGAAATAAATGCCTGATCCAATGAATGTACTCACTTATGAGGAAGTATAACTGGAACCCGATCTATCATATTGCGAATATCCCATCAGGATTCTTGATACTAGAGAACAAGTGCTGAGAAACCGAACAACTCGTCTGGTAAAAGTTTTATGGAGAAACCACAATATGGAAGAGACAACGTGGGAACCCAAGAAACTTATGATGAAGAACCACCCGAGTCGTTTCATGCGGTAGTATTCTAGAAATTTTGAGGAAGAAATTATTTGAAGGAGTGGAGAATGTAAAACCCTAATCATCCACGGTATATTTCTCTTTGAATAATACAGTAGCATGTGTTCTACGCAACATCGAGTTCTAACACAAACCACAACCAATCAAATTAGTCGTTATGAATAGTAATACCCACTTTTTGAAATTTTATACATTGTATCATTCAAAATGGACTTCATTTTTGGATTAGGAATATCTAAATTAGTATAGGGTGAATTTTTGGTACTTCTCTGATAACTTTCATATTTTGATGAATAGTGAAAATTACTAAATTTTAATTAAAAACAACATTATTAATCAAAATAATTAATAGTGATAAATTATAAATTTGAGTGGTTTTAAAAAATATTTAGAATATATTTTTACCATTTAATACAATGTTGATCATTGGACATAATTTCACATTTAAACCGGACAGAAACAAGTGTCAATCTTTTGATAGTTATTATTTCTTAAGAACACGCTTTTTGTTTTGAGAATGGGAATTAATTTTAAATTAATTTCTGCCACTTATGTGTTTTGAATTTAGAAAAATGGATTCCATATTTAGAATCAGGAGGTCCAAATTTTTTAAACAAGTAACTTTTATTTTTATACATTTTGAATAATTACTTCGGTAAATATTTTATTTACTGTGGTTAAAGGGTAAATCCGGTAAATAAGGGTAAAAAAATAATATTATAATAATAATAAATTACCCTAAAACATGTCCTAACCCTATTGGTTGGTACATGTCCGACCATGGACATCTTTGTGTCCATTTTGGGACTTCATGGATCCACTTGTAAGTGATAATGACACTTTATATTAATTAAGTTAAAGTAAAAACAAAAATGACATAAGCATATATATTTTAGCAAAAACAATTTTTACATAGGGTTATATATGTTATATTTTCGACTATAAATATTAATTATAAAGTTAAAAATATTTCCTACATAATTATATTTTATTTATAATTTTTAGACATTGAATAATTATATTTATTTATGACACAATAATGATGTAGTATTTTCCTTATTAATGAAAGAATCAAATTATTGGTATTATAAATATTAAAATAAATATAATTTGATACTTTTGATGCCATCTAAGGATTTCATTGATTAATATTACATGTTAGTATTTCTTAAATGAATTTTTTTTGAATAAATAAAGTTTTTATGAGTTTAACGAAAATCAATTATTAAATAGTGTCAAAATTGACATAAAAGAGTTTTTAAAACAAATATTATATTAGTAATTCATATTATATTCATAAAAATACAAGGTTCGGCCAAAGGACTTATATAATGATAGGTGTTTCATTAATATACCACTTTCATGTCTCTTGGAAGTATGTAGTATGTTTATTAAACATATAATATAAAAATACAAAGTGACATTGTAAATGTCAAACTATTTAACTAAGAGTTAAATATAAATGATAAGGTTAATATAGTGACCCAAAATTGTATAAAATATATCGGATAACAGGACTTCGACCCATCCCCACCTTATAATTTGAATAATCGACTTTTGAGCCATTGGAAACTGAATATGAATTTATTTTAAATTAATACTTTATGTTTTTCCTAAAGAGCCCCTCCTCCCCCTATAAAAGGACACCAATTCTAACCAATTATTCATACCTTAATAGCCTTTTGGATCGGCCAAACCCTACCCAAATATCCTATAAAATCCTCTCACTTCAATCTAGAGGCCTTAGTTTGTTCTGAAATCCTACCTATGGATCACTTTTTATCAAATTAAAAGGAAGAACCTGAAGAAGAGGTAATGTTTTCACCACCCTCTTTCAAGTTACTTTTCTCTTCAACTTCTTCTTTCTTTGTTATTTACATTATAAAATAATAACACCATTATCTTCTATATAATATGATGTTATTATAAATATGGTACAACCATATTTTGTATTCTATCCATCCTTTTAATTATATGTCACCATACGTGCGTACATACGGATTACCGTCTCCACGTCGTGGTGTAATCGTTATTCAGAACATTATTATTTGGATGGGTATGATATTGATGTTTAATTGAAGTAAATAATAAATATAACATTATAATGATTCTGTATATATGATTTACCATCCAATTATATATTATTTTAATATCAAAAAAATGATATTGTCGCTCGTGCGTACGTACGGACAACCGTCTCCACGAATGCGATGAGATTCATTCCCCATCCTATCCATTGAAGTCTAATTCTCATTTGATGATTAAAAATAATTTTTAAGGACTTGATATCATTCTTGATTTGAATAAAATACAACCTATGGATAAAATAATATTTTTTGTAATAAAACATATTAAATAAAATGAGTAAGTTAACACACGAAACGACGATAATACTTAGATATTATTAAAAAAGAAATATTAAATGATCATATATGATATCATAATTATGTATATGGTTCTTGTATAATTTTATAAAAATGTTTCATCTATTATACAAGAGGTTAATATACCATCAACCAAGGAAAAGTACAAGGTAACTGTTCATTTCACAATCTCTTCATTTTCTGAGGTTGTTTATACGTAATTATCTACTGGGACCACTTTATCATCCACATCCATGTTTATCAAAAATGTATTTTCAAATAATTCTAACTATTTTATAGAAAATGGTTTAAATTGATCTATACCCTTTTTTCACTTTTTATAAGATGTTTATAAAATAATCTTTCCATAGTTTTCCCAACAAGGGCTTTTTTAACCTTTTCGACGGATTTAAGGTAAGAATGTATTTTTAACTTATACGGTGTGTGCGGCTATTTTCTGCCATTATAAAATCGCCGAAGCTTCCCTTAAAAGCTTATATGAATATTTTAAAAGTAAATGTATTATTTTATAATTATGCGGCTTTTAAATGATTTCAAAAAAATAGATATTTCTCTCAAACAGTTTTGATTTCATCTATGTCAACATCCTTTGATAGATTTTAAGCTTATTTGAAGTTGATTTATTATGATACAAAACTTCCATATTGTATTGAAGTTATTGTGATATGTTTGACTGTGGATGTGTTATTTTTATACCATTCATGGTTTTTGGAGAAAGTATTGACATTTCATATGCGAGTTTTAATATTAATGTTTATGTTATGTTTAAACCTATTCATATGAGGAATGCATTGGACTTAATAAGTGATGGGTGGATCCCGCTTTAGATCCTCGATGAATCGGTAGGTCTCATGAGACAAACTATTGTCTTGGCACAAGGCCTTGGACAAAATCTTATTTGTATTATTGGCACAAGGACTTGACTATGTGGTTATGATAGTCTGGCATTATGCATTCCATCATTATGAAAGTGGTTATTGATATTGCATGTGATTATTCGACTAGTAGAATATCCATGTGAATAAGTAAATGGAATTATTTCATTTATTTCTTCCATATTATTCTGAAGTTCAAGTTTAAAGGGCTTTTGTTTCAGTTATACATTGCCTTAAATGTTTATTCTTATTTATGAAAGTTTCTGCTATATTGTTATCCTTACTGGGCATTTGAGCTCACCCCTTTCTATGTTTTATTTTTCCCAATATGTGAAGAAGTATTTTATGAATGACCTGTAGGGATAGTATAAGGGGATATGAGTGTGGAGACAATATGTTGTTGTAGTTTTCACTTTATGATGTAATGTAAACTTAATGATTGTATCTAGTTATTCCAAATCTACTAAACTAATCAGTCTTTCGAGACTTGATCTTTTGTGATCATGCCAATGTTATGTAATAATGCACCAACTCTAGGTAACTGGGGTCGGTTCATTATATTTATAGTGTCAATGAAGATGTAGAAGTCTCTTTCATTCTACTATGCATAATAGGGATATCATTTAGTGGTAGCATACACTGATCAGTCTGATGAGCTAGTTCATTTTTCACTGTAGGTTGTAAAGAATGAACAATTGAAAGCTCATATATACCTCCAGGTTTTGTGACCCAAAATTATTTCATAGGTATTTATGACAATTTTTTATAAATATGTGGAGACATTGGATATGGATATAATATAAGAGATGAATACATAAATAAATTTTAGATATTACACCCCTAATATTCTAGCTAGTGGAAGCTTCATTGGAGCACTATGGAAAAAATAAGAAGTTATAGAATCATTACAGGAGTTGTGGAAGTAGTTCTCCGAAGTTGTATCCACCAGATCTTCCATTTGTAGCTAGTGGTGTGCCTATGAGATACTATCAATGCAGGATGGTAAGATTCAGACAACATTATTTTCCATCACATGAAAGGATGGGTAATGGTTATGGAAAATATGTTCATCTAAAACATTTCAATCTAGTTTTCTCTAAACATCATTATGCTCAGGGAGTATCATCTCTAAAGGATACTGTGGTGCTGTAAAATACATATAAGACTATAGTGATCAAACTACAGACCAAAAGAGTGGATCACCTTCGCACAATGGATGAGTTTCTAGTAGGGGTAGATACAGGTCTAATGGATGTAAGCGAAACATATTTTTTACATCATTAGTAAAAGTTTCTTTACTTGATACTGGTACTTCCTAGTCATTTATACAAGGATATTTTTATTGATATAGTTAACCTACAAATGGAAGTCATGAAATTTCTATGAAGTTAGTGACACCTCTTATGAAGAGGAAAGAGAAGGGGTTTTAGTGCTCTTCTTGAAAATATAGATAGATGATACAGATCTAGTCTTGGATTTTCTTATTCTTGATCTGGATCTATTTAAATCCATCATCAGGATGTATTGGATTTTTTTCTCATCAAGATATGGTTTATTTTTTTTTTCATTTTCATGTTACATTTCTTTCATCTTATTGGATTTAATAGGTGTTTCTAGGAGAGTGGGATCTAAGGTATGACCATGTTTTTCCTTCCCATCCATAGATTAGGTATTTTTTGTTTTCTATAAATGTTATTTATGATTAAATCTCTTCTATTATTTATCTGGATACTATAAATTGGTACTTTCATAATGTTTTCAAAAATTATTTCTCTATGAGTACTCGGGAGAGGGAGTTAGAGTTTATAATTGACATGGTTCAAGGTATGCAGACGATATTGATACCTTCTTATTTAATGGAACCAGTGAAGATCAAATATCTCAATAATAACTTGGATGACCTAATAGAAAATAGTTTTGTTTTCCCTTGTGTTTCTCTGTGGTAATCCCCTATTCTCTTCTCTAAGAAGGAAGATATTTGACTCTGATTTTTTGTAAACTATCAAATTTTGAACTAGGTTACATTTAAGAAAATGTATCATTTATCTCATCTGGTTTATTTATTTTATTATTTAAAGGTGTCAAAGTGGTCATGGAATATTGATCTCTTTACAGGTTATCATCTACTCAGAGTTCTGGAGTGTGATATATCATAGATGGATTTCAGGAGCAGCTATGGCCATTAAAAATGTATTTTGAGGTCATTTGGTATGACTAATTATCCTAAAATATTTATGGATTTGATTAATTGAATATTCCAACAATATATGAACACTTTATTGGTAGTTTTCATTGATGATATTTTGGTTTATTCGTGATCCAAGTGCAAAATAGAGCACCATATGAGTTTTGTTTGGGAAGTCCTGAGGAGTCACTATTTATATGAAATGATTTCAAAGTATAACTTATGGATTCAACATGTGATTTTCTTATGTAATGTGATTTCTATGAATGGATTATTATTTTATCCCAATATGGAAAAGGATATCTTGTCATGGGAAGCACCAAGAAATGTCATTGAAATTCAATGATTCCTTAATCATTATAGATACTATCAATAGGTCATCAGGGATTTCTCAAAGCTCGCACCAAATTTGAATACTCTTACTATGAATGGGGTGAAATTATAATGGGATGAGAAGTGTTAGTCTTATTTAAATGACATGTAAAAACTTATAAAATCATATAATATCATGATCTTACCTAAGATCGATAATGGATATGTGGATTTTTTTTACTTCCTGAATGGTTTTGGGTTGTGTTCTCTTGTATAATGATAATTTGGTAGCATACAACTCTATTCATTATCACCTATATGAGAATAATTAACCCACTCTTTATTAAGAGACTATCACAGTTATTTAGGAATTTAAGTGTTAGAGACATTATATTTTTTGAGAAAGGTTTATAGTATTTTATGACCATAAGAGTTTAAGATATATATTTTCTTTGAAATACTTGAATCTTATATAGAGATGATGTGTGGAATACCTAAATTGGTTTGAATTTAATATCACCTACACCTTGGGGAAAGGGAATTTTGTCTCATACTCTCATAGCAGGAAAGTGCCACCATGAGCTATTCTACAATTGTAGGAAGAGTAGAAAATTATGATGATTTTTTTTCAATTTCATCTGGATGCTTAGAAGGATGTTTCAGGTATGGTTTTGACCAGTGTTGGTTTATCATCATATATCAACTAGTATATTGTATAGATTCAATAGAAAGATGTCGAGTTACAAATAATTTGAGATACCCTATATGGTAGGGAGACCATTTCGAGTTATTCTATCTATTCTGATTGTATTATTAGTTTTGGAGATTGTTTTACAATCCCAACATCTGAGAGGATCTTGATTTTTTTGTTATCGTATTTATTTATGGCACATTCATCAGGGAACTCTGATGATATATGTTTACATTAGATAATGATTCTGGTGGCTGAGTATGAATCAATACATTACTGATTATATGTACCATTATTACTCCTAATAGAAAATGAAATTGAATTTTAAACCATCTAGACTACTCCGACCTCTCCCAGTTTGGAAATGGGATGAGGTATCCATGGTTATTTTTGTGTAATATTACCACAGACTCTCTAAGGAATGAATTATATATGCGTGGTGATTGATTATTTGACTAAGTGAACTTATTGTTTCAAATAATATATATCAAAAAATTTAAATACCTAGGTAAGATGAAATTGTATGAAATTTTGAGGTAATATAGAGATCCCAGTGTTTTTGTTTCAAGTAGGGATCCTAGGATTTGATTGAGGCTATGGAGGAGTCTCCAAGAGGAAATGGGGACTCAGGGAATGTGAGTATAAATTTTTATCAACAGACATAAGGACAGATAGAGAGGATTATTCATATTTTCAAGGATATTCTACATGACTATTTATTGGGTTGTGTTGGATCATTAAATTTCCATATGGGAATAATTATGCCTTATTCTAATGTAAGTTATCAATCATCAATAAAAATGGATGTTTTTGAGGCTTTGCATCACCTGTGTATATCACCTCTTTTTTATTTAGGTGAGGGTGAATATTATTTTTGTGGGATTGGGTTGGGATCAAGATACATCCGTGAGGATTTAGTATATATTTCAGTGTTAGGTTATAACCCTGAGTTGAAAAAAATAATAGGCGGATGAACAGAGTTGTTCTTTAGAGTTTTCTATAGGTGACCTTGTTTTTTTTTTGAAAGTTTTTCCTTAGATGGGTCACCATTGGCTAGAAAAATAGGGAATGGTGGTTCTGATATATGTGGGACTATCTAATGTCATTGAGTGGCTCAGGTAGGTTTACTATTAGTTAGAATTTCCGGCTCAGTTGATAGGAATCCATGATGTTTTCCATGTATCTAAGCCCTCATGTTCTATGTTTGGATGAGATTGAGTTGGTTCCAAATGTTTATTTTTTTTGAGATACTAGTAATGATCATTGAAACTCAAGTAAAAGTCTTTTGTGGTCGATTCCATGGGTTAGAGTATTATAGCATCATGGATCATATTCCCATGAGACTTGGGATGCGAGTTATTGATGAGGGAGTGTTGAACTCACCACTTTATGGGACTTCATTATTCTACCTGACATCATGGGAATAGAAAGTCTAATGGGGAGTGTTTTTACCGTCTTATTACTCACTTTTAGGTTATTATCCTCTATTTTACTGTTTTACACTTTAATTGGGTGTTTTTGGGGAATCCCGAGGATTGAGAGAATTTTATAAAAAAAGACCTAATGTTTAGGGATGTATGTTTGTTTGAATTAATAGATTCCTTGTATAACAATGTTAATGGAATTGTGGGGTTATCCACAAGTTTCACTAATTCACTAGGTCTTTTGGGTTTTTATGTAAGAATTTTTAGTTTTTGTATTTTGTAAGGGAAATATATACCATGTAATGGGAGTACATGACATGTAATCTCTATAGGGAAGAGGACATGAATCTTGTAAATGATGTGAAAGGAGTAAACTCTTTTTAATTATTTAATGGGGTTTATTGTATTTGTTTAATTAAAAAGATATGGATTTTTTCATCATATCTGAGTCCTAATGATTAAGTGATGTGTCTAGGGTTTACATACTATATAAATTTCCTAGAAATAGAAATTTAGAGTGTTGTATCGATTGATTTTTCATTCATTATTCTAAATCACTCCTTACTCTCAAACTAGATCCCTTCTCTGAAAATTTTGGGAGTCTCTTTTCAAACTAGGTTGAATAATCATGGGTTTTATCACCAATTTGGCTGGATTCCATCAATTTGGGTGAGAAATCCTTTCTGATTCATCATTTCTTTGATCTTGGTAGTTTATTTCCTTTCATTATTAAATATGTTGACCCATGGTGATGTTTTTTATTTTTTATTTCTAGATAGGCGTGCAATATCATTCTAGGGTTTGTTTTCTTATTGGTTAAGGTGAAATAGGTGTGTATTCTTGTGGTATGTGTTGATTCCTATTCTTTTCTGACCCCTTTTTTTAAATTCAATCAAGTATTAGTTTTGTAGATTGGTTCTAGGGCCTTTATTTTTGTTTTTGAATCCTTTCTTGTGGTAGATAATATTTTAGGCATGTTTTACCAGAGTTTAGATGTAGTTGGTTTCATATATTTCAATTTTTGGTGAACTTCATTACTCATATTTTTTGATAAATTTTTCTATTAAATGAGATCATGTGATATGAATTATTTCTATGTGTTTGTGGAACTATGTTTTTATAAAATAGTTTATCCCCTGGTTTTGGTAAATGGAACGGTATATTCAAATTATTGTGAAATGGTTTTCAAAGAATGATTTTATAGATATGGTTTGATGTATTAGTCTAGAAAATAGGAAACATGGGAAGACTTCGGTACTTATGCATATGGTGTAGTAATAGGTCTCGTCCACTATTGGTGGGTTTTACCAGGAGCTTTCCACTTCCCCAAGGCCTATTGTTCTATAGTATTATTAGAGGTGATGGGGGTTCACTTTATGAGGTGTTCCTATACTCTATAGACTTGATGAATATTTTTAGTGACTCGATTCTTATGCTAGTTTATATTTAAGGTATGAGTTTTCTAGATATCTTCACCTAGTGTGATTTATTTCCTGATTTTACATGTGATTTTTCTTTTAATTTTTACTATTTTATTGTATTTCATAGAATTTCTTCTGAGATGTGATACAAGATTTGTTTTGACATGATATATCTTTGGGATATATGGTTATGAAATGATTTGAAACTAATTTACCTACTTTATTTGGAAATGTATAAAAGGGGTAATTAAACTATTTTTCATTCTTTTCATATCAAAACTCTTAAAATACTATCATGTTTTGTTTTCATTACTATTAATCATTATTGTATTATTTTTCAGAGACTTGATATGAAACATATGTGTGGGACCTGAGTAATACTGTTAGCTCAAACACTAAATACTATTTCATCAGTTTGTAGACATTGTTATTTCATTCAATGTAGATAATGTTGAGGGGCCATAACGAGGCAACTAGGTGTTTTGTTAGATGAGTTAGTTGGATGGTGGTAGAATTCCCACGTGATCAAAAAGAGTAGATGGGTTTTCCTATTGTAGATGTCCTTTGTGGTTGGAACTATACTTGAATATTTTTCCTACTATTGAGTTTTTTTGTTACTCTATTTGTTTCTAGTCATGGAATATATTTATCTTTTTTGATGTTGTCTATGTTGTATATATTTTCTATGTTGTTGCATCAAGTTGTGTGAAATCATTCCCTATGTTTATTGTTTGATTCCTGGGTGCTTGAATCCATCCAATGGCGATTGAGAACTCCCTTTAGGTATGTGGAAGATTGGGTTAGGAACAAGTTTGAGAGGTTATTCAGGTCAATTCATTATAATTACTTATTTAATTATGAAGGTTATTTTATGTGAAACTATGATAGTTATTTTATGTATAACCACGAATGTTATTCTATAAGTGACCATCATGGTGATTATATTAGTGTGGGTGATAGGAAATTGATTCCTCAAGTTAACCATATGTTTTATATGTGATTTTAATGTGTAACACCTAGAGGGTTTTATGAAATATTTATCATTAAATAATTTTATTTCTTTGATAGATTGCATAACACAAAAAAATGAGTTTAGATGAACTATGTATCACTGTTAATATTTTATGAATCTGTTATTGAATAGTAATTGGAGTAGTGAATATAAAAAGTAATCATCAAATTATGAAAATTACATGGTCTACATAGTTATGAACATAATTTATTAGTTATAAAATGATTAGAATTAAAAATTAAAAAATTAGTAAGGGGTTGTTTTATGAATTTTTTTAACAATGGAATGTATTTATATATTAATAAATAAAATTAATTACTTCGATTGATTTATTTTAATGGAATATATTTATTAATTGATCAAGTTAATTACTTCGATTGATTTATATGTATTTAATAAGATAAAATAAATTAAATATTTTAAATCATGAGTTTCAATTTTAGCAAATAAGACCATTTTATTTTTGTCAATATGAATAGAAATAGTGGTAACATCTATCACCTAAATAAAGGGTAAATCAGATTAATATAGGATAAAAATAAGTGACGAGGCCATATGTTTTCCTTCAATTCATATTTGATGAATGTAATTTTAACCTTTTTATAGTGATATGGGATTTTAATATATGGATATTAAATATTATTGGATGAATAATTATTACATTACAAAAACACAGGCCTGATAACAATAATAGTTTAGTGTCATTGGAGACTAGGTAAAAAATAATATTAATTCACGAAATTTTTTCAATGTCACCCAAAAATATCTTCCCATTAATTTACCTTCATAGGAATAAGCTACAAAAAACCTTTTTTAAAAACCTAGGTAAAGTAAACATAAGATAGTATGATCTCAGATGATCAGTAGTGATAACAAAGCGCTATATGTAAGAAAAACATAAACATAAGGATATGAGAACATGATCATATAATTAGATAACCATACCCTATATAATAATGATCATAAAATTAATTCAGGACAAAAAGCAGGGAAGTTTATAAGAGATGAATTAAAATAGAATCAAACAAAATTATCCATTAGAGTATAAAATTAGTATAGGTAATCATATTTTTGAATACAAAACATCTTATTATAATTTGAACATGTATAAATAGAGATGGGTTCACTCATTAAGTGAAGGACATGAAATCAAATGAATGAAATTATATACCTGAAACCAGGTCCGTAGATAACATTATATACATGAAAGAAATGTTTATTAATGATATTGTGAACATGTAATAAGGATCATGCATAACACTATAAACATGTAATCAGATTCATGCATAACATTGTGAGCATGTAATCAAGTTCACACATAACGTATTTACAGATTATTTAGTCATAATTACCTAATGAATTATGGGGTGATTTAGGACCCACCCATCTCATAATGAATACCATATTTATGTGTTCCACAAGATCATAAACATTCATCATATCATAACCCATGAAATGAAATTGGTTTATAAACATTTCATAATATCATAACTTATGGAAAATGGACATGTTTCATAATTATTTCATCATTTCATTACATCATAACATATTAAAGGATAGAAATACAGTTGGGCTTTCTTAAAAGTATTTTCTAAATTATATTAAGTAAAAAAGACTGATTTTTTTAATATTGCTTAAAAATATCATGTATAACCATAGGGGAATAAAATTCATGAGTTTCTTGATATACGTATCATGCTATTTTATCATCAGAAACATAAACATTAATATTCCTAATATATGATGGGATTGTGATGTAAAATATTTACCACTCTTCTAACTTTGAATCATAATCCCCGTGAAATAAAGAAATTAAATGAAAATTATAATATCATTATGGTGAATAAACTCATGACATTACATGTTAAATGGGATGTATGTACCAATCATATAAGAATATAATAGAAACACATAACAAATTTCTCATAGAAGAAAAATTGAAACAAAAATCCTTTACCGGTTTGGTAAAAATTTAACCATAATAAAAAAAGATAGATCCTAAAATGGATGTTTAAATTAACATAATAATCATTATAATAATCATATAAAACATTAATGGGATGTATCAACACCACATAAAGGAAATTTATGGGGAATATGGAATGTGTATCATGAAAGAAAAAAGTAAGACCAAAATACATTACCAAGCCTTGAATTTTTTTAATACATATTAAAAACTCTTATATTATAAATTTATGTTTGTGATAAAACTATTAAAGAACCTTAATTATATTTATATTACCCTATATGATTTAAAAACTCCAATTTTTATCCTTTAATTAACAATTTCACGTTAAAGTCACGTTTTGTGTAATAACCGCTTTGTTTTTCGTATAAATTTTTATTTTTTATATTCAGTCATATTTAATTTGGATACATTATTTAAAGAATAAAAATAATGACATAATTATGATATTTATAAATCTATTTTAATTTTAATACAAATCTTGAATGATGGTTTTGAGAAATGAAGTATGTTATGATCATGGAGATCACTGGCCTTATCTACATATGAGTAATGTTTTCATTTCCTAACGATCATTATGGAAAGACGATAGGTAATATTTTATCCTTACATAATAAAAATTATATCATAAATATTTTTTTATTTATTTAAATATACTTATATATATCATCTATATTTTTTGGTAATGAAAATAGAGAGTCACATCGCATTCTGAAGGAAATAGTCCACACATACACGAACGATGTTATCATTATTCAGTGAATGAAAAGATAAGAAATAAAATGATATATTATCCATTTATGATGATAAATATGTCATTAATATCATAATTATTTCATATATATCCAATATATTTGTCCTTAGTTTCTTATATATAAATCCTTTTGGAAAACGAATCACATCACTTCACATGGTGGAAGTCTGCTATACACAAAAACACCGTTATTGTATCCCTTATGGAATTGAATGTAAAAAATGATATAATTGATATAATTGATCAATATTTAAAATAATAATATTATATATATATATATAATATATATTTTATGTGCATCATATTACCAAACTGTCATGGGAGATAATGAAAAAACTAATGACATTGGTTTGTGAGGTGATAGTCTTCCGTACACACAAATAATGGTTTCAGAACCTATCTGATGGAAGTGGAGAATGTTTTAGGTCATGAAATTAACATGAAAAATTATTAGTATATATAATATACTAATATTATTATATCATCATGGTATAATAATAATTTAAGGATGTGAATGATGAAATGAAACAAAAACCCACATTGATGAATGTTACATCTTCTTCAGGCATCCTCTATAAGATTGCCCCAAAACCTAACATGGTTGGATTTATACGAGAATTAATGGTTATAGGATGTTATTACAGAAATTGGATTGTTAATTATTTAGGTATTTTCTGAACCAAATTTTTTTTAAGTTGTTAATAAGAGAGGATAAGGTGTGGCCATTTATAAGTGAGGTGAGTGGGGGACCAGTAATTTTTTAAAGATATAATTAAAACCACATTTTTGGAATGTAAAAATAAAAAAATAAGGAAAAATTATATATAATATAGGAGATAAGTTAAATTTATTTCCATAAAATGTGTTTTCTAAAATATTTGATATCTTTTTAATACTTATTTTTTCGTTTAAACCCGGAAAAAACCATTTTCACCTTAACCGCATTAATTTTTTTTTATAATTTTAATATTATTTTTGAAAAACATTCTGTTTACCATATTAGATAATATAAATTATTATAATGAAAAATATTGAATCAATTTTTAAAAATTCATTGGATATAATTTTCCAAATTTAATTTACAACTATTCCCGCAAACGTGATAAGAATGTAGGGTTTTAAAGAGAAAATGTTCAAACATTTGAAACGTTTTATATAAAAATTCAATACAAAATTGATTAAAATGACTTATGTTGTGTTAAAGAAGGTATAATTTATGTAATTATACTTTAAAATCAACTTTAAATATAATTTAACTTTATAAATAAATTTAATGAAATTACAATTTTCAATTAAAATTCTGTATTTTTCACAATTCATCAAAAAATGATACATTTTAGAAAAATAAAAAAAAATTCACCCTATGCAAATTTTTTACTTTATGATTTAAAAATGTAAGTTTATTTAATAAAATTATATTTATATAATTATTAATATTTAATTTTAAAATAATTATGTCAAAGGTGATAAAATGTCTTTTTTAGAAAAATGCCGTTTTTAGTGTTAAATTTGATTTATTCTTATCTATTGTATAGAAAACAAATAAGAAGATTGATAAAAAATAGATTGAATATATAATATATAATTTTCATTAATATAACTCATAAAAATTGATTTTATTAATTTTATTATGTAAAACACATTTGTAAACATAAAATAGTTTTTTCAAAAAAAATATTTTCTTTTATTTTCAAAGGGTTTTTATTTTCATTTCTAATTAATTGTTCAACCATGATTTAATTTTATTTAAATTTTTAAACCATATGTTAACACATTTTTTAATCATTTTCATACCTTCCATTGTATTAGCTTGCTAATAACTATCATATTAAATTATAATATTTTAATAGTAAGCCACATATTATTTAAACATGGTGGTTGGTGTAATGCATGCTAAAGTCGAAGTTTCTATTAACATAATAAAAAATTATTATTTTATATAATTAATAATAAAATTAGTATTGTGTGTATTGAAAAATATTTAAAAGAATAAATTCATTTTTTTACAAATGTTTTCCTAGAAAATGGGGGTGTTACATACTACCCCGTTTAATATGAATTTCTCCCTGTAAATTTTTCATGGTCAAAAAAGGATTAGAAATTAAAACTTACTTCATAGAAACCCACCTCACAAAAAGGGTTAATACTTTTTTTTTAAATAAAAATGGTCGTGGGAAAATCATCGAGAATGACACATATTAGGTTTCAAAATAGTATAACATATGTTAGAAGATAAAATGTGGACATAAAAAATATAAATAACATGCATATACTACTTGACAGTGATAGTGAATTTTGATCCCAAGAAAGCTGTAGATTAAAATATGGTTAATGAGAAAAATTACCTAAACCCAAGTGGACTGAAAAATTTCAGTGATATCATCCAAAATTATGATAATTGGACATAGTTTTATTTCAATATCCTTTTCCAAATGTTTGGGAATTACTTTTTCATCTAGAATAATGACATATTAAAATTTACTTACTTGATAAATTTTTATTTCATTGGGATAATATAATCCTTTGGTTGTGCCTTAATAAATTTGTAATTAATATCTTACTCTATGAAATGAAGGTTAATTTATTATGCCTAAAGAACCAATGGAATTTAAGATCCATAAATAGAATTCTAAGATATTTCTTATATCTCTAGTTATCATGATAAAAATATTTTTCAATAAATTTATACATAAATATTATTTTTTTGAAATAATATATTAATATATAAAACCCAAGTACTAGTTAAAACATTACATAAATGGTTACCCTTATAAACCATCAAATATTTTAAAATAAAAAACATCTGAGAGAAGGTCACTAAATTTTCAAAATAAACATATCATTAATCCCCAAAACATGAAGTATATCACAATTTTCACATACCAAATATGTGAAAAATTTCATTATTAATTATCTTGAAACATGTTAATAGCCTTAATTACCATAATACCTTACTAAAAACATAAAATCCTCCTCATTAATTGAATAAAACCACATTTTATTGAATATATTATATAAATACAATAATACTATAAAATACATCAATGATAGAACAATACACCTATGAAAAAAATCATTAATTCATTCCAAGGTAATCAATAGTATCTAATTTAATTAATCATAATCACTCATCTCTTTATCCCAACATCATTATCTTAACATCAAGAACATTTTAAGTGTTATATTTTACCTTTATCTGGTTTTTAAATTAATATCACCTTTTCATTAAATCACATTTATAGGTCATCAACATCATTCAACATATTCCTCAAAATCATTAATGAAAATATTATAAAGAAAATTACTTATGTATTTTATAATTCATATAACATATTTATTGAGTCTAAATACACCAATAATTCATTTTTTACACATTAATGAAAGGAATAGAATAGTTTATTTCTTAGTATAGAAGTAAATTCATGGGTAATGGCATTGACTTGGGTAATTCCCATGTTCCTCACACATAATACATTGAACTCCTTGAAAATTTGTCACTCTATGACATTATTTTCCATAGTGAAAACATATTCCCTAACATTTGAGAAATTACTCCATGTTCTTCAAACCACCTTCCTAACATTTTAGAAGATGAATCTTTTTTTCTCTAAGATCATTACCACAAAAAATTTCATAAATTTTAATCTTCCTATTATTTTATACTATAGGAATCTCACTAATGTTCACTTTGTTAATAATATATTATCATAGTTTATTATGAATAATGAAAATATAAAACTATTTAGTCACCTTCCAATTTGGTTCCTCATAGTCACTGAATTTATTATTATATTCGATGATAAAAACATTCATCCTAGTTCTAGCCATCATATAAAACCAAAAGAATAGAGTGATAACAACTAATCATAGCAGGGATCCACATAATAACAAAAAATCCCTCAAAAGGTGCCAAAATCATGATATGATATTTTCAAAATATGAACCCTTATGCTTAATATAGGTTATTAATAGTCTTTATATATTTAAATCCTTTATGATGGTTCGTAAAAAAAATTTGAATTTCAAAGAATATCCCTTGAAAGTTCCAGATAAGTGTGACGAAAGGTCCACTCTTAATCACCAAGTGATGATTGAGTCTGAATCAATGTGCTATTTTTAAATTTATTAACCCTAGGTACCATTATACTAGAGTCACATCCAGTTTTAGTATCCATATAGAGATTTAATTTCTTGAAAACCACATCCTCTATCATGTACCAATTTTTTAGGAAATTTTCATAAACTTTGAATCTTCTATAGAGTTATCCTTATATATGTCCCTCAAAATAGCCTTAGAGAATTCTATAGGGATCTCAATTTTGTTTTATTAAACTTGTCTATTATGTTTAACTATAAATTTCTAATGATACAAATAATAGTGACCTAGGGGTTTCATACATGCATATTACATCTTTTCAGATAAATATTATTTAAGTTACACAAAAAAAATCCCAAGTACCGTAATTTTTTATTGTATTTGAAGACTCGGTGCACAATTTTTTAAAATAATGAATGATCCTAAATTTCATAAATAAATATATTACCATTAAGTTATCTTAATAGAAATAACCTTTTTAAAACCTTTATTCATAACCTAGAGAAAGGGAACATTGGAAAGAGAGAGCTCATGCTATTAGTAAGGGTAAACAAGGGAGATATGTAAGCATTACATAAAAATAACAGTATGAAAACATGATCACAACAATTGAAAATCACACCCTATATAACAAAGATCATAATATTGATTCATCACATAAAGGTTGGTAGTTAATAAGACATGAATCATAATTTAATTACAAAAATTGTCTATAAGAGAATAATATTACAATTGACATAAAATTGTCGCATAGAAATAAGATTATAACATTGTGAACATATATAAATAGAGAGAAGTAATCTCATTATGTTAAGTACATGAAATCAGGCCCTCACAGATAATTATGAACATAAAACCAGGTTGAGAGATAACATTGTGGACTTGAGATAATATTATATGAATACTACTGTGAATAAGTTATCAGGCTCCCACATAACATTGTAAACAAGTAATAATGTTCACACATAACATTATAAACATGTAATCAGGTCCAAACATAACTAATTTACTAAATTGTTTTCCATATTTACTCATTTAATTTTATCGAGATATATGTCCTACCCATATTATAATGAAAACTATATTTATGTGTTCCATAAGATCATTAAAGTTCCCCTTATAAAAACCCATGAAATGAAATATATTTCATAAAATTTCTATCATATCATAACCTGTGGAAAAGTGTTAGGTTTCATAACAATTTCATAATTTCCTCATAGCATAAAAAATTAAAATAATTAGGTTTTCATGATGGATATATCATGTTATAACACATGGAAAAGAATTAGGCCTCATAGAAATATTTTAAGGATAAAACATTCATTAAAAGAATAATATTGGTATACTTGGTTTATATTTCCAAAAAATCATAAGTTATGTAAAAGGATATCATCTAATATGGAAAACTATTTCAATTGATCATTTATGAAAATTATATATGAAAATATCCGTTCATATTTGGAAAAAAAATTTCTAAAAAATAATAAATTGTGAAAATATTTTTCTTTGAAAATAACCTTGAAATAATATAACGTAATATTCAATTAAAATAGTAGTCATAATGATATGAAGTTTCATTCATGTCGCACACGTGAAAAAAAATATTCCTTTTACATTTTTGTGAAAATCCAAACAGATCACTATTTGGAAAATGAAAAGAATATTCCAGTAAAAAAAATAAATGTAAAACATGTGTAAAAATTTATTTTAAAAATAATTGGATAACAATAAAACATTTTTTTATTTTTTTATAAAATATGGTTTTGGATGAAAAACAATTTTACAACTAAAGAGAAAAATTAAGTGTAGCTTTCTTAAAAATATTTTCTCAATTATCAAAAGTACCAAAGAGTGGAAAATGGTAATATTAAATGAAAATATAATGATTAAAAATATAAAAAGAAAATTTATTCGTTTCTTGAGATATGTATCAAAATATTTTATCATAGGAAACATAATCATATATATTCCCGATAAAGGTTGATATTATAACACATGATATTTACCTCTTTGGTAACATTAAATCACAATACCAATAAAATTATGACATTATATGAGACATAAAATATCACGAGCATAAAAAAAATCATGATATTACATGCCAAAGGGTTTTTATATACACCTATTTAAAGAAGATATATGGATATCAATACATATGTCTCAAAGAAAGAAAATTAGGACACAAATACCTTACCACGTTGGTAACATCTTAATTATAAAACCCATGAATAATAGATTCTAAAATATATATTTAAATAAAAAAAATTTAATGTATAATAATCATTAAATAAATTCATGGGTAGTATAGTCACCACATAAAATTTATAGGTGGTGAATATGGATTGTGTCTTCTGGAAGTAAAAAACGTTAGATGGAAATCCCTTACCTTAAGTCTTAATTTCATTCATAAATGTTTGAACATACAATATAATAATTATAAGATTTTTTAAATATATTAAATAACCATTAATATATAAATTTTATACCACATATTATTTACTTATTCCCCTTTACTACCCATTGGTTACAATATCAGGTTAATGTAACGTTTTTGGTAATAATCGCTTTTTTTCATATCAGTTTGTATTTTTTTATATTATAATTGTTACATTATCTGATGAAAAATAATCATTACATAATAATAACATTTAAACATAAATTATACACTTTATAAAAAACACGAATGATGGTTTTTAGAAATAAAATATGTTGTGATCGTGTAGATGATAGGTCGTAGATATGCAAGAGAAACATTTCCATTTCAGAACTTTCATTATAGAAATATGTTATGTAATATTTTATCATTAAAAAATTATCATAATATCATAAATAATATAGTATTTATTTAAATACACGTATTCATTTCATCCATATGGCGTGGAGATGAAATGAGAGAGTCACATCGATTTCTGAAGACGGTAGTGCAGACGTACAAGAATGATATTATCATATTTTATTCAGTAAAAATGTAAGAAATAAAATGATTTATTATCAATTTATAATGATAAATATTTAATTAATATCATAATTATGTCATTTCTATCACATTAAATTATCGTTATTATATTCCTTGTAAGAGTTAATGAAAAGGAATCACTTCACTTCGTGATATGGTAGTCCACTTTATATAAGAATGGTGTTATCATATCCCTCATGGAATGAAAATTAAAAATGGTATACAAGATATAGTTACTATATAGGTACAATAATTTTATAAATATCATATATATACTTTAGATCCATCATTATACACAACTGTGATATGTTGTAATGGTGAAACAAATGACATCGGTTTATAATACAGTAGTCCGTCGTACACATGAACGATGATTCTTTAACCCATTTTATGAAAGTATTGATGGTTTTAGGTTATTACCTAAAAAATAAAACATCTTATTATATGAAAAATTCCTAGGTTATTATATCATAATGGTACAATTATAATTGAAGGAGGTGGAGGATGAAATAAAATAAAAATGATCGTTGATGAACATTACCTATTCTTTAGGTAAAATACTTAGGATTGTAATAAAAATAATTCCATGGTTGTATTATGGTATTAATGTGTGAATATGATAGGATAAAGTTTGGCCTTTTATATGTGAGGTTAGTGACAAACTTGTAATTATTTGAATAAGAAAATTCTACCCACATTTGTTTTTATATAAAAAGCTCAAATAACTGACCATTTTCATGAATAGAATTTATTATGTCGAAATAAATAATAAAATTGTTTTTGTATAAATTTTGGGTTATTTTTAAAAGTTACCTTCTTTAACCCATGGCATAACCATTTTTACCTTACCCATGGTAAATAATTGTTTCTATTTTTACTATTCATTTTGGTCAAAAATTAAGTTGACCATATTAGATAATATAAATTATTATGATTCTAAATATTGAATATATTTTTCAAAATTAAATTCATCTATGTTGCCAAATTTATTTTAAAAATAATCCCATAGACACGATGATAATTTGGGTTTTTAAATAGAAAATGATCAAAAGTTTTAAATATTTGTATATCAAAAATGATTATAATATTTGTTAAAATGAAAAAAATTTATATTAATATATTTATAATTTAAGTAATTATAATTTAAAAATAATTTAAAGTAAAATTTAAACTTAAAAATAAATTAAATTAGAATGAATTTTTAATTTAAAATTCAGTATTTTTTATAATTCATAAAAAACTAAAACTTATCAGAAAAATACAAAGCATTTACCATAAGATAAAGTTGAAATAATTATTTAAAAAATAATTTTTATTTCATGATATAATTTTTCTAAAATTAGTAAAAAAAATTCAAAATAAGTTTTCTAAATGTGAAAACTACTCATTAGAAAAATATCATTTTAAGCATAAAATTGGATTCATTTTAAAATCTTATATAGAAATAACCAAATAAGAATGTAGAAATTATATTGAATATATATAATATAAGTTTATCTAATATAATAAAGAAAATTTTATTTTTTAAATTTATTAATGTAAAACAGACTTGTTTTAATAATTATTTTTTTTCAGAAAAATATTTCCATTTATTTTAAAAGATTTTTATATTCATTTATAACTAATTTTTTCAAAAAATAATTCATTATATATACATGTTTAATCCATATTTTCCTAATTTAATGAATACTATTCATACAGTCTATTCTATCAGCTAGGTAAAAACTACAATATTATATATTACTATTTTAATAATTTGGGATGTTTTATTTAAACATTCTATTGTGTGAAAAAAATAAGTTTGTCGTTACCTGTAACACAATACAAACTTACTGTTTCACATTACACAAGTCAATCTTTGTGTTGCAAATAATGAAAATTATTGAAAAGATTAAGTAATTTAATATAAATATGTCATAAAATATGGGGGTTTTAGACTTGTCACCTTTCTTTGGAAATTGAATTAATTAAAGAAAAATTGTCTATAAAAATGACTTATATGTTATTTAAATCAACTAATGTTAAAATGTGTTCCTTTATTAGTTTTAAATATCTTTTATGTATTCATTTAGTGATAAAACGTAGTTATGAATGTATATTGATAGTCATTTTGAGAAGAATACAATTATTTTTATGACATAATTTTTTTTTAATTTTTACTAATTATAGGATGACTTTAAATTCTTATGAAACACCTATTATGTATATAAATAATTTTAAAAATAGACAATAAATTATTTTAAAAATATTAAGAGTAAAGTATTTTTACTCATTTAATGTGTTTCATGTTTTTATATGAATATTAATTATTGTTGTTATTTTAAGGAATTAAATTAGAATTTCAACATTCTATTGATGTATTTTAAGTCAACATAGATTAATATTGTTAAAATTTACAATAATTTTATATTATAAAAATAATATTTCATTAAATTATTTTCAAATGTTAAATATATTAAAATTGGACTATGGTGATAGTATATTATCAAGAATTTCAGCCCCTATTCATTTATAGACCATGTTATACCATTTTTATCCATTTGGATTGAGAAGGACTATATTTTGTTTTAATATATTAATAAATTACTGGACTATCATTCCCCTCCCTTATAAAAGGACACCGATTCATTATCTTATTCACACCACTTTGATCCTTCTAACTCAAGCATTCCCTTCCAAAATCCCTTCTCAACATCAAAATCCACAATATAGAGGTAATTTTATTTCCAAAAGACCATCCCTAAAACTCTTAAGAGGAAAGATAAAATATTTGTTTCAAAGAAGTTGTAATTTCTATGATTTATCACTTTTTTATTCTTTTTTTAACTCATCAAAATATGTTATATTAAATATAAAATAATAAAAATCAGTATCCTGAATATAAAAAAAATATTATTTTGATTATGAAACCTCATTTTTTCACCATCATGCAATCAAATGAGAAGTGAAAGTACTGCTCATCCACATATATGGCTTACAATCTCCACATAGTGATTAAATTCATTTTAATCACCATAATTCAGATTTGTGTACTACCACCTCCACAAAGGGATGTGATTTGTTATTCATTTATGTTTTTCTAGGATATTAATAAGAATAGATATTATTAATATATAATATTTATATGATTTAATAATAATTCTAGAAATTTGAATTATTATTTTACTTTCTTTCTTTTCATCCATTATAAAAATGAAAACAACGTTCATACGTAAATATGACCTACCACATCTAGGAACATTGTAATTAATTTTTTATCCCTATCATTATACATGACTCTAAATATATGTAATGAATATATATGATATATAAATAATTTAAATTTATATATTATATAATTATAATATATTTAGATTTATAATATAAGAGGTTAGAGAGATTTCAAACATGTTTAACTCGAAGTAAGATATTTTCATCTCACATTTATTTCCATAGGAATCATTCCATATTCACTAATTGTTTCTATTGTGTGGTGTATTTATTGTACATGAATTATTTTTATGATGTATATTTTAAAATTTATATGGATTTATGTATCTATATAATTTTATTTATTTCATGGGGCTTAAAATTCAAAATATACTAATGTGGTTATGGTTTATTTTACAATCTCATCAACATTCAGGAATGTTTATATTTTAGTATCCACCAAGAAATATTTCTCTTCCATTTCCATGTTTTATGAAAATGTTTTCAATTTCCTTTTATTATTCTCTTATGGTTGATAAAATTTATTTTCATATATGTTTTTCTTTTTTAAAATATTTTTAAAATAATACTCTGGTCCTTTTCTTAAATGTGGTACTTTTTGAATTTACATAAATATATATGTTAGGAATATTTTTCTAACCTATAAAATATGAACATATTTTTTTGTTGTTTTGTACAATATTTTTTTAAGATTCTAATAAAATCTTACAATTTTATTTTCAAATAAGATATTTTCCTTCACATGTGAGTATTTGTTTTGAATAAATGACTTTGGAATGGAAATGGTATTTTCTACAAGAAATATTCCAAGTGACCATTCAAAATCATTTTCCATCTATGATGAAATAATTTGATGTTACATAAATCTACTAGGGATATAAACCAATTATACCATGATTATTTTTTTTATTGATGTTTTTTGTTTGTAATGAAAACATTTTTATGAATCCCATTTATTATCCATGGGTTTTTCTATAATAATATTTTTATAAAACCCTATTATTTTCATGGGATCAGATATGGTGAATGTTTTATGATCTTTTGAAATAGATATGTATGATTTTAATTATGTGACATTTGTTATGTTATAAAAATGGATAGTGGTTACATTGTTACCATGTATAGTTGTTATATTATAACTAAGGACAATGGTAATATTATAACTGAGGACTAATGGGACTTATATCGCTATCTAATTAATTGGGTAATGATTGATATCTTAAGAGATAAAAAGTACCCCAAGGGAGAGTGAAACATTTTTAGTAAGGTTAGTTTTCCACTATGGAAGTATATGGAGTAAACATAGACTACTATGATGGTTTGGGGAGTGAAACCATTCCACAAAGATATATTTTGAAATGATACTTGACAATAAAAGAAATACTTTTTATGCTTATTTTTATAATATAGACTCTTGTTTTATGCTTATATTGTGCTCTCATCACTCATGTTTTTTTATTTAATAATGTTTCATGTCTAATAAAATTAAAATATTTATTCCATGATTTAATATTATGATATTTAATATATAGGGTGTGGTTTTCAAATATTATATCCATGTTATCACACCCTTATTTAGATGTTAGGTTTAAGTGGTCATTGGTATATCACTTTTTAACCCTTATTGAGAATCTTAGATCACCCTTTCTTATGTTTCCCTTTCACTAGGTTATGAATAAAGTTATTAATTATGATGTGTATGAGAATTTTTCTTTTTGTGAATAACTAATTTTGAGAGAATGTAGTGCATTTATAAACCACCTATTTATCTGTCCAAGTATCAAAAGATACAAGACCTGTATAATTCTTATGTGTATTTTTTTTGAAGAAAGTGACAAGGATTGGTTTCCCAATCCATGTCAAAAGGAATTTATTAAAATAAAAGTTTACCAGGAACACACGAGGTGTAATGAGCTTACACCAACTTAAACAAAAGAGGCAAAAAAAACTTTAAAGAACCAAGCATACAATCGTCACACAGGCTCAATACTAATAAACAAAGAGACCTTAGAGAGTCCAGGTGCATGCATTCCAAGAAGATAATTTCCAAAATTATGGTTTCATAAAATACGGTGTCATTATATATAAATACTATAAATTATTTTTCATTATTATATAGTTTTCAACCCTAATTAGTGTTTCTTACACAGAGATATCTAGCTTCTATCAATGGATGTAACCCAAAGGAATCATGCCAATGGTGAATGTGATATGTGTTTTAATGATTTTCATCATGAACTAACATGTTTTATTAGAGTTAGAATAAAATATCTTGTTTCTATTATCACATAACTTTCTCGAGATATTAATCAAAATGATCTTACAAACAAGAAAAGGAGATAAAAAACATTTTATTATGTACTTTATGTGGCAAAACCCACCTTTTTTTATTGAGTTTAATGATCCACTAGTCATTATGAAATTGATTAGTACAACTGAAAATATATTTTGCGTTATCAAGAGTTTAGAACATGATAATTTTATTCTATTAGTTTATTATTTGGAAGGTGAAGTATATCAATAGTGTACTGTTTTCATGAATATTATAAAAAAGGATGAAATTGACTCTATGGTGTGGGTTAAGTTTAAAGGTATATTTTTAAATAAGTCCTTACCTAATATTCTTCACACAAGGATAGATACGATATTTATTAAAATAAAGAAGAATAATAATGAAACTATTGATACCTATGAAGACAATTTTAAAAGATGTTTAATGTATACTTTTTGTTTAATCGTAAACCCTAAATTTTTTTGATCAATTCTATGGTGGATAAAAACCAAATCTGTGAAAGGAATTAGCTATAAGATACTTTTTTCTATAAATAAATCATTCTATGTGAGCTCAAGGTATAAATGAAAATATAGATTCACACATTTCCCATTGTTATGATTAGAAAATGAAGATAGAGTCTTATGAGAACTCAAATAAGTCACATAGTAAAATGAAATTCTAATCACCTATATATAAGAAATGTATGAATAACCATAATGGTAATTTATTGAGTGTAACTGGTATATGTTTTCAATGTTTTAAGGGTAGTCATTACACTAGTTAATGTCAAAAGGAGGTGAAAACTATAGTTGATATAATAGAGGAAAAGAAGACTCCACCTAATGAGACACCCATGATCCAATGATTCAAATTAACAATTTATGGGAATTATTTCAATAACTTTATGAATCAAAATGTTTTGTTTATATTCAAAATCAAGAATATCCTAATATACAAGAAAAATGAAAAATATCATTCAATCACAATTTTTGAAGTGGGCTATAAAAATGATGTGGTAAAAGTTATAATTATTACCCACTATAGAACTATTAATGATATATTTTATTATTGATCTAAACATTGTTTAGATATAAATAATTATAAAATGTTATCAAAGTACCACCTCAAATATTAGATGTTGAGTTAATAATAAAACCCCATAACGGTATGATGATCACATCTCAATTTTATGTAACTTATCTGATTGATGTTTATGGGAATTGTCTTCCCTCATATCTTTTTATTATATCTATAGTTATGTTTGAAGTTATTTTGGTAATGGAATATAATTATCCATATAAATCTAAGATTAATTTATATTGATGGAAAGTTAACTTTAATATTTCAAATCAAACTATGATCTCTATTTAGTGTAATGAAAAAAATGAACTTTATGGGGAAATTACATCTATTTTATGGGTCATTATTTCTTTTCAAAAGGGGAGTTTATCTCAGATTCTTGGGAATAAACTCAACATCAATGATATTCTTATTATTCAGAAGTCTATTGGTGTATTTCCAGAAGAGTTTTTTGGTCTTCCACCAAATCATGAATTAAAAACTTCAATATAACACATACCGAGTGATTCACTTGTTTCTAATACTCCATATATAATGTCTCCTATTGATATTGAGGAATTAAATAAGAAAATCCAAAATAATTTTATATTATATTCATTTGACCAAGTGTGTCACCTTGGTGTGAAACAAGATTTTTGTTATGATGAATGAAGGATCAATATGACTCTGGATTTATTAATTATTAATTTAAAAGATCACTATCAAGAACAATTATAATTTACCCCTTATTTATAATTTGTTTTACCAACTGTGCATAGCTCAATACCTTTATAAGAATGACCATTATTTAGGATATCATCAGTTGAGGGGAAAAAAGGATAATATACCAATGAAAGCCTTTAGAATAAGGTATGGACACTATGAGTATATATTAATTCCATTTTATCTTACTAATAACCCCTATATCTTCATGGGTTTAATGAATAGAGTCTTTAGAGATTACCTTGATTAGTTTTTTGAAGTCTTTATTAATGATATTTTTATATGTTAAAAGAGTAAGGAAGACAACAATGATCGCTTGACTATTCTTATAAAAACCATGAGGTGATGAAATCTTCATGAAAAACTTTCCTAGTGTGAATTTTGTCATTATAAAGTACCATTATTGGGTTATATAATCTCAAGTGATGGTATATCAATAAACACATTAAAGCTAGACATTATTGTAAATTGGATGAGAACATCCACCATGACTAGTGTCCATAGTTTTATTGGTTTTTATGGATATTATCAGTGCATTATATAGATTTTTTTACGGCTATCAAATCCACTCAAAATGTTAACTCATAAGGGATCTATGTTCCTTTGGATGGATAAATGTGAGGAATGTTTTAAGTAATTGTAGATAATGATTGTCATGACACCTATTATAATAATAAGGTTCAATGGAGAAGGGTTAGTAATCTATATCTATTCCTCAAATAAGGTACTATGATTCATCCTCAAGAAGACTAATATGGTTATATCTTATTTCCCATGAAAATTTAAGGTCCATGAGAATAATTACATAACTCGTTATTTAGAGCCAATTGTGGGAATTTCTGTTCTAAAGATATAAAATAATTATCATTATGGATAAATGTGTGACATATAATCTAATAATAAACGTTTAATGTTCATCTTCACTCAAAAAGAGTCGAATATGTGATGTAGAAGATGGTTGGAATAGATTAAATATTATTACAACTCATTACATTACCACACTATGAATGAAAAACACACATCAATTGCTCTAAGTCGAAACGATCATGATGGATAATCAATAATAAGGATCATAAATGATGAAATATTTATAGAATTATAATGGATGGATATTGAAACATGGATGTAAGGCAAGAAATATTATCCTTCTATAATTAGTGTTCAACCATATATTCAAGTTAATATTAAAGAGTCATATAAGCAAGATGTAGAGATGCACCAGAAGATGAGTAGTGTTCATGAGTTTAGCCTTGAATATGAAGGGATAATAATGTTCATGAAATGTATATATCCCATAAGTACCATACTTGAAGAAGGATTTGATGGATGGAGCTCATAGATCTTCATTATCTACTCATCCTGAAATTATGAGGATGTATAGAGATTTGAAAAAGTATTTCTTGTGTGATTGAATGAAGAGAGATGTATTAATGTTTGTTTCTTAGTGCTTGGTATGATAGAAATTTAAGGGTGAGACATAGAATTATAATGGGATGATACAACCATTACCAACACCAGAATGTAAATGGTAAAAATTACTGTGGATTTCTTTGTCAGACTCCCCAAAAAATTTAAATGGAATAAGGCTATCTGGGTTATACTCAATCACCTTAAAAAGTCATCACATTTCAATTATATTAGATAATATTTCTCTCTTGATAAAATTACTTGGTTATACCTTAAGGAAGTTTTAATATTTCAGGGATTACCATAACCAGTTGTATATAATAAAGACAATTTTTTTTAACATAATGGCTTAGAGAAGTTGCCAACATGATTTGGATAAATAGTTATGTTTCATCACTTATTATCATCCTCAAATATATCTCCAATCTTAGGGGACCATTCAAACTCTATAATACACAAAAATATTTTTTTATATGTATTTCAATGTTGGTTTGGATCAAAAACTCACTTTATTGTAAATTTCTTACAATAATATTTTTCACTCCATAATTCAAAAGGATCCTTATGAATCCCTATATTGTAGGAAGTGTAGAACTCCAACATTTTATAATGATGCTAGAGAAAGAAATATATTGGGACCTGAATAAGATAAGGAAATAGTAGAGAATTTTTATCCATTCAATAACACATAAGGTCTCCTTAGAGGCAAGAAACAAGTTATTTTGGAAATCGTCATAATGATCTAGAGTTTCAAGTTGATGATAATGTATTATTATTAATATTTCCCTAAAAGAGGGTGATGAGATTTTTAAAGAAGGGAAATCAAATCCTTAGTTATATCATTCCTTTTGAAATTATTGATTGTGTCATGTTGATATCTTATCGATTATAACTTCCACCGAATGTATGTCAAGTACATGATGTGTTACATGTATCTCTCCCAAGAAATTATATACTAGGTCATTTTCATGTACTGATCCCAAATATCATAAATCTAGAGGAAAATATTTCTTAAGAAGAACTACTAGTATAGATTCTAGATCATAAATAGAAATTTATATTAAACAAGACCACACACCTGGTTAATTTTTCTTGCTAAAAGAACCAATTTAAGGAAACTATATTGGAACCTAAGGATGTGATGTGGTAGAATTATCGTCTTCTATTTATATTATAGTGATTACTTTTAAAAGAGAAATTAATTTTAAGGGGGTATAATGTAACACCCTTATATTGTTTTGAATTATTTCTCATCAAATAATTTTATTTATTTAACTACTTTAATTACATGCAACAATGAGTTTAGAAGAACAATGTAACATTATTAAAATATTATTTATATGTTATATCTTATACATTGTATTTTTGTTTATAGCTAGTAATAAAGAAATTCTGAATAATATATGATGTACACATTTATAGATTGAATTTATTATTTATCAAGTTATTATAGTTAAAAAAGAAAAAAATAATTTGAAAATAAAAGAGTTGTTTTTATGGAAAAAATAATAATCATGAAATGAATTATTATATTAATAAATTAAATTACTCACAAGTGGTGAATTATTTTAATTTAATATATAAATAAGTTTTGAATATGGTTTATGTTGGTTAGAGTAGAGTACCCAAGATCGGGGTGAATTGAGTATTTATAAAAATTTATATTTGAAAAATAGTCTTAAAATGTTCCCCAATAAAAACAAATACAACTGATTTAATCAAAGTAATATTGTTATGAATGATTTAATTGTTAAATAACTTCTCTGATGATTGATTATTTCTCAGTAATCTTAATATTTGTTATTAATATTAATTTTGAAGTTATTATAATAGTTCAAAACAATTAAAACTTCTTTCAAAGATTAATTATCAAAGTAAATTTAGTTATTTTTGAATTAAACACTAAAACAGAAAAAACTAAATTAAACAACAAATCGGATATAAAAAAATTGGTTCGTTCTCAAGTTGAGACCTAATACACTCCACTTTGTGATCACATGCCACAATGAAATTTATATTAATAAACCTGATCCACACTCTGGATCAGGGTAAACAATAGTACACGGGACTATCCAGGTCACATGACCTCTTCAATAGTTCTTCAGGGGAATAAACTAATAGGTCACACATGGACCTCTTCCACACATACCTAGGGGAGTAAAAAAGCGTAAAAAGACATGAGAGGTAGGATATCATGTATCCTTTCAGTTCAGTACACGATATTGTGTGGGTATTAATACAGATATACACACATTTCTCAAAATCTAAAATAATACACAATAGATAAAAATGATGAGATAAGGCTAGATATGCTCTGAGTGTTAGTCTATACATCTCTAGACTTCTAGGATGAAGCAAATGTCATAATCACTTCCTCTTGTGAGAAACAGAGGATCACAATTCTGATGCACTAGTTTGCAATTAGATCTAGCTCGTTTTCTTCATTGAATTGGTAATATGAAGATATTGTTGACTCTAGTCTATGGAATCCCAGCTTCTTGATTTGTGAATGCTTCGTGTGTTCCTCATATGTATTGGGTTGATAATTTTGGTTATTTTCTCATGAATGCTAATTCTTATTTGTTCTTTCACTCACCCTTGCTTCTAGGCCACACTTCCCTTTTTAATCATGGAGTGCATGTGTTGGAACCGACATGATGCATGAATTCTACACCTCGTATGTCATACTATCAGTTGATATGTTTATAAAGAAATATCAACTATGTCGGTGCATTTTAAAGAAACAAATATGACCGTTAGAAATTAAATTGAAAAATGAAAAAATAGATTAAAGAACGGTGTCATAGTCAGTTTGGAAATGGTGTCATCATGAAAAAATGTCTCTGCGAAATGGTGTCTCATTATTTTCCTTTGAGTAGTGAGACAGTTTTGATTATGTTTTTGTACATAGATCAGAAACTAGTAGCACATATGCGGTACTAGGATCATCGTGTCTGTTTTTTTTTCAAACATCAAACGATGTATCAACATGGAACCAGGGTCACAGACTTCGATAGGTCTGAAACAGGTTTTAGTGTCTGGTCATGGTGTCTGGGTCACAGTGTCTAATAATGGTGTATGGTCACGGTGTCTGGGTCACTATGACACCCCGACCCCAATTACCCAGAGTCGGTGCATTATTACATAACATTGGGATGATCACAAGAAAGATCAAATTTCGAAAGACCGATTGGTTTAGTAGCCTTGGAAACACTAGATATATTCATAAAGTTTTACGTTACATCATGAAGTGAAAAACTACTACAATAATATATTGTCTCCATAATCCACACTATTATCCCCTCATAATATCCATGCATGTCATTCATAATTTACATCTTCACATCCTGGGAAAAATAAAAAATAGAAAAGGGGTGAGCTCAAATGTCCAGTAAGGATAAAAATATAGCAGAAACTTTCATAAATAAGAATAAACATTTAAGGCAAAGTATGACTAAAACAAAAGCCTTTTAAACATGAACATAAACATAGTATGGAAAAAATAAAATGAAATAATTCCATTTACTTATTCACATGGATATTCTACTAATCGAATAATCACATGCAATATCAATAACCACTTTCATAATGATGGAATGCATAATGCCAGACTATCATAACCACATTGCCAAGGCCTCGTGCCAATACTAGAAATAAGATTTTGTCAAGGCCTTGTGCCAAGACACTAGTTTGTCTCATGAGACCTACCGATTCATCGAGGAGCTATAGCGGGCTCCACCCGTCACATATTAAGTCCAATGCATTCCCATATGAAAAGGTTTAAATATAACATTAACATTCGTATTAAAACTAGCATACGAAATGTAAATACTTCATCCATAAACCATGAATGGTATAAAAGTAACACATCCACAGTCAAACATATCACAAAACCATCAATAAAATATAGAAGTTTTCTATCATAGTAAATCAACTTCAAATAAGCGTAAAATCCATCAATGGATGTTGACATAGATGAAATCAAAACTCTTTTTAGAGAAATATCTCTTTCTATTTTGAAATCATTTAAGAGTCATATATTTATAATATAAAACATTTTCTTTGAAAATATTCTTATATGCTTGTAAGGGAAGCTTTGAAGATTTTATAACGGTGGAAAATAGACGCACCCGCCGTATAAGTTAAAAAAACATTCTTACCTTAATTCTGTCAAAAAGTTTAAAAGAACCTTGTTTGGAAAACGACGGAAAGATTCCTTTATAAACCTCTTATAAAAAGTCAAACAATGGTATAAATGACTTTAACCCATATTCTTGTAAATAGTAAAAATGTTTTGAAATACATTTTTAGGAAACATGGATGTGGATGATAAAGAGATCCCAGTAGATTATTACGTATAAACAACCTCAGATAATGATGAGATTGCAAAATAAACCCTTACCTTGAACTTTTTCTTGGTTGAGGGTAGGCTAACCTCCTGTATAATGGTGAAATAATTGTTATTAAATTATACAATAATCATATATATTAATATGATATCATATATGATCTTTTAACATTGCTTTGTTAATAATATTTTAGAATTATCGTCGTTTCGGGTGTTAACTTACTCACTTTCTTTTATATGTTTTGTTACATTAGTCGTGTTTGTTATGGATAGGTTGTATCTTATTCATATACAGAATTATATCAATTCCTTAAATACTATTATTAATCATCAAATGATAATTATACTTTAATGGATACGATGGATAATGAATCTCATCGCGTTCGTGGAGATGGTAGTCCGTACATACGCACGGGCGACAATATCATTATTTTGATATTAAATTAATATATAATTGGATGGTATATCATATATAAAGAATCATTATCATGTTATATTTATTATTTACATGAGTTACACATCATTATTATACCCATCCAAATAATAATTTATTGAATAACAATTAAACCACGACATGGAGACGGTAAGTCGTATGTACGCACGTATGGTGATATGTCATTCAAAGGATGGATATAATACTGAATATGGTTGTACCAAATTTATAATAATATTACAGTATATAGGAGATACTGTATTCATTATTTTAGAATGGTAATAACAAAGAAGGAAGAAGTGGAAGAAGAAAGGAACATGGAAAAGTGTGGTGAAATCATTACCTCTTCTTCGGGTTCTTCCTTTTGATTTGATCAGAAGGGCTCTTAGGATAGATTTCTGACTAAAGGGAGGCCTCTAGGATGAAGAGAGGGAAGTTGAGGGAGTATTTGGGCAGAGTTTTTCCAAACCAAAAGGCTTTGAAGGTGTGAGTTAATGAGAAGGTGGAGTGCCCTTTTATAGGAGGGGTGAGGGGCACCTTTAGAAAAACTAGAAATATTATTTTATAATAAATTCATATTCGGTTTCTAATGGCTAAAAAGTGGATTATTTAAAGTTTAAGGTGGGGATGGGTCTAAAAACACTCAACCAATAGGATTTATATAGGTTTGGGTCATTATATTAACCATATCTTTTAGTTTTAACTCTTAGTTAATTAGTTTAACACTTACCATGTCACTTTGTATTTTTATATTATATAGTTAATGAACATACTATATACCTCCAAGAGACCCCCCCAAGTGGTCAATTAATGATAAAACTATCATGATATACGTCTCTTTGCCAAACCTTATATTTTTACGAATTTAATATCAATTAATAATATAATATTTCTTTTAAAAACTCTTTTATGTCAATTTTGACACTATTTGGAAAATTGATTTTTGTGAAAATCATAACAGAATGATTAGTTCGAACAAAGTAAATTAAATCAATACTAATATGTCATATTATCCTATAAAATTATTTTAATTCATTAAAAGTCTCAAATTATTTTTATTTGGGTACTTATAATATCAATTATTTTAATTTTTCACTATTATGGTAATTACTGCATCATCATTGTGTCATAAATACATCAAATTTTTTAATGTCTAAAAATTATAAATAAAATATAATTATGTAGGAAATCGTTTTATCTTTCTAATGAATATTTAAAATCTAATTTATCTTATGTATAACCCTATATTAAAAATGTTTTAGTAAATAAACATTGATTTTAACTCTTTTAACTCATCTTTGAATTAAATAATAATAAATGTCCTAATCTAATCCAAGTGGACCTAAATGATAATATTTTATTCCTAAGGTTGTTTTTGGTCGAATTAAGTTTATCCAATAGAATTAGTACATGTTTTAGGGTAATATTAATATCATTTTTACCCTTAATTACCCTATTTACATTTAACCGTGGTAAATAAAAGTAAAAAGTTACTATTCACCAAAAATTATTTTCATCTCATTGAACCAGATTTTAATCGTTGATATTAACTGTGTCTATCGGATTTTCGAAATTTCAATCACAGAAGCGGTAAAATTTAGTTTTATGAAAAATTTAGTTTTTTAACTACCACTTAGTAGTTTCACTATTCATCAAAAATTGAAGTTTTTCAGAACAATGCCAAAATTTCACCCTAAGCTATAATTGATATTCGAATTCCAAAATGATGTATATTTTACAAAATTACAAACATAAAAGTTGCATTAATTAATTTTATAATTAATTCCCGCTGTCACAACAAATAGCGTGTTTTTAGGAAATAATATATATCAAAAGATTGACAACTGTTTATGTCCAATTTCAAAGTGAAATTAATTATAATGAACACCATTGGATAAAATGGTAAAAATATATTCTAATTATACTTTAAAATCACTAAATAATATAATTTATCACTATAAATCATTTTGATTAAAAAAGTTGTTTTTAAGTATTTTTCACTATTCATAAAAATTGGAAGTTCTCAGAAAAATAATAAAAATTCAACTTAGGATAATTTAGATATTCCAAATCCAAAAGTGAAGTCCATATTGAAATATAATATATATATATATAATTAGAAAAAGTTGGTATTACTATTCATAACAGCTAGTGTGATTGGTTGTGGTGTGTTAGAACTTGATGTTGCATACAACACACGCTATCGCATTATTTAAAGAGAAGCATACCGTAGAAGCTTGGGGTGTTACAGTCATAGTGTCTGGTCACAGTGTATGGTCACAATGTCTGGGCCATAGTCTCTAGTCATAGTGTCTGGTCAAGGTGTCTAGGTCATTGTATTTGGGTTCTTTCCTAGAAAAACATAACTGGTGGCATACTCAAGATTTCACAGATATAGCCCAATATCTATATACTAACTTAAACATTGATATTCATAGAATGAATTAGTCTTAATAATTTTTGAAGGAAATCCATTATAATTCAAATTACAAGTAGTTTAAAATAATCAATCATAGCACATAAGATCTTGGATAGGTTTATTTAATGCCTAAAGAAACCAAACATCTGTACACATGATTTGAGAAAGATTAAATAGGATTAACAAGATTTACAGAATGTGTACGCTTTTTTATCAGTAAAACATGATTAACACATGAGGACTCCAGAAATCTCCCCTTTCTGATGATCACAAATCATGTGAGTGAGATATATATTCTTAGTGAGTGTGCCTCCACCTTAGTATGCATGTCTCTCCCCCTTTTGGGATTATCAAGAAGAGTGCAGTGTAAATAATAGAATACATAAGAAGAGTTCAAAATGCCTTATATGGATAAAAAGTGTCATTACAAATAGTAATAAACAAAAATATAGAAATCAACCCCATAAAAATATAGTGTACATTTTTCTTCATCACCAGCTGTCTTCTATTTTCCCTTGGCTGCAGCATCACTAGAAGCCATAGGAGCAGAGCTAGAAGTGGAAGAACAAAGTGAAGCAACTGATAAAGAAGGTAGAGTGAGAACTTCAAAAATAGAAGAGGCCAAGGTAGGTTTGGTGGAAGACCAAGGTGATTTTTTCTCAAGGATAATAGGTATAATTTGACTCAGAGCCTGAGAGACAGACATAGAAGTAGAGTCAAGGGCATAAGATGATAAGGTAGGCCAGCCTGGTCTCAAGGGTGTTGCTATAGGATCCATAATAGCAGTGCTCTACACATTAAGATAAGTCCTCAAAAGTTTGAAGAATTCAACAATAATCTCACCACCATACTGCATAACCTTTTCAAAGTCATCCTCGTTATCCATGTACTTGACCAACAAAAGAGTGAAATATTGGAGCATCTGGACCGAAGTTTTGAACGCAAGAGTGATAGAAGGGATTTTTATATTCTTTATAAGTTACATGAAGTGGGTTTTCATATCATTCTTAGAGAAGATCCTATTGAAGTAGAACTACACCTTCTTAGTAATTTCCTCTTGAGCATCATTGGAAATATTGGAATGAATTCTCACCAAATCAAGGACTTTGTCACTATTCTTAACAACCACAAATATAGACTCTTAGTTAAATCCCCTGATCACAGACTGAAGTTCTTCTTTGACAAATGTTCGGAGAAGATCGCAATACAAGGAGGGTTGAGAAGATTTTAAAAAGGAACTAGAAGCTGTTACAGCTGACGTAAGGGACTTTAGTTGATTCAGAACTCTCCGAAGACAACTTCTATACTCATCAGTCAACATATTAAGACTAATAAAAAGCTCACACATATCTCGAACAATTGGATTGTTTTTTCAGACACCTTTTCATCTTAGATAATTAGGTTGGGTTGAATTAGGGAGGCAACTTCCTGTGGAATCTGACTACCGACATCCTCGACGGGATTAGAAAAAGGTTCTGGTCTTGAGTTCATTACTCTATACATTTCTTCAGACATAGATCAAAGAGAAAACACTTTATTACATAACTATTTGTTCTCAACTCTAACTTCATGAATTTCATAAAGCATTTTCAACTGAATCTACCAAATAATCTTGTCTATCAATAGGGCAAAATCTATTTCACTCATTTTTTTCATATGTAATGGTTGAGTATTCTTGAGAAATTCTCCCCCAGACTATAGGGTAGCTCCAAATGATTTCAAATAATATTTACTCACCAAGGTGGAAGGTTCTTCTGGAGGTTTAGGGATATGATATGGGAAAGGCTTAGGTTCTTTTGAATCTATAACATCGGGAGCATATTCTAGTTTCTATTAAATCACAGTAGACCAATCTATAACTTTCCCTAAGGCTTTCTCCGAGTCATTCACATCAAAATAACTAGGAAATTTATACCATGTATCCATAGAGCTTGAATCAACAGGATTTGGAACTTCAAAACATTCTAGGTGTGGTTTATCCTCCTCCTCAACATGTACATCTTTCTTAGGACTAATATATTTAGATCCTTGATCTAATTCCAATATTTCATCCCCAATAGCATCACCCATTTTCTTTCTAGCTAATTAAAATGCTTTCTACCTTCTCTCTTCCGCAGATGGGATTATTTCAAGAAAAGCTTGTTCCAATGGTTATTCCTCAAGATCAGATTCTTTATCAAGAGAGATATCATCTTCTAAATGTTATTTCAGAATAGCCTTTTATTTTTCAACTGCAATAGAATATTCTTTAGAGGTAGGTTCTTCTAGATCAACAATCTCTTCAGGGACATGTAATTCCTTATCAATTAAGACTCGAGGAGTAGGTTCACTATCTTCCTCATCCAAGATATTTTTACCTATAGGTATAATATCCTCTTCCCCTTCTTCCTCATCCTAATAGTCAAACGTTTCATCTGGTTCTAAACCAGGATCAGAAATATCCTTAGGTCATTAAGAGTGTTCAACTGGGATGAACTTTTCATAGACCCTCTCATTATCTTCTACACATGATTTTTCCCATGTATTCCAATTGATTTTCATTATCCTGACTGTAAATTTTGAAATACAATATTCATAATCCTTAATGACTTATTCATCTGGTCCAACCAACCATCTTGCATGTAGCATAGCTGAGATTAATCTTGAGTAGAAATGGGAGGTTGACATGGAGGTTGTCTTGATCAACTCACATATGTGAAGTATATCATACTTGAATAGGTTGATCTTGTGTCCATTCTTCATAACATGTATAAAAAATACATCATGATACTGGAGTGTAGAAAAATCAACTTTTTGTGGGCTGGTCAAATTATAAACAAATTTAAACAAAATTATGGTTTCCCCATCTAGCTCAGTAGCTATATCTCTTCTATTTGTTTCATTCCCAGTTATTCTTCTCAAGGATTATTCCAACCCAATGATCTCACTTAGAGGTAGAAGAAATATATGGTGGACCTAAAAAATTTTCTCATGTGCTATCCTTATGCATGAATCCCATAACCTCGAAGAAAAAATACATATTTTCCCATTGATCGAGCTTCTGAGAGTAAAACCATCGTCTGTATCAAAATAAAATTGAACTAATAGATAAGACTGTGAATCTAGCATCGGGTATATTAGCCTATCCTCCTTTGTGAACCAATCCTTACATCCTTACTCTTTTAGTATTTTCAATACTAAAGACTTACTTGACAGAATCCATATAGGGAAAATTTCCTTTTCAGGTACCACTATTCTATTCACCAGGTTGAGATTCAAAGTCCCGTCGGGCGCTAACTTTGGTGCTATCTTCATCTTCTTATTAGAACTGCACTTCTCAGAAGTTGATGAGTATGGGAATTTTATTCTTAGCATTCAAAAAAAGTTTGAGAGAGAGAAAGGTGGAAATAGGGGTTACAGTTTGATAGAAGAGAGATCAGGTGAATATTGGGTGAAATGTCTTTCATTTTTATCATTTAGGGAGACCAAGTGTCACAAAAACAAAACTGCAGGAAAGTAAAAATGAAATATATATTTACTGTGATATGGTTTATAATATGTAAATAAAATAAAAAATCCTATTTACTGTTAGACTATGACAGGATTTTATAGTGAGACTGGAACTAGCTTTCATGGTAAGATCGTAACTATGTGACTTAAAAACTGTGTAACCGTATTGTATGAGACAGAAAGTTCCAGATAGTAACCAAGAGATAGAATCTATGAAACCATAAATATTAAAATAGTACTCTAACTACTCATGATTTATCATTCCCAACTCATGTTTGATGTAATCAATTATTTCATAATTTAATAGTCTGGTGAATATATCAGCAAGCTGATATTTAGTATTAATAAATTTCAAAGTGATATCACATTTTTTATAATGAAAGCTCAAAAAGTGATGTCTTACATCTATATGTTTTATCTTAGAGTGTGAAACATTATTTTTTGAGATTTTAATAGCACTTGTATTGTCACAATTTATAGGTACATGCTTGAATTGATATATGTAATATAGTAATGTATGTTTCATCCAAAACATTTGTGCACAACAACTACAAAAAACAATGTATTTAGCTTCTGCAGTAGATAATGAAACATTTTTGTGTTTCTTACTACATCCCGATACTAGTGACTTTCCTAAAAAGTGACATGTTCTAGAGGTGCGTTTTCTATCTAACTAACAACCACCGAGGTCATCATCAGAATAACTAACTAACTCAAATTATTGTACTTTGGGATTGAATAGTCTTATATTGTGTGTATGCTTGAGGTGTTGGAAAATTCTCTTAACAATAGTTAAATGAGATTACATAGGGTTTAATTGAAAATGAGAACACTTACATACACTAAACATAATGTCAGATCGACCAATAGTTCTGTAGAGTAAGCTTCCAATCGTTCCTCAATAACTGGTTTGATCAGAAGATTTTCCAATTTCATCAAGATACAGCTTACAAGTAGTACTCATTTGACTGTCACTACTTTTAGTGTTATCCAATCCAAAACATTTGAGAATATATCTAGTTTATTTTCTTTGATTTAAAATAATACCATCATTATTTTGAAATATTTTAAATCCAAGACAGAATATCAATTCATCCATTAAATTCATTACAAATTTATTTTGCATCATTTTAGAAAATTAAATACATAAATAATTTTTTGAGGATCCAAAAATAATGTCATTTAAATAAATTTTAACTACAAAAACATCATTATAAATTTTTTTATAAAAAGGGTAGGATCAACTATTCCTTTTGTAAAACCATTGGGAATAAAAAAATTACTTAATCTACCATACCAATCTATTTGAGCTTGTTTTAAACCATATAATTATTTTTATAATTTAAAAATATGATTTTGTAAAAAGAGGATTTGTAAAATAAAGGGGTTTCTCAAAAAAATACATCCTTATCTATAAAAGCATTTAGGAATTCACTTTTAACATCCATTTGATATAGTTTCAAATTCATATGTGCAACATAAGAAAGCAGAATTTTGATGGCTTCATGTCTAGCTACTAGTACAATGGTTTCCTCGTAGTTAATTCCTTCTTCTTGACTATAGCATTATACAACCAATCTAGCCTTGTTTGTAACTATGTTACTATCTTTATCTACATTATTTCTAAACACTCACTTAGTGCCTATGGTAAATGTGTCTTTAGGTCTATCAAAAAGTTTCTAAACATTTTTCATTTCAATCTAATTATGATCTTATAGCATATCCATGACCCAAAATTTTTCATTGATAGAATCATTAATGGTTTTTGGTTCATGATGTGACAAGAATACATGATGTTCATTGTGATTTGTATGAAAAGTTCTAGTTTGAGTCATTTATCTAAATCTCCTTCAACAACATCTAATGGATGGTTATTAAAAGTTCTAATAGCTCTAGAGGGACTATTGATTTCAGGTTCTTCAACAGGTTTGACTTCATTGTGAATTGAATCTAATGAACTTCCATAATTGTAAGCTATCACAGATTCCTTTATTAATTGGTTAGAGGATTTTGAATTTATGTCCAGATATGATACATAATCTTCTAGGTTCTCTAAAGAGGTCTTTGGCTCATGTGGATCTATTAAGTCAAATTTGACATGGATAGATTCTTCCACACATTTAGTTCTTCTTTTAAACAATCTATAGGATTTAAAAGAGATTGAATATCCTAGAATTATTCCTTCATCACTCTTGGATGTGAAGTTTTCAATATTGTATTTAGTATTAAGGATATAGTCATTTCAACCAAATACTTTGAAGTAGCTAAATTTGGTTTTTCTATTGTTCCATAACTCATATGGAGTTATTTTTGGAATGGGATTAATCAATAATATATTGATAATATAGTATTCTGTATTTACAACATTAGCAAAAAATTAAATAGGTTTGTCAAATTTACTAAGCATTATTCTAAAAATCTCTTGCAAGGTTCTATTTCTTCTTTTTACAACTCCATTCTATTGAGGTGTTCTAGGGGTCAGAGAAATTATGATTATATCCATTTTTTGAAAAGAAGGATACAAACTCTTGATTTTCAAACTCACATCCATGATCAATTCTTAAAGATTTAATTTTAAATCCACTAATACTTTCTAATGATTTGTCATATTATATAATATCATAGCAGACTTCACTTTTGTGTGTCAAAAATAAAGTCCATGTATATCTAGAAAATTCATCATACAAGAACACAAACATAATGCTTACCATTTAAACTAGAAACTCTATATGGTCCAAACAAATCCCTATAAACCAATTAGAGAGGTTGAGAAGTTGAAACTAATTTCTTTGGATTGAAGGAAATTTTATGTTGTCTTCCCTTCTGATAAGGATTACAATCATTATCATTTTGAAACTAAAGTTTGGGTAGGTCTTTGACTAAAAATTTTGTAGTTAACTTTATAAGAGAGGGAATATTACAATTTCCTAGTCTCTTATTACAAATCCAACTCTCTTTGTGAAATATGATTAAACATGAATCATTTGAGAAACTAAGGAATCTATGTTAAATGAGTATACATTTTCATTTTGTTAATTAAGAAAATACTAATTCATTTTTAGAATTGAAAACACTGCAAGAATAATTTGGAAATTCAACATGATATCTATCATCCCATAGTTGTGAAATACTAAGTAGATTATATTTCAATCCATCAACAAAAAGTACTTATGAAATTAAAACTGAGTTAGAGTTACTGATTTGGCCAAGGCCAATGATCTTTACTTTTTCATTGTCACCAAAGGTGACATGTCCATCATCATTTTTTATAAAATTCTTGAAGCACGAATAGTCTCTAGTCATGTGTCTTAAACACCCACTATCCAAGTACCATAAGCTTTTACAGTAGATCTTTTAGAAACATTCCTAAGAAATAGTGAAATAAAAAAAGATTTTGGTACACATATTTCATTGAGTCTAGTAATATTAGTGACTAGTTCTTTAGGAACCCATATATTCCTCATAGGTTTCCTATAAGAATTATGTAAAGTGATTGAAAAATAAAATATATTTGGTCCAGAAAATCTTGAAAAAGTTGAGAGTGTATCATAATTTGAACTAGCTGGATGTTTTCTAGAACTAGGAGTAATGTTGTATGTCCTAGAATTAGAAAAAAAGTTAGTTCATCCAAAATTTCATTTACCAGGTTTATAGCCAATAGAACTAGTATAATTAAAAGCAATCTATTTACCTATAATTTGTACCAAATTATATTTCCCATTAGTAAACCTTTCAACATCCTTTATTAATTTCACATTAGATTGCTTTAGTTTATTGTTTTCTTTCAGTAGTTGAGAATTTTTCTCCATTTATATAGTATGTTCAGTTTTAACAGTTGAGGTAAGAGCATGACATTTCATTAATGGTTTGTATTTATCTTCTAGTTCTTTAAATTTCTCTTAAAGAATATTACAGTACTCAATCCTTTCATAATAAGACATATTTTCAAAATCACTATAATCTCAAAAAAATATGAATCGTGTGTAGGAGATTCCAGTGTTACCTCAGATGTGATTGTCATAAAATACATATTAGCTTTGTTGGATTTCTCATCATGTGAAGATTCTGAGTGACATGAACTATCTTCAAAAGATCTCCATGTTTCTTTCATCTCATTTTTATACTTTTTATCTTTTTCCTCATTCTTCTTTTTGCACTTGATCTTGGTGCAGTCATCCTTTACATGTCCCTTTTGTTTACATTCATAGATTACTATCTCATAATAATTGTCACTTCTTTTCCAATATTTATTCCAGCTTCCTTTTTGATCATATCTTCACTTGATGTTTGGTTTTCTTTAAAAAAAATTCTGGTAAAATCACTTAAATTGCATGGATAATTGCACCATCTCCTCATCACTATCTGGTGAAAATTTTTCACTATTGGAACATTATAAATATACTTCCAATTTCCCTTTCTCTTTGTTTTATATGTGCTAGTCTTAAATGCAATAGTTTTTTTAGGTTCATCCTCCTCTTCCTTGTTGACTTTCAGCTCCATTTCACACATCATTAGTTTTCCAATGAGTTCTTTTACAGGTAACTTGTTTATGTCACATGACACTCTAATAGAGACAGAGGTTCCTATCCATTTGTGAGGTAGAAATGTCACGACCCGACCTACCCGGGATCGAGCCGCAACTACCCCAAGCCCGCCTCCATAGGCCAGGGGCTGGAGACCAGCGCCGAAGGCACAATAACTCGGGGAGGCCTTTGCCTGAGTACCTGTACACACACACGCAGCAAACTCAATGCAAAAGTGCAGAGTAAAAAAGGAGAAGTAAAGGGAAACTTCTATAAATATAAACCACATATGTGCATCAACCTCTCAACAGTACAAAGTACAAGATGAAAGTCAACTGAACAGAAAAGGGGCAAAACACGCGCCCAACCAAAAAGGTTCCACAACCCAGCAACAGGTAAACAAGAAGAAACTACTGATGGGTCTCCCACCTGGAACCCGGCCACGACTATCGCACGTGGTCCAAGCTCCCAATCTCCTACGCTCCACTGAAGTCACGCTCCACCAGTCCGTCGTCTGCAAGGGCACACCAAGTGCGGGCAAAGACCAAGCAGGGGTGAGTATAAAAATACTCAGTAGGATACCCCGAAGGCTCGAGGGAGAAACAAAAGAGGTACCTAAGGGTGAGCAGTATAGCGAATAAGGAAAAGCAAAGGGAGTAAAACATAGAGTGCAGTAAAGAGTCCAGCTCAACGCAACAAGAGAAAGGAAGAAGACTCGTCCTAACACAAGAAGCTAGGAATGGTGCGAAGGTACACTTCTCGTCGAGCTTTCGCTGCCTATAGCAGGAGAGTAGACTCATCCAACCACGAGAAGCTAGACACGGAAAGCACGTGGCATACCCCGCACGTCTTCGCCTCTCCTGGAAGGAGAGTAGCCAAAACCCAAGGAGTGGGTACTCGTACGAGGTATATACATATCCATATGCTCAACAAGAAGCCCGAACAACATCGTAAGGGGATCTCCGTCCCGTAGCTCAACCCAAGAAAAGAAGTAGCCAATAGTCCCAGACATAACCATCATCGATGCCCATCATCCCGCACGTCTGCCCCGAACTGCAAGCCAAGGGGCTCAATCACCACACCTTGACACAATCCGCTTTGGGCGGCACTGAATCGCCCGCACGATTTTAGATCGCGTCACATGAATGCGTCTCGGTGGGGAAAGTGCCCCTTGTACTTGAGAGTTCTGGGGGAACGTCAAACCACAACTCGTCACTGCCCTGTAGTCGAGAGGTCTCCTCAAATTCAAGTCGTCACAACACTGACCCGTATAACCAAGGGTCCCTCTCCGGTAATCACGGAGGAAAGCCACATACTAGCCTATTAGTAAGGAATGTGTCTGGAATTCCAACCGGTGTCCCACTACCCAGCCTTGCTGGAGGGTAATTCATAACCAAATATCGGGTGACCCACAGCCCAGCCCTGCAGGAGGGTAAACCATAACACATCATCAGGCGACCCACTGCTCAGCCCTGCTGGAGGGTAGACCTTAACATACCATCAGGCGACCCACTGCCAAGCCCCGCTGGAGGGTACACCATAAAAAGATACTGGGTGACCCACTGCACAGCCCGACCGGATGGTAAACCCTAATACATCGTCAGGCGACCCACTGCCCAGCCCCGCTGGAGGGTAAACCCGAATACATCATCAGGCGACCCACTGCCCAGCCCCGCTGGAGGGTAGACCTGGAACTAGATGATGGGCGACCCACTGCCCAGCCCTGCTGGAGGGTAGTCCCTAAAGGGTCATCGGGTGACCCACTGCCCAGTCTCTACTGGAGGGTAGACCCTAAGTGCGTCGGGTGACCCACTGCCCAGTCTCTGCTGGAGGGTAGACCCTAATAGCATCGGGTAACCCACTGCCCAGTCTCTGCTCGAGGGTAGACCCTAGAAGCCGATGAATAACCCACTGCCCAGCCCTGCTGGGGGGTAAAACTCAGAACTGCTATGGCCATCTCTACTGGAGGGTACAACAATGGCCAATCGAACACAAAGTGGGTATCGCGCAACCACCCCACTCCAGAACAACTCCCCCAAAAGAGTTTCAGTGCCTGCTCCATCACTGGGTGTCACTAGCACCGCTATCGGCCAAACCATTGAGAGAAAAACCAGGGGAGACCACTCAACCCTGCTGGTCAACCAACGAGCACAGAGCCAGGGGAAAAACTCCACCCTGCTGGTCAAACAAACACAGAGAGGGACCCTCTATGTCGTGAGAGGTCAAAGTACGTCAAGCAGAACACGACACGCACATGGGGCCCACACGACGTGTGGCCCCTAGTTAGCCCCAACTGAGCGCACCAACATCCTCAGGTACAAACAACACGTACCTCCAAGCGCTCCCGTATACTCCCAGAGTATACCTCGTTCCAGCCCAAAGGCTATCGTTTATACGGCGCCCAGCATCAATGTGAAGGCGTGACGTAACATCTCCAACTCAAAGGCCCAGTCACGACTGACCACATCTCATGGACCAATTACATTACTCTCCTAAGAGTACGCGATCACACGCCAAGGGTCCTCCATAAACAAGGTAGGGCGAACCACCACTGGAGCACCTTCTGTGCTTCTACATTTAACAATATCACGTATAAGGTTCCGCACAACCAAACGGATCGCACCGTGGTAATCCTCACGAAAAAACACGCGAGATCGACTACTTACTCACCTCCAATGGATACCAGACGGAAAAGTCACCAACACCGCCTCACGCCCGAATGGCGTCCCGTGATCCCGAGCCTCAGCCACGAAAACAGTCGGGTGCATCGCACCATTGCGATCCCCTCGGGAAAACACATCAAAAGCACTACTCACTTGAGTGCAACGGATAACCGGAGAAAAAGGTACATCACGGCGCACCACACACGAGCGGTGCCACGTGGGACCCGCAACCCGGTCCTGAAACTCCATGAGCGGATTGCACTGTTGTGATCCTCTCGAAAATGCACACAAGATGGACTACTCACTTGTCCAAAACGGTCGCCCAATGATAAAGATGAAAAATCACCCTCGACGCCCCAAACAGCCCTTGTGGGCCCCACACCATCATGTCGAATTTGAGCGGGCGGATTGCACCATTGCAATCCCCTCGAAAAAACACCCAACATCGACTACTCGCACGCCCCGAACGGACGTCGGAGGAAAAAGTCGCTAAAAGTTGCACGCAACTCAAAAGATGGGTTGTGGGGCCCACGCCTCAAATCCAGTCACAACGCCCGAAACCGTCTTGGAAACCTCCGCCTCGGTGCTAGGGTCCCAACGCCACTGACGGCGCTCAAAACGGACGTCGGACGTGTCCGTGCCGTCCAAAACAAGATTCTCCGGAAGAACGCTCGTCCACTTAAAGAGGCGTCGCGTCTCTGAAACCCCTCGTTTCGTGAATTAAAAATTCCCAAAACCATCTCAAAAACTCTTCCTTGATGCAAGATCCACGCTGCCGCAGACGGTGCGCAAAACGGACGCCCGTAGCCCGAAATACGGGCGTCCGAAGACTGAGGGGCAAAGCCCCTTGGGCCAGACCGGCCCGGTCCGGCCGGTCCGCCCTGCTTGGGTCGGCCCGCGCTGGCCGGCCCGCTAGACCGCGGCCCAGCAGCTTGGCCCGGTCCAGCTGAGCCACAGGCCGCCGCTCCGCGGCCCGCTCGCCTTCACACCCGCGCGCCTGCCGCGCGGTATTATCCACCGACCGACCACGAGGGCCGATCGCGCGTTCCGCACACTGACCCGCAAAGTGCGGGTCGTTGTTACTTCGCACGGGGCCGCCGACTCGCGGCCCCTCTCCCTCTCGCCGACGCCCTACCGGCGCCACCGGCTGCCGCCACCGCTCCAAGCGCTGCGCCTCCTTCCGAAACCGCAGCCGCTGCGCCGCCTTCCGAAGCCCCTGCTGCCGCGCCGCTTGCCCGGAGCCGAACTCCTCTGTCGCGGCAACTCGCCGGACCGCCCTGCCGACCGCCGGAAACCGCAAAACCACCCTCAACTTCGTCGGGCCGCTGCGGATGCCTCGGAACTCCGATTTCACATCTGAAAGGTGCGTCAGAAAGCTCGGATCGAGCTCTACTAATCTATGGGCTTTGTTCGAAGATCGGGCGGCAATTCGATGGTATAAATTGGGCTCAGAGAATGAGGGAATTTAAAAACAGAGACAAAATAAAACTCCTACCTCGTGGGGCTTCGCCCGACGCTTCCCGCGCGATCCGCCCCACGCCGTTGCCTCACCGGAGTTGGCTCGCCGGAGCTCGCCTCGCCGGAGCTCGCCAGAATGGAGGAGGGAAGGGGAGAGGGTGTGAGGGAGGAGAAGGGGAAGAGAAGAGGGAGGGGGTGCGTTTAAGTAATAACACTTAAACACCCCCGCCCGGCACGCCCCCGACCTCGCTCTCGAAGCAGACAAAAAGGAGGGCGTCCCTGGGGTAAACACGATGCTTCGAGCACAACGACGGTCTCAGAATTTTAATCTGAGACCCCGTTCAATAGTTATTAAACTTAGCGCTCGAGGCCGCTAAATTACGAAAACGCCCCTGGGGCCATTTTTCACAAACGGCTCGCGCCCGCGAAACTTATACCCCTCATAGGGTAAACTGCATGCTCCGAACTCAATGGTACCCTCAGTTTTCCAATCCAAGCCACCGTTTAAGAGATACTAGCATTTCTCCATTAAACGAATAAATAAATTAATTTATTTATCCGTTTAGCGTTCCGGGAGCGGGTGAGGGGTCCAAACATCCCGCGCCGACAAGTTTTATGTCGTTCATAGGGTAAACACCCCATTCCGGACCCATCCGTACACTCAGATGTCTAATCCGTCTCTCCGTTTAGGAGTTATCTCATTTATTTAGCATTTCCAGTGTGAACGCACTGAAAATTTAATTCCGGCCACTCCGGGCTCGGAATCGCACGCCGTCTGAAGGCACTGCTCTGGAATATTATCAAGAATATTCCAAAGTCTTTCTTAGAAAAAACTGGGTTCTTACATCATTCCCTCCTTCAAGATTTTCGTCCTCGAAAAGAAAAACCGGGGGAAGAACACAGGGTACTAAGCCCACACCTGGCTCCCCGTACCCAGAAGAACCCACGCACAGCTCCGCGTCACCGCACACAGACCAAAGAATTGATCTGTTCATGCGAGGTCGGCCCTTGTCGACGTCGTGAACCCACTCCAGACTTTGGGGTTAGGGCAAGGCAGTAGGGAACCTCGCCATCCCTTTGTACGGTCTCAAACGACCCGAAGGCCCTTGGGGGTAGCTCAACTCCCCAGTCAAACCTCTACGCCGCACGCCGCGACTGGAATCACCGCTTGGGCATGGGGTAAGGCCCGGTGATTCCCTCCTTTAGAACATCTATATGGTGAAACATCCAAGGATATCTGGTCATACAAGATTCCACAGTCGATGCTCTCTTACACACTCAAAAGGCGAAGGAGTCAACACCATCGACTAAAGGAAAATGCATCATGCCTTTTTTCCTTACCAACACAGTTGTACACCCGACGCCCTGCGTCACCCTGGTAACACCTCAAACATGGAGCAGGGAGGAAAGCAGATTACACAAAGAGTCTAAAAATTCTACTGCAAGAAGTAGAAGAGTCGCAAGGGGTATCTCTCACCATCCCGTGCTCTGGAGGATCATAGACATCAAAAGCTCACGGCTGCCCGCGGTCCCAACCGTCAGCTCCCGGAGCCTGACGTGGACTGCCTAGTAGTGATGGGAAGACCTCGTAACGTCGTCCCCCACCTACAGCTCCTCCCGCTCCTCTGCTAGCACCACCTCTCGGGGTACTACTCTGATCACGGCGTTGCCTCTGTCGTGGTGGTGCGCCTGCTGCCTGCCCGAAGCTCTCAGCAACTCGGGTCGGGAAGTCTTGTGCCAAGTGACCTCGCCTATCACAAGCATAGCACCGGCGCTTTCTGAGCTGCCCTGGTGCCCTCTGACACCACTGTGGTGTACGACCATGGCCCGAGATCCACTCACGGAAGGGCATCACCGGCTGAGGCCCTGCGCCTTTTCGCCACAGTGGTATACGACCACGTCTCTGAAACCGGCAGTGGGAAGGCCACCTGTATCGAGGTCCTGTCCTCCGGTGCCTGCTAGCTATGGTAGACGTCCCAGATCCGTCGCGCCCACTACCACTACCAACTGCAAAACATAACAGGAAGCCCTCTATCACCAGTGCCTTCTCTGGCAGCCCAACATACGTGGAAATTCCCAAGGGTACTATGAAAGCTCGAATCTTTCGGCGGAGACCCTGCTCAAACATCCCCGCTCAGAGGTCGTCGTCATGGACCAAGTCCGGGTAAAAGCGTGCATGGTCTTCAAAACTAGCCGCGTACTTGGCCACCATCATCCCTCCCAGCTAAAACTGCAGGAGCTCCTGAATCCGAACGGAGCGCAAGCAGGAGGGGCAAATCTCCTCACGGAGCAACAACTGGAAGTCGTCGAACGAAAGTGACGACTCCTCAAGGAACTGAGTCACCAGAATCCACCAACGCCAAGCTGCTCCATGAATAAAAGCTGGCTGCCAAAGCCACTCTCTGATTTGTCGACGTTTGCACAAGCCTGAAAAGGTGAACCACTGCCTCAAGGCAAACCTCTGCTGCCTGAGGGTCTGGCTCACCACTGAACCTCAGCGGTCTCTGCCGCTGGAACTCACAGCGCGCGCCCAACCTATGCTCAAGCGTAGCCTGCTCCGCTGAAACTGCCTGCTGCTCCACAGGTGGGGGTGCTACTACCGGCCCACCTGGAGAAAGGGGCTCGCATGATGGGTCCTGGACTATGGCCTCGTAGCTCACAGGGTCGTCGTCACGAACCAAAGCTGGTATCTGGGCTGGCTGTCTTCGCAGAGACATCCTTAATATTATCAAGGAGTGCCGCGGTAAGATGAGCATATATGTATACACCACAACAACAATGATGGGGAGCTGACTCAAGAAGGACGGTCAAAGACTCGATCCTATGTGATGCACAAAAAAATTTCCCTGCAACAAGTATCTCAGCATGTCGAGTCGACAAGCGGGTTATCAAGGTCCTGGTGAATGGATACGTCGGCCGCCGCACCATCACTGGACTCACTGGCCTGAGAGCCGCTCTCGAGACACGTTGACACTGTTGCCCTAAATCCCAACCAGTTCCTTTTATTTTAGGGATGTCCGAACAGCGTCCCAAGGAATGAACCACCTTTGATACCACTTTGTCAAGACCCGACCCTACCCGGGCTCGCGCCGCGACTACCCCAAGCCCGCCTCCATAGGCCAGGGCATGGAGACCAGCGCTGAATGCACAATAACTCGGGGAGGCCTTTTCCTGAGTACCTGTACACACACACGCAACAAACTCAATGCAAAAGTGCAGAGTAAAAAGGAGAAGTAAAGGGAAACTGCTATAAATATAAGCCACAGATGTGCATCGACCTCTAAACAGTAAAAAGTACAAGATGAAATTCAACTGAACAAAAAAGGGGAAAAACACATGCCCAACCAAAAAGGTGCCACAACCCAGAAACAGGTAAACAAGAAGAAACTACTGACGAGTCTCCCACCTGGGACCCGGCCACGACCACCACACACGGTCCAAGATCCCAGGCTCCTATGCTCCACTGAAGTCACGCTCCACCTGTCCGTCGTCTGCAAGGGCACACGAAGTGCGGGAAAAGCCCAAGCAGGGGTGAGTATATAAATACTCAGTAGGATACCCCGAAGGCTCGAGGGAGCAACAAAGTAGGTACCGAAGGGTGAGCAGTAGATCGAACAAGGAAAAGAAAATGGAGTACAACAGAGAGTGCAGTAAAGTGTCATGCTCAACCCAACAAGAGAAAGGAAGAAGACTCGTCCTAACACAAGGAGCTAGGAACGGTGAGAAGGTACACTTCTCGTCGAGCTTTCGCTGCCTATAGTAGGAGAGTAGACTCATCCAACCACGAGAAGCTAGAAACGGAAAGAACGTGGCATACCCCACACGTCTTCGCCTCTCCTGGAAGGAGAGTAGCCAAAACCCAAGGAGTGGGTAATCGTACGAGGTATATTCATATCCATATGCTCAACAAGAAGCCCGAACAACGTCATAAGGGGATCTCCGTCCCGTAGCTCAGCCCAAGAAAATAAGTAGCCAATAGTCCCAGATATAACCATCATCGATGCCCATCATCCCGCACATCTGCCACAAACCGCAAGCCAAGGGGCTCAATCACCACACCTTGACACTATCCTTTTTGGGTGGCACTGACTCGCCCGCACAGATTTAGATCGCGTCACAGGAACGCGTCTCAGTGGGGAAAGTGCCCCTCGTACTTGAGAGTTCTGGGGGAACGTCAAACCACAACTCATCACTGCCCCGCAGTCGAGAGGTCTCCTCAAAGTCAAGAAGTCACAACACTGCCCCGTATAACCAAGGGTCCCACTACGGTAATCACGGAGGAAAGCCACAGACCAGCCTAGTAGTAAGGACTGAGTGTGGAATGCAAACCGGTGTCCCACTGCCCAACCTTGCTGGAGGGTAATTCATAACCAAATATCGGGTGACCCACTGCCCAGCCCTGCTGGAGGGTAAACCATAACACATCATCAGGCGACCCACTGCCCAGCCCTACAGGAGGGTAGACCTTAACATATCATCAGGCGACCCACTGCCCAGCCCCGTTGGAGGGTAAACCATAAAAAGATACTGGGTGACCCACTGCCCAGCCCTGCTGGAGGGTAAACCCTAATACATCGTCAGGCGACCCACTACGCAACCCCGCAGGAGGGTAAACCCTAATACATCATCAGGCGACCCACTGCCCAGCCCCGCTGGAGAGTAAACCTAGAACTAGATGACGGGCGACCCACTGCCCAGCCCTACTAGAGGGTAGGCCCTAAGAGGTTGTCGGGTGACCCACTGCCAGTCTGTGCTAGAGGGTAGACCCTAAGTGCGTTGGGTGACCCACTTCCCAGTATATGCTGGAGGGTAGACCCTAATAGCATCGGGTGACCCACTGCCCAGTCTCTGCTAGAGGGTAGACCCTAGAAGTCGATGAGTAACCCACTTCCCAGCCCCGCTAGAGGGTAAAACTCAGAACTGCTCTGGACATCTCTACTCAAGTGTATAACACTAGACAATCGAACACAGAGTGGGTATCGCGCAACCACCCAACAACAGAACAACTCTCCCAAAATATTTTCAGCGCCTGCTCCATCACTAGGTGTCACTAGCACCTCTACCAGCCAAACCATCGAGAGCAAAACCAGGGGGAGACCACTCAACCCTACTGGTCAACCAACGAGCACAGAGCCAGGGGAAAAACTCCACCCTCTTGGTCAAACAAACACAGAGAGGGACCCTCTACGTCACGAGAGGTCAAATTACGTCATGCAGAACACAACACGCACATGGGGCCCACACGACGTGTGGCCCCAAGTCAACCCCAACTGAGCGCACCAACATCCTCAGGTACAAACAACACGTACCTCCAAGCACTCCCGTATACTCCCAGAGTATATCTCGTTCCAGCCCAAAGGCTATCGTTCACATGGCACCCAGCGTCAACGTGAAGGCGTGACGTAACATCTCCAACTCAAAGGCCCAGGCACGACTGACCACATCTCGTGGACCAATTACATCACTCTCCCAAGAGTTCGCGATCACACGCCAAGTGTCCGCCATAAACAAGGTAGGGCGAACCACCACTAGGGCACCTTCTATGCTTCCACATTTAACAATATCACGTATAAGGCTCCGCAAAACCAAATGGATTGCATCGTGGTAATCCTCGCGGAAAAACACGCGAGATCGACTACTTACTCGCCTCCAACGGATACCCGACGGAAAAGTCACCAACACCGCCTCACGCCCGAACGACGTCCCGTGATCCCGAGCCTCGGCCCCAAAAACAGTCGGGCGCATCGCACCATTGAGATCCCCTCGGGAAAACACGTCAAATGCACTACTCACTTGAGTGCAACAGATATCCGGAGAAAAAGGTGCATCCCGGCGCACTGCACACGAGCGGTGCCAGTTTGGACCCGCAACCCGGTCCCGAAACTCCACGAGCGGATCACACCGTTGCGATCCTCCTGAAAAAGCACACAAGATGGACTACTCACTTGTCCAAAACGGTCGCCTGGTGATAAAGATGGAAAATCACCGTCGACGCCCCAAACAGCCCTTGTGGGACCCGCACCATCGTGCCAAATTTGAGCAGGCGGATTGCACCATTGCAATCCCCTCAGAAAAACACCCAACATCGACTACTCGAGCGGCCCGAACGGACGTCCGAGGAAAAAGTCGCTAAAAGCTGCACGCAGCTCAAAAGACGGGTCGTGGGGCCCACACCTCAAATCCAGTCACAACGCCCGAAACCGCCCTGGAAACCTCCGCCTCGATGCTAGGGTCCCAACGCCACTGACGACTCTCAAAATGGACGTCGGACGCGTCTGCGCCGTCCAAAACAAGATTCTCTGGAAGAACGCTTGTCCACTTAAAGACGTGTCGCGTCTCCGAGACCCCTCGTTTCGGGAATTAAAAATTCCCAAAACCATCTCAAAAACATTGCCTTGATGCAAGCTCCGCGCTGCCGCAGACGGTGCGCAAAATGGATGCCCGTAGCCCGAAATACGGGCGTCTGAAGACTGAGGGGCAAAGCCCCTTGGGCCGGACCGGGCCGGTCCGGCCGGTCCGCCCTGCTTTGGCCGGCCCGCACCGGCCGGCCCGCTGGACCGCGACCCAGCAGCTTGGCCCGGTCCAGCTGAGCTGCGGGCCACCGCTCCGCGGACCGCTCCCCTTCACACCCGCGCGCCCGCCGCGCGGGATTCTCCACCGACCGGCCGCGAGGGCTGGTCGAGGGTTCCACACAACGACCCGCAAAAGTGCGGGTCGTTGTTGCGCCGCACGGGGCCGCCGCCTCGCGGCCCCTCTCCCTCTCGCAGGCGCCCTGCCGGCGCCCCCGGCTGTCGCCGCCGCTCCAAGCGCCGCGCTGCGTTCCGAAGCCGCGGCCGCCGCGCCACCTTCCGCAGCCCCGGCCACCGCGCCGCCTGCCCGGAGATGAACCCCTCCGCCGCGCCAACTCGCCGGACCGCCCTGCCGACCGCCGGAAACCGCAAAACCACACCCCAACTTCGCCGGGCCGCTGCGGACGCCTCGGAGCTCCGATTTCACATCCGAATGGTGCGTCGGAAAACTCGGATCGACCTCTACTAATCTATGGGATTTGTTCGAAGATCAAGCGGCAATTCGATGGTATAAATCGGGCTCAGAGAATGCGAGAATTTAAAAACAGAGAAAAAATAAAACTCCTACCTCGTGGGGCTTCGCCCGACGCTTCCCGCGCGATCCACCCCGCGCCGTTGCCTCGCCGGAGTTGGCTAGCCGGAGCTCGCCTCGCTGGAGATCGCCAGAATGGAGGAGGGAAGGCGAGAGGGTGTGAGGGAGGAGAAGGGGAAGAGAAGAGGGAGGGGGGTGCATTTAAGTAATAACAATTAAACACCCCCGCCCGACACGCCCCCGACCCCGCTCTCGAAGCAAACAAAAATGAGGGCGTCTCTGGGGTAAACACGACGCTTCGAGCACAACGGCGGTCCCGGAATTTTAATCTGAGACCCCATTCAAAAGTTATTAAACTTAGCGCCTGAGGCCGCCAAATTACGAAAACGCCCCTGGGGCCATTTTTCACAAACAGCTCGCACCCGCGAAACTTTTACCCCTCCTAGGGTAAACGGTATGCTCCAAACTCAACGGTTCCCTTGGGTTTCCAATCCGAGCCACCGTTAAAGAGATACTAGCATTTCGCCATTAAATGAATTAATTAATTAATTAATTTATCCGTTTAGCGTTCCGGGAGCGGGCGAGGGGTCCAAACATCCTGCGCCGACAGGTTTTATGTTGTTCATAGGGTAAAAACCCCATTTCGGACCCATCCGTACACTCAGATCTCTGATCTGGAACTATGTTTAGGAGTAATATCATTTATTTAGCATTTCCAGTGTGAACACACTGAAAATTTAATTCCGGCAACTCCGGGCTCGGAATCGCACGCTGTCTGAAGGAACTGCTCTGGAATATTATCAAGAATATTCCAAAGTATTTCGTAGAAAAAACCAGTTTCTTACAAGAAATCTGAGAATCCTCAGAATTTGTTCTTTGGTAGTAACTTCTCTTCCAAGAGAAATAATTTTATTGAAAAATTTACTTGAACCTGAGATATGTTTAAAAAATAGGATCATCAGGTTTCATTTTAAAGTTATCATATTTGATAGTATACATATTAAGTCTCAATTCTTTTGTAACACCCCACGAATTTGAAAATAAATATAGAATGCAATTTTATAATCTAACGATTAAACACAACTTTACCTCTTCTATGTTTAGAATTTCAAAAAATGGTCATTTAGAGTTGTGTTTAGTAAGTCATTTGGAGTCTGATAGAAAAATCATGATTTTTGGTGAATAGTAACATACCCTTATGAATATTAATATGACCCTTATGAATAGTAAATAATAATAATATTTTATTCTCTTAAGTAAATATGATAATGGGATCTTAATTAATTTTTCAATGTCACATAAAACTAATTGCACTTCAAGATTGTTGTTTTTTGAATTAACTATGACATTATTTAAAAATTAAATTAATAATATTTAGAAAATTATTTTTGAAAAATGGATTTCACTTTTGAATTCTACATGTTGAAAAATGGTAGGGGTGAATTTTTGGGATTTTTCTGAAATTCTTGAATTTTTTATGAATAGTGAAATACGATAAAATACCGTATATACAAATTATCAGTTTAATACACTATTTATGACATCACAAGTGATAAAAGGCCACTTTTTTTGAACTCACAAGCACTTATTACTACTATGGGTTACATGAAACCACAGTATTGGTTGTCTTGAGGGAAATAATAAAATAATGAATTAAATATTTAAAATTTACTCCTCTCCTCCACTATAAAAACCCCTCACCAATCTCTCTTCTCTTCAGTCATCTAAGCCTTGAAGATCCTCATAGTTCTACCCAATTTCTCTTCCCTATTCACTTCCTATGACCAGGAAGCTCTTAGTATTTACAAAAGACAAAAACCTCTTCCCTTAAGGAGTTTATCAAGGAGGTTATTTCAAGAGGTAAGGCACCCTTCATTCTCATTTGGTTTTATTTTAATTTATCTAGTTTTGTTATCCTCTACTCACCTCATATGTCCAAATGACTATGATAAATCCAGTAACATCTATACACTGGATTTATATCATATTAATGGATGAACCATCATAAATATTCTTACTCTCTCCCTTTAAGTTTTTATAAACGAAATCGACGTCCATAAGGTTCCTATTTATAACCTTCATGGACGATGAAGTTTTGATCTTCAATTTCTCCTTCATTACTGGTCATGAAACCATATTAATGGTAGAACCACAATATGATATATTTATTATAACCTAATTAATATTCAGGAACCAGAAAATGTACATATAAATATGTTATATGACAAACCAAGTTCATAATAATCCAAATATAGCCAAATAATTCAAGTGGGTTTCATCTAATGATTCATCCACATTCCATGTAACCAAATGAATGAAATAATCATTATAAATTTTTTATGTTAATAAATAATGTGTAATTTAAGTCTTGGAGATTTATAACTAATGAACATGAACTCTACATACATAAAAACAAGTGAACTAATTATGAAAATAAAGAAAATGAACACCCCGAAACAAGGAAATTCAATACAACAACTTATCAATAAGGATACAAATGAACTAAATAGAATTATGATAAACTATGTACATGTATAATATTTTTTTAAATTATTTATTAATAATTATAATTTCATATTCCAGGAGCTTATGTACAAGAGCAGAACATGTTCAGCATTAAGGTAAGGGTTTTTCCACCCGAACATCCATTTTCATTCGGGATACTTTCATTATCTTATCACCTCGATGTAATTCTTATATATTGTTATGTACTCATCATATGTTCTGTGTGAGTATCATATATATGTTTAAAAACCATAAATCTTCTTTATTTTAGGTATAGTTACATGTTTTAAAAGGAACTTTCAAAATTGTTTCAAAAATACAATCCCGATTCAAGGGAATTTCTCAATTTCTTACCTATTTTCAGGGGCACTCAATAATATATTTTTTGGAAACCATTATCTTTATAAAATAAATCATTTTATTATGAAAATCTTGTCTTACTTCACTTCTGGTTTTATACAAATATTTTTCCAAAAGAACTCTTCTTTTGAAAATAAAATAGTATTTATCACAATAATTGCTTAATGATTTTAGAAGATTATTCTCGTTTGATTAAAGAACCTTGTTGATTATTATGTATTGTTGGGGTTAATCATTTATGAATTAATATAACATATTCTATTTAATGTTTTTTGACTAACTCTATTGTGGATGATCTATCCTAAAACCATTCACCACATTATTCCGAATGGTTAGTGTTCTATGTTTAATGATTGAGGAAAGTTAGTTACATTTCATATGATTGTTTAAATATGAATTTATATGTCGTTTATATTGATCCTTGTTCATATGAGGAATGAATTGGACTTATTATGTGATGGGTGTGGCCCGCTATAACCCCTCGATGCGTCGGTAGGTCTCATGAGACAACTAGATGTGGATTTGGCCGAGGCCTTTCCCAATGTGATATGGATTTTGGCTAAGGCATTAATCACAAGATGTCTTGGATGAGGCCATGAATAAATGTTTTAGAATGTCCGGAATATGAACTTTCCTCATTATGAAGCTATTAGTTGAAAGTTCATGTAGTTAATCGACTACTAGAATACCCATGATTATGTTTTCCTATGGAATTATTTACTCAGCTCATAATCCTGCCATAATGTGTTCAAGTTTATTATTAAATGCAAGTGCTTTCAATTATTCACCTTGTAAAATGTTTATATTATCTTCCACTATATTTATTACTATTACTGAGTGTTTGAGCTCACCCCTTTCTTATGTTTAATTTTATCAGGACATGAATAAGTAATTTATGAATGACTTTCAAGCATAATCTACGAGATGTGATGAGTCTAGTGGAATAAATTAGTGTTGATTTTCCTTTCCATATATAAAGTTGAAATTTTTTATGTATCTTGTTTCAAATAATATTAAACTACTTGGTCCCTCGGGATTTATATTCCTTGTATGTATGCCAACGTAATCAAATAAGGCACCGACTCTGGGCAACTGGGGTTGGGTCCTTACAGTTGGTATTAGAGAGAGTTTAGTAGAAAATTTGGAAACTAGATTTAGAAAATGTAGAATTAGGGAAGAGTCCCTAAGTTAGTCTTTGAGTAAATACAAAAAATAAAATCCTGGTATTTTGGTAAGGAATAGATTATGTGGATGTTTCAAGCAATACATCCATGTCTGGATATGAGCAGGTAGAGGAGGCTCTAGCACAGATGTATCTAGGGCAAAAACCCGAAAACACCACTTTGAGCTAGACTCGAACGGGAACTGTTGCATAGCAACGGGACTTTCTGCACTCTTGGTTACGACAGTGCCAGGGGATATTCTTAGGATAATTCAAATTTTCTTTATAATCCATTATGAAGGATTGTAATGTAAAATATTCCTCAAAGAAACCATATTTGTGATTATGGGATTATCCATGCGTAGGATCTCAATTTTTCTGAGTATTTTTAAGTTAAGATTATAACTTATGATTCATAACCTAATCTAGTGTATTCCATTATCTAGATATGATGCCTATTGGATGGAATGGAAATCGCATGAATGCACGTGTCCCCAGTTGGGATTTTTCTCCGATGCAAGATAATTCTGTTGGCTCTAGTGCTGTGACTGGTGCTGAGAAACTCATAACTATACTGGGACAATTTACTCAGGTTATGAATAATAACCTTACCCGTATGGAGCATCTGGATCCACCACATGGAGGGCACATGCTAGATCACTTTATGTGACAACAACCTCTATCATTCAACGGGACTACAAACCTGTTTGTAGTAGAGTAGTGGATATGTTCCCTTGAGAAGATGTTTCTCACTTTGGGATATAATGAAAGAGATAAGGTTTTCATGGTAATATATCATCTATCAAGAGATGTATATTGGTGGTGGTCATTAATCAAAAACAAAAAGAATGAGGAAGAGATAAAAGAGACAGAATGGAGGGATTTTAAGGAAATATTCTTAGAAAAATATTTTCCTCGTGAGCAGTGAGAAAATATGGAGAGACAATTATTGATTTAGAGGAAGAAGGAAGATGACATGTTTCAAGGTATGAAGCTTACTTCACAAGATTAGAAAGACATGCTGTAGACTATATATGAAATTCAAGGAGCGAAATTGATTGATTATTTGATAGCCTAAAGCTATTCCTCTGGCGGGCACTAGTCTCCCAATTTTTTTCATCATATGAGGATATATTTTCATGTTCCATCAAGACAGAAAAGGAATTATCTAACTCTTATGACTTTAAGGGAATGCAAGAAAAGAAGTGGGCTGCTGGAAACCCTGGGAAAGGAAATTGGAAAATATTGAAGAAGGGAAGAGTTGAATTTCCACCATGTGACAATTGTGGAAGGAAACACCCTGGTGCATGCTAAAAGGAAAAGGTGTATGCTACAAATGTGGTCAGAAAGGCCAGATTTCTTATGATTGTAAAGGGAAGAAGGAACCAATGATGTTCAAGGCTATAGTTTTCGAGATATGGGACATCGTGCTAATGATTTTCCAAAACGTCAAGGAAATATGCAACAGAAAAGGCCAGGGGATCAGGGACAAGCTTATGCAATCACAACTACAGAGGTTGAAGTTCTTAATGATGTGGTGGCAAGTGCTTTAATTGTATCCTCGTGTTTATCCAATGATTTATTTGATTTTAGATCTTCTCATTGTTTCATATCTTCCCAGTTTTCTACAAAAATTAGATATTTCCAATTTGATTTAACAAAGGAGTTGTCAGTAAAAAATCATAAGGGAAGTGTCATTGCTACAATGTTCTGTGAATCAGTTTCCATTAGAGAATATAAATGTTCTCTATCTGCTGATCTCATCGTCATACCCATGATTGAATTTTATATAATCGTCGGTTTGGATTGGATTTCAGACCATGATGCAAAAAATATATTGTAAGAATAAGGAGGTTACAATTTTTGATGACGATGATAAAGAACACCTTATCTTTAGAGCAGAATCATCACCACCTGATTTTTATCTAGATCCACCCCCAATAGCTCAACTAAATTCAATTATTAGGGAGGAAGAGAATGAAATAACTGTGGGTGAGGAAAAGAATGATCAAATAAAGAATTTACCAATTATGAGAGAATATGATGATGTGTTTCTAGAATATTTACCTGGACATCCTCCATAATGAGAAATTAAGTTTTCCATTTATTTAATTCCTAGTTCAAGGCCCATATTGAAGACCCCTTATATTATAGACACTGTGGAATTAGTGGAACTAAAGAAACAACTAGAGGAATTTAGTAACAAGGGACTTATTCAACCAAGTGTTTCTCCATGGGGAGCCCCTTTCCTTTTTGTTAAGATCAAAGATAAATCTATGAGGTCATGTATCAACTACAGGGAGATCAATGCTATAACAATAAAGAACAAGTATCCCATACCTCGCATTGATGGTTTATTTGAACAACTGCATAGAGCTTAATACTTTTCAAATATTGAACTTCGTTCTGGATATCATCACTTGTGTGTGAAGAAGGAATAAATTCCGAAAACAGCATTTCAAACCTGGTATGAGCATTATGAGTTAACAATAATTCCTTTTGGATTGAATAATTCACCCTATATCTTCATGGATCTAAAGAACATAGTTTTAAAAGAATATCTCGATTATTATGAAGTGGTATTTATTGATGATATCTTAGTATACTCCAAAATATATGAAGATCTTGAAAATCACTTGCACATTATCCTGAAGACGCTTAGAAGACATGAATTATATGAGAAGTTTAGAAAGTGTGAATTCTGGCATTAGGAGATTTCTTTTCATGGCCAGATTTTCTCTACGGATGGAATCCTAGTTGATCCTGTGAAGAAAAAGGCAATCCAAAATTGGCCCATGCCAACAAAAATAACTAAGGTACACAGTTTTATTTGCTTATCAGGTTATTATCGGTGTTTCATGCAGAATTTTGCCCGACTGGCTAACCCGCAAACGAAGATCACACGTAAAGGGGTTAAATTTGTTTGGACAAAAGATTTGGAAGAATGTATTGAAGAATTAAAGATAAAATTATTTAATGATCCTATATTGACTCTACCATTGGGGAATGACAGGTTTTTTATTTATAGTGATGCTTCAAAGATTGGATTTGGTTGTGTTATTATGCAAAATGATAGGGTTATTGCCTATGCATCACGACAGCTAAAAATTCATGAGAAAAAATATCCTACTCCTGATCTTGAGTTAGCTACTATAATCTTTTCTTTGAAGAAATGGAGACATTATATCTATGGTAAAAAATGTTAGATTTATACTCATCACAAGAGTTTGAAGTATATTTTCTCACAGAAAGAACTCAAAATGAGGAAAAGGAGACGGCTTGAACTACTCAAGGATTATGATTTCACGTTACACTACAACCCGGGGAAGGAAAATATGGTGGCAGATTCTTTGAGCAGAAAGTATCATTGAGTTTTGAACAAGATGAGAGTTGAAAGGGATCCAATTTTCATGGATCTAGTAAAGATGGGTATGGGAATAACCATGGAAGGTGAAACATCCATTCTTTTTAAGATGGATTTCAAACCATCTTTACTAGAAAGGATAAAAAGTTCTCAGGCTGATGATGATGAGTTTCAAAAGTAGATTAAAGCTGTGAATTATGGGAGATTGAGTGACTTCCTATATGAAGATGGAATTTTGAAATTTGGGAAGATACTTTGTGTTCCCGATATACCTGATCTAAAGAAGGAATTATTGGATGATGCTCATAGTTCAAATTTTTATATACACCATGGTAGAACTAATATGTATAGTGATTTGAAGGAATAATTTTTGTGGGACAACATGAAGAGAGGGATTACTGATTTTGTGTCAAGATGTATGGTTTGTCAACAAGTGAATGCTGGAAGGCAATAGCCTGGAGGTTTATTGCAACCTCTTCCCATACCTGGGTGGAAATGGGATAATATCATGATGGACTTTGTAATGGGACTACCAAAGACTCTTAGAAGGAACTATGCAATATGGGTCATTGTTGATCGTCTCACCAAGTCAACAATTTTCTTACTATAAGAGAAGATCTACCACTTGAACGTCTAACAAGACTATATATTAATGAAGTTGTGAGACTTCATGGAGTACCCCGATCTATTGTTTCTGATCGTGATCCACGTTTTACATCATGATTCTGGAAGGGTCTTCAGAAGGCCCTAGATACTGATCTTCGCTTGAGCACTGCCTACCACCCACAAACTAATGGACAATCAGAAAGGACTATTAAAACATTGGAAGACATGTTGAGGACTTGTTCACTTGATTTTCAAGTCATGTGGGATCAGTTTTTACCTCTCGTAGAATTTTCCTACAACAATAGCTTCCATTAATGTATTCAGATGGAACCCTATGAAGTATTATATGGGAGGATATTTCATACACCAACTTTCTAGGATGATGTTGGTGAAAGAAAGCTTGTGGGACCAGAACTTTTTGAAGAAACAACATAAAAGGTGAAGATTATCCAGAACCATATCAAAATAGCTCAAAGTAGGAAAAAGAGCTATGCTGATAACTGAAGGAAGTATTTTTAGTTTCAAGAAGGTGATCATGTATTCTTAACCGTATCTCCATGGAATGGTATTATACGATTTGGTAAGAAGGGAAAATTAAGTCCCTGGTACATCAGATGTTTTGAAGTTTGGGACTGAATTGGAGTTGTAGCTACCATTTGGAAATGCCGCCAAGTCTCTCCATGGTTCATAATGTGTTCCACGTGTCAATGTTAAGAAAGTACATGACAGACCCAACACATGTACTCAATTATGAAGAAGTAGAACATGAGCCCGATCTATCTTACTGTGAAGATCCTATCAAGATTCTTGATACTAGAGAACAACTATTGAGAAATCAGAAGACTCATCTGGTGAAGGTTCTATGGAGGAACCATAAGATGGATGAAGAAACATGGGAGCCTGAGGAGCTTATGTTAAAGACATACCAAAATATTTTTAGGTAATATTTTATGAATTTAGAGGATGAAATTTGTGTAAGTAAGGGAGAATGTAACACCCCGAGATTTTGAAAATAAATATAGAAAGAAATTTTATAATCCAACCATTAAACACAACTTTTCCTCTTCTATGTTTTGAATTTCGAAAAATAGTCATCTAGAGTTTTGTTCAGTAAGTCATTTGGAGTCTGATAGAACAAACTTGATTTTTTTTGTGAATATTAACATACACTTATGAATAGTAATATGAATAGTAATATGACCCTTATGAATAGTAAATAATAATATTATTTTATTTTCTTAGGGAAATATGATAATGGGATCTTAATTAATTTTTCAATGTCACATAAAACTAATTTCACTTCAAGATTAATATTTTTCAAATTAACTATGACCTTTTTTAAAAATTAAATTAATAATATTTATGAAATTATTTTTGAAATATGGATTTCACTTTTTAATTCTACACGTCGAAAAATGGTAGGCGTGAGTTTTTTGGATTTTTCTGAAATTCTAGAATTTTTGATGAATAGTGAAATATGATAAAATAACGTATAAACAAATTATCAATTAAATACACTATTTATGACATCAAAAGTGATAAAAGTCCACTTGGTTCAAAATAACATGAACTTATTACCATTAGGGGTCACATGAAACCACACTATTGGTAGTCTTGAGGGAAATAATAAAATAATGAATTAAATATTCAAAAATTACTCCTCTCCTCCACTATAAAAACTCCTCACCACTCCCTCTTCTCTTCACTCCTCTAAACCTTGATGCTCCTCAAAGATCTTACCAATTACCCTTCCCTAGTAACTTCCCATGACCAGGAAGCTCTTAGGCTTTTCAAAAGACCAAAACCCCTTCCCTTAAGGAGTTTCTCAAGGAGGTTATTTCAAGAGGTAAAGCACCCTTCTTTCTCATTTGGTTTTATTTCAATTTATCTACTTTTGTTATCCTCTTCTCACCTCATATATCCAAATTACCATGATAAATCCATTAAAATATATATACTAGATTTATTTCATGTTAATGGATGAACCATCATAAATATTCTTAATCCCTCCCTTTTATTTTTTATAAACGAAATCGACGTCCATAAGGTTCTGATTTATAACCTTCATGGATGGCGAAGTTTCGTTATTCAATTTATTCTTCATTACTGATCATGAAACCATATTCATGGTTGAACCATACTATAATATATGTATTATAACCTAATAAATATTCAATAACCAGAATATGTACATATAAATAAGTTATATGACTAAACTAGTTCATAATAATCCATATACCGCCAAATAATCGAAGTGGTTGTCATCTAATGATTCATCATCATTCCATGAAAAAAATGAAATAAATAACCATTATCAATTCTTTATGTTCATAAATAATGTTTAATTTCATTCTTGGAGATTTATAACCATTCCAAATGAACTCTACATACATAAAAACAAGTGAACGAATTATGAAAATAAAGAAAATGAACACCCCGGATCAACAGAATTCAATACAAAAACTTATCAATAAGGATACAAATGAACGAAAAAAGTTATGTTAAACTAAATATATTTCTAATAGGTTCTGAAATATTTTATCAATAATTATAATTTCATATTCCAGGAGCTTAAGTACAAGAGCAGAACACGTTCAGAGTTAAGGTACTGGTATTTCTACCTGAACATCCATTTTCATTCAGGATACTTTCATTGCCTTATTACCTAGATGTAATTCTTATGTATTGTTATGTACTCATAATATGTTATGTGTGAGTATTATATATATGTTTAAAAACCATAAAAATTATTTATTTTAGGGATAGTTACACGTTTTAAAAGGAACTTTCAAAATTGTTTAAAAAATACAACCCCGATTCAAGGGAATTTCTAAAATTCTTACCTATTTTCAAGGGCACTCTATAATATGTTTTTTGAAAAAAATTATCTTTATAAAATCACTCATTTTATTATGAAAATAATATCTTACTTAATTTCTAGTTTTTACAAAGATGTTTTCAAAAGAACTATACTTTTCAAAATAAAAGAGTATTTATCACAAGAATTGCTTAATGATTTTAGACGATTATTCTCGTTTGATTCAACACTCTTGTTGATTCTTATGTATTGTTGGGGTTAATCATTTATGAATTCATATAACATATTTGATTTAATGGTTTATTACTAACTCTATTGTGGATAATATATCCTAAAACCATTCACCATATTATTTCGAATGGTTAGTGTTTTATGTTTAATGATTGAGGAAAGTTAGTTACATTTCATATGATAGTTTCAATATGAATGTATATGTTGTTTATATTGATCCATTCTCATATGAGGAATGAATTGGAATTATTATGTGATTGTTGGGCCCCACTATATCCCATCGATGCATCAGTAGGTCTCTTGAGACAACTAGACATGGAATTGGCCGAGGCCTTTCCCAATCTGATATGGATTTTGGCCGAGGCCTTAATCACAAGATGTATTGGCCGAGGCCATGGAAAAATGTTTTAGAATGTCCAGAATATGTATTTCCCTCATTATGAAGATATTATTTGAATGTTCATGTGGTTATTCGACTATTAGAATACTCATGATTATGTTTTATTATGTCATTATTTACTCAGCTTATAATCCCGCCATAATGTGGTCATGTTTATTATTAAAGGAATGTGTTTTGAATTATTCACCATGTGTATTGTTTATATTATATTACAATGTATTTCTTACTCTTACTGAGCGTCTGAGCTCACCCCTTTCTTATGTTTCATTCTCTAAGGACATGAAGAAGTAATTTATGAATTACTTGCTAGCATAATCTAGGAGACGTGATGACTCTAGTGGAATAAATTAGTGTTGTTTTTCCTTTACATATGTAATGTTGAACTTATGTATGTATCTTGTTTCCAATAATTCTAAACTACTTAGTTCATTGGGATTTTTATTCCTTATATGTATTCCAACATAATCAAATAAGGAACTGACTCCGGGAAACTGGGGTAGGGTCCTTACATCTTTCACACTAGATGTTTCTTCATGTGAAATAGACAATGTACCCCAAATTGCTTGGGTAGTTTTACATGTAGAAATTCTGTTAAATTCCATATCTCCTAAAGAAAAATATAATTAATTCAAGGATTTAAAATTTTTATTGTCGACAGTCCTGGTAGGTTCATCCCATGTGATTCAATCTTTAGCAGGAATATTATAGTCATCTATAATTGAAACCCAAATTTCAAAACTCATACTTTCTAAATTCATTTTCATTTTAATTTTCCATTAAGCATAATTGTTTCCATAAAATAATAGTGGTCTGTTTATTGCATAAATATCCAGTATATTATCCATAATTAAGAAATACATTGAATAATCTAGAAATTTATTATTGATAGAAATTTACAGATATTTAATGTACAACTAAAATCACAGTTGAACAGGGTCAAAAATCGAATCTGAACATTAATAGAAACACCCTTTGATACCAAATTTTGGTCGGAGTAGAGTACAAGAGCGGGGGGGGGGGGGGGGGTGAATTTAGTATCTATAAACATTTCTATTTGAAATATATTCTTAAAATATTCCCCAATAAAAATTAAAGTAGCCATGTTAATCAACGTAATACAGTTATGAAAGTTTGACTATTTAAATAACATGGAATAAGATTTATTAATTCTCAGTAATCTTAATAACATTTATTAACATTAATTTTGAAGTTATTATAATAGTTCAAAATAATTAAAACTTATTTACATGATTAAATATCAATGTAAATTTAGTGATTTTTGAATTAGACATTAAAACAGAGAAAACTAAATTAAACAACACCGCAAATATAAAACAAGTGGACCAGTCTCAAGCCGAGACCTAATCAAATCCACATGGTTATCACCTTCCACCAAGTAGTTAATATTAATAAATTTGATCAACACCCTGGATCAGGGTAAAAAATATTACATTGGACTATCGAGGTCACAAAACCTCTTCCATAGTTCTTCATTGGTATAAACTAACAGGTCACACATAGACCTCTTCCACACAAATCCATGGGAGTAAAAAAATGTGAAATGATATGAGAGGAAGGATATATTATATCCTTTCAATTTAGTTTTGGAGATAGAGTGTGTTTTAATATAGATATACACACACTACTTAAAAGCTAAACAATACACTATGGATAAAAAAATTATGAGATAATGTTATATGTGCTCTAAGTATTAGTCTATGCAACTCTGTACTTCTAGGATGAAGAAGATGTCAGAATCTAGTTCTCTTGTGAGAAACAGATTATCGCAAGATTGATGCTATGGTTTCCAATTAGATCTGGCTCTTGTTCTTTTTGGGGTTGGTAGTGCGAATATTTTCTTGACTCTAATATATGGTATCCCAGCTTCTTGATTCGTGAATGATTCATGTGTTCTTCCGATGTATTGAGTTGCATGTGTCAATTATTTTCTCAAGAATGCACACTCTTTTTTGTTCTTGTATGTGCCCTTTTTTCTGGGCCACACTTCTCTTTTTAATCATGGATTGCATGTGTTGGAGCCGACATGATTCATGTATTATGCACCTCATACCTCTTACTGTTAGGTGATATATCTACAATTTAATATTAACTATATCAGTGCATTTAAAAGACTCCAATATAACCTCTAGAAATAAAAAATGAAAAAACATATTAAAGAACGCTGTCACACTCAGTCTGGAGACAACGTCTTCATGACACTATGTCTCCTTGAAATGATGTCTCATTTTCCTTTGAGTAGTAAGATAGTTATGATGACGTAGTTGTATAGAGATCAAGAACAAGTAGCATAGATGCAGTATTAGGATCACGGTGTTTAGTCATTTTCCAAACATTAAATGCTATCTTAATACAGAACTAGTGTCACCGACTACAATAGGTCCGACATTGGGTTCAGTGTCTGGTCACGGTGTCTGGTGCACGGTGTCTGGTCACGGTGTCTGGTCACGGTGTCTGGTCATAGTATCTTGGTCACAATGTCTGGTCATGGTGTCTGGTCAAGGTGTCTAGGTCACGGTGTCTGGTCACGGTGTCTGGTCACAGTGTCTGGGTCACTGTGTTTGGGTCATGGTGTCCGGGTCACAGTGTCTGGGTCCTTTTCTAGGAAAACATAACTGATGGCATACTCATGATTTCTCTGACATAGCCAAATATCTGTATACATACTTAAGTAATGATATTCATATAATGGATTAGACATAATAATTTATCATTTAAATCCATTATAATAAAAATTATAAGTAGTTTACAATAATAAAAAATTACACTTAAGATCTTGGAAAGGTTTATTTAAAGAATAAAGAAACAAACCATCTTTACACATGATTTGAGACAGATTAAACTAGATTAACAAGATTTACATAATGTATAGGATTTGTGATCATTAAAACATGATTAACACATGATGATTCCAATATTTTAAATACACAACAAATATTCTTCTAGGTATATGATATGAATAAGTCTAGTTTTATACATAAAAATATATTTTTCTCTAAAAAGAAGTTTTTTGTCAAGTTTTGAAAGCCTATATTAAAATTAATTTCATTAATTTATAGCTAATTAATTACTTAAAATGAATTAAATATATTTAATCTGGGGGTTCATATTTGGTAAATAGACCCCTTTTATTTTTGGTCAATATAAATAGTAGTAGTGGTAAAATTTATAACCTTTGTAATGTGTAAACCAGGTTAATCATGGTTAAAACCAAATAATAGGGCCAATAATTTTCATCTTAATTCTTTTTTTATTAATTTTATTTTAAAATTATCACTTTATGATATAATTTGAGCTTTTTAATGGACATTTTTCATGAAATTAACTTATTTACTATTTAAATTAAGGAAAGCTACAAAGTGTCACACTCTTAGTTATAAATATCTTTTATATTTTCACATAGAAAAAAAGTATTTATGGAAATATTTTAATACTAAATGTTATATTAATGAAATTATTTTCAAGATAGAAATTTATTTTTAATTTTTAGTAACTATATAATGATCTTTCATACTTATGTAGTGCCGATGTAGTATTTCTCCAATTAATAAGAAAATATAATAAATGATTTTAAAAATATCAAAAGTACTATAATTTGAGTGATTCAATGTGTTATAATAATCTGCAGATAAATATGACATATTTCATTATGATAAATAATTATATTCTAATTTTAATTTTTTATTTATGTCTTTTAAGTGAAAATATTTTATTAGATTTAAAATTGATATTAATGATATTTTAACAAATTATTTTGTTATTAATTTAACTAAAAATTAAAAATAATAAATTAGGATAAAGGGTTAATATATTGTAGTGAATATCATCCTCTGCTCATTTGCAGACTATTTGTAACTATTTATCTTTTGATGGGATTTATTGTATTTGAATCTTCTATGAAATTTCATTTGCGTCCTTCCCCTCCCTTAAAAAAGGAAACCTGTTAATTATCTTATCACTACTGGAATTTAGTCTTTTCCCAACGGTAGTATACCAATGGTTTGCTTAAACCGTTGGTATAGTGAGCCTTTGCCAACGGTTTAAGAAAACTGTTGGCAAAGAGAATTTCGGTGGACCCTTTCCCAACGGTTCAATGGAACCGTTGGGAAAGGGTGCTAAAATCACACATTTCCCAACGGTTCCACTGAACCATTGGGAAAAACTCACACCTTTCCCAACGGTTCGCTGGAACCATTGGTAAAGGGGTGCTAAACTCACACATTTCACAACGGTTCCAGTGAACCGTTGAGAAATGTGTGCCTTTGCCAACAGTTTTTATAAACCGTTGGAAAAGGTTTCCCCCAAATTGCAGATCGCGATCTCTGCTCCCCATTCGGACAGAGCCCTAATCTATTCTCTCTGGTGCTCTCGCGAACCCCATCCGACTCCACTGCTCTCGCGAATCAGAACACCAGCACCCCCCATCCCAACAGGTACACCCCCATATGAATAGGTAAAATTTGATCTCAACCATATTGTTGTAGTTGTTTTAATGAATAGATTTTTTCCAGATGTTGGTGGTTTAATTGATTATTGAAATTAATATCTAAATAGGATATTGTTTGTGTTTGTGAAGACTTCTTTAATGTTTTTGTATTCTATGTTTGGAAGAAGAGTGTTCAAAACATGTAAATCAGAGTTGGGACGTTTACATGTTTTGGATAATGGATTGTGGGAATTATGGATTGTGTTCAAACCAATTTGATATGTTTTGGATAATGGATTGTGGGGGTGTCCACGGGGGTGGGTGGGTTGTCCACGGGGGTGGGCGGGGGTGTCCAAGGGGGTGGGAAAGGTTGTCCACGGGGTGGGCGGTGCAGTCTAGGGGGTGTGGGCTGTCCTGGGGGTCTGGGTGGGGTGTCCTGGTGGGGGAGGGGGTGTGTGGGGTGTCCAGGGGGGTGGTATGTCTAGGTGGTGGTGGTGGGGTTGCAGGGGATGGGGGCGTGGGCTGTTTGGGAGGGTGGGCGGGGCTATCCAGGGGGGGTACGAGGTGTCTAGGGGGGTACGGGGGTGGGCGGGTTGTCCACAAGGGTGGACGGGCTGTCCACGGGGGTGGCCGAGCTGTCAAGGAGGGGTGGGCGGGCTATCTAGGGGGGGTGGGTGGGCTGGCCACGGGGGGTAGGGGTGTCTAGGGGGGTGGGCGGGCTATCCAAGGGGGTGGGGGCTGTCCATTGGGAGAAGGGGTGTCGAGGAAGGTGGGTGGGCTGTCCACGGGGGTGGTTGGGCTGTCTAGGGGGTAGGGGGTGTCCACGGGGGTGGGCGGGGCTGTCCAGGGGGTGTGGGCTGTCCTGGGGGTCTGGGTGGGGTGTCCTGGTGGGGGAGGGGTGTGTGGGGTGTCCAGGTGGGGTGGTATGTCTAGGAGGTGGTGGTGGGGTTGCAGGGAAGGGGGGTGTGGGCTGTTTGGGAGGGTGGGCGGGGCTATCCAGGTGGGGTACGGGGGTGGGCGGGCAGTCCACAAGGGTGGACGGGCTATCCACGGGGGTGGCCGGGCTATCAAGGAGGTGTGGGTGGGCTGTCCAGGGGGGGGGGTGGGTGGGCTGGCCACAGGGGGTAGGGGTGTCCAGGGGGGTGGGCGGGCTATCCAAGGGGGTGGGGGCTGTCCATAGGGAGAAGGGGTGACGAGGGGGGTGGGTGGGCTGTCCATGGGGGTGGTTGACCTGTCTAGGGGTTAGGGGGCGTCCACGGGGGTGGGTGGGTTGTCCACGGGGGCGGGCGGGGCTGCCCACGGGGGTGGGAAAGGCTGTCCACAGGGGTGGGCGGGGATGTCCAGGGGGTGTGGGCTGTCCTGGGGGTCTGGGTGGGGTGTCCTGGTGGGGGAGGGGTGTGTGGGGTGTCCAGGGGGGTTGGTATGTCTAGGTGGTGGTGGTGGGGTTGCAGGGGAGGGGGGTGTGGACTATTTGGGAGGGTGGGCGGGGCTATCCCGGGGGGGGGGGGTACGGGGTGTCCATGTGGGTACGGGGGTGGGCGGGCTGTCCACAAGGGTGGACGGGCTGTCCACGGGGGTGGCCGGGCTGTCAAGGAGGGGTGGGCGGGCTATCCAAGGGGGGTGGGTGGGATGGCCACATGGGGTAGGGGTGTCCAGGGGGGTGGGCGGGCTATCCAAGGGGGTGGGGGGCTGTCCATAGGGAGAAGGGGTGTCGAGGTGGGTGGGTAGGCTGTCCACGGGGGTGGTTGGGCTGTCTAGGGGGTAGGGGGTGTCCACGTGGGTGGGTTGTCGATGGGGGTGGGCGAGGCTGTCCACGAGGGTGGGAAAGGCTATCCACGGGGTGGGCGCGGTTGTCCAGGGGGTGTGGGGTGTCCTGGGGGTCTGGGTGGGGTGTCCTGGTGGGGGAGGGGTGTGTGGGGTGTCCAGGGGGGTTGGTATGTCTAGGTGGTGGTGGTGGGGTTGCAGGGGAGGGGGGTGTGGGCTGTTTGGGAGGGTGGGTGGGGCTATCCCAGGGGGGGGTACGGGGTGTCCAGGGGGGTACGGGGGTGGGCGGGCTGTCCACAAGGGTGGACGGGCTGTCCACGGGGGTGGTCGGGCTGTCAAGGAGGGGTGGGCGGGCTGTCCAGGGGGGGTGGGTGGGTGGGCTGGCCACAGGGGGTGGCCGTGCTCTCGCGAACCCCCTGTCCGAACATCATCGACCCCCGTGGACAACCCACCTTTTATCCCAAATTCCATAGATTTATACATTATTTTATTATATTATGTCTCAAATTATCTAAAATATGTGTTTGATGTTCTTCACGTGACCTATCATAATTCCTTCTCATAATCTATACTGATCATGGGAAGATCCCATGCATGATTCATGATCACTCAAATTATTCTGCAGATCATACATAATGGAAGCCTTACAGGATGTGAGATGATTATATCTATGAAATCTACTTAGGTACCTGGTGAGGAAATGCATATTAATTCAAAATGGTAAATCGCATATGAGGATACCCTACTAATATGGTTATGGGATGAGGCACGCTCTGATGTGATAACACATTAAGTTCTTGTTGGTTTTACATTTTTTCAATAAAACATTAGTATGTTTTTTTCACATGTGTAGTTGATACCATGATTATTTTCTTCCTTTATCGTTTACTTAAATGTATTTTCTATTAAAGTTCAATCCTATTGAATTGTTTATGACAAAATGACTTATATGAATTTTTTTACAGAATGGACAGAATTTGGATGTATGAAACCGATCGTATCTCAAGCGATTTTCAAAACAATTTGGAAAGCTTTATAGGTTTTGCATTTCACAATGCTTCAGATAGTGGTCGCATACACTGCCCATGTTCCAATTGTGTTGGTAGACCTTGGTTGAGTTGTGAAGAAGTCAGCTACCACATAACCAAAAATGGTTTTCAAGCAAACTACTTTGTGTGGTATCACAATGGGGAGAAAATGAAATCTCAAATTGGTGATGATCGAAATGAAAGGACTGGAATGGAGAATTTGTTAGATGATCGGTTTCCGGACAACCCCCCCACCCTCCCCCTTGGACCCCGGACAACCCCCCAAACACCCCCCGGACAGCCCCCTGAACAACCCCGGACAACCCCCTGAACAACCCCTGAACAACCCCTGAACAACCCCTGAACAACCCCTGAACAACCCCCTGAACAGCCCCCGGACAGCCCCTGAACACCCCGTACAACCCCATGAACAACCCCCAAACACCCCCGGACAGACCCCGCACAGCCCCCCCACCCTCCTCCTTGGTCCCCGGACAGCCCCCCGGACACGCACTGGACAACCCCCCCGGACAGCCCCCCGGACAGCCCCTCCACCTTCTTTAATTTCATTAGCTCTGAAATGATTCATAGCACTATCAACTAAAATCTAATCCATACTAAATATGATATAAAAATATTCTATATGAATTTCTATAAGATTTTAAGTGAAAACAAAAAGTGAAATACGAAGAACTGACCAAACGCATTCGAAATGTGTTTGACGCCCGTTTTGGCCGTTTATGACACCAGAACTGCGTTGTCGGTCACCGCTGGCACATGGCACGTCCGATTGACGTGTCGTCTACTCGACCACTTCATAAATCACTCTCCCGTATTTGTCGTCTGATTTCAGGCCATTCCGACTTCGTTCGGCCCGTTTGGACCTCCCTCACGCGCGTTTACGAAGCACGCACATCACTTAAAACAAGAATATTGAGCTGTACCGCGCAAACCGCACTTCAGATTGACGTTCTGTCTGCACGTACACGTCACTAATAATAATTAGAATGTTGCACGGTGGTTTCATGTCAATACGAGGTCGTCCGCTATGAATTTGACCGTTTGCCGCCCGTTTTGGCCGTTTATGACACCAGAACTGCGTTGTCGGTCACCGCGGGCACACGGCACGTCCAATTGACGTGCCGTCTTCTCGACCACTTCATAAATCACTCACCCGTATTTGTCGTCTGATTTCAAGCCATTCCGAAATCGTTCGGCCCGTTTGGACCACCCTGACGCGCGTTTACGAAGCGCGCACATCACTTAAAACACGAATATTGAGCCGTACCGCGCAAACCGCACATCCGATTGACATTCCGTCTGCGCGCACACGTCGCGAATAATAATTAGAATGTTGCACGGTGGTTTCAGCTCAATCTGAGGTCTTTCGGTATGAATTTGACCGTTGGACACCCGTTTTGGCCGTTTATGACACCAGAACTGCGTTGTCGGTCACCGCGGGCACACGGCACGTCCGATTGACGTGCCGTCTTCTTGAACACTTCATAAATCACTCTCCCGTATTTTTTGTCTGATTTCAGGCCATTCCGACTTTGATCGGACCATTTGGACCCCCCTCACGCGCGTTTACGAAGCGCGCACATCACTTAAAACACGAATATTGAGCTGTACCGCGCAAACTGCACGTCCGATTGACGTGCCCTCTGCGCGTACACGTCACGAATAATAATTAGAATGTTTCACGGTGGTTTCAGTTCAATCCGAGGTTGTCCGCTATGAATTTGACCATTGGACGCCCGTTTTGGCTGTTTATGACACCAGAACTGCGTTGTCGGTCACCGCGGGCCCACAGCACGTCCGATTGACGTGCCGTCTGCTCGACCACTTCATAAATCACTCACTCGTATTTGTTGTCTGATTTCAGGCCATTCCGAAATCGTTCAGCCCGTTTGGACCACCCTCACGCGCGTTTACGAAGCGCGCGCATCACTTAAAACACGAATATTGAGCCGTACCGCGCAAACCGCATGTCCGATTGACGTTCCGTCTACGCGTACACGTCACGCATAATAATTAGAATGTTTCACGGTGGTTTCAGCTCAATCCGAGGTCGTCCGCTATGAATTTGACCGTTTGACGCCCGTTTTGGCCATTTATGACACCAGAACTGCGTTGTCGGTCACTGCGGGCACATGGCATGTCCAATTGACATGCCGTCTGCTTGACCACTTCAGAAATCACTCACCCGTATTTTTCGTCTGATTTCAGGTCATTCCGACTTCGTTCGGCCCGTTTGGACCCCCCTCACGCGCGTTTACGAAGCGTGTGCATCACTTAAAATACGAATAGCGAGACATACCGCGCAAACCGCACGTCCGATTGACGTTCCGCCTGCGTGTACACGTCACGAATAATAATTAGAATGTTTCACAGTGGTTTCAGCTCAATCTGAGTTCGTCCGCTATGAATTTGACCGTTGGACGCCCGTTTTGGCCGTTTATGACACCAGAACTGCGTTGTCGGTCACCGCGGGCACACGGCAAGTCCGATTGACGTGCCGTCTGCTCGACCACTTCATAAATCACTCACCCGTATTTGTCGTCTGATTTCAGGCCATTCCGACTTCATTCGACCCATTTGGACCCCCCTCACGCGCGTTTACGAAGCGCGTGCATCACTTAAAACACGAATATTGAGCCGTACCGTGCAAACCACACGTCCGATTGGCGTTCCGTCTACGCGTACACGTCACGAATAATAATTAGAATATTTCACGGTGTTTTCAGGTAAATCCGAGGTCGTTCGCTATGAATTTGACCGTTGGACGCCCGTTTTGGCCGTTTATGACACCAGAACTACGTTGTCGGTCACCGCGGGCACACGGCACGTCCGATTGACGTGCCGTCTGCTCGACCACTTCATAAATCACTCACCCGTATTTGTCGTCTGATTTTAGGCCATTCCGACTTCGTTCGGCCCGTTTGGACCCCCCTCACGCGCATTTACGAAGCGCGCGCATCACTTAAAACAATAATATTGAGCCGTACCGTGCAAACCGCACATTCGATTGGCGTTCCGTCTGCGTGTACACATCAAGAATAATAATTAGAATGTTGGACGGTGTTTTCAGGTCAATCTGAGGTCGTTCACTATGAATTTGACCGTTTGACGCCCGTTTTGGCCGTTTATGACACCAGAACTGTGTTGTCGGTCACCGCGGGCACACGGCACGTCCGATTGATGTGAAGTCTGCTCGACCACTTCATAAATCACTCACCCGTATTTGTCGTCTGATTTCAGGACATTTCGAAATCGTTCGGCCTATTTGGACCACCCTCACGCGCGTTTACGAAGCGCACACATCACTTAAAACACGAATATTGAGCCGTACCGCGCAAACCGCACGTCCGATTGACGTGCCGTCTGCGCGTACACGTCACGAATAATAATTAGAATGTTTCACGGTGGTTTCAGCTCAATCTGAGGTCGTCCGCTATGAATTTGACCGTTGGACGCCCGTTTTGGCCGTTTATGACACCAGAACTGCGTTGTCGGTCACCGCGGGCACACGGCACGTCTGATTGACGTGCCGTCTGCTCGACCACTTTATAAATCACTCTCCCGTATTTTTCGTCTGATTTAAGTCCATTCCGACTTTTTTCGGCCCATTTGGACCCCCCTCACGCACGTTTACGAAACGCGCGCATCACTTAAAACACGAATATTGAGTCGTACCGCGAAAACCGCACGTCTGATTGACGTGCTGTCTGCGCGTACACATCACGAATAATAATTAGAATGTTGCACGGTGGTTTCAACTCAATCCGGAGATGTGGTGTGGCTGACACCACTCAAAGTGTCCGTCTTTTGTTTCAAAAGGACGTCATTTTAAGTGAAAAGCATCAACTGACATACGGAAAACCGACCAAACGCATTCCGAATCTGTTGATAATTTATCCCAACAATCCATGGGTCATATGTGACGTGTACGAGCCAACCCGAGATGAATCTGAGTCGCGGTGTGGCCAGGATAAGTCTAAGTGACTCTCTTTTGTTTAAAATGGACACCATTTTAAGTACATACGGAGAAATGACCAAACAGATTCGGTTTCCGTTGAAACTTTAGGAGAACGATCCATGGGTCTTATGTGACATTTACGAATCATTCCCGCTTCAATCCGACATGCGGTGCGGCTGACACCACTCAAAGTGTCCGTCTTTTGTTTCAAAAGGACGTCATTTTAAGTGAAAGGCATCAACTGACATACGGAAGAACGACCAAACGCATTCGGATTCTATCGATAATTTAGCACAACGATCCATGAGTCATATGTGACGTGTACAAGTCAACCCCGTCTTAATCTGAGATGCGGTGTGGCCGACACCGCTCTAACTCTGTCTCTTTTGTTTAAAATGGACATGATTATAAATGAAAAGAACAACTGGCATACACAAAACTGACCAAACGCATTGGTAATCTTTTGACAATTTATCACAACGATCCATGGGTCATATGTGACATGTACGAGCCAACCCGGGATGAATCTGAGTCGCGGTGTGGTCAGGATTAGTCTAAGTGTCACTCTTTTGTTTAAAATGGACAACATTTTAAGTACATACGGAAAACCGACCAAACGCATTCGGTTTCCATCTAAACTTTAGGAGAACGATCCATGGGTCATATGTGACGTGTACGAATCAACCCTGCCTCAATTGGAGACACGGTGTGGTCGGCACCACTCATAGTGTCCGTCTTTTGTTTCAAAAGGACGTCATTTTAAGTGAAAAACATCAACTGGCATACAGAAAACCGACCAAACATATTCAGATTGTGTCGATACTTTAGCACAACGATCCATGGGTCAAATGTGACGTGTACGTGTCAACCTTGCCTCAATCTGAGGTGTGGTGTGGCCGGTATCACTTCAGGTGTATGTATTTTGTTTAAAATGGACATCATTTGAGGTAAAAATATATGGTATAAAAAAAACCGATCAAATTATGAATTGAATTTCGGATTCCACATATAATTATCATCTAAATTTTAAAATGAATACTAAATGAATTATGTATGTTTATAATTATGTTATGAATTCTACTTTAATTATGGATGTGTATATTTCGAGGATGCATTATATGTGTTGGTTGGTTGGTTTTCATTATTTGTATGTGTTGGTTTGTTCTCTATATGTATGCATTATATGCGTTACGGGTACAATAATTGTATTGAAAAATGAATTGAAAACAAGGGATTAATTGGATTGAAAATTGAATTGAAAATGCCCAAAAACCAGACCTGCTGTGCAAATTGCAGGCTGCTGTGCAATTTGCACAACAAAGCCTATGCCAACGGTTTGAAAACCGTTGGCATAGGCTCTATGTAGCTGTTTTTACCAACGGTTCCTTGAACCGTTGGTAAAAACACCCTATCCCAACGGTTTGAAACCGTTGGGATACCGTGTTGCATGGTTGTTTTTACCAACGGTTTGTAAACCGTTGGGAAAGAAAATTATGTGTTGATTTACCAATGGGCCAAACCGTTGGGAAAGGTCTTTCCCAACGGTTTGGCAGAACCGTTGGGGTAGGTTGATTTTTTCTGACCTATCCCAACGGTTCTGTGTAAACCGTTGGGAAAAGCCTTTCCCAACGGCTTACTTCCCCATGGTTTGCAGAACCGTTGGTATAACATATACCAACGGTTCTGCAGCCTTTCCCAACGGTTCTAAACCGTTGGGAAATGCTGGATTTCCAGTAGTGTATTCACCCAACATTGAGCCTTATAAAATGATGATTATATTCCAAAATACATTTTATAATTCATTATCCACAATATAGAGGTGGGTTTATTCTAAAAAGTATAATGCTAGATCCCTTAAGAGGAAATATAAAGGACATGATTCAAAGAAAAGGTAATCACCTTAACCAATCACTTTATTTATAAATATTATTTTACCTCATCTAAATAATTAATATTATTTATAAAATATTAAATTCAATATCCAAAATATACTTCAACATTATTAATATTATAAAATCACCTTTATTCACCATATATTGTTCAAATGGGAAGTAAAAGTATTGCTTGTGCATGCGTATGACTTACCGTCTCTGCGTAGCGATATAACTAATTTTCCACATTTAGATATATTGGATGATTATTATGATAGTTATAATGTTTTTGTATGATTTTAATAAAATAATTATTCTATCTGAATGATAATATCATACATACCTTCTTACCATCGAATCCATTCTTGTAACACCCCAAGATTTCACAGTGTGTTATTTCTTCAAAACAATTCAATAACTTGCACTACACGCAACACCGAGTTAAAGCGCACCATGACTTACCAAACTAGCAGTTATGAATAGTAGTACCAAATTTTTGAAATTTTATAAATTATATCTCTCAAAATGGACTTCATTTTTGGATTCATAATATAAAAATTATCCTAGGGTGAAATTTTGGTACTTTTCGGATAACATTAATATTTTGATGAATAGTGAAAATTACTAAATTTTAATTAAAAACAAATTTTTTAATAAAAATAATTAATAGTGATAAATTATGAATTTGAGTGGTTTTAAAGTATATTTAGAATATATTTTTACCATTGAATATAATTCTGGTCATTGGACAAAATTTTACAATTAAACTGGACATAAACAAGTGTCAATCTTTTGATAGTTATTATCTCTTAAAAACACGCTTTTTGTTTTAACAACGAGAATTAATTTTAAATTAATTTCTGCCACTTCTGTGCTTTGAATTTGAAAAAATGGATTCCATATTTGGAATCATGATGTTCAAATTGTGTAAATAGGTAACTTTTATTTTTAGAAATTTTGAATAATTACTTTGGTAAATATTTTATTTACCATGGTTATGGGTAAATCCGGTAAATAAGGGTTAACAAATAATATTATAATAATACTAAATTACCCTAAAATGTGTCCTAAACTTATTGGTTGAGACCTGTTCGACCATAGGCATCATAGGGTCTATTTTGGGACCCCATGGAGCCACTTGTAGGTGATAGGGACACTTTATTTTAATTAAGTTAAAATGAATACGAAAATGACAAAAGCATATATCTTTTAGAAAAACAATTTTTACATAGGGTAATATATATTGGATTTTAGACTATACATATTAATTAGAAAGATAAAACGATTTCCTACATAATGATAATTTATTTATAATTTTTAGAGATTACAAAATTTAATTTATTTATGACACAATGATGATGATGTAATTACCATAATAGTGCAAAATTAAACAAATTGATATTATAAGTACCCAAATAAATATAATTTGATAATTTTAATGAGTTAAAATAATTTTATAGGATACCATGACATATTAGTATTGATTTAATTAACTTTTTTCTAAGTAATCATTCTGTTATGAGTTCAAAAAAAATCAACTATTGAATAGTGTCAAAATTGACATAAAAGAGTTTTTAAAACAAATATCATATTATTAATTGATATTAAATTCCTAAAAATCTAAGGATCGGCCAAGAGACTTATATTATGATAGGTGTATCATTAATGGACCACTTAGGGGTCTCTTGGATGTATATAGTAAGTTTATTAACTATGTAATATAAAAATACATAGTGACATGGTAAATGTCAAACTAATTAACTAGGAGTTAAAACTAAAAGATAAGGTTAATATAGTAACCCAAACCTCTCTAAATTATATTGGTTGTATGGTTTTAGACCTATCCCCACCTTAACCTTTTAATAATCAACTTTGGATCCATTAGAAACCGAATATGAATTTATTATAAATTAATATTTCTAGCTTTTCCAAAGGTGCCCTCACCCCTCTTATAAAAGGGCACTCCTCCTTCTCATTTCTTCACACGTTCAAAGCCTTTTTTTTCGGCCAAACTCTACCCAAATACTCTCTAAACTTCTCGCACTACAACCTAGAGGCCTTATTTTGATCAGAAAGCCAACCTAAGGAGCCCTTTTGATTAAATCAAAAGGAAGAACCCGAAGAAGAGGTAATGTTTTCACCACCCTTTTTCAAATTCATTTCTTCTTCCACTTCTTCTTTCTTTGTTATTACCATTCTAAAATAATAACTCCAGTATCATATATATAATGTGATGTTATTGTAAATATGGTACAACCATATTCAGTATTCTATCCACCCTTTGAATAACATGTCACCATACGTGCGTACATACGGCTTACCGTCTCCACGTCATGGTGTAATTGTTATTCAATATATAATTATTTTCATGGGTATAATAATGATGTGTAACTCATGTAAATAATAAATATAACATGTTAATGATTCTTTATATATGATATACCATCCATTTATATATTATTTTAATATAAAAATAATGATATTGTCGCTCGTGCGTACGTATGGACTACCGTCTCCACGAACGTGATGAGATTCATTCTCCATCGTATCCATTCAAGTATAATTATCATTTGATGATTTAAAAATAATGTTTAAGGACTTGATATAATTCTGTATATGAATAATATACAACCTATCCATGAAAAACATGGCTTATGTAACAAAACATATAAAAGAAAACGAGTAAGTTAACACCCGAAACGACTATAATACTAAGATATTATTAACAAAGCAATGTTAACAGATCATATATGATATCATATTTATATATATGATTCTTGTATAATTTAATAACAATTATTTTACTATTACATAGGAGTTTAACCTACCCCAACCAAGGAAAAGTACAAGGTAAGGGGTTTTCATCTCACTCCTTATTCCCGTGAGATTCATGCCATATTGCCACTATTAACTTTTGTGTGGTGTATGTACTGTCCATAATTATATTCTTTGGGTAATACACTTTAATTTATGTGTATTTACATATTAATTGTATGATACCTCTTTCATGGGTTGTATGTTTCATAAGTTACCAAATTGGTAAGGGTTTATTTCACAATCTCTTCATTATCCGAGGTTGTTTATACGTAATTATCTACTGAGATCTCTTTATCATCCACATCCATGTTTCTTAAAAATGTATTTCAAAACATTTTTACTATTTACAAGAATATGGGTTAAAGTCATTTATACCCTTTTTTGTCTTTTTATAAGTGGTTTATAAAGGAATCATTCTGTTGTTTTCCAAACAAGGTGCTTTTTATCCTTTTTGACAGAATTAAGGTAAGAATGTTTTTTTAACTTATACGGCGGATGCGGTTATTTTCTGTCGTTATAAAATCGTCGAAGCTTCCCTTACAAGATTATAATAATATTTTCAAAGAAAATGTTTTATTTCATAAATATAAGATGCTTAAATGATTTCAAAATAGAAAGAGATATTTCCCTAAAAAGTGTTTTGATTTCATCTATGTCAACATCCTTCGATGGATTTTACGCTTATTTGAAGTTGATTTATTATGATACAAAACTTCTATATTGTATTGAAGGTTTTGTGATATGTTTGACTATGGATGTGCTATTTTTATACCGTTCATAGTTTATGGTGAAAGTATTGACATTTCATAAGCTAGTTTTAATATTAATGTTTATGTTATGTTTAAACCCTTTCATATGGGAATGCATTGGACTTAATATGTGATGGGTGGAGCCCGCTATAGCTCCTCGATGCATCGGTAGGTCTCATGAGACAAACTAGTTTCTTGGCACAAAGCCTTGGAAAAATCTTATTTGTTGTCTTGGCACGAGGCCTTGGCTATGTGGTTATGATAGTCTAGCATTATGCATTCCATCATTATGAAAGTGGTTATTGATATTGCATGTGATTATTCTATTAGTATAATATCCATGTGAATAAGTAAATGGAATTATTTCATTTTATTTTTTCCATACTATGTTTAAGTTCATGTTTAAAAGGCTTTTGTTTTAGTTATACATTCCCTTAAATTTTTATTCTTATTTATGAAAGTTTCCTCTATATTGTTATCCTTACTGGGCATTTGAACTCACCCCTTTTCTATGTTTTATTATTCCCAGGAAGTGAAGAATTAAATTATGAATGACCTGTAGGGATATTATGAGGGGATAATAGTGTGGATTATGGAGGCAATATGTTGTTGTAGTAGTTTTTCACTTCATGATGTAATGTAAAACTTTATGAATATATCTAGTGTTTCCAAGGCTATTAAACCAATCGGTATTTTGAGATTTGATCTTTCTTGTGATCATGAAAATGTTATGTAAAAATGCACCAACTCTGGGTAACTGGGGTCGGGGCGTTACAGTTGGTATCAGAGGAATTTTAGTACAAACCTTGGAAGCTAGATTTAGATAAACTCTGATTAGAGCACGTAGACCTAAGATTAACTTTGAGGATTAATATAGAAGAACTTCCTAGAATTTTGATATTGTAGATATTTTGTGTGTTATCCAAGCAATACATCCCTGTCTAGATACGAGCAGGTAGAGTCGGCTCTGGCACAGATGTACCTAGGGGTAAAACCCGAAAACACCGCTTTGAGCTAGAATCGAACGGGAACTGGTGCACGACAACGGGCCTTGCTGCACTCTTGGTTATGACACTCCCGGGGGATATTCTTAGGATAATTCTCATTTTCTTAACAAACCATTATGAAGGGTTTATGAGTATATACTTCCTAAAAGGAGAAATTTTTATGATTATGGATTATATCCATAGACTATTTAATTTATGTTATGTGTTTTACAAGTTTAGGATTAGGTATTGTTATTCATAAACTAATCTAGTGTATTCCATTGTTTAGAAATGGCGCCCAGTAGAAGGAATGATAACTCCAGTAATGCACATGATTCAAAGAGAAAGAAGGATCATATATTTCATGGTCTTAAGCCAGAATTTATAAGAGAAATAGTCTCCTATGTATTATCATCATATGAAGAAATAATATCATGTGTTTATAAGAAAAGTAAATAGTTTACTGAGTCCTATGGCTTTGAAGGGAAGCAAGAGAAGAAAAGGATAGAAGAAACAAAGATGGATAAAGGGAAGAGGGAAAAAAAGAATTTTCCCATATGTGATAATTGTGGGAAGAAACACCCTGGAACTTGCCTGAATGGAATGGGAGTTTGATATATGTGTGGAGGAAAAGGGCAGAAAGTACGTGACTGCAAGGGTAAGAAAATGGTTTCAAATTTACAATGATTCATTTGCAAGGAGTTTAGACACTATGCACAGCTTTGTACCAGTCATCAGACTATGCCGCAAATTATGCTATTGGATAATAATCAAGTTATGATACTACCACAGATGAAGAGGAATGACTATGGTTCTTGTGTTGATTATGTCATTTGAGTGTTGTATCAACAATGTACCTGTTATAATAATTATGGAGTATATAAGGATTGTACTGTAGTACTATTTCATTAAAGACTTGAGATTGTGTGGAACAAAGAATAGTTCTTCAATAGAAGGATAAATTTTTGGAAAATATATGGTTGAGAGAATGATAAACCAAAATATAGTTCTGATACCGAGGTAGTGATTTTGGAATAATACATGATTGATTTGGATAAATTATTTTGGATATTCCTGACTACCTTGAAACTGATTAATGATTTATATATTCAATCATTGTTGGGGTATAAAACATTTTTGGATTGAAGGAATATATCTATTATTCTTTAAGGAATAAGGTATCATGAATTTAATCAATAAGGTTTTATGGTAATTCAGGATGTTGCAGTGTTTTGAAAGAATACACGATGAAGGTGTTCACATGTTATTACATGAAAAAGGATCTTTATTGTGTTTACCTTCCTTATAAATTTTGGACTGATGTATTTTGGATAGTTCTAGTTTGGATTATTTTGGATTTCCATAAAAGGAAATCCCGGAGGTCGGGCGGCAACCCGTCGCGTCCGGCAAGGCCGCGAGACTTGAACCCACAACCGAAGGGCGACAAGGGTGTATCACCTACCACTGACCCACGTGATGTCCGAGATTAAATAATGTAGTTTTTTTAAAAGATCTAGTAGATGAATTATAAATTCGTTTTTTTAGAACCCTATATGAATAGGATAGATAAAATATATTTTCTCTATTATCTTTTAGAGTGAAAGATGAGTTTGTGGTAGAAATTAGTTAAAGGATGGAACTCTACTTGTCAAGAATATATTTTTATTCTTCTCTTATTCGATGAAGAAATTAATTCTTATAATTTATTTAAGGAATAATAAAACAAAAAATGTGTTATCCTAATACCCTATGTTTTGTTGAACCGATGGCATTTCAAATCATCATAGATTAATGAATATAAGGACCTCAATTTTACACTTGTTTGTGATTGATGACCTCAATCACTACCTATAAATATTTACGTTTTCCCTCTAATTATATGTCTCTAATTTCCACCAATGATCTACTAATTGAAATCATAATTTGGTGGTGACCCTTTGATTTCTCTTTTCCTCATATTAAGACTAAATTTTAGTAACCCAATTTCCGATGTGGGTTTTCCCATAAAGATATTTTTTATTTTCAACCTTTTATTTTCGAAGAACAATTTAAAATTGAGAGGACGCAATTTATTGAAGGAGGGGAGAATGTAACACCCCAAGATTTCATAGTGTGTTATTTCTTTAAAACAATTCAATAACTTTCACTACACGCAACACCGAGTTAAAGCGCATCATGACTTACCAAACTAGCCGTTATGAATAGTAATACCTACTTTTTGAAATTTTATAAATTCTATCTCTCAAAATGGACTTCATTTTTGGATTCTTAATATCAAAATTATCCTAGGGTGAAAATTCGGTACTTTTCGGATAACTTTAATATTTTGATGAATAGTGAAAATTACTAAATTTTAATTAAAAACAACTTTTTTAATCAAAATAATTAGTAGTGATAAATTATGAATTTGAGTGGTTTTAAAGTATATTTAGAATATATTTTTACCATTTAATATAATGCTGGTCATTGGACATAATTTTATAATTAAACTGGACATAAACAAGTGTCAATCTTTTGATAGTTATTATCTCTTAAAAACACGCTTTTTGTTTTAACAACGGGAATTAATTTTAAATTAATTTCTGCCACTTATGTGTTTTGAATTTGAAAAAATGGATTCCATATTTGGAATCAGGATGTTCAAATTGTGTAAATAGGTAACTTTTATTTTTAGACATTTTGAATAATTACTTCGGTAAATATTTTATTTACCATGGTTAAGGGTAAATCCAGTAAATAAGGGTTAACAAATAATATTATAATAATACTAAATTATCCTAAAACCTATCCTAGACTTATTGGTTAATACATGTTCGACCATAGGCATCTTTGGGTCGATTTTGGGACCCCATGGATCCATTTGTAGGTGATAGGGACACTTTATTTTAATTAAGTTAAAATGAATACAAAAATGACACAAGCATATATCTTTTAGAAAAACAATTTTTACATAGGGTTATATATGTTGGATTTTCGACTATTAATATTCATTAGAAATCTAAAAATATTTCCTAAATAATTATATTTTATTTATAATTTTTAGAGATTACATAATTTAATTTATTTATGACACAATGATGATGTAGTAATTACCATAATAGTGAAAAATTAAACTAATTGATATCATAAATACCCAAATAAATATAATTTGAACCTTTTAATTAATTACAATAATTTTCTAGGATACTATGACATATTAGTATTGATTTAATTAACTTTTTTCTAAGTAATCATTCTGTTATGAGTTCCAAAAAAATCAACTATTGAATAGTGTCAAAATTGACATAAAAGAGTTTTTAAAACAAATATCATATTATTAATTGATATTAAATTCTTAAAAATATAAGGATCGGCCAAGAGACTTATATCATGATAGTTGTATCATTAATGGACTACTTGGGGGTATCTTGGATGTATATAGTATTTTTATTAACTATATAATATAAAAATACAAAGTGACATGGTAAATGTCAAACTAATTAACTAAGAGTTAAAACTAAAAGATAATGTTAATATAGTAACCAAAACCTGTCTAAATTCTATTGGATGAATGATTTTAGACCTATACCCACATTAAACGTGGAATAATAAACTTTTGAGCCATTAGAAACCGAATATGAATTTATTATAAATTAATATTTCTAGCTTTTCCAAAGGTGCCCCTCACCCCTCTTATAAAAGGGAACTCCTCCTTCTCATTTCTTCACACCTTCAAAGATTTTTTGTTCAGCCAAACTCTGCCCAAATACTCTCTAAAATTCCCTAAATACAACATAGAGGCATTAGTTTGATCATAAAACCAACCTAAAGAGCCCTTTTGATTAAATCAAAAGGAAGAACCCGAAGAAGAGGTAATGTTTTCACCACCCTTTTTCAAATTTATATCTTCTTCAACTTCTTCTTTATTTGTTATTACCATTATAAAATAATAACTCCAGTATCATATATATACTGTGATGTTATTATAAATATGGTACTACCAAATTCAGTATTCTATCCAGCCTTTGAATAACATGTCACCATACGTGCGTACGTACGGCTTACCGTCTCCACGTCGTGGTGTAATTGTTATTCAATATATTATTATTTGGATGGGTATAATAATGATGTGTAACTCATGTAAATAATAAATATAACATGTTAAGGATTCTGTATATATGATATACCATCCATTTATATATTATTTTAATATCAAAATAATGATATTGTCGCTCGTGCGTACGTACGGACTACCGTCTCCACGAACGCGATGAGATTCATTCTCCATCGTATCCATTAAAGTATAATTATCATTTGATGATTTAAAAATAATGTTTAAGGACATGATATCATTCTGTATGTTAATAATATACAACATATCCATTAAAAACATGGCTTATGTACCAAAACATATAAAATAAAATGAGTAAGTTAACACCCGAAACGACGATAATACTAAGATATTATTAACAAAGCAATGTTAAAAGATCATATACGATATCATGTGAAAATATATGATTATTGTATAATTTAATAACAATTATTTCACTATTATACAGGAGGTTAACCTACCACAACCAAGGAAAAGTACAAGGTAAGGGGTTTTCATCTCACTCCTTATTCCCGTGAGATTCATGCCATATTGCCACCATTACCTTTTGTGTGATGTATGTACTGCCCATAATTATATTCTTTGTGTAATAAACTTTAATTTATGTGTATTTACATATTCATTGTATGATACCTCTTTCATGGGTTTTATGTTTCATGAGTTACCAAATTGGTAAGGGTTTATTTCACAATCTCTTCATTATCCAAGGTTGTTTATACGTAATTATCTACTGGGATCTCTTTATCATCCACATCCATGTTTTTTAAAAATGTATTTCAAAACATTTTTACTATTTACAAGAATATAGGTTAAAGTAATTTATACCCTTGTTTTACTTTTTATAAATGGTTTATAAAGGAATCTTTCCATCATTTTCCAAACAAGGTTCTTTTTAACCTTTTCGACAGAATTAAGGTAAGAATGTTTTTTTAACTTATATGGCGGGTGCGGTTATTTTCCGCCGTTATAAAATCGTCGAAGCTTCCCATACAAGATTATAAGAATATTTTCAATGAAAATGTTTTATTTTATAAATATACGACTCTTAAATGATTTCAAAATAGAAAGAGATATTTCTCTAAAAAGAGTTTTGATTTCATCTATTTCAACATCCTTCGATGGATTTTACGCTTATTTGAAGTTGAATTATTATGATACAAAACTTCTATATTGTATTGAAGGTTTTGTGATATGTTTGACTGTGGATGTTCTATTTTTATACCGTTCATAGTTTATGGTGAAAGTATTGATATTTCGTATGCTAGTTTTAATACGAATGTTTATGTAATGTTTAAACCTTTTCATATGGGAATGAATTGAACATAATATGTGACGGGTGGAGCCCACTATAGCTCCTCGATGCATCGGTAGGTCAACAAACTAGTGTATTGGAACAAGGCCTTGGAAAAATCTTATTTGTAGTCTTGGCATGAGGCCTTGGATATGTGGTTATGATAGTCTGGCATTATGCATTCCATCATTATGAAATTGGTTATTGATATTGCATGTGATTATTTGATTAGTAGAATATCCATGTGAATAAGTAAATGGAATTATTTCATTTTATTTTTGCTATACAATGTTTATGTTCATGTTTAAAAGGCTTTTGTTTTAGTTATACATTGCCTTAAATGTTTATTCTTATTTATGAAAGTGTCCTCTATATTGTTATCCTTACTGGGCATTTGAGCTCACCCCTTCTCTATGTTTTATTTTTCCCAGGAAGTGAAGAAGTAAATTATGAATGACCTGTAGGGATATTACGGGGGGATAATAGTGTGGATTATGGAGACAATATGTTGTTGTAGTAGTTTTTCACTTCATGATGTAATGTAAAACTTTATGAATATATCTAGTGTTTCCAAGGCTCTTAAACCAATCAGTCTTTCGAGATTTGATCTTTCTTGTAATCATGCCAATGTTATGTAATAATGCACCGAATCTGGGTAACTGGGGTCGGGGCGTTACAATTCTAAAATGATAACATCATTTGTACGTGTGGACTACCACCTCTTTGAAGAGATGTGATTTTTTATTTCTATTTTTCTTGGATGGTAATAAGGATGTATATGATTAATTTAAATTATATAACAATTATTCCTTAAATTTTAATTATTATTTTCTTTTCATTCATTCCATCCATAAAAAAAATGAAAACAACATTCATGTGTACATATGGGGAATTGTCTCCATGAATATTGCAATCCATTTTATATAGATAAAATTATATATAAACCTATATAAATATAATGAATATATATATATATATGATATTATAATATTTTACCGGATTTGGGTATATATTTATAATCAATTAATATTTATTATATATAATTCTAGAGATATTTTGTAAAGACCCGTAAAATTCAAGGGAAATTTTTTCTTAATTTTCTTTAGAATTTTACAAGAGCGCGGTTTCAGACGGCACCTGATTCCGAGGCCCGGAGTGCCCGGAATTAATTTCCGAAGTTTGGCTCGGGTACGTTCAGTGAACGAACGAGCGGGAATTCCTAACTTTTGATCCGGTGCTCGGAATTGAAATCCGAGGGCACCGATGAACTCGCAGCGCCGATATTCGCTTAAGGAGACCTTTCCCGAAGTTGCGTTTACACGTGGGAAGTTGTAAAAAAATAAAATTTGAATGTTAAAATAAAAATTTAACTTCAATTTTTATTTTTATCTTCCTTAAGTGTTTTTATCCTTTGGGTGGAAGTTGGGTGACAACCCAACTTCCCTTGGGAGGTTAAGAGGGTGGTGGGGCCCACACGAACCCCACCCCTTCATATTCTCTAACCCTCCCCAACTCACAATTAATGTTGTAAACTTAAGTTATAACTTATGTCATTAATAAGTGAGTTTAATTAATGTTTTGAAATTCAAACTTTTGAATTTCAAAGGTTTGTGTTGTGTTAATAAATTAAGTGAGCTTAATTTATTGTTTTTGGTTAGTCCCTTTATTTCTTGAGAGGATTTGAGAGCTTTCTCTTCTTCTTCAAACCTCAACGAAGAACGCGAAGAACGCCGTTCTTCAACGAAGAACTTCTTCCGCGTCATCTCTTCCGCGACGGTTTTCCGCGACGAACGCCTTCAACAACGACTCTTCCTCCGACGTCAAAGGAATCGAGTGCGACTATCGAGGTAGAGATTCTTGAGTTCGTTATTTTCTTTATTAATTGACTTTCCTCAAGTCTTGACGAGGAACGCTCAATTTCCGACGAAGAACGCCGCTCCGCTCTTCTTCGTTTACCGTGTCAACGAAAGGGGACACCACTTCTTCCTCGGACAATCTTCGTCGGCGTACAAGTTTCGCCCACGACGTGTCACTTCGAACGCTTTCCTTCGTCATCGGATTTGACGAACGGCTTCCGCGACGCCCGACCTCCGCGACGTCGTCTTCCGGGGACTTAGTCAAATCCTCGAACTTATACCCGAGGTAGGGGTTGATGTTTCATTCTTTATTTATTCCTTTTCTTGATCCTGGATTTCGCTTGTCAAGCATGAGACTTTTAAAATGTTTAAAAGTTGCGTTATTATTTTAACGTGAGGGGGGCCGGACCGCACGAACACGGCCGAACCCCCTCCATCGTTCTTCTTTAATTATTTTGCAGAAGAAAGCAAATGGCGTGGTGCCGTCGCACCACGCGGTTGAACATGCAAATATCTCACGCGATGCCGTCGCGCGCGCACCTTGGGAGGAACAACAAGAACGCGACGCCGTCGCGCCGCGTTGAATGTCTATCAAGCACGGTGAAGGGGCGCGGTGCCGTCGCACCGCGCCGGATTACTAACGCCGCGGCCGGTTCCGGGCCGCGGCGGGATGAGGAGACCGCGGCCGGTTCCGGGCCGCGGCGGAAGAAGAGACCGGCGGCCGGGCCGCCGGCATCGGAAGCCGAAGGGGGACCGGAAATTCCGGTCCCGTTAGAGAAAAACCGGCCGGCCAGCTGGCCGGCCGGATACCATTAAAACCGGGGAATTTAATTCCCCGGCCACTTAAATAAAACCCCCTCTTTAAGAGAGGGGGGCGGTTCATCTATGACAAGGGGGGGGGGGCAACAGCCCCCCGGTTTTCCAAGAAGCGGGCCCCCTGGAGGGGGGCCATTTGTCAAAACGGCGCGGCATAGCCGCGCCGCCCTTGTGAAACGCGGGGCTTAGCCCCGCGTGCCTCCCGCCGCCGCCGCCGTCTGCCGCCGCCGCGCCGCCGCGCCGCCGCCCGGCGCCGCCGTCCGCCGCCGCCGTCCGCCGCCGCCGGCCGCCGCGCCGTCCAGAAGGGGGGGTCGGGCCGGGTCGGCCCGGACCCGGACCCCCCGTTTCGGACCAGATTCGGGTCTTGGCTCATAACTTGATCCTCAGACCTCCGAATGACGAACCGTCTGCGGCAACGTGATCCTTGCATCGAGACGGTCGTTTCGATATATCGCACTCAAGGTTTCGGGTTACTTTGAGTTCGGCCGGGTTGGTTCGTTCACGAAACCAACCGGGCCTTCGGAGCGGAAACGCTCATATCTCGAGCCACGAACGTCCGATTGACGCGCCGTCAGTCGCGTTGTGTTCCTCTTAGTGAATCGGATCTTTTGGCATACTCCGCCCGAGGTTTGGACGCAGGTGGAGTACGGTAGGGTTGGTTTTTCCTTAAAAACCAACCGGGCCCCGGAGACGAAAATGCCAATAACTCACAGACCGGGCGTCCGATTGACGCGCCATCTGTTTCGTTGACTTCCTCTTGATGAGACGGAACTTTTTACATACTTCGCCCGAGTTTTGGATACAGTCGGAGTATGGCCGGGTTGGATTGTACCCGAAATCCAACCGGGCCCCTGGAACGGGAAAGCTGATATCTTTCAGACAGGACGTCCGCTTGTCGAGCCGTCAGCGGCGTTGGTGGTTACGTTGAGTAACGGTCCCTTTGAGTATACCCTATGGGAGTTCGGGGTGCAGTTGAGATACGGCCGGGATTGGTTTCGCTCACGAAACCAACCGGGCCCCTGGGACGAAAAGGCTAATAACTCACAGACCGGGCGTCCGATCGACGCGCCGTCTGTTGCGTTGAGACCCCTGTGACGAGACGGGCCTTTGAGACACTTCTTCGCGGGACCTTGTGATACTTGGAGTATCGACCAGTAGCTCGTGGAGCGGACCCGTGGTACTTGACAGTGGTGGTGCGCTTGGATGCAGCAGCAGACCCTTGGCGGTGGAGAGCTTAGTTGTAGCGGCGGACCCGCGATACTCTACGGAGTGTGTGCGCTTGGTTGTAGCGACAGACCTGCGACGGTGGAGACGAGCGTGCAGAGTACGGAGACCGTGTAGCCGGCTGAGACCTGACGACTGCTTGACCGACTCGACTTGGAGTGAGTCGACTAGCCCAGTGGACGGAGCGCCCGGTATTTGGCGGCAGACCCACGGCGGACGGAGCGCCTGGTAGTTGGCAGCAGACCCGCGGTACTCGACGGGAGGAGTACCTCAGCAGGCTATCTGGGTAGCGCCCGGTATTTGGCGACAGACCCTCAGCGGACGGAGCGCCCGGTAGTTGGCCGCAAACCCGCAGTACTCGACAGGAGGAGTACCTCAGCAGTCATAGGTTAGTGAGCAGTACCTCGGAGTCGTGATAGGACTACTACACACTTCAGAGACGGGGCTCTTCAGCGGTTACGGTTTCGTTAATGAAAATCCTGGTTTGAGCTGAGACTTTTGACCTTGTGTTTACTTCATGATTGAGATGGGTCACTTGCTAACTTTAGGTATATGTATGGGCATATACCTGGGTAGTGGTTATCCGTTGATCTCATGATCCTTGTGTTTCCTCATGACTGAGATGAGTTACTTGATAACTTAGGTATATGTATGGGCATATACCTAAGTAGAGTTTATCTGTTGTGATCTTCTTGTGGTTATACTTGTTGGTTTTAGTGAGACCTTGAGGGTCTCGGGGTCCCTACTGAGTATCGTTATACTCACCCCTGCACGGGCTATGCCCGCACCTCGTTGTGTTGGTTGCAGACGACGGCCAGTACTGGCAGAGGCCGAGTGTTCGAGGACTGGACGGTACCTGGAGGTGGACTATACGACGAGGCAGTACCCAGAGGCAGACCACTGGGCGGGACATACTCGGAGCAGACGGCGGGACCCGAGGAGCAGAGGAGCTATCTGTACCCACCCTTCAGGTGGGATTTCCAGTGGACATCTCAGCGTAGCAGCTTTACTTTTCAGTCGCTGTTTTCCCTTTCGAGTTGTACTTTACAGTTGGGCTTGTATTTCCGGCCCCTTTTTACTTTTCAGCTCTTCTTTTTGTACTTAGTGTTTACTTCCGCTTGTACTCTGTGGTGCTTGTTTTCTTTTATAAAGGCAATGCCTTCCCAGTTATTGGGATTTTACGCCTTTGGTGCTAGTCGCCAGCCCCTGGCCTATGGAAGGCGGGCTTGGGGTAGTCACGGCACGGGCCCCGAGGACGGGTCGTGACAAATTGGTATCAAAGGAGTTCGGTTCTACCGCAGAACTTATAACTCTGATGTCTCTTTCTGTGAAGCAATAGTGTTGAGAGTACCGAGTGTGGTTTTCAGTTCAGGGAGTCCAGTGTTGGTGCGGGCGGCCGACGTATCCATACACCAGGACCCTGACAACTGATTTCCGACTTTGTGCACGAAAACACTGATTGCGTGTGTGTTTTCAAAGGTTTTTTTTCCCCTTAAAACAGCTCAAACCAGGTCAGCTCACCAGGTATAATCGTTTGATCGTGTTACGTTGTTTCTTTCATGATGGCCCACCGAGCAGCGAGACTCCAGTGCAGGGCCCTTTTTCAGTGTTGGCACCTTCGGGTGGTGTACCAGCAGCACCACCACCCGTTAGGCAGCAGATGCCACTAGCTGACGGTGCACGCTAGCAGAGCGCGATGCACGAGTTCCAGCAGTAGAGGCCTCTGAGGATACGAGGCGAGACAGATTTCCCAGGCAGCAATGGACTGGATGGAGACGAATGCTAGAGTTCTACGCCTAGCTTGGATACTAGTAGAGCGGATGATGATCTTAGCTCCAGGTGTTTCCAGAGAGTGACCATGAGGTTGGTCCTTATAGTAACGAGGCTTCGGTACGCGAACCGATACCGGGATTAGTACCTACGGGTAGAGCGCCAGCTTTGTCACTACCTGTTGGTCAGCAGACACTACCGGCGGTACCGGTAGCAGAGACTCGGGCATGTAAAATGTTTCAGGAGGAGGAAGTGCTAAGGACAGATGAATCTGCAGGGTAGCAGACGTGGAAGCAGAGCTTGGAGAGCAGCATGTGGTGGTGTACTTTTCGACATGTTACGACCACCCGACTTAGTAGTCCCCGCCAGGCTCAGGGAGCAGGAGGGCTGGGGAGGAGAATAGCTGCATTGCGGTCAAGGAGTGTGACCCAGGGGCTCTAAGAATGATTCGGGGTACGAATTATGTCTACTACGAGCTGCCATATCTATAGACATAGGAACCAATCATTCTACCCTTCCACGAATCATGTCCCAGACCTAGAGGTTCCGGGTAAGCCGTAGACTTGACCCTCACGTCTGGAGATACCTTTGGGAGGAGACTCGATAATCACGCTTACGCCGACGGTGTGATTTGACCTCGAGGCGAGAGTTTCGGTTGGAATCTCTTGGTGGCAGCGTAGAGGCCTTACGACGTTGATCTGGGTATGGTTTTGATTCACAAATCATACCCCGGTTGACTGTTTTAGGCAAACGTCGGAATGGGTTTTCCTTGGTCGGCGAAAAGGAAACCCTGGGCAGCTCATGTTAAACTCAGACATAAGAGGGTGTGACCGATCACTCTTGAGTTGGTCAACCCTACACCTGTGGCAGCAGGAGTTTGAGTTCAGTTCTAACCTAAAAAGGGAAACCTCTTGAGTTCGAGGGTGACGAACACGTTCTTATACGGTCTCAACCCGATGAGGTTTCGGAGATGTGGCCGAGGCGGCATGTTATCTCCGAAGTTCGATGGACCCTTTTGATCTTCAGCAGGGTAGGCGAGGAGGTTTACCGCTTAACCCTACCACCTCAGTCGCACCGGGTGCATAGTGACCACCACGTGTCTCAGCTGTGGAGATACGTGTATGTTTCTTCGCACGTCATCGACCCCGGGGAGTTGGACGTCGATGACAGGGCGATAAGAACAGAGATTCTAGTAGAGATTGAGGATCGACAAGAGTAGGTTCTACGTGAACGGTTGCTTCCTCTGGGGTGCTTCTCGGGTAGCACAAGATCTTCAGGTGAGCATATGGGAGCGTAAAGCTCAGTTGCGTGCTCAGTACTACTTTGTTTCCCTTAAGTGTGAGTTGAAGCTTTACGGGGACGTAAAGCCCTGAGGTGGGAGTAATGTAAAGACCCGTAAAATTCAAGGGAAATTTTTTCTTAATTTTCTTTAGAATTTTACAAGAGCGCGGTTTCAGACGGCACCTGATTCCGAGGCCCGGAGTGCCCGGAATTAATTTCCGAAGTTTGGCTCGGGTACGTTCAGTGAACGAACGAGCGGGAATTCCTAACTTTTGATCCGGTGCTCGGAATTGAAATCCGAGGGCACCGATGAACTCGCAGCGCCGATATTCGCTTAAGGAGACCTTTCCCGAAGTTGCGTTTACACGTGGGAAGTTGTAAAAAAATAAAATTTGAATGTTAAAATAAAAATTTAACTTCAATTTTTATTTTTATCTTCCTTAAGTGTTTTTATCCTTTGGGTGGAAGTTGGGTGACAACCCAACTTCCCTTGGGAGGTTAAGAGGGTGGTGGGGCCCACACGAACCCCACCCCTTCATATTCTCTAACCCTCCCCAACTCACAATTAATGTTGTAAACTTAAGTTATAACTTATGTCATTAATAAGTGAGTTTAATTAATGTTTTGAAATTCAAACTTTTGAATTTCAAAGGTTTGTGTTGTGTTAATAAATTAAGTGAGCTTAATTTATTGTTTTTGGTTAGTCCCTTTATTTCTTGAGAGGATTTGAGAGCTTTCTCTTCTTCTTCAAACCTCAACGAAGAACGCGAAGAACGCCGTTCTTCAACGAAGAACTTCTTCCGCGTCATCTCTTCCGCGACGGTTTTCCGCGACGAACGCCTTCAACAACGACTCTTCCTCCGACGTCAAAGGAATCGAGTGCGACTATCGAGGTAGAGATTCTTGAGTTCGTTATTTTCTTTATTAATTGACTTTCCTCAAGTCTTGACGAGGAACGCTCAATTTCCGACGAAGAACGCCGCTCCGCTCTTCTTCGTTTACCGTGTCAACGAAAGGGGACACCACTTCTTCCTCGGACAATCTTCGTCGGCGTACAAGTTTCGCCCACGACGTGTCACTTCGAACGCTTTCCTTCGTCATCGGATTTGACGAACGGCTTCCGCGACGCCCGACCTCCGCGACGTCGTCTTCCGGGGACTTAGTCAAATCCTCGAACTTATACCCGAGGTAGGGGTTGATGTTTCATTCTTTATTTATTCCTTTTCTTGATCCTGGATTTCGCTTGTCAAGCATGAGACTTTTAAAATGTTTAAAAGTTGCGTTATTATTTTAACGTGAGGGGGGCCGGACCGCACGAACACGGCCGAACCCCCTCCATCGTTCTTCTTTAATTATTTTGCGGAAGAAAGCAAATGGCGTGGTGCCGTCGCACCACGCGGTTGAACATGCAAATATCTCACGCGATGCCGTCGCGCGCGCACCTTGGGAGGAACAACAAGAACGCGACGCCGTCGCGCCGCGTTGAATGTCTATCAAGCACGGTGAAGGGGCGCGGTGCCGTCGCACCGCGCCGGATTACTAACGCCGCGGCCGGTTCCGGGCCGCGGCGGGACGAGGAGACCGCGGCCGGTTCCGGGCCGCGGCGGAAGAAGAGACCGGCGGCCGGGCCGCCAGCATCGGAAGCCGAAGGGGGACCGGAAATTTCGGTCCCGTTAGAGAAAAACCGGCCGGCCAGCTGGCCGGCCGGATACCATTAAAACCGGGGAATTTAATTCCCCGGCCACTTAAATAAAACCCCCTCTTTAAGAGAGGGGGGCGGTTCATCTATGACAAGGGGGGGGGGCAACAGCCCCCCGGTTTTCCAAGAAGCGGGCCCCCTGGAGGGGGGCCATTTGTCAAAACGGCGCGGCATAGCCGCGCCGCCCTTGTGAAACGCGGGGCTTAGCCCCGCGTGCCTCCCGCCGCCGCCACGCGGCCCGCCGCCGCCACGCGGCCTCCCGCCGCCGCCGCGCGGCCCGCCGCCGCCACGCGGCCCGCCGCCGCCACGCGGCCCGCCGCCGCCGCCACGCGGCCCGCCGCCGCCGCCGTCCGCCGCCGCCGTCGGCCGCCGCCGCGCCGCCGCCCGGCGCCGCCGTCCAGAAGGGGGGGTCGGGCCGGGTCGGCCCGGACCCGGACCCCCCGTTTCGGACCAGATTCGGTTCTTGGCTCATAACTTGATCCTCGGACCTCCGAATGACGAACCGTCTGCGGCAACGCGATCCTTGCATCGAGACTGTCGTTTCGATATATCGCACTCAAGGTTTCGGGTTACTTTGAGTTCGGCCGGGTTGGTTCGTTCACGAAACCAACCGGGCCTTCGGAGCGGAAACGCTCATATCTCGAGCCACGAACGTCCGATTGACGCGCCGTCAGTCGCGTTGTGTTCCTCTTAGTGAATCGGATCTTTTGGCATACTCCGCCCGAGGTTTGGACGCAGGTGGAGTACGGTCGGGTTGGTTTTTCCTTAAAAACCAACCGGGCCCCGGAGACGAAAATGCCAATAACTCACAGACCGGGCGTCCGATTGACGCGCCGTCTGTTTCGTTGACTTCCTCTTGATGAGACGGAACTTTTGACATACTCCGCCCGAGTTTTGGATACAGTCGGAGTATGGCCGGGTTGGATTGTACCCGAAATCCAACCGGGCCCCTGGAACGGGAAAGCTGATATCTTTCAGACAGGACGTCCGCTTGTCGAGCCGTCAGCGGCGTTGGTGGTTACGTTGAGTAACGGTACCTTTGAGTATACCCTATGGGAGTTCGGGGTGCAGTTGAGATACGGCCGGGATTGGTTTCGCTCACGAAACCAACCGGGCCCCTGGGACGAAAAGGCTAATAACTCACAGACCGGGCGTCCGATCGACGCGCCGTCTGTTGCGTTGAGACCCCTGTGACGAGACGGGCCTTTGAGACACTTCTTCGCGGGACCTTGTGATACTTGGAGTATCGACCAGTAGCTCGTGGAGCGGACCCGTGGTACTTGACAGTGGTGGTGCGCTTGGATGCAGCAGCAGACCCTTGGCGGTGGAGAGCTTAGTTGTAGCGGCGGACCCGCGATACTCTACGGAGTGTGTGCGCTTGGTTGTAGCGACAGACCTGCGACGGTGGAGACGAGCGTGCAGAGTACGGAGACCGTGTAGCCGGCTGAGACCTGACGACTGCTTGACCGACTCGACTTGGAGTGAGTCGACTAGCCCAGTGGACGGAGCGCCCGGTATTTGGCGGCAGACCCACGGCGGACGGAGCGCCTGGTAGTTGGCAGCAGACCCGCGGTACTCGACGGGAGGAGTACCTCAGCAGGCTATCTGGGTAGCGCCCGGTATTTGGCGACAGACCCTCAGCGGACGGAGCGCTCGGTAGTTGGCCGCAAACCCGCAGTACTCGACAGGAGGAGTACCTCAGCAGTCATAGGTTAGTGAGCAGTACCTCGGAGTCGTGATAGGACTACTACACACTTCAGAGACGGGGCTCTTCAGCGGTTACGGTTTCGTTAATGAAAATCCTGGTTTGAGCTGAGACTTTTGACCTTGTGTTTACTTCATGATTGAGATGGGTCACTTGCTAACTTTAGGTATATGTATGGGCATATACCTGGGTAGTGGTTATCCGTTGATCTCATGATCCTTGTGTTTCCTCATGACTGAGATGAGTTACTTGATAACTTAGGTATATGTATGGGCATATACCTAAGTAGAGTTTATCTGTTGTGATCTTCTTGTGGTTATACTTGTTGGTTTTAGTGAGACCTTGAGGGTCTCGGGGTCCCTACTGAGTATCGTTATACTCACCCCTGCACGGGCTATGCCCGCACCTCGTTGTGTTGGTTGCAGACGACGGCCAGTACTGGCAGAGGCCGAGTGTTCGAGGACTGGACGGTACCTGGAGGTGGACTATACGACGAGGCGGTACCCAGAGGCAGACCACTGGGCGGGACATACTCGGAGCAGACGGCGGGACCCGAGGAGCAGAGGAGCTATCTGTACCCACCCTTCAGGTGGGATTTCCAGTGGACATCTCAGCGTAGCAGCTTTACTTTTCAGTCGCTGTTTTCCCTTTCGAGTTGTACTTTACAGTTGGGCTTGTATTTCCGGCCCCTTTTTACTTTTCAGCTCTTCTTTTTGTACTTAGTGTTTACTTCCGCTTGTACTCTGTGGTGCTTGTTTTCTTTTATAAAGGCAATGCCTTCCCAGTTATTGGGATTTTACGCCTTTGGTGCTAGTCGCCAGCCCCTGGCCTATGGAAGGCGGGCTTGGGGTAGTCACGGCACGGGCCCCGAGGACGGGTCGTGACATATTTCAAAGCAAGTCGAACATGAGGTAAGAGATTTCCATCTCACTTTTATTTCCATGGGACACATGCCATATTCACTACATGTTTCTATTTTGTTGACTATATTCTAAAAATTATTGAGTTTTATGATAAATATTATGAATTTTATTTATATTTAAATATTCATAAAACGTCATTTATTTCATGGGGAATATGATTCAACATATAAAAAAGTGTAAAGAGTTTATTTCCAAATCTAATCAATATTCAAGATTGTTTATATTTAAGCATCTAAAGGGGAATATTTATCTTCCATATCCCTGTCTTCTAAAATTATTTAATTTTTTTCTACAGTTCTCTTTTGGTTGTTTAAATTCATTTTTACCCATGTTTTCTTTTTTACAAAATGGTTTGAAAGCAATCTTCTTTTCTTTTTCAAAAAGAGGCACTTTGTGAATTTTCTAAAAAAACTTATGGAAGTAATTCTTTTTATAAATTATACGACATCAATTTAATTTCCCTATATGATGAATAATATTATATTTTAATATTCCTCTAAAATATTCCATGTTTAATTTTAAATAAAATTTCTTCCATTGTATGTGTTATGTTTCTTTTAAATTGGTTATTTTGAAATTTAAATGATATTTTCTTCTATAAATATTCCATGTGATCTTTCAAAATAATTTTTATCTAATGTGAAATCCTTTGGTGTTACATAATCTCTAATTGTTATTTTATCCAATGATACCATCATTATTATTTCTTTATATTTATTATGTTACTAATAACAAAATGTTTATGAAGGCCACTTCTTATCCACAAGTTATGATATGACAAAATGTTTATTAAACCCTTTTATTTTCATAGGTTCTGATATGATGAATGTTTTTGATCCCATGGAACACATATTTATGGTTTTTTATGTGATGATAGTTACTTTATAACCAAGGATGCTAGTTTATTATGACCATGGATGGTGGTTATGTTATAACCAAACACTATTGTTCTGTTATAATCGAGGACTAGTGAGACCTATATCTACTTCTAACACACTGGATAATGATTGATATCTCATGAGATAAAGAATAATAGAATGTGGAGTGAACCTAGTTTAGTAGTTACCTTTTTCACTATGATTGTATTGGGAGTGAATATTTACTATTATGATTGTTTTTTAATGAGCCTTCACTTCTTAGTAATTAATTTTTATGCTTATGTGTATGCCAAAAAAATAATGTTATATTATCATGTTATGATATCATGGGTCTTTTTACTGGATTCCGTAATGATTCATGTCTAATTAACTACCAATATTTATTCCATGATTCAACATTATTATATTTGATATGCGAGGTATGGCTTACAAATGATGTTTTCATGTTTTTATACCCATATTATCATGTTATGTTTAAGTGATCATGTATATCTCCCTTGTTTACACTTAATAAGAGTATATAGTCACCCTTTATTATGCATCCTTTCCCCATGATATGAATAAATGTATGAAATATGATGGGTAAATCAAGGGTGGTGGTTATGATGAACTATGTGGGAGACAATTTTGTTCATTTATGCAACAATTGTTCAAACATCCCTGTTTCCAAATACAGTAGACCTATATGATCATGTCATAGATTATAATGTTATGTAATGAATATTTAGATAATAATATGAAATATATATGACTAAAATTTATGGGATTATATAATATGAGTTTTTATGGAAATCATATGATTTTCAGTAGTTAATAAATAAGACTATATAAAAAATAAATTATATGCTAGATATTATGGGTGAAAAGTAAATTTTAGTGAAAAAACATTTCATGTGTTTCTTTTATGAGTGAAAATAAACCATTATGAGTTTTAATTTTTTTACTTAAAAATTTATTATGAAATGTTTTATGTTAATATATGAGTCGATAAGGTGATTTTTCGGGAACGAAAATGTGTATTTTGTGCCGAATGCTTATTTTGGAAATGGAAATTTTTATTTAGTAATCATGCACTATAATGTTTCTTTTAGTCTTTTTTGGTCCTATACTTATATTTTTGTCCTCATACCACATTTTAAATTTTAATTCCTTTGGGTTTAAGGGTAACATCTCATTGCCATTTTATTAGGTACTCCCTCAACCTTGTCTTGGTTTTCCCCTCCTTTGAGATTGGGAGGATACCTAATGGTGATGTCATATATTTATGGGACTTTCAAACTTAACCCATTATTTATTTAGGATATAGAAGTATTTCATGCCATGTAATTGGGATACACATTGTATAACTATTTCTGTGTACAAGCCCTAAAAGTTGATTCATGTTATGAAATTTTACACATAGTGAAGTGTGGTTTCATTTCATGAATCATTTAAATAATGTATTTTTAATCCGAGGTGATAGATTTTTAGGCATACTTTTACACAATAGATTTCATGATGTGTAACTGAAATACATGCCATGAATCAACCCAAGTACAATTTTTAAAATAGGATAGAGGCTATATTGGCTTCATTTTTTTTCTCCAGGACCTTGTCTCCCAACCTAAAGTTTGTCCGAAGAATTTTTGAGATACTCTGATCTATCTAGATCAATCATTTCGGCATTGGTTCTCTTTTGTTGTTGTGATGAGTCTCTCAGTGCATGTGATATTTACTATTCTTTATTTCATGTTATTGTGGTAGCACCCTATAATTAAAGTATTACATATTTATATGTAAGATGGATGTTCCTTCCAGTCTTCTTCTATTTTTGTGGCGATATCTTGTTCTGGAGGATTTTTCCTAATTAATTATTGTGCGGAGGGCATCTGTTCTTGAGGTATGTGGTGTTTTCCTTTTCCTTCGACCCCATGATTTCTAAATTTTATCAATCCTAATATGTGGGGATTTTATTCTAGGTACATCTTTGAAATTGTAAGGTTTCTTTGATTTTAGATTCCATTACAGACATGTGAAACCTATGTTTCGAGGTAGGTGGTTTCATCTCTAGCTTTTGATAATGGATCTTGTTGTTTTTCTTTTCAAACTGATTCATAATAAAATATTAACATGAATTTTTTTTATGTATTTTGAAAAGATTTTTCAAATTAAAAATGTTTTCTTCTTTGGTTATTAATAGATGGAATAAAAAATTTATATTTTTGAATCATCAAAATGAAATCTGAAATGGTTTTGAGATGGTTTTCACGGAATTGAAACAAATTGTGAAAAAGATCACATGGGTTACATTGGGTACTTAGGTGGAAGGTTTAGCTTGATGCTATCATCCATTTTTTTATTATAAAGGAGGTTATTTTTTATACTTTCCTCTATTTCCTAGGCCCATTGTTCTAGGGGACCGATATTGACATTTGGGGGGGGGGGGGGTTACTCATGGAGTATTACTCAAAATCCTCGGCCTATTGTTCTAGGATTTGGTTTGTGAACTTGATTATTTTGGAATGAATATTCTACGATCTGGACCTATATTATTCCTTGGTACTGTGATACATGTGCTTCTATTTTGTATTGCTTAACTTTCTGAGATAACTATAATATGCATTTTTTCTTGTGGAAAATGATACCAAAAATATTCATTGAAATTGATATACCTGCTTTGGTTTAGAATAGTATAAAAGGAAAATGTTAACCATGTTTTCAATAAAACTTCTTTACTACTTATCATGCCATATTTGTACTAAAAATGGACATAAAAGAACTGTTATATAGTGTCTTTTTATGGAACACCTTGGTGGTATCCTTATTATCGTGTTAGATCTCACCCTGCACACCTCTTTGCTGGGGAATAGACTATTTTTTTCTTCTAGTGCATGGAAAAGAAATACTCAATTGTGACATATTATGGTTAATTTCTACTATTTGGGTAGTTGGTGATGAGATGGTGACAGTTTTTCCCTTCCATTGTATGGAGTAACTGTTTGGTTTGGGTCTTTTCAGTTGGTCATGTCCTTTAGAGTTTTCGATACTTCTTCTTTTGTATATTTATATTGTTTTTATTATATTTATGGGATATATATCTTTTTTATCTTCCACTTTTCCTTTTTTTTGTATATATTTTTCATGTGGATTTTCAGGGTGGGTGAAATCATTCTATTTGGATTGTTGTTTAATGCCCGAGTTCTTGTAGCCAGCATATGGTGATCGGGAATGCCATTCAAGTATGTGATAAATCGGTCCAGGTTCCAGGTTTGAGGGTACCCTGAGTCAGTTCGTTACAATTTGGTATCAGATTATGGTCTTTCATCCAGAGTCCTTGTCTTGGGAGGTCTGTTAGACTAGATATAGGATTTTCGGTACTTGATTGGTGTGTTTCACTGAGTGCATGTCTATCTATTGCCATAATGAGAATCAAGTTTCCATGGGATGTTGGGATATCTGTCTCTATTGTTGGGTTTGTTCTTAAATCTCAGTTTTTTCTTATGGGTTTTCTAGTTTGAATAGATACTTGTTCTTTGTTCTGATCATTATCATGCTTGTTGTGTAGTATTATGCCTCTGAGATGTCTTCCATGAGTTTCTAAGGAGGGTGCATCTGAAAATACTCAATATAATTAACCTATAGTTTAGAATATTTTCAAGATTATCATATGGGAATTTATTTCTATCAATTACTATGTACCATATGTTTAGAACCTAGTTATTATGGTAATATCAGGAGCTGTAGGAGAATGAGATCGATCATGGGAATTATTTCCTGAGAAGACACCATCCTATAAAGGGACACATAAACCTCAAGAGGTGCTAGACTGGATGGATAGGATTGATAAAATTTAAAACATTCTAGAGACACTTGAGAATATCAAGGTAATGTGTGCAGTGTTTAGGATCAATGTTTTTCCTTAAGTGGTAGTGGGATTCCATGGTCCAAGCAGATAGGCACATTGACTCTGATTGGAAGGGTTTAAAAACACTATTCTTTTAGCAGTTTAGTCTGGATTTCCTGATGTTTCCAAATATTTTATAGTTCATATAGTTATAATAGGGAGATAGATCGTTGTCATAATACACCTATAATTTATCTAATCATGTCTTTTTCCCCAAAAAATGGTGAAGAAGGACCACATATAGGCTCAGAAGTACCTAAAGGTTTCGTGAACATATATTAGATCACAAGTGTTTATGTTAAAAATTTCAACCATTGTGGAGATGGTAGACAGAGCTATGACGAATGGTTTTAATATAACAAGAAATGATAGATTTTCCACCTCTTATCTTCCACAAGGTGATGGCTTCAGTGGCACACATTGGAAGAAGAGGAAGTTGAAAACTAACTATAGGATTAGTGGATGTGGGACTTAGTAGTGATCTTCCTCTGCACCATCTATTATAGCGAGTAATGTGCCTTTGAATTTATTTTAGTAGGGAAATTTAGGACCCACCATGCATTCCAATATAATGCCCATGAAGACGTACAAAAATTATTGATGTTTTCTTCATCTGTGATGCTTTTTTCATGTGATTACTACATTTCATTATAGTTACAGTTTGTTGGCTCCAAATGACAGTATAATGTGAATAGAAGCTTCAAAGACCACTTGAATCTAGACAAGGGCTTAATTGTGAAGAATTTCCATGCAGTAGATGAGTGTCCACCAGAATTTGATATTGGTCCAGCAATAGTGTGATGTAATATTCTTATTTCATCTACAATAGTAATAACTTTATCTGATACTGGTGCCCCCCGCATGTTTATATCTTCACATTTTTTGACATTATTAAAATTTCAACAGAACTTATGTCCTCTGAAATGGAGTTAGAGACACCTCCTGGTAAGAGGAAAGAGTAGGGGATTATGTGTCCTCTTTGTTCATTAATGATAGCTAATACAGAGTTGGTCCGTTATATTCTCTTTCTTGATCTGGATCTATTTTATGTCATCATCATTATGAATTGGCTTATGACATATCGAGATGAGGTTGATTTTTATCATCAGTGTGTTTTGTTTCTTTCAATTGATGTTAGATTTCATGTGTTATATGGGGAGTGGAAACTAAGGTCTAGTCATGTTGGAATTTCCTACCTAGAGCTCAAAAGTTTGTTGGTTGCCTTTTAATTTGAGCCCAATGACATATCTTCTATTTTTTATCTCTCTATTATTGTTTGATACATTCCTGATGTTTTCCCAGATGACTTATCCAATCATCCTACATAGAGAGAAGTAGAGATTACAATTGATATGGTTCTACGTATGCAGCCAATATCAATACCTTCTTATCTTATGGCGCCAATAGAGCTGAAAGAGCTCAAGATTCAGTTGGAACACCTCTCAGGAAAAGGTTTTGTCCACCCTAGAATTTCACTTTGGGCAGCCCCAGTGCTCTTTTCCCAGAATGAATATGGTTCACTTTGGTTGTCTGTGGACTATCATAATTTGAACTAGGTAATAGGTAAAAAAGTATCCTTTGTATCTTTTGGATGATTTGCTTGATCAATTAATGTGGGAAAAGTGTTTTTTTAAAAATTTAATCTGTTCTCTGGTTATCATCATCTCAGATTTTGGGACTCTAATATAACAAAGAGAGCCTTTTGGAGAATGTATGAACATTATGAATTTCTGGTTATTTTTTTGGGTCTGAATAACTCTCATGTAGTTTTTATTGATTTAATTAATCAGATATTCAATTAACATCTTAATACTTTTGTATTAGTGTTTGTGGATGATATTATGGTTTATTCAAAATCTAAGAATGAGCACAAGCACTATCTACGTTTGGTTCTAGAAATTTTGATAAGTCACCGTTTGTATGGAAATATTTCAAATGTAGTTTATGGATTCAAGAATTATTGTTCATTGGGTGAAGAATTTTTGAGTAGGGATTATCAGTTGATGTAGAGAAGGTTAAGGTTGTCTTGTCATGGATGGAGACATGAAATGTGTTTGAGATACAATGCTTCCTTAGTCTTTTTGGATAATACCAAGGGTTTGTAAATGACTTCTCTAAGATAGTGTCACCTTTGACTATTCTCACTAAGAAACCAATGAAATTTACATGGGATGAGAAGTTTCAGCCTTCTTTTGATGATCTAAAATGTATTTTGGCATTGGCTCTTGTTCTGTTCATACCTGAGCATAGTAAGTGGTGTGTGGCAATTTGTGATTCTTCATTTTCTAGTTTGGGTATAACCATATAGGGATAGATGAGTATGCTTACAAAAAAATTTATTAGTCATTGATAAGAGTAGAACCCTTTGAGGCATTTTATGGTCTCTCATGTTGATCACATATTTGTTGGGATAAAGTGGGTGATGTATCTTTTATTGGTCTATGGTTGGTTAATGAGACGTCTATGAAAATTCAAGAAGTACATCTACATCTATGAATACCACAAATTTGACATAAATCATATGTGGATTTATGGCATCGTCATTTGGAGTTTTCCATAGGTGAATGTGTTTTCATGAACTTTCTCTTCAATTGGGTCACTCTAGACTCAAAAATCAGGGAAAGATTGATCTGAGATATGTTGAACCATTTGATTTCACTGAGCAGATCGAACAAGTTTCTTATCAGTTATCATTTCTAGTTTAGTTGATAGGTATTCATGATGATTTCCACATGTCCTATCTCAGAAAATACCCTCCTAATCCTGCTCATGTTCTGAGTTGGGATGAAATTGTCGTTGAGCCATATGTTTCTATTTTGGATAAACAAGTTGAGATCATTGAATCTCAAGTGATTATCTTACAGGGGAAGTATATTCCATTGGTCATAGTTCTATGGAAACAAGGATCAAATTCTCATGAGACTTGTGAGTGCGATTTATTGATGAGGGAGTAATGGACTCATCATTTTCTTGGGATTACATCTTCCACATGACTTTATAGGGGAGAAAAGTCTTTATGGTGGGGAGTTTGTAATAACCCGTTACTATTTTATTAGGAATTCCCTTAACATTTTCATGGCTTTCCCCTACATTGTGATTGGGAGGTAACCTTATTTTGAATTAAGAGATTTGTTGTACTTTCATACTTAACCAGCGCCTTTTGCAGGATGCAGAAGGATTTCACACTGTGTGACTAGGTTCTACAACATTTAACTGTTTTTGGGTACAGGCTGTGAAAGGGGATTCATGCTGTAAAATTTTATATGTCATTTAGAGTGGTTTAACATCACGAATCATACAAACCATCAATTTTTAATTTGAGGTGACAAATTATTTGGCATACTTTTACACCGTTGATTTCATGGTGTGTAACTATATTACACATCATGAAATGCCCCACAAAATATTTTTCGAATAGTTGGATGACTAGTTTGGATTCGATTATTTTCTCCATGCCCTTGGTTCTTGACCTAAAGTTTTTCCCAGGTTTTTTTGAGAGACTCTTCTCCATATATATCAATCTATTCGCTGTTATATCTCCATTACAGTTTGGTTCATCTCTCTGGGTAAGTGATCTTTCTTCTTATTCATCACAAGTGATCATGGTAGTGACCTAGAATTATGGTATTAGACCTATTGATTTAAGATGAATGTTCCTTATTTCCTTTTTCTATATCCATTTTTATTTCTTGTTCCTAAGGCCATTTTATGGTTTTTTTGTGGTGCCGTGTACTTTCATTCCTCAGGTATGTGGTGTTTTTCTTTTCCACAAATCCATTGTTTTTAAAATTAGATCAATCCGAATATGAGGAGATTTTATTCAAGGTAATTTATTGATGTTTTTGTGTTTTATTGATCTTGTATTCAATTACCGTCGTGTACAGCCTGAGTTTTGAGGTAAATGGTTCAACCTCTAACCTATAATAATAGATATTGTTGTTTATCATTACAAACTGATTCATAATGAAGGATTGAATTGATTGATTTGTGTTTTTTGAGAATAGATTTCAATGAAAAATCAGTTTTCCAAGGATATTGATAAATGTTATGGAAAATGGGTATTTTTTAAAGATTGAAATAAAATTTGAAGTGGTGTTGAAATGGGGTTCAAAGAATTTAAATGATTTTTGAAAAAGATTACATGGGTAACCTTGGGTACCTAGGTGGAAGGTTTAGCTTGAGGCCATCATACATTATTTTCTATTAACCCAGAAGGTTTTTCCTGGGGATTTCTTCTTTTTCTTAGGCTCATTGTTCTTGAGAACCAATATTGACATTGTTTGGGAGGGGGTTTACTCATGGGGTATTCAACTTATTCATAGGCCAATTATTCTAGAAACTGGTCTATGCACTTTATTATTATTGAAGGAGTGGTCTATGACCTCGATCTATTGTATTCCTTAGTGTTGTGATACATGTGATTCTATTTTTTTTTCTTGTATTTCCAAGTTAGCCTTGATATGCATATTTTTGATTGTGAAAATGATATGGAAATTGTTCTCAGAAATTGATATAAATTATTTTTTAGAACTGGGTAAAAAAGGGAAATGTTTAACATGTTTTATATAAAACTAATTTACTACTTATCATGCTATTTTTTACATAAAATGAGAACACATGAATTATTATATAGAGCTTTTTTATGGAACACCTAGGTGTGATCCTACTGATCTAGTTAGCTCACACCCTGCACACCTATTTGGTGCTGTGTAGACCTTCGTTTGTATTCCAGTGTAGGGAATTGAAAGGCCCCAATGAGTGGAGGTGTTGTTCATGTTAGCTGGTTGGATAGCTGGTTGTGAGATGGTGGGATTTTTTCCATGCCATCATTTAGAGTAGCTATATGGTTTGGGTCCTTTTCAGTTGGAATTATCAATTGGAGTTTTTAGATACTTTTTCTATTGTCTCTTTTTATTTTTTTTATTACAGTTAGGGAATATATATCTCTTTTTTACTTCCACTGTTCCTTTTTTGTTAGTGTATATATTCCATGTGTTTGTATAGGTTGGGTGAAATCATTCCCTTTCGTTCGTTGCTCGATGATCATGTTCTTGTCACCAGCCCATGGGGATCAGAATCATTTTTGTTATACAACATATCAGGTTGAGTTCCTGATTGGAGGGTACCATAGGTCAGTTAATTATATTAAGGATGTGTACGGATAATTAATACATCAATATTAAAAGTTTAAAGATGTGTCACAAAAATAAAATAGGTATTTTAATGCTTTATATTGCGGAAAAAATAGATATTGATTTGAAGTTCTTACTTTATAATAAATTAGTTTGTTGTTTATGATTTATGACCTAATTCTATAAAATTGTAAACATGAAAATATCTTCCTAAAGAACTAGAGTGGATTCATGTCTAAAGAAACTAGAATATTTAATTTATAAGATTGATTCCTTATATTTTTATCCAATGGATGCTTTAGAAAACTTTTGGGTTTAGGATAATGTTAATATAATTCAATTAAATGATTTTACATTTTCATTGAGTTTTAATGATATATCATTTGAAGATTAAAATTTTTTTTCGTCTAAATAAATTCTGTTCATAATAGTTTTCTATAGTGGAATCGTGGAAGAAGTAGGATGATACCAAGGGGACAATATCCTTTTGAATAAGCAACCGAGAATGATTAGTATTGTAAAAGAGTATAATTTAATTCAGAACGATCATTTGACATAGGCTATAAATGGTGGTTTTATCAATTCTAGAGAACAAACAAATCTACCATACTGAAACATGTCAATATGGGAAAATTTTATGAGAAAGCACCCTCAGACATTAATTGGATATTATGACCCAATGGTATTTGAGGGATTGATTAAATCCATACAATAAATATTTGATTTATCATTTTTTTGGGGTCATAGAATTGTACATATTTCTATTTACATTTTTGAAGGTGAATTTGACCATTGGTGGCCAATGGTAAATAGAATCAGGGAAAAAATACATTTATTCCTTGGAATTTGGTTAATTTAAAAATAGATTCATTGAGAAATATTTTCCTAAATTTTTTTAACATATGATGGAAAATAATTTTTTTAAATTAATTTAAAAGGAATAAAATTTAGTGGCTATGTATTAATAAAACTTTACCATATTTTCATAGTACATGCTAAATTATTTCCATGATAGTGATGGTAAGATTAATCATTTTTACTCCGGATTTAAGAAAAAATATTAATGGCACTAACTTCCTACCAATTTAAAATTTATTAGAACTTTTTTGATATGTTAATAAGTTGAAAATAGAGTTTTTTGATGATTATATGTTTCCTGAAAAAATGTAGATATAGTTTTTTTAGTTGTAAGAAAATGGGAAGAATCAATTAATCAATTCTAAAATTTAAGAAAATCACGATTATTAGTTTATGATAATTATAGTAAAAAGTACATTTGGGAATTCCTTATGAAATTTTGTAAGTGCTTTATATTTGTTATGTTAGGGAATATGGATTGTAGTTACAATGAAAAAGATCTTCATAGTGGTGAGACCAATTTTGATAAAAAATTAGTAAAATATTTGAAATGTAATAAGATGGTTTTTCATGAACAAGAATGTACAAAAAAACATGAATGATAGTAAGAAATAGAAATATAAGAATATGGTCATGGATAAGTCCTTCATAAATACATCAGCAAATATGGGACCATCAATCAAACTGGTAACAATTCCATTTGTTATTTATTTAAATTATAAAAATTTCTTAATAAGGCTTCCAAAAATTCTTTCATTTGTAATAAATCCTCTAGTAAACCAGAAATTACACCTATAGAAATGAATCCAGAACATATGGTTAAAACACATTGGGAAAATATTAAGTAAAATGAAATTATAGTAATCTTTCTATCCTTGTATGTGGAAAGAATTTACCTAAAAACCTTATTGTGTTTCCCTTATCAGATATATTTTTATTCTATGAATGGATTGGATCTCTAGTTACCATGAAAAGATTGATTATAGAGATAAATATTTTTCATTGGAAAGAGTTATAGTTTGTATACAATAATGAAATAATACCTTTGATAACATATAAATAATATAAGAAACTATTTAAACATCAAAATGAATGTTATATTGAAAATATTATTTAATGTAAGGGAATTTTTCAGATTAATATTATAAGAGTATTTAAATAACACCAAGATATTTTCCCAATGAGTTAATTATCATTATACCTAATCAATAATTTTTATTTACTATAAACTTAGTTTATGATTCTAAAACTATTTCAAACCCCCCTTATAAAATGGATCAAGTAAAAATTTTGAATATGAAACGAAGTTGAAAGAGGTTCTTGATAAACGTTTCATTCAACTTAGAACTTCACTATGGTGTTGTATTATTTTGTTTTATAAAATCAATTATGGATCCCCAGGTATTTTTTATTATAGACATTTTAATAACATTTTTTAAATAAAAAGTGTTTGTGGCCTCAATCGATGACTTGTTTGGTCAAATACAAGGAGCTCAATATTTTTTGAAGGTTTACCTAAGGTCTTAGTACCATCAATGGAAGGTTAAGGAGGATAAAATTATGAAAACATTGTTTCAAACTAGGTATGATAATTTTGAGTTTGTGGTTATTCCATTTGGGTTAAAAAAGTTCCCAACTATATTTATGGATCTTATGTACAGAGTTTCTTTCATTTTTGGTAAATTTCTTGGTTGTTTTCATTGTTTATATTATTTTAATTTGTAAAATTTATGAGGAACATGAAAAAATATAGTGATTATTTTAAAAACACTTAAATAAAAGATTTTATACAGAAAATATTCCAATGTTTTTTATGTTTATAGAAAATTTTATTTCAAGGGAAGATCATAAATATTGATGGAATAATAGTTTATCCCACAAATAATAAATTGGTTGATGAATGGAAAATACCTAAAAATGTTACGAAGATTCATAATTGTATTTATTTAGTAGGATATTTCTAATAGTTTGTTAGAAATGTTTATTAGTTATCTATCCCACTAATTAAGTAAACTAGAAAAAAAGTTAAATTAATCTATAAAAAAGAATATGATGATTAATTTTATGAAATACAAAGAGTATTGGTGAATAATCTAGTTTTGGGTATACCCTAAATATTGTGGCTTTTTTATCTATAATAATGCTTCATAAAAAGGAATTGGTTTTTACTGATGTAAAATGATCATTTGATTTTATATGATTACTTTCAATTAAAACCACATGATAAAAAATATCCTATAAATGAACATTAACTAGAAACTATAATGTTTGATTTAAAAATTTAACGATATCATTTATTTTGATCCATGTGTGAAAATTATACTAATCATAAAAATTTGAATTATACATTCACTTAGAATGAGTCTAAAATAAGGGAGAGTGGATGGATGAAACTGATTATGGATTACGACTATACAAATTATTACCATCATGGAAAAGAAAAAAGAATTTAGCAGATTCTTTGAGTCAAAAAACAATGAAACATTGAACATTTATGTTTGGAACATGGCCCATTGGTTATTGAATTGATGAATTTTGTCTTAGAAATTATGCATGAATGAAAATAATTTTTATATTTCTGGTATCATTACGGACATATTTTTCAAAAATAATTATGAAATCGCAAAAGAAGGATCATGTTATATATGAAAATGTAGAATCTGTTATGAAGGGGATGTTACTAGAGTTTAATGTTAATGAAGAAGGTGTTATCATATTTAGAAAAATATTATATGTCCCATGTTACCCATTGTTAAATAGATAATTATTGAGAAAAGATCATTGTTCTATATTTTGTTTTCATCCATGAATCCTTAAAATGTATAGTCACTTTAGATATTATTACTCTTTGGATGGAATGGAAAGGTATATTGATGAATTTTCCATAAAATTTTTATCTTGTTAATAGGTTAGATAATAATGAATATAACCAAAATTCATGCTTTATCCTTCTCCATTTCTATAGTAGAAATGGAAAAATATTTCCATTGATTTCATTGTGGGATTTCCAATGATATAATGATGTAATAAAGTGATTTATGTTATTCTTGATTGACTACAAAAATATTGGATTTTTATTTCTATTAGAGAAACAATGTATTAACAATATATTTCTCAACTCTATTTAAAGGGGATAATTATGTTACATTTAATTAATTTCTATAAATTGTATCTGACAATGCTCCTAGGTTTACATCTATTTTTTTGGAAAAAACATTAGAATTTGTTGTGTGATAAATTAAATTTCATTACTTAATTTCATCATCATTATAATAGACATACTCTTAGAACAATTTAAACATATTAATACATGCTTCATTATTGTTAAATGAATTATTTATGAAGTTGATATCAACATATTTTGTCAAATTATTTTTCTTATATTAACTATTTTCATTCCAGTATACAGATGAATCCTTTTGAGGAATTATATAAAAAGCAGTGGAAGACACTAGATTTTTGGGATAATGTAGAAGAAAAAAAGTTAATGGGACTATAATTGGTATAGAAAATTGGTGATAAGGTGATGTTAATTCAGAAAAATATAAGGATAACACTGTGTAGGTATCAATTTATGCGGATAACCACCAGAAAGGTCGTTCTTTTGATGTAGGTGATCATGTTTTTATTAAAGTATATAAAGGGAAACATTTTAAGAATTTAAAAAAATTGTGAATTTAATTACATGGTACATTAAATATTATAATATGTTTTATAATGTTGGATCAGTTTTTTATTGAGTGGCCTTTCCTCTGAGTTTATCTAAGGTACCCAATAATTTTAATGTTTCAATGCTAAGAATATATGTTCTAGATTAATTGCATGTTTTTATCCCCAAGGTAGTTCAGTTGGAATATTACCATTATTATGAGGAATAACCTATTCAGATTCATAAATAAAGAGAGATAGTATTATAGGGCATGTTAATACACCAGCTTAATTTTTTTGTGGAGAAACCATATACTGAAGAAGGAATATGCGAATCTGAAAATTCTATGATGGAGAGATCTACCCTCTTATTTAATAGGTAAATAGAATTATAAGGATAAAATTTCAAAAAGGTTGAGGATATAAAAACCCAAATAATTATAACATAAAAATATTCTTATGTTCATTAGTTATATTTTTTAGATTTATACTCATTATAAAAATATTAGATAATATTTTATCCAAATGAAAAAGCTTTATTTCTACCCAAATTGGTTTCTCTACATTATATGATTTTATTTAAAATATTTCTTTTAATATTATAAATTTTTAATTTGCAAAAATTAAACTTATTTTTAAATTCTTCATGTCAACATTATCTTTGGATGAATTTGTTTGAATTGTCTAAAAAGATTGATTTTTTAATAAATAGTTAAAAATACCAATTTTGTTGAAAATTGTATTTTATTTTTTTGGAATTTAAAAGTTAAAATTGTTTTTTGGATTAGTTATTATAATTAATTATTTAATTTTGAGTATAAATAATATAATTATGGGTTTTAAATGGGTTTTAATCTTTAATTTATTATAAAAACATTTTATTCTTTCAAAAATGGAATTTTTAGGGAAAACTTTTTTTTAATCTTGTTTTTCTAGTTTAATTTAAAATTAATTTATAAAATTTATATGTTGTGAATCCTGAAATTTGGATTCTATATTTTTGAATTAGGAGGTCCAAATTTCAAAAATAGGCCCCTTTTATTTTTTTATTATGAATAGTTACCTTAATGAATTTTGTTCCATTGTAAAGGGAAAATCAAGTAATTATACAGAAAATAAAATGATTAGGACATTAAAATGACTCTAAAACAAACCTAAATTTCATTATATGAGTATATATCATCCATAATCGTCTAAAAATTTAATATATGGAATGTTTTCCATTTGAAATTGATTTTGACCTTTTTAATATTTAAGTGAATATAATGCCAAAAATGTATCACTCTAGATTTTAATAACTATATTATTTTTAACCTAGGTATAAATAGAGAATATGATTTTTGAAAATATTAATTTGAAACATAAATGATTTTATAACACTATAATTTATTTTTTATTTTTATTAAATAAATAATTACATTAAGATCTTATTCTACACTAATGCAGTTGTCATTTAATTAATATAAAACAAAATAATTGTTTTTAAAAATGATATTAATAATATGATTTGAATGAATATTTTTGTTCCATTTTTTTAGATAAAAATAATATAATAGAGTTTTTTGGATTCATTTTATTCAAATTGTATATTTTTTTAAAAGTCAAATTAATAGAATAATATGAAGATGATCATTAATGTTATTTTATGTCAAATAATATTTTACTAAATAATTTTAATTTCTTAAGAGCTTTTTATTCATCCAAGTGAATGTTATATGTTTTATTAAACAAAAAAATTTCTATTTATGGGCCTTTAATACATTTATAGTACAATATTACCCCACTAAGGGTAAAAACATTGATATCAATATAATTATCAAAAGGGGCAACGAAGGTATAAAAAAATAATATAACTGTGAATATGTGATCCACTACTATTCAAATTTGATATTATCGGATTTTTTACTCTCCCTCAACTTATATTGAAATATTTTAATTATTTGGCATTTTAATTTCAAAATTAATTTGAAATAATTTAATATTTTTAGAAACTCCAGGAGTAACCCTCTCATCTCTTATAAAAGGGAATATCTTCTTGACATTTATTCACACTCAAAATGATTTTTTATGAAATACCTATCCAAAAACATTCCTTATGTATTTCTCCACATCCTAGATGTATATGTTAGGCATAGTACCAACCTTATAGGGCATACGGTGTAAAAAAGAAATTTCCAAATTAGATGTATAGTTTTTAGTAACCATTTTTAGATTTATTTATTCTTAAACATCTTTAAAATAGTATTAAAACATGTTAAAATAATTAAAAATATTATACTACATATAAATATATGTTATTATCTTAATATCATAACATATATCCATATCCTCTTTTATAAAATGGGAAACAAAACCAATGTTCCGGTACACGGCAAACTACCACCTCATGGACCGATACAATTCATTTTATATCACCGTATCTCATGAATGGTTATAAATAAAAATTTAACATTAATATGTGATATTAATGACATATTTATCATTATTACATGATAATATATCATTTAATTTCTTACCATTCCAATCACTAAAAAATGAAAACGTTGTTCATGTGTATTTGTTGACTGTCACCTCAATGAAGCGATATGATTTTTTTCATCACCACATCACATTGATGACGTATATAAATATGTTAAAAGAAAAAACTGTTATTTAAGACATAATAATAATAATTCAAAAATAAAATAATACATAACTTCTTTCCATAATGATCGTTGAAAAATGGAAATTCTGCTCAGGTGTATGTATGGTATATCATCTCCATGATTGTAACATAGTTCATTTTTTCATAACCATATTTAATTATTTTTTAAAAAGTATAATTTAAATATAAAAATTATTATTATCTCATGATAATTATTCAAGATATTATTCAATAATAACCTCGTTTACCATAGTCAACCCACTGAAGTTATATTGGACTTTCAAACCAGATATTGTCAAAACATCTGACATGAACATAACTAATTAAGTTATTTTATATAACCTGGTAATTTTAAAAATAAAAGGAGTAATAAAACTTAAAAAATATCTAAATTAATTAGTTAATTAATATATGTTTATTATTTAGGAATATAAACAATATATGTGATGTGTTAGACTTAAGGTTTGAGACTTTCTTTTAAAAAGACACTTTTAAAGTATCTATTCCAATTATTTTTAATCCTTGTACATATTTTATAAAATTATTCCATGGATGGATTTATATGGAAATAATTTAATTATAAATGAAATTCTATGTCTCATTTAATTTATTTTATATTTTTTCAAAAGAGAAGCTTTCACATTATTTTAGATGGAATGTTTTGAAACAAATACAAAAGGAATGTTCTATTTTAATGTTTATGATGATAATGAATTTTAACACATCCATAATCATTATTATATTTTTGGATTACATTATAATATTTCATGTTTTACTTAATGAAAATCCCTCCTTCACTTTGTTCTGGGTGTTTTGAAAAGGGTTTTAAAATGTGTATTTTAATATCCAAAAATATTTTTCTTATGGGTTTATATTATAAATTTATGAGTGTGATGATGAAAATTATATCATTATTATGTTATTATTATGTTATGTATCTTGATAATTTATTATGAGTATGGGTAGTTCTGTTATAAATTGAGAATGGAGGAGCTTTTTATAACTCTCCAACACATAGGATAAAGGAACAGAGGTAACTGATTAGGTTTTATTTAATAGATTATAGGAATGAACTATGATGGTTATTCTAACTGTGAACATGATGGTTATTTAATATGTAACTATGATGGTTATTTTGAGTGTAATTTTTGAGGTTATTTTATATGTAAACATTAATATTATTTTATTTTTAAGGGTGATATGAAAGTGATTCTACATTTTTTCTGTATTTTTTATTTATGCCTCCTATGGGTGTTTATGGAAATTATATGACTGAAAAATGGTAATAAATAATTTTATTTTCGAAATAAATTTTATTATATTTTTTAATATTTTAAATTACGAATTTATAAAAACAATTATTGTGTTTCATTTTTTATTTCGAAGAAATCAGTATGAGATTTATTTTTTCCTTTAATATTTCATATGAAATGTTTTTATGAAAATCCTTATGAAGATAAGGTGATTTATTAGGAGAGAAATATTTTATTTTGAGTCTAAAGTTTATTTTGATAATGTAAAATTTTCGTAAGTAATCATAGACTAACATGTTTCTTTTTTTCCTTTTATATCCCATACTATGATCTTTTTTATCATCCATTATTTTAATAGACATCTCTGGGTTTTAAGTATGAGTAAGGACAAGAAAGACATAAATATTAAAATTGTGATTTTTTTTCATAAAAGAATAATATATTTTTTAAGGTTTTATATTGTGGATGAAATGAATATTGAGTAAAAGTGTCTAATTTATAATACATGGGTTTGTTATATACGAGTTATGTCCTAATTATGTATAAGTCTAAACATGAAATGATCCTCATAGTGAAGGAAATTAATTATAGTCTAATAAAATTATGATATATAATGTATAATAACATGTAACTATAACAATTTTATAAATTAATGTGATTTAAGTGATTCAAAATAAATAATTAATAATGTGATAGTTAGATCTACCAAAAAATAAGTACTCTAAGAGGTTGAATCTTCATTGGTGAGATGATTTTGAAATTAAAATGTTTGAATTTTTATAAACCAATATCATATCTAATATTTGATTCAAAATCCAAAAAGTGAAATAAAAATTTGAAAAGATAAGAACAAATTATTTTCACTTATGTGAAAGTTAGATTACATGAACAAAAGAAATGAAGGAAAATGTAGAAGAAAAGGAGGAGAGCCTTATTAAAAGAGATCATTTCAAAAATCCTTCATTATTTAAAATAATTATAGAAGTTTAAATGGAAAAATATATTCATTAAATCAATTTTAAATCCACAGAACCCTCTCCAAGAGTGAAGAAATCAATTAAAAAGATTATAGAAGGGTTATGGTTTGAAATTTCAACAAGGGTACATGTGGAATTGTGTGTTTAAAATTTACTCCTCCTTGAGATGCCTTTTCTAGTTAGTTCTCACATGTAGTTTATGCCAATTTAGTATAATGAATTTTTATAAATTTAGTAATTTAAAATCATTAATTTTTCACCCAATTTAATGTATGGATAAAATTTTATTGTAGAAATATTTTAGTAAGGTCTAATTTGTTGAATCTAGTCCAAATTGGATTAATTGAAACTTTCTTTCATTAAAATTTGATATAAATCTATCATTTTCAAATTGAAAAATTTAGTAATTTTTTTTATAAAAATTCCATAAAATTTGAATTCCCAATAAATACAAATTAATGTTTTATGATAGACATACATGAGAAAAATTAAAAGGGGAAACCATATTTTTAATAAAATATTCAAATTATAGCTTAGAATATAAATTTTCATTGAAACATTAAATAAAGATAAATATTTGAAATTATACCAATTATTATAATAACATATTCAATAAAAAATAATTTATCTGATATCCACAAAAAAATTGGTGAATTTGGAATGTGTCTCCATCATGGACAATTGAAAGGAGAAACCCTTACATCAAACTTACGCTTGGTTGTACACTCTCTAAATCCCTATAAAATAAATTTAGGTTTATTATTAATATATATAATAACCATATTTATATTTATTTTTATTAGTAACATTAATATATAATCTATTATTACCCACATAATATCTTTTTTATTAAAATTAATATTCATGGGATAACTGTTCAGTGGTTCATTGAACACTTCAGTTTGGAGGTTCTAGTACATTCTCTATGATTATGGGTTTATCAACTGTATAATTTCCATGAATATGTAGAATATTTACTTCACATAGTTCTAGTGTTCCATGGTCCTTTCATGGAACTTATTGTGGCAGTTCACATGGAATTCTTAAAAATATTCTAGATAATTATTGAGTTAACAAAATAATTGAATTTATTAGTGATTATTATTTAACATATTTGGGGAACCAAATTCTCATACACCCAGATATGGTTCTAAAACACATTATTTAAACAATGCATTTGATATAATGTAATATCATTGTATCATTATTTTATAATATTTCCAAAAGAAAAACTTTTTATCTTAGAAATAATCACACAATCCCAAGAGCATAATATTTAGTTTCTTTGAGGAGTAGTTACATTGGAAACTTATTTTACATAATTTATGAGAATTTCCTCATAATATATCCACAAAATAATCCCTATTATAATTATAATAATTTACACTTATATTCATAACCTAGGTAGTGAGAACATAATAAAGAGGTGAGCTCAAATTCTCATTAATGGAAACTAACTCATCATCATGTAATAAAGGTTTGGATCAAAAGAATTTGAAAAAAATGAGAAAGATAGAAATATATTATTAAAATAACATGTAATAATTTTTTTTATCTATATGGAATGATATAATCCATTATAAACTAAAATTAACAATCATATTTATTTGAATATGAGTGTGAAATCAAGAGATATTAATCATGAGACATAATTTATAAAATATAAACATAACATAAATACATGAAATAATTATATTGTGAGATATCCAAATAATTCTCAGGCTTCATATTAAAAAAACATGTATATCCCCCTCTATGTTTGTGAAAAAATCCAAGAATGTACAATCTTTATGTTTGTGAACAATACCAATTAAATCGACCCTTTTAGTTTTTTAAAAAATACAATATCTTCCACCCGTTGTACATGTAAAAAATAGAATTATGTACACCATTTATTATTGATAACAAATAGATGAATTTCCACCCATTAATCCTTTGAACAAATATAAATATGTTCACCATTTGTGTTTATAAACAAATCCAAACATGTGTGTCCTTTATGTATGGGTACAAATCCAATAATATCCACCATGTAAGTTGGGAAAAAATAAATTTATCTCCTCACTATAAGTTATAAAAAATCCATTTATGTCCACCTTTTATGATTTCAAAAAAATCAATGAATTTCCATACATTATTATCTCATATGAAATAAGACTTTACCCAATGAATTGGTGGGATTTAATGTTGGAGTTGACTTCCTAGTGCCAACTGTTTATACTCTGTTCACACACACACACACACATATATGTATTCTATTATTAATATATTAATAATACATTATTTCATATTTTTTATTTTTCCAAATGAATTAAATTTAATAAGTCTTAGGGTATCTTTCACATTGATATTGTAAAAGGTAATCTCCGGTATAATAAGAACCTTGAAGTGCTATGATGATATTTTTAAACATATTTCTATTGTTGGATAAAATTATATGATTAAACACCATTAACATGAATTTTATGTATGTCTAGTTATAAGTGGATGATGCTTCTTATTATGAAGTTCAATCATCCTAATCTCCAAAATCTGAATTTATAATAATAATCCTTCTAGTAAGAATTCAGTATATTTTGGTCTAATTGTATATTCCTATCTACGAGAATGTGTAATTTTCCTTAGACATTAATGTTGTCATTAAGGCATGTCATGACCCATGTACTTATATTTTATAATTGAAAACTATCATACCATAGGTTTATGATGAGGTAGGGTACATTAGGTGTGTCATGATTGAAAAGTTATTAATGGATAAGTTGAGGAAGGATTTTCCATTCCATGTTAATTGAATTTTATATCTCAGACTGTTTTTGAAATATAAATGTCACATTAAATTCCATGTACATGAACTTATGATGTGTTTATTTAAAATATAAAAAAAAAATTTATCAATAATATTGGTTGGTGACCGACATGTACAACCTTCTTTATTAGATATTATGACAAATGGATTATATTACATTGTGAGTGGTTTCATGTGGTTATCATCATTGCGACATTAAGTTTTTTCTCTTAGATGCTTTAACCCATTTCTTGATATTAATATTTGACTTTATAAAATCCTACCAAATTACATTGTGAAAGAATCCTAGTGGTCCACATACTATGTGGTTATGTTAATCTCAATTAAATTCTATTTTAATTTAGATAATATAATAAATATTATTCCCAATACTAAGGAAACATTTATTCACATTTTATCAGTTGAAAATATTTATTGATGAATAAAATATTTAATATTTATTATGGTGTTTTATAAATTATAGTGAAGTTCACTCAAACCATGTCTGGGTTTGGAGAAAAATATTATTTAACAAGCCATATAAATAATATTTTTCATTGAACAAGTTGTCCCACACCAAAAAAAAATAATAATATTATTTTTGTTGTGGTAGGTTTATTATTATCATAAATGGGGTTTATTAAAAGTTATAAATTTTTTTAAGGGATGATATGAAATTTAATAATATTTTTACATAAACCCTGGGTCTATAAATATATTATTATATATATTGTGTGGAATTGGATGAATATAGAGAATCATTGGGAATTTGTTTTCTCTCAACTCATCCTTCTATCTCACACTTAATAATGATAAATTATAAGTATATTTCCTCAGTACTGAAGGATCATCGATCAACATGAACTGTACAAGAAAATCGATTAGCCTTAATAACACCCAAAATTCTATCAGTATTTCTCAATGATAAAATGAGCATGTATGGATAATTAATGGAGAGATTCAAGCCTTGGATCCTCAAACTTCAACAATGTAAATCTGAAAAGGAACTTTAAAAAGATCAATATTATCAATGAAGGAAGGATCCCAAGTTGAGGTATTTATTTTCATTGGATAAAAATAAATTAATTATAAATTTAATTTGAAAGATCCTTACTTGGGGTTTGGGAACTAAATATTAAAATAAATTGTAATATATCGCCCACCACTACAAATATTCTATAGTTCCTAGAACCTACTAGTTGAATCAAATGGTACACTTTATGAATTTATAACTATTTATTTGATTTTTGATATATACATAATCTTGTATTGAATATATAATTTCATATTATTCGTTCTTTATTTTGATTTTAATGATTTTGTAGACATGTTAATCTTGTTCATTCGAGGTTCCATTTTATTAAATATATATGAACACATATGAATCAATTGAAGATTACATCAGAAAGTGTGAAATTATCTAGATGGTAAAACTTGGTTACACAATGTGTATCCGGAGTACATTCCATGTGCCCATGTGAAATTAACCTAGATGTGTCATGTTATAACAGAAATATTGTGTAGTAAATTAAGTATGGTTTATTTATTTCACACTATATTTAGACTAGGACCACTAGGTACCCATGATATTAGATTTTATATTGTGTAGATAGTGTACATTCTTTGCAGTCTATACGGGTTAACAACATAAATTGCACAATCCATGTTGTCATAATACTCAAATAAATAATTTGAGATTGATAGAATAAATAATTTTTAATATAAATGAAGTGTATGTAGTGTACATGTTATATTTTTCATCATTTCCCATTCATGAAATACATGGAGATCCATTCAACGAGAATATAATACTTACAATAGGAGGGGTATACGATGTGTAGATAGATTTTACATTTTAGGCATTATAGCTAAAATACACGCCTAAGATGAGGAGTTTAACTCGAACACATGACAATTCGACACAAGACATGTAAATGGATTGTAAATGCTTTGTAGTCAATCCAAGGTAACATGCCAATGCCCCAAAAATGTAACCTAGATACACAAAAACAATGGTACATGGAATGTATCTGGATAGTACATTCCATGTAGTATCCCTATCAATGGTAGAATTAAATTACATAAAATTGAAAATCTCAGAATTAAAAACTTATTTTATTGACCGGAACCTGTTGTGTTTGAGAATTTAATATTGTTTTTCAAGAATTTTAAATGATCAATGAATTTATTTTAATAAATATGTAATTATTTTTTCTACTACTTTTTTACCATTGATTCCTTAGTCATACTTATACATAAGAGGATTCACGTGGTCAAAATTATTAATGGAAATTAATAAATAAGTAAAAAAATAGTGCAAACATTTCTTTCTTAATAATAAAGAACGAATAAGAAATGAATGTTAACCGGTTTACTTTTGTGTATATGTTGCATTTATGTTTTTCTGAGACATTGACCATGAATAGCGTATGTGTTGGATCTATTTAATATTATTTATTTCATGGGTTTGCAATTATTTAATATTAAATTAAATGATTGCCCATGAGTTATCCCTCCCTATATTATTTTGTAACACATGTGTGTCCATAGTTATTTATATAATCCCCATTTAACAAATACTTAAATTTTCCTCACCTTTAAGTGAGTCATAAATGATATAATTAATATATTTAACCATGAAGTATGGAGGACGATCAAGATGAAACCATAATGATTTCTAAAATAGGTGATACACAAGCAGACAAGTAGAATGTTGGTAATCATTCCAAGTTTAACAACATGAGTTATTTCTCCAAGTTCATAGGTTGATTTAATGTCTGATAATTAAATTAACTGTTATATAAGCTCATGAACGGGTCATGTATTTATCTATTTCTTTATTTATATACATTATTTTATATATTCATCACCGTGATCATGTAAATATATGAATTAATGTGAAAAGTTAAAATTTAAATAAATGGATTATTCATTAATGGTTTATCCAACATAGTTTATTAATTATGAAAAATCTACATAATATTAAAAAGACATGTAAAATATAAAAGAAGATTATATTAATACATAAAATTTTAAAATACCTAAACATAATATTAAGTCATACCAAGCCTTATATTACCTGATTTTGAATCAAATCATCCAAAATAAGTGTTTGAATAATCCATGTAGGGACATAGACTTTTAACATGGAGTTATTATGACTATTTTGGGTTGAATTAACCATCTTACCTGAAGAGAAGTATCCATATAAATATTTTATATAACTTAGAGAAAATTTAATAGGAAATCCAAGTCAGGATTTCAAGATTTGGGGGTCCACTCAACAGATCAATGTTCTATAGGCCCAATGTTTGAAAATTCCTACCTACCTTAATACCTTCAATTAGCTTTAACAACCATCATTGGGTTTATGAAAAGGGGGAATATGGATCCTTTCCAAAAGAATTTATTAGAAACTATAAATTATAATATTAATTGTTATGGATTTTGGAAATTGACAAAATAATGGAAGAATTTAATAAAAACAATTAATACATTATTTCTCACATATTTTTTAATCAGGAATAGTTTTAATAATATGATATTTGAAAATTTATAAAATGGAATTTTTATCATCAATATTCTCCCTTTGATCTATATTATATTAATGCAACATCATTTTTAGATGTAACCTCCAATAATTTTCCAGATATATTTAGGTTGTGTTTCTCCATGAATGAATATATTATATGTTATAATTTCACTTCTTGGTCTTCCTACTACATAGGGGAGTGATGAGAGTTCCCTGTATATGAAAATCATTTTAGCAATATGGTTGACATTCAATGTCATATTCTTTTTTCTAGGTCTAGTGAACTCATTAAGTCTCATGAAAATATGGATTCATTTAGAATTATTGATAGCCTCAGAATTTTATAATAAGATAGATTTGGAAATTATTTTTTTTGATAATTACAAAGAAGTCATTCAGATTATGCTTTTGGAGGGTGTGCCAGCTAGGCCTCATGTATTCATGATAAATGGATACTTTGAGAACATAAAGGCTCTATGGTTTAAAATATTAGAAGAGTTGTACACCAGTCACATTATAGAATCACTTCCCTAGAGATTCCCTATTTTTGTTTTTTATTTTAATATGAACAACATTGAGAAGTATCTACCATATATTCTCACTCTTAATCTCCAAGTGGTTAAGTAAACAAAGTGCAAAAAAACATTCATCCTTTTGGTCAATAAATTTAATGGATGAGTGAATATATTTAATCCCAAAGTTTCTTCATAGGCTTATAAGAAGAGTAATATCAAGGGAAAATCATGGGAATAAGATAATAATTATTTCTCATTTTTAAAGAACGTCTACTAGAAGAAAAAATTCACCTAGCCAATGAAGCATGGTGAATATTCATTTTCATTTATTATTGAGTGAAATTTTTATGTATCTATAAATTGGGTATTAGATACATATTATTGTTTTCAAATATGCATTGAAATATTTCGAGAATTTAAATTCTAAAGAATTGAATATGGGGAGATAGATCCATGAGCATTTAAAAGTGATAACTATACTATTGTTGTTATCAGGGACTATCACCTCATGTTTCTTGACAGAATGAAATTTGTTTTGGAAGACTGTTATTTTTTCCATATGATACCAAAAATATTATTTTTGTATCTGGAATTGATACTGATTCTTTTATAATCATGTCTAAAAAAAATTTCCCTCCATTTATAAAGATAATTTTTTTTATGGCATGGAATAATTAAATAATATTCTTTATCAGTTCGATTACACAAACCAAGTAATGATAATTAGTAATAAAAATACTTCACCTGATTCATAACACACCCAAATTTGGAATCACCAGATAGGTCAGGTAAATGAGAAACACTTGAATAAATTATACAATGATGGATGTTTAGATTCTTTTTATCTGAACCCACTTGGTATATTTCACACTTATTTAAAAGAAAAAATCTCTAAATCCCCATTTAGTGGAAAAGGTGAAATGGACAAATATCTTATTGAGTTTTTTTCATACTGATGTGTATGGACTATATCATATTGATGTAAGGGGTGGATACTCAAAGTTTGTTACATTATCCAACTAATTAAGTATACATAAATATGTCTCATTGATGAGGTATACATTATATTCTGTTGATAAATTCAATGAATATAAGTATAATGCTGAGTACTAGCTTGGTAAAAAGATAAAGAAACTCTGCCTAGAACATGTTTGAGAATATCTTAATCAATACTTCATTAATTACCTATGGGGTATTAGGATCCTTTCCCATCTCAATCCTTTATATACACCAGAGTGTAATGGTTAAAATGAATATAGTAACCACTCTATATTAGACATTGTGAGATCAATTATGAGTCATTCAAATCTTCCATTATGCTTTTGGGAAAAAATTACAAATAGCACCAAAATTGCTAGACCGTCGGCCAAATAAATATGAATAAATTATACCATACCAATTATGGAATTTTAATAATCCCTATGGGGGGTTATGAAGAATTTTTTATGGCCACTTTAGGTGATTACCTTTCACCCTAAGGCAGCAAGTGTACCTTAATAGGACATCCCTTGGAAACATGGATATAGTACCTGTATGACCCCTCATATAGAAATGAAATAGTGGAAATAAATTCCATGTTCCTTGAGTGGGAGAATGTCTCTAAAAGAAATAGATGGAGAAATGTGGACCTTGATGATGTTGATCCTCAGGTTACACAATAGTTGGCATAAGAACAAATTACACTAATACCCATGGAAAAAAGAAGCCATTCTAGGGACATAAGTAATGTCAAAGAGTACAAGAGAGGTTTGGAAACCTAGACAGTATGGTATTCTAGTCAAAGAGGGAGGAAAGTAATTTTTTTTGACAATAATGACCCTCTAACTAGAAAGGAATCACAATGTGGGATATATTATTCCAAGTAGAGAGGATCTGTGAATTATGAAATGCAATCTAAGTACCAAAACCAAGTCTTGATTTTGGTAAGTCTTCCAGTATATGTAAATCATGTTGGTTGTAAATGGGTATTCAATAAGAAACTGGACATGGAAGGACAATTCATCACATATAAGAAACTAATGGTTGCAAAAGGGTTTAAATAGAGTCAATTTATTGACTATGAAAAAAACCATTTTAATTGTTTCTAAGATAAAATCCATCAGAATTATACTTTCTATTATGGCCTTAAAAGATTATGACATTAGGAAAATTGATTTAAAAATAGACTTCGTTAATGGTAACCTTTTTAAAGATGTCTATATAATAGAACCCAAAGTGTTTGTGACTTCGATGGATGCCAAAAATTGTTGAAAATTACAAAAATACATTTATGGATGAAAGTAAGCATTTGAGTCATGTGACATTAATTTTGATGAGTCCATAATCGAATTTGGTTTCATAGAGAACAAATACAATCATTGTATTATAAAATAGTTTAGTGGGAGTTCAATAATTTTATTTATAGTATATTTTGAAGAAATATTACTTATTGGAAACAAGATGTCAATAATACCTTCTATTAAGGCTTAGTTGAATCAATGCTTCTCCATAATGGATTTAAAAGAGGAAACATATATTCTTGGGAGGAAGATCTTTCATGATAGATCAAAGAGTGTACTATTAATAAGTCAAAGTATTTATATTAATAAGATACAAAATATATTCAATATGGAATAATCCATGAGGATATTGTTTCTTATGTCATATGCCTTCTTCTTTACAATAAAATGTTTACTCAGAAACATTAAGAATGAAATGGAATGGAAAGGATTATATACACATTAGGGATTGAGTTATTCATGTATGATATGATATGCACTAGTATCGATATCACTTACAATTTATGTAAAGTAGTAAGATATCAAGTTGGACCAAATGAATGACATTGGATGGAAGTCAAGAAAATTCATAAGTATCTGTGCCTTAATAAGGATATTTTCATCGTTTATAGAGAAGTTGATATTCTAGTACTCATATGATATGAATATTTTTGTTTAAAACTATATCAAGATGATATGAAATCACAAGAGAGATATATATTCACTTTGAATAGAAATTATTTGAGATGGATGTGATCCAAATAGGCCATGGTCAAAGATTATACAGAAGAGTTCATGTACATCATGGATTATAAGGTAAATAAATACATCATTTGGATATGAAACATAATTCATGATCTTGATATGATACATATAAGTAATGATACCATCAAACTCTATCATGATAATACTACAGTTTTATCTCTTATAAAAGAGTCAAGGTAAAATCAATAGACAAAGAACATACTTCAAAAGTATCATCTCATGTGGGATTTTTTAAGAGAGATTAGGATTCATACAGATGTATTTAAAAAGATGAATATTTGTCATACATCTTGAAAAAAATAATTGACCCAATATGAACATGATTATCATGTGAGGTCTAGTGTACAAAAATTCAAAATAAGTTGGATCTAGTCGTAGTGGGATTCTATTGGAGTTGGGGTCCTAGGACTAACTTTTAATATATAAATTAACGATATATTATATCATTTGAATATTTATGACAAATTATTACAAATTTTTCATTTTTCTTCATTAATTTGTTGTTAAAATTTTCTAGGATATATGTTGTATAGATAGGCTCCTCACAGTTCCCCACTTTGATGAGAACATTGATGTTATGTGATGATATTCATTAATATTGTAATACAGTTGGATAAAATTCTTTGATGAGACATATATAATGCGATTTTTTGGAGTTATTAATCAAATGATTATGTGGATTCTTCTCAATAATTTCATAGTTGGTAATCTCTATATTGGGAGATTATGGTAACAAACTCGCCAAAAAAATTCCTATTATCTTGGTGTAATCAAATATTCCTATATTTGAGCTTGTGTAATGGTCCTTAGACTTTAATATTATAATTAATGCATGTCATAACTCATGTAGTTATATTTTTTTAAAAAATAAAATACACCATATGTTCATAGTGAGTTATGGTATATTGGACACATCACAAATGACATGTTATTAAAGGTTAAGTTGAGGAAGGGGTTTTTCCCTTCCATATTAATGGAATTTGATATATTATAAATTTTATTTGAATAAAATATTTTCATTAAATTTCTTTTACATGTTGTAATAACAAATTTATTTCATATTAAAATAAATTAATTTAAATATTATAGTTTAGTGACAAATATTTACTACGTAATTGATGAGATATTGAGATAAAACAATTATATTTCATAGGGATAATTCTTATGTGATTATATTCATTATGACATTAAGTACATTATCTTCAATTTTCCGACCCATTTCCAGACAATAATCATGGACTTTAGGCAATCCCACCTAAAAAAAAAGATAAAATCTTAGAGGGTCATTATCTAACTATTTCTGTTGATCCTGATTAAATTAAATTAGAATTTAATTAATAGAATAAATACTATTCACAATTCTTAGGAATAATTTTATTCAGTTTTTATCAATAGATAATATTTATTGATGAATATAATATTTAATATTTATATTGGTTTTCAATAAATTATATAAGAGTTTGAGTGGATCAAGACTGTTCCTGGTGACAAATATTAATTAATAAGATGGTTAAATAATATTTTTTATTTCACAAGTTAGTGAGTGCCCAAAAGTAGTAGTAGTATTATCGTTATTTTTATAGTTATGTGAAAAGGGGTTTATTAATGGTCGTAATATTTTTAAGGGTTCATTTGAAATTATATAGTATTTTAACCTAAATCATTGATCTATAAATAAAAAGTCATGTTTGTTTTGCGGAACACGGGGAATATAGAGAATCATTGCCCACAAAAAATTCTCTATAAACTTCTCTTTTATTCTCCCTCTCAAAAATGATAAATGAAGGCAAGATAAATTCATGACTGAATGATTAGAGATCTACATGAACATTACAGGACAATTGATTCAAAACACTTGAACTTAAATATTTATTGGTGTTTCTTGATGGAGAAATAATTACATGTGGATCAATTATAGATGAATACTACAATTAGATCCTCATATCACAATAATGGAAATCCAAAAAGGGTCCTTGAAAAGATCAAATTTTTTAATGAAGAATGGATACTAATTTGAGGTATTCATTTTTTTTATATCTAAATAAATTAATCATAAATTTATCGTGAAATACCCTCACTCAAGGTTTTTGGAAAATAAATATTAAAACAAATTTTAAAATATCTCTAACCACCGCATGATTATACATTTACTAGAAAAAATATTTAAAATACCCAAACCATCTTAGGACCTTATCAGACATAAAAATTTGTAGGTCATTATCGGACCCAAACCATATTTGTGATTTATCAAACCCATATCATATCAGTTATTTATAAGACCCAAAACTTCTTATAATGATAATCTACACACCAGTTTTCTATATATAAAAAATCAAGCAGATATCCTAAATTGAAGTAGCCTTGGGAAGAATATGGGTTTTATGTCATTTTCAAATAGTATCACATAAATTGGCATAAATAATGATAATTGTGGATAATAAAAATTAATTAACCCCACAATATTAATTTTTATGAAGTATTATAGTAATATTCATAATAAATAATTTTAAATGAAATAAATCCTTTAGATATAAATATGAAATTGTAGAGAAAATATAAATGAGTTTCTTTGGGAAAATATTTTATCATTTTCTAAAAATATGATGTTACATTACCTTTGAAAGGTAATTTTTGGATAGGAATATTTTGAGGAATTGAACAGAATACATTTTAAAAACCAATATTTGGTGATAAATCTCAATAATTCATCTTTTAATATAAATTAATGTTTCAAAATGGTGAAGTGAATTTTTTGAAAACATTTAATTTTATTTAGAATCTTCAATAATATAGAAACTAAAAATATATAAAGGCTTCAGGAATGTAACTTGATAAATTAATAAAAAATATAATTTTGATATATAAAAAACAACAATAGATTCTGTAAAAAAAATTAAATATACGAAGGAAATGTCGAGTGAGTGATAACACATTTTATTTTCAAGGATAGAAAACCTTTTTAATATTTTAAAACACCTATCTTTAAAACCCACATAAAAAAGAGTAACAAAACCTCATTTTCAAAATATAATAATTTAAATAAAATGGTCACATGATATAATGCATAATTGGGTTCCAAATATAAATGATAACATTGGACGGAAATGAAAATATGGACAAATAGGGGAAAATGTCATTAACGAGGCTAAGAATTGGTATAAAAAATGATATAATTTTTTTGGGAATGAAATAAACCAAGGGTAAATTTTTGAATCAAAAGTGTATTATTCCAAAGATATAAAAAAATACCATGAATTAAAATCTTATGTTGAAATCAACCAATTTTATACGAAATAATTTCAAGAAGATGCCTTATAACTCAGTGCTGGGAGTTATGTTTACAAAAACTCATAGAACCTTGGTATATTTTTAATTGAAATACTTTTAAATAAAGAAAAAGATTTAGCACTTCAAAACAGAAAAATTTCATGAATATTTAAAAAAATTCCTTATGCATTAATTTCACCATATCAGATATATCATGGTAAATTAAAAGAAATATCTATCATGGAATTAAATTTAAGACAAGGAAACCCTTACCTTATATTCCCTCTTAATAAAATATTCACTAACCACCTATATAATAAATATAACTATATTAATCACTTATTAAATAAAATTGATAATTTATATTTATATTTATAATCTTTATTTATATTCATTTATTAAAAATATATTAGTTGGTTTGGGTATATTTTCAGTATCAGTTGCTTGAAAATCTTATTGCTTATTTTGCGTTAGATTTTTAATGGAGTTGTCAATTATTTTTTTACTAAAAAGGATTATCATTCCCAGATTATACATGATAATATTATAATGGTGTTTTAATGATTCACCATATCCCATTTTCATTTGGAAAATTATAAAATTATAGTTTGTAAAAAATGAAATTATGAAGAACTAATTTTGTCGTGTTTAAAGATCAAAAGGTGATATATTAATAAATCTATATAATATTAGTAATATATATATATATATAATCATTAAAACTTATTTAATATATTATAAATATAATATATTATAATTATATAATTTACCTTAATCATTCGTGATATTAATAATATAACATCATTTACGCAAGTGGTAAAATTGACCCAAACACGAGAATGTTATAATGATTTAATGAGTTAGGAAATGTTTTTATATAATTTTAAAAAATAATTTGAAGAATCATAAATGTTTTATAAAAATAATTTCATTTCATTAAATTTATTCTAAGAACCATCCATGTTGGGTGGTTATGAAAAAGTAAATTCATCGTCCATTGAGGGGATAATCCACACGTGTACACAAATAATGATTCCATTTATCAATGAATTGGATATAATAAGGGTATATGAAATATTATAATTTTATAAAAATGATTTTGAAAATTTTAATCTTATTTATTCCACCAATAAATATAATTTTTACCAACCATGACATACAGTGATAAGAAATGAAATACATCGCTTTATGGTGGTGGTAGAATGCACGTATACACAATCGATGATGTTTTATTTTTATTAGATAATGGAAAAAATTGATTAATGTTTTTAAAATTAATATAATAATATTTCAATATATTAATAAAACTATTTTCATTATACTATTATTTTATGATTATTTTTGGAAGATGAATATTAAGAAGAAAAGGCTAAGGAGTAAGAAATACTCATATTGAGAATAAGATATTTGACTTGGAAATATCCTAGGAAATGAAGGCATTAGTCTATATAATTGAGGCTATATAATTATTAAATTGAGAGATGGTAGTAGTAGTATTAAAATTAAATATTTTAAGGATTAAATTAGTATGCAATGGTATATCATGATGTCGATGAAGTGATCCCTTTTATAAGTAAATATGATTGTTCTTTAATGAATAAATATTATTTTTCAGCAATGGAATGAAACTATTCATGGGTCAATGGATCCAAATCTTGGAAATCGTTGATTATGGGGTAATATAGGTCATTAAAGACTCAAATACCAACATTAAAACATGTTTTTTACATGTTTCAATCCTTTTACCACTTGAATTGTACATCTTACAATTTTGTATTTGACTATAGTAACTTGTTTTTACCAATGTAATTTATATTTTATTAAAAAAATGTAAACCTTATCAACAAAAATGGGTGTGATGGATATAAATTTTAAAATAATATTATCTAATTCAATTTACTAATAATAAATAATTATCAATTAAATTTATACATTTATTATATTTAATAAATATATTAAAGAAAAATATTGTTTTCACAATTAAGTGTTCTAAATATTATATAACATTAATTATAAATGAAATGAGTGATAAAATATTTGTATACATGTTAAAAAATCATATAAACGTTTTTATAGAAAATATATCATTTTAATTTCTTTTATGACAATTATACATCATTAACAAAAATTATTTAGAAATAACTCTTCTATCTTTGTCATTGTCATCAATATTAATCTTATTAATCATAATTTGATGCCTAAAATAAAAATGAACCTATTACATAATATAAAAATGTCATATATAATATAAAATCCATTATTTAATTTTTTTTCTATAATTTATAAAAAAAATTAATATAAGTGAACAATACTTGTTTGTAGAGTAAATAATACTTAAGTATCCAAAACATTAAAATTCAGTTTTATAAATTAAATAGAGTATTTTAAATAATTTATTTTAATTTAAAAATACATATTTTATATAAAAAATGATTCATTGAAATATATGTAATTGTTTTATTATGATAATCTCATAAAAGTGACTCAATAAAAAACTAAGTATTTTTTACAATTCACCTCAAAATAAATTATTTTAGAAAAATCTAATAAATTAACCTTAGACTAACATTGATATGTGGAATTAAAAAAAATTCATTTTATAAGATTAAAAGTATAAATTTTTTTAATTTATCATTTCAAATAAAATTCAATATATATAAAATAATTCCAATATTGAAAATTGATTGAAAACATTAATTGTTCTTTAATATTATTTTTGTTATTAATATTCCAAGTGATTATAATATATTTTTAATAGAGGTTTTATTATTAATAATTTTTTTTTAAAATAAATATGTCATGTATAACATTTGTTCAGTGGTACATGTGGATAAAACTGTCAAACAGTGAATTAATTTACAATATATATATATATATATATGTGTGTGTGTCTTCCAAAAAATTAGGTAGTTACAATGTTACCACTAAAAAATTATAAGAATATCTGAAATCCATAATTATTATGTTTTATAACTAGAATCTAGGTTTTCTTAGTCATTTATTATCTGACCATAACAACATCACTTATACAGGTGGTAAAATCGATCAAACCAATTCCATGTTATAATAATTAAATGTGTAAGAACATGTTATTTTATAGTAATATTATAAATTCTAAAAAAAATAACGATTTAATTTTTTTAAAAAAATTGTAAATATGATTTAAGAAGTCGTTTCTAAATATTATAAACATGAATGATTAAGGAGAGGATAACACTTATGTTGATGTCTTGAATATTAACTTATAGAGATTCCTCAAAATGTGGGAGTTGGGTCTTCTTGTGACCATAGGTTCCAAAACACGGGAGATGAATTTAAAGGAGAGAATATGGGTAGGGATTAAATAGGGAACAAAAGGAAATTTACAAGGAATGATGCCCTTAACAACACATAATTATGAGTTAAATATAATGTATTTTACTTTCCTAAATCCTTCTCATATATATGGTTTAAAATTTTAGAGAATTATGAAAAAAATATTACATATCAATCCCTTAAAAAAAGTAAACACATACATGCAATATATATATTTTCCACGCAAACAAGTTCCTCTATTTACACAAATATTTCATTTCACAATGTCTTTTGTATATGTAATTAACATTACTTTTTTTCCTTGGTACATATCATTTGTTTTTCATTTTAATCCTCACATTATTCTTGGTAAACATTCTCAATGTCATAATGAAGGTTCCTTTATTGTGGAAGGATTTTTCAGAGCCCAAATCAATGAGAATTTGAAAAATGGGGTTGGCCACATGGTAAATGTATGGTTATTTTTTACGATATGGGTAACTACTTGAGTTGTGAGAGGCCACACACTTTGCTTGAAACCTTAAAATCAAGGCCACATGCGTGTGAGGGTTGCAATCAATTTTGTGACAGTGATATTTTCATGGAATTCAAAAGGTTTCACAAACCATGTTCCTATCACATGTGATGTCCTCCTTAGGTAGTTCCATAATGTAAGGATGAATCATAGTTTTTCCATCCATGTGTCCAAACTCTATTCCCCTATTTGTTTGGGTGAAATTAATTTTTTTCCTTAAATGAAATTAAAAACCATACCAGTTCCTTCTTCCTCCCATTTCTTGTGGATGAGCCTCGTTCTCTTCTCTCATAGATTTCCTTAAAGCTATCCCTGGTAATTTGATATCTCCACAATCTACATACCAAATCAAGATCAATTTGAAGCATTGGAATGATTTATGTATTCTATCAATTACTCTTGTTTTTATATTTCATTCTTCTTCACATATGTTTTTCTAATTAGGTGTAAGATGATTTACCCAATTTTTTGGGTGTTGGGAATTTCTGTTTTTTTCATCCAAACTAATTCCAATATTATGCTGATATTTAATGGGGAATCATCCATTAAATTAAGGTAGTTGGTATTGTTTTTTCACATAAAATTTACATTACATTCATAGCCTCGAAGTTGGGTTGCATGTCGGCCATGACCGCAAATTTCTATAAAATAATATAATGGATTTTATGTTGACAAAAGCACGTTTTTATACTCTCTTTGATACCTTCTAGGTAATATGGGGATGTTTACATCATTTATGGACACCCCGTTGGGTGTGAGATGTGATTTTTACTCAATTCGAAAAATTTATAATGAACCAAGGAACCTCATAAGTTCTTGGAATATATAAAATGGATGTTACAAGCCTTGGTTAATTAGATGTCCTAATAAAATTAAATAGAAACAAATCCCCTTTATTAATTTCATTATATATATTAACCAGAGTGAATAATAATGTGTGGGAATGGCCACACCAATTCTTCATTTCTTTTATATATGTATTATAATTACTTTCACATCAATTTATATATCAGGGCTTAATGAAAATTATACTAAAGAGGTGATCCATCACGGAATTATTATTATTATAATTATTATTATTCCATTGATAATGGTATATGGGGATGGTTTGGGGTTTTGATGATCATGGCGTTTCACCCTCCCTTACATCGGGTGTTGAGATTGAAATCCCTCACTTTTATACTATTATTCATTTTATGGAAGGACATTCCATGTTCCATTTTTTAGGGTGTTGGGAATGAAGTATCACCCATCCTTTCCCAAATGTTGATCATGAAGACTCGGATTCACTATGAGATTTAGTTTTTGCACCCTCTTCTTGATCCTACCTACTCGTTAGATTGGATATGGATGCTTGTGTTACACCCTAGGTCTATCCAACTTCTAGTATCTAGGTATATAGATACTTAAGACCTCACGTGATCATTGCATATATGAAGATAAAATATATAAATGGACTATATATATCACTTCAATATATATCGTTCATGATTAGACTCAAATTCTAGCCTATGCTAATGAAATTAGTGCCGCCATGTGACCAATAAGAATCTATGATGGATGGTATTTATTTATTTTTTATTGACCATTATTGGTTATACATACAGACTACTAGATATATACACTTCTTGTATTATTCATAAATTCTTTTGGTGGTTGTCTAATGGGATTTTATCTCACACCCTACTCAGGAAACCTTTGGTACAAAATTATATTACTTTTTTACAGGTATGGATAAGGGAAAGATCCTTGATACATATTTTGAATTTATCTTTCATATAGTATGGAGAATAAGAGAACGTGGATAATTATATGCTCCTGATTCTAGTAGAGTATTCTTTTTTCATTTTTTGTATTTTTCTATAGCATGTTGTATATTCTTGTCCCCAGTTTCTTCTTTTTTTATATCAGCATTCCATTCTATCATTTTTTATATAACCAAACTCTTTTATTTTTATTATTATTATATTTTTTGGTTATTTATTCTTATGTGTTTGATTATCATTTATGTTATATCATGGTTAAACTACAACGAGTTACTAGTCCTATCATTATAGTGCCTATTTGTATATAGGTCCGTTGTTGTCTAATAATTATTGTTATATGCTATGCCACTCTGATAGGAGGGTATAATCTCTCTACTATATCATCATTGACACTTTCTTTTAGTTGACTACCTCTGGAATATAGGGATGTGCACTTATGGCCTTATGACCCACCGACTTGAGGCCCCAGTTATGTGGATGTCGGGTTGGGATGATACAAAGTGGTATCCAATTGTATTTTCCTTTTCTAACTATTTGTGTATTAGAAAGAAGATTGAAAGCTAATGGAATTTGGTAATGAGCCCATGTCTATAAAGAACCAACCCATGTAGAGGGGAAACCCACATTACCTGGGATGGGTAATACTTTTTAAATGGTTTTCACCTATTATGGTTATTATGACTTCCCCATTGCGTGATGAACATGTTTTGAGATGCTATTACTACTAGTATTATTATAGTGATATTTTTTTAAATTTATCCTCGAGATATAAGGACATTTCAATTCATGCATCATTTCAGGCATAATATAACTAATATTCCATGAATTTTTCAATTCAATGTCTATTTTAATCATTCATTGGTCTACCAAATGTTATTTGTGACTTGATTATTCGTTGGAAATGTGCTAAACATTTCTTACACGATAGGGAAAACATAATTTAATATTAAAGTGTATGCCTTAACCTAAAAATATTTTCTAACATAGGTTAAATAAGACACTAGGAGTAGTCATTTATGGCATGTTGATCCATGGATCATTGGTCACATAGGCCGGAACATGTTATGGTCGGGATTAAGTGGATGCCACATTAAAATTTATAATGAGTATAGACCCTTATAAATTGGAAATGGGGATCCATGTAATTTAACCATTTAAGAAGATTTCAATTTTTCAAGGACCAAAAATCTAAAATTTAAATGAATTATAAAAATAAATGGTCTTATTATTTATGGAATATGATAAGTAGACCTAAAATTGTCCTTAGTAGTGGGTAGATTGGAGTCTCTTATATTCTTGTAGCCTAATATCATATTATTTACCACCTTGACTAGGCATTTGAAGCAGGTAGAGAGTTGTGATCATTTCATTGGAATGATATTTACTTGTCATAAATATATATTTATAAATTCTTTCAACTATTAAAATCTATTGTGAGGCATTCATTTGGCTGGGTAGTGGAATGCCACTATGACAACCTTGGGTCATGCATGCTAAAGGAAGTGATGACCATGCATAAAAGGCGGTGGTCCCTAAGACATTCATGAATCATCATATAGTTCCACCAATGGAACCTCTTCCAATTCGTGAATGATCATTGAATCCCAGTTCTATGAGGGTTTATTCCACATGATGAAAAATATTCAAGGTATTTTTTGACCTTCCTTGGAATTAGTAGATTTGACTCAGGAGTTCCAATAGAAACATCCTCCTGCCATTTTAGGGGATGGTGGACCTCATGTTTTTGAGACTTAGCTCAAATATATCCAGTCTATATTCAATCATATTGAGACACCTCTAGAGTGGGGGTTCAATTTTATTGTGTATATGATACAAGATTATTCTAAGAGATTGTGGTCTGTTATTAACTAGACATACTAACATCATGATATGATCCTAGTGGATTTAAAGATGATATTCTATGATTATTTCTTTCTACATACATTGAGCGTAGACCAGTATAGATATTTCATCACCCCTTAGTAGGTAGTTATGTCTATTATGAATAATTCTTCTCACTTTACTAATATGAAGTGGTTCACATCGACTTTATCCAGAGATGAGCTTATGACCACCAGGTGATTCAAGTATTGGTTAATATATGATAACTGATTGTATTTTAATGTTTTCATGATTAATAATATTTATTTGACAGTCATCTGGGACATTATTACTAAGATTAATATAAGAAAAATTGATGGTGGGAACTGAGGTTGTTCAATACTAAGATCTATCAGTGTTTCTTCTAATGGGTGTAAGCATTACTTTGAGGCAACTCATGGAGGTTTAGCATTCATCTAGCTCATACCAATAGTTTCATGATTTTTCACCGCTATGGGAATCTAGATCATAAAAATAATCAATGAATGAATGATCTAGTGGAATATAGAGCATGTGTAATGATGTAAAATAACAATTTCTTTTGTAGGTCCTTTAAATTAGTTCCTAACAAGTGGGGATCTACACCAATCCCTTGTTCCGGAGTAGGGCCAATAGTATCTCACCAGATAGGAACTAGAATACCACTGTTCTATTAGGAAAAATTGGTGTTCAAGGTAGTGGTAATAAGATTTATGATTCTCATTTCCAGAAGAGTTGGCTTGATTACCGTATTCAGGTTGTGAGACCACTATAAAAGCATGTTTCTTGAAGTGTAGTCTATATCAATGGAACAGAGTGCAATACCTCATACATTTTGAGTTATAATTATATTAGACTCTAATTTAGTGTCTTATTTTTTTTTTAAAAATGCACATCACATTCTTATATATCTGATATGATTATAGAGAGTCTGGGCCCCAATATAGAACACTTTTATGGCTTGATAATGATTGGAACCCCATTGGTTATCAAATTAGAGAGTTTATTCCATTTTAAGAATTGTGTTCTTGAGATAGGTGATTATCTCTTAGTTTGTATTCTCTTCATGATAGACATGATAGCGTTCTATGTAATTATTTGGATGGATTGATTGGTTCCCTAATGAGTCCACATTGGATTTTTTCACAGGAGGGTGATGTTTACCTCACCATAGGGGTGTATGCTTGTGTATAAGGGAGAATATGATATCCAATATATTTGAATAGGACCTAAGAATCCTTGGTTGGGAAGTGTGATAGCTCAGATCCCTAATCTCTTCATGCATAGTCAGGGGTTTCAACCCGCTATTTTCCATCATGTGGTGGATTGTTTCTGGGACATATTCCCTAATATGTTTTATGTAATACCTCTATTGAGGGAGGTATAATTCAATATTTAGATAGAACATGGACTGAACCTAGTGTTCTTTACACCATAAATGATACTACCTATGATGTTTCTAGATCTCAAGAAATAGTTGTAGGATTTGGAGGCTAAGGTTTTATATGGACCAACACTTATCCTTTGGGTACACTGGTCCTTTCATCAAGATGGTGGACGATAAACTTAGGCATTGTGTGTATTATCATGTATTGAACCATATTATAGTAAATCGTTTCAATCCAATTACTTGAATATATGACCTATTTGATTATATCCAAAGAGTGGGGTGTTATCAAAAATTGACCTATGGTCGGGATATCATCAAGTGCATGTCACGTTTTCAGATATACCTCACATTTATTTCAGTAGCATGTTTTATATATATGTGTACATGGTAATGTGGTTTAGTCTAGATAATCCCACTTTAGTATTAATAGATCTAATGAACTGGATTTCACAACTATATTAGGATTCATTCATTGTAGTTTTTTTAAAATCTAGTGTACTTTCACTCTCAACATGGCCATGGAAACCATATTGACATCATGATGAATACACTTAAATATCCATAGATATATGCTAAGAATAGTAAATAAAAAATCTTAATTGTTAATTTCCACATCCGGGGTCACATTATCTCATAATAAAGAGATTTATTAGACTCATAGATAGTGGTATCTGTTGTTTCCTAATAGCATCCCAAGAATTCCTTTGATATCAATGTTTCTTTTGGAAAACCAAATATTATATATGGTTTGTACAAAAAAATTAATTCATAGAAACTATTATTATTGGTCATAATAAAAATGAAGTGAAATTCATATGGTCAATATAGTTGTAAGCATCCTTTTAAGAGTATAAGTGTAGGTTTAATTTACCATTGATTTTGATTCTTTCAGAGCCAGGCAGGACCTATATAATTTACTATGATGCATCCATTTTTAGTATGAGAGTTTTTCTAATGCAGGAAAAGAAATTCATCTCATTTGTGTCTTGTTAGTTGAGTCTCGATGACCAAAATTACCTAATGCTTGAACTCAATCTAGTTTCGCTAGTTAATTATCTATGCAGTTGGAGACATTATCTACATAGAGAGAGATTTGTGGTGTTCAAAAATCATAAAAGGCTCAAGAAAATTATTACAAAGATTAATCTTAATCTCAAGCAACATAGATTTTTTTATTACCTATAATCATTCAATTTCAATCATTTCGACCCATCTATGAAAGGTAATGTAGTAGTTGGTTCTCGGAGCTAGAAGACTCTAACACTAGCAGTTCAGGAGGCTAGTGATGAGTGGATGCTAATGAATTTTTTTTCATAGATTAATGTTTAGGTTTAGGAGGATCATGATAAAACTATCCTCTCATCCTTAGAAGTGACCATTAATATTTTAACGTGGGATTTAATGAGTCAAATATCTGATCTCAAGGGCCTATTCCTAAAAGAAAGCATCTCATTGGATTATTTATCTACCGTTTGGATTATGGATTTGTATGATACTTTACTCTTTCAATGACATGTTTAGGACCTAGAAATCATTATAGAAGAGATGATGGAATAATTTCATGACTTATTCTGGGAGGTACATCCTGTTGTAACCATGATTTATTAAGACCTACATCGACATTATTAGTGGGATTCTATGAAACAAGAGATTGTTATATTTATCACTCAGTGTTCCACCAATCTTTAAGTGAACACATATCATCAGCGATCATCCTGACTTTTATAGCCATTTTCCATTACCGAGTAGAGATGGGATGATATTTCTATAGTCTTAATGATTGGTTTACCCAAATCATCTCTTTTAAAAAATACAGTTTGGGTAGTCTTTGATCGTTTTACAAAGGTTGCACAGTTTTTACCCATTGAAGAGACATTTTTAGTACATGATCTAGGGTGTCTATATATCAAGGTGGTCATATGGCTTAAAATAGATCCATGTTATATTGTATCTGATAAAGATTCCTGCTTCACATATCAGTTTTTGAATGGGTTCTAAAAGGCCTTTGGGAAACAGGTGCTTCTGAGCATAGACTATCACCACGGGAATAATGGACCGAATGAACATAGGATTTTGATGTTTACAAACATGATATGAGAATTGTTCCTTGAAATTGTGGTTTCTTAGGAGAAAATTTTTCCCTTTTTGAGTTATCTTATAATAACATATTTTAGGTTACCATAGAGATGGATCCTTATGAGGACTTATATGGTAGGCCTTACCAATCACAACTGTGCAGGATAGTGGTAGGGGAAGATAATTTTCCTAGACCATGTCTCATTCAGGAGACTATAGATTAGGTATGCATTTTTATAATACACATGATGACATATGAGTCAAGAAAATAGTTCCATTCTAATTAAAGATGACAAAATCTTGAGTTTGAGCTCGAAGATCGATTTCTCTTATGATTTCACCCTGGTTGGGCCATCAGCGTATCATGAGGTAGGGTATGATTTTCCTTGAAACATTGGACCTTTTATGGTTTTTGAAATGGATCAAACTAGTGGATTACTAGACACCACTTCCTTAATGATACTGATATATGCATGATTTCTCTCTATATCTTAGCATTACTTGTACTATCCGGACCCATCACACGCATTCCATCCAGATTTGGTTGAGTTAGACATGGACTCTTCTTTAAAGGAGTATCCAATGCGTAATGTTGATCAGAGTGTAAAGAGAATCCAAAGTAGGTAAATTCTTTTGGAACATGCGCTATGTTAGTACATTGGATTAAATGATGAGAATTGGGTGTAGGATGATGATAAATGAGATTATTAGTCACCGAAATGCCTCTGATGATACCTATTAACCCTTATATGTCCATGTTGGGGAGGAGTTTCTTTAATGAGGGGTGGTTGTAATGACTCTTAATATTTTCAAAGGCATGAATATTTTGTTTTATTGTTTAATCATTTCTTTAATCTTGGTAAACATGTTCTATGGACTAAATAAGGTTCAATGATAACCCAAGGGTTTCATGGATGCAGGATCTCAAAAAAATTGGAAAATAGTGTAGGTCACACCATTAGTACACAGATAGTACTAAAAGCCTTGGGTAACCAAGTGGGGAACTATTTAAGCAATTAGAGGCTGCGAGATTTGTCTTTAACTATTCATGATAAGACACTTGCTCATTCTGGTTGTAGAGGATTTTGGGATAGTGAGATTCTCATGAATTCTGCATTATTTTCCAAACTGTGCATCTTTCCCATTTGGGGTTCTCTTTGGGTAGTTCCATGGTGAATGGTTTGGCCAACCATGTGACCAAACTGTATAACCCTATCTGTTTGGGTGAATTGACAATTTTTCCCAAAATGAAATTAAAAACCTCACCCTTTTCTTCTTCAAACCATTTCTAATGGATTGATCTCCTTCTCTATCCATCCTTAAATATCTAGTAGATAATGTGATTCTTTATATATCCAAACATAAAACCATGATCCATTAGAAGGATTTTATAGCTTAAAGTATTCTTTCAATTTCACATTCTTATGTTCCTCATTCTTCTCCACATATATTATTCTATTTAGATTCACAATCATTATCTATATTTTTCGGGTGTTGGATTGTTCTATTTTTTATTCTAAACTAATTCAAATATGAATTAGATATCAGATGAGGAGTTATCCATGGCCCTACGGTAGTTGGTCTAGTTATTTTCCCTAAATGTTATGTGGTTTTCATAGCCCCACCATTATTACACACACCATCCAATGCTGTAAATTTCGTTAATTTGGGTTAGTTGATTTTAAATTGATATACACACATTTTTATACTTTCATTGAGTATTTATAAATAATTATAAGATGTTTACCTCATTTATGGTCACCCCTTTGTGCGTGAAAAATACTTTTCCCTCGATTATAATGTATTTAATAAACCATGTTACCACCTATGTGATTGGATTGTGTGAAATAGAATTACCATTCCTTGATTAATTTGATTATCTTATTAAATTAAATATAAAAAATATATTTTCTTAAATGAATCATATAGATTAATCATAATGAATACTAACTGGTGGAAAGGCCATACTGATTACTACATTCTTTTATATATTGACTATTGAAACTGTGACACCCATTTATATATTCGGTCTTGATGATAATACTTCTAAATATGTGATCCCTCGTGATATTATTATTTTTATGATTATTCCATTCATATAGATTGGTGACGATGGTTAAAGGATATGTTGAGAACAGTGTTTCATGCTTTATTACATCAGGTGTAGATCATGATAGCTCTCACCCTTGTACTATTATTTGGGTGATGGGAAGGACATTACACATTAATTTGTTTAGGGTGTTGGTAATAAAGTATCATCCCACCTATCTCTAATATGGATCATAAAGACTCGTATTCACTATGATATTTGGAGAATATACCCTCTGCTTGAGCCTACCATCTTGTTAGACTGGTTCTAGACACCTGTGATACGCCTTGGGTCTAGCCAACGCCTAGTCTCTAGGAATATTTCTAGTTATGTCTGCACATACTTAGTTCATATAGGTTGATATAGTATATAACTATACTATATATATATATCATTACTATAAATATATAGTTAATTATTAGACTCTAATTTTGTCATATAACGAAGCAGGTAGATCCACCAGGTGTCTTATAGAATCATGAGCTGGGTGATATTTATTTATTCTGCATTGATCATTACTATTTATAAGTATTCACTACTAGGTATGTACATTACTTGTATTATTTGTAGATTTTTTTGGTGGTGGAATACTGAGATTTTATCTCACAACCTACCTAGGCCGCAATTGGTACCCATATAGATTACTTTTTTGTAGATATAGATAAGGGAAAGTGATATACTATATATGTTTGATTTATCATGCTTATAGTATTTATTAAAGGATAATTGGTACACATATTTTCTTAAAATTCTTGTGGATTTGTCTTTTATGTTTATTTTTTATTGTATATTGTGTATGTATGTCCCATGTTTTCACTTTTTTATATAATAATTACATTTCATCACCGTGTTTATGAATTAGACAATTGGTTTTTTATTATTATAATATTTTTTGGTTATTTATGCATCCACATTTGTTTAACATTTCTATTATATCATGCTTAAACTATGACAATTTACTGGTCGAGTCATTATAGTGTTTGTTTGTATATGATTTTTTATTATCTAATTATTATTTTCATCCTCTATGCCCCTATAATATGTGTGTATAATATCCCCACTGTCCCACAATAGAACATCACTACTAGTTGGCAGCGTCTGGCAAATTGGGAGTTGCGCTTGAGGCTATGTGACCCATAAGCTCAGGGTCGCAGTTAAGCAGACATTGGATCGAGATGTTATAGTATCATACTCACACACACCTAATACAAGTGATAATCATTTTAAAACAAGGTATATAAAAAATAAGAACAAGGTATAAAAAAGAATGGAACCCATTCGTCCTTTAAAAAATTAATGAAATCTATATTTTTCCCTTTTACATAATAAAAATTGAGATCAATGTTTTATTTACATGCTCATAAAATAAACCTTACTGGCCATATTTTCTATAAAACCTTCTGTAGAAATTAATGAAAGAAAAATAATAATCATGTGTGATTATTAGAAAACATCGTAACCCATAAAATACTTATTCTTAAAAAAATATATCATTCACCCTTCCAAGGGTCATACAATTTCTTAAAACACAAACTCTTTTTCATACCTTTTGAAACCAAAATACTACTATAAAAAAACATATGAAACCATATAAAAAAAATTGGGTTTCTTTAGACAAAATCTTGATAGAACACTAATAATAACCATTAAATATGGAATAAAAAATTTAGTTATCTGTAACATAATTATCGAGAGAAAAAATCATTAACCAATGAATTAGATATCTATATCAGGCTTATAAATTACCATAAATAATTTCAACGTTCTATAAAAAATATCGAGAACATAAAAAATTGAAGATGAATTATAAAATATCATAAAATATTCTGTTTAATACATATATAGAAACACGTTTTTGGTGCACATAAAAAGAAAGATCAAAATACTTTTTATTTTAGATAATCCTAAAAAAATTTCAAGATGAAAATGAAATAAGGTATTATTTGAATAACCATAAAATATTATAGATGAATCTTATTAAAGAATAATGTTCATGATATTTTGAAAATCCATTCACTTTTCATACATAAAAAATATATTCATTTTAAACATTTTAAAAAATAACCCATGTGAAACCTTTTTAAACCACTATCAGTAATGAAAAAAGGTAGTTTTAAAATAACTTTAGACAACCATTTATGTATAGGAATAAAATTATTAAATTTGTTTTAAAAAATGGATATTTCAGAAAAATAGTTAAAAAGAAAATATAAAAAAATTAAATAACATTTTAAATAGATTTACTTTACCTCAGCTCTTAACATTCCTTGTACGTCCTTTAATTTACAAAATAATAAGTTTTTATTAATTTACCAATATATTAAGAAAAATTTTCATATTTATTACCATATAATAACCACTTTTATTTTATTTATTACAATGTCTTATAAAGTTACTAAATATGTTGATTTCATGTTGGATGCTTTAGGGTCTTTCTGTTTATAACCATAATATTACATTAATACTTTGACCATTGTAAAAGGGGACATGATTCCATTATCTATAGAATCATAAAAAATTTATAATTATAATTTTTATAAACTAAATATAGTTTTATAACTCTTCATTTATGAAGTCATAAAAAATGAATCACATCATTTCATGGATATGATATGTAGTCTATATGCATAAATGACATTATATTATTACTACTATGTGGAATAGAAATAAGTTAGAAAATATTTTACTTTTATATAATCATAAATGAGTTCTATATTTTATATTTATTAATTATTTTAATCCTTATGACCATCCATATGAGGTGGTAAGAAAAAAATTAATTACGTCACTTCACGAAGGTGGTAGTCCACACATACACACAAGCGATGTTTTTATTCTCCTATAGATAGAACAGGTAAGAAGGTAAGTAATATATTATATTTCTAAATAATAATAATTTTATAAAAAAATATTTATATTCATTAATTCAATATATATAACCATCCATGTGAGGTGGTGATAGAGTACAAAATACATCGCTTTGTGGAGGCAGTAGTTAATACATACACATGGGTAATGTTTTCATTTCTCATAGGATGGTAAAATGATGAAAAGGTTTATAACATTAAAATAACAACATCAAAGTACACTTCAGATACATAAATTACAATATCCTAATGTTTATGGTAGGTTATAATGACGTAGAAAATAAAAGAAAATAAATGAAATCAATTAATAATTAAACCTCCTTTTTGAAATACTCTATTCTTTAGAGCATTAAGCATTTGAAAGAGAGTTTTATTATCACTATAAAGAATTTTGGATATCTTAATGGGAGCTTATAGGGGCATTTTGATATAGGTTTTATATAAAACTAATCATTAGTTTATTTTTGAAATGTTCAATGTGATTCGCATTATATGTGAAAAGATCAATGGAATTTTCACATATTGTTTCAATTTTCAAGGATCATTAATGTAATTTTAATAATTCCAAGTGGAAGATATGTGGTAAATTCGTGATATGACCAAAAATTTCAAATTAACTGGAGATAATATAGGATTTTAATGATTTTATAATTATATAAAAATAATTACTAAACATTTAATACCATTTAATGTCATTTTCATGACTATTTAGATATTTTGACATTAAAGGAATCAATATAAAAATGTAATGAAAATATATACACTATAACCAAAAAATTATAAATTATAATTATACATTAAATTCATAGAACACTATAATTCATTGAATTAATATTAAATTTATTTTTTAAATTATTTTACTTTATTTTTAAACTACATCTTTAAGTGTTGCATTAGATTTTCACAAATATTATAAGTAATTAATGTAAAGTTACCGCAAAATTCCATATTTTCTATGTTACAATGGTTTTTGTAGAATTATACTCATTCGATGAAATAAATTCCAGTTTTTGGTTAATTTTTACACATAATCCCATAGTATTAATTATGTTTAACCCATTTTACGTTTTATTGTGGTGATAAACATTTACCATGATTTCTATATATTATTTATAAAAATAAAATAAACCTTACTAAATAATATGAATATTATGATTCCAAATATAGAATCTATTATATGATATTTTATTTCATTAAGTGGTAAAATCACAATTTTAATATTATTTTTAAAAAAATCAATAAAAACTAATTTTTCGAAAAATGCACATTTTAGGCATAAAAGTGATTTTATAAAAATAAAGTTTCTAATGTTTTCGACCATGGAATTAATTGAATTATTTTTTATTAAAAATAAATTTTGTAACTTTAAAATAAATCCAAAACCAAATGTAATTTTAATATTACGTAAATTAAAAAAATGAAAAGATAGTTTTTTGAAAAATTAGTATTTTTCACTATTCATCCAATAATCATCCTTATTAGAAATATCCCATTATATTAATATTAATTTAACTTGATTATTTCAGAAATTATGTCCATTTTATTAAATAAAATTTAATTTTTTTTCATAAACTATTGAAATACCCATGCACAAAATGCAATCAAAACGATTTTTAAAAAATATATTTTTAATGTATAAAATAAATTTATACTTAGTACTTATATAGTAACCACAAGTAGAGAAATATTATTTATTTTATTAAATATATGGTCTATAATTTTTATTAAAATAATTTATATAATTATTAATATAATTTTTTTGATAAAAATACATTACACACATTAATATGTTTTTATAAAAATATCTCATTTAATCTTATATGATTTTTTAAAACTAATTGATTAATTCATAGGAATTAATATATAAATTTTAATTATGGAAAAATTTTATACATATAGTTCATAATGTTGGTACACCTATTTATATGTTCCAATAAAATAGCTAGTTTATAACATTCATATTTTAATAATAGTATTCAAACAGTATATAGTCTTTCGTTACAAGTTTGGTATTGAATATGGTAAACACAATTCAACCTAGAATTATTTTTAAACTAAAATATCAGGGTTCAACACAATTCCATCTTAAATAAATTATCTCTTTGAAATTTTAATTTATTTATGTCAAAATAAATTATTAATAACATAGTTTTAGAATCAAACATAGATTTAATAAAGAACATAATTTTCTAGATCATATCTATGAAAATATATTTGAATGAACCTACATATGACTCATAATTTCTATGAATTCTGTAAATATAACCATATTGTTTAGTGTTTCATTCAATATAAAACTTAAATAATTTGAGAAATTATTTTACAATCAAGAAAGATATTTTAAGGAAATAAATGTACAAGAATTATTTCCAATATATAAGTGGATTTTCATCCTTCATTGGTGGTTGAATAAGTTTCCACTTTTATCACATATTTTACTCTGATTAATGAATATTAACGATGATTTTTTTGGGTATAAGGCTCTGAAATGAAATTCTAATAGATCATAATATCTGAAAAATAATAAAAAGTTATTTCTACAATTTCTATTCATTAATAAAAACCAAAAATTGGTAGCCGAAGTTACGATAATATCCTATATAATGAAATAATACATTAATATACATTGAATCAAAAAATAGCACTAAAAGGATAACTTAAATAAATATTAAAACTCTTAAAAATATTCTGGGATAAAATTATAACCAAATATTAGGTTAATTTGAGCACATATTATCCCAATAAAATCATAAAATTTATCTCTAAGAAACATCAACCACTCATAATTTCCTAAAAAAACTTATAATCCCTCATCATATAATCACAAAAAAAATTATTCTTCTACATAAATGACATAAATAACCTTAAATTAATAAGAAAATGAAATATTGTTCCAATCATTAATCCAAAAATTATTCATAATAAAAAATCCCTTCTTAGACAATAATATTTTCATTTACCTTAATCATATAATGGCCCCGATATAGTGAATTGTGTTCACTTAGTCACTAAATCTCTTTTCAATCTAATGGTTATATATATGATAAATCATATATTCCAAAAATTTAATAACCCTTTTATCCAAATTTATCATAATTAGCTCAACATTAGTGATCACATTAACCCTAATGGTTGTCAATACAATTCATTTTATGTAAAAATATCATTTTTCTACAAATAACCTTTTCACTAAAACAAAACATAAAATTAAGAGTTCAATATACATGAAAAACCTATTAAAACTCAAGAAATTTCAGCTAACATACTACCATCACATAAAACATAAAAATGTTATTGATGACATTAAACATATGGTCATTATTAAATCTCATAGACCAATAAAACAATATCACAACATCATAAATCTTGAAACACCATATGAAAAAAAATCAATCATATAACTTTACCCGCTAAAATATAACCATTATTGTAAATTTTATTTCAAAATAATTCCATCCTATAATAATAATATATGAATCCTATCTTAAAATTCGTTAATCTCAATTTAATGATGTTTCCTACTTTACACATTAGTCGTATTGGTTAAATAACTCATACTATTCATATATTATTCATATTCCAGTCACATTTCACTATAAAACCACTATTTATATGATTTTTCTTATCCCATTATCATTATTTCAGCCTAGGATATCAATTTTTGTATTCCCCGTAATAAAAAACATTAAAAGAAATTTCTTTTATTTTGATTCATTTATCCAGGTACATATTCTCAAATTCTTGAAATGTAGGATATTGAATCATTTTTCTTCTATGATATATATCAACTAAAATTCCTTGAAATTATTAATTTCAAATATTTTATGTCTCTAGAAACTCACCAAGATTTCGGTTATTGTCAAATAATCAAGATATCTTTTGAGGTAAAACCAAAATATTTTTCAATATTTATTATATTTTAATTGGATACTTATTCAGACAACCATAATAGTGTCCTTTATACGCATTGTTAAATTGGTTCTTTTATGATTCAGATATTTAATAGAGCTAAAACTGTTAGTTTGAGTATATAAAATCATAATTAAGTATTATATAAATATAATAAATACTATTATTCCCTCAAATTGATACATCTTAATTTTTGAAGTTATCTAAACCCTTACTCTGATATCAATAATAAGGACTTGTTACTTTAACAACTCATAATTATATATTTAATAGAATGGATTTTAATTTATTATATTCCCATGGTTTTTATGTTTTTTTTAAACAATTATGAAAAAATATAATATATAAAACCCTTACAAAACAAAGTGTAAACATTCAATAAATATCTATTTTTCCACAAAAATATGATCCTACATTTTCACTATTGTTTAATCAAATAATAACCTTGGTATATTCCATACTTGTCCTTATGTCCCAATAAAAACATATGAATTTTTTTTAAGTAAATATATTAGTAATGTTTATAAAAACAATTTAATCATATCAATGCATTTGAAAAATCACAAAATATATAAAAAAATTTCCCCTTTTATATAATAAACATTGAGCACAAATATTTATTTACATACACATGAAATCAATCTTATTTTCCATTTTTTTCATATAAAATTTTATAAGTAGGTATTAAGGAAGAATAACAATCCTGAAGGATTCAGATAAAACATGATAACCCATGAAAAGAAATATCTTGAAAAATAAACCTTTCACCATTACAGGGGTCATAAAATTTCTTAAAACAATAGCTTTTTAGGTTCACTGGGAAATTATCTTTATAGAACCCTTAAATAAACCCCTACAAATAGAATACATTACTCAGTTAATTATAACAAAATTATTCATAGAAGAAAATCGTTACCCGACACACTAGAGAGAAATATAATGCTCAACGATTTTCATAAAACACTTAAAAAGACTATAACGTACATAAAACAGATATCATATTTAATTACCATCATAAAATATCATAATAAATCTATTTAATATATATATATATATATATAGAAAAATTTTCTGGTTTATGTAAAAAAGGGATAAAAAATCCATTTTCAATTTAAAACTCTTAAATTGAAAGATTCCTAGATGAATAGAAAATATGATATTAATTAAAAATCATAAAATCACATATATATATATATATTAATATTCTTAAATAATAATAATTATGATGAATAGGAAATTATTTCATTCCAAATTTGTTAAAAACAAATTTCTTTCACACCTTTTTCATATAAAACATGTATAAAAGGCATTAAAATGATAATTTTCTAAACCACTACAATTAATTCTGAGGAAACATTTAAATGAAATTAAAAAAAATTTGATTATAATCACAAATTATTAATATTTTTCATGTAACATGGATACAAATTATGAAAAAAAATGACAAATATTTTTTATCATGGTTTTATAAAAAAATCTCATTACTCGTGTCTTGACCCACCATGTACGGCCTTCAGTTTCTAAAAGAATAAAATGGTGTTAATTTTAAACTTTCCTAATAAATTTTTTCAATTATATAACCCATTCATAATAGAATTTATTTCATTAATTATCATGTATTATATGGTTATTAAATCAGTAATGTCCACATTGGATGATTTTTGGGTCGTTCAGTTTATAACCTCATAATAACATGAGTGGATTAATTGTGGTCAAAGGGATCATGGAACGATTTTATAAAAAAACAAAAAAATGATACAATTATCTTATTTATATATTAAATATACTTTTATAACCATTAATGTAATGATTTAAAAAAAATGAAGTTCATCATTTCATAGATATGATAACCCATATGTATGCATGAACGAAATTTTAATTTATCTTCTAGGTAGAAAATAAATAAAGTATATAATATTTCAGTTTTCCAAAAACAAACTGCGTTATATTTAACTTCCCATTACCCAATTTTAGTTACTTTTTATATATTTTTACATCCTATTATTTTATCATTTATTCAAGTACTCGGGATTTTTAGGGCATGTTTTTTGGGAAGATAGGGTTTATATAGGAGGTTATGCCATAAAGGACATGGGATATAGTGTAGTGTGGTAACTATACAATAGTTATATATGATATGATGTATTTATCTTTGATTCATTAATCACTCTGGAATGGGTCAGAAAACCATGGGGTATCTATTTTTATATGCCATAGACTTCTCTAACATGGGTATAGATAGTAGCCTTATACCGGGTAAATAAGATCTTAGTGCAACCTACACAGTGGAACCTAGAGGACGGTTTATGAGGAGAGGCTTCGACACCATCAATAGTGGCTATAATGTGGAATAGAGATTTTCATAATTTATGCATTATGTCTATAAGTGTTATGGTCTATCCAATGTTCTACCAGTTTTAAAATCCCATACCCTATTTTAATCTCAACCTCTCCCGATCAAACTTCAATCATTTTTTTCTTTTAAAGGATCCCAAGAGGAATTTTGGCTCCTCCATCCTCTTGTATTCTTAGATCAAATCCCTTTTAAATGCGTTTGATTCTTCTTCAGTAAGCGATCTCTCCTAATTTTTGTTTTCCTTATTCCATCCATTCTCAAATTCTTAAAGAGTGATAAATCATCATGTTATTGACAGATACCATACCTAATTTTATGGATCTTTATTATAGTGTTTATTCCTTGATCTCATTTCCTTATTTATATAATGGAATTTATACCTTATGGGGATTTATTTTATTGATCATGTGATTAAAAGAAGTTATTTTAATAAGGATTTACCCTTTTATTTAAACCATTTATTTCTTTATTGACATTAAATGAGTTTTCAATTAATTTATAAAATGTTATTAGAATTGAATTGGTGAATGATTTGGAAGGTAGTTTAAATTTGAAAACCACGAATTTTAATGATATTTAGTTTGTTGGGTAGATTTGGAGAAAAATGATGGCTTGAATTGAAATTTTATTTGGTTGAATTATTTGATGTTGATTTTTGAGAAAATTTATTTAAATGAAATATTATTTTGAATGGAATGAATTTTGTTAAATCCTTTTTCTAAAAAACTGAATAGGAAATTTGATAAAGAAATAGGTCATTTGAAATGTAAATTGATTTAAAATGAATGAATTTACCATGATTTATTGATTGTTTGATTGAATCACATGTGATTATGAGTAGTTAGTGGGTGACTTGACACACTTTCTAGGACTCTGACTCCTTAGAAATGGATTGACGATGAAAACACTAACTAATCCTTGTTCAGTATAATTATCCCCTTTGGGATGTTGACTGATTAGGATAATTTTCTTAAGACTAGTTACATGTGCACACATACATGATCCATGATCATTAAATGTTTATTACAAGGATATGAGAGACAAAAAACTAAAATAACATAGTTCATATGAAAATGGTTCTTTATTTATTGACATGATTATACATCCCTTTTTTATATAACTATTTTATTCATGATAATAGTTTTATATAAAATTTTTATTTAGTATTTTTTCATATATCTATGATCTTTTTATTTGAAATCATGTTTTAGTTTAAAACATGTAAATGTCTTATCATTCATTACTTTATTTATATTTAAATATTAAAGTTGAAAATTGTTATGTATTTTATTATGGAACACTTGGTGAGACCCTAATGAGCTATTTAACTCACACCCTACATTTTCTTACTAAAATTTATAGATATTGTTTTTCTTTGTTAAGGGAAAGAGAAAAACAATATATATGTGGTATTTTTACTTCATCCATAAGAATATAATGTGATTTTGGTGATCATTGGAGTTTAGTACAGTTGTTCCATAGGGGTTATTAAACACCATTTTTGTTGTTGTTATGTTGTTCTTTGGTTTATGTTTTACCTTGGGATGTATATATATCTACCGTTGGAAATTTTCTTCTTTAGGAGAGTTTGTAATACTAACCTTGTTTTCTTTTATCTTACATGGTTACATATATACGGTTTTTTATTATAGAAAATTCATTCCCTATAATGTAGTTATCATCCTCGGTGCTAGTCGCCAATCCATGCGGATCAGTAACTCCCTTCAGGATATGGCATGAATAGTCTGGGTATCATTGTACTAGGTTATTTTAGATGGTTCATTTTAAAGTGTAATCATTGGTGGTGGAAATTATTTCCTTAATATTGGTATAAAACTTGATATGTCCTAGTAGATAGGAGTTAGAGTTTCTAGGATAAGATATCCTGATGTGATTCTAGTCCTTTTCCAATTTTATCTAATTGTTTTGAAATTATAGAAGTTGGTTTACTTCCAATAACTATTCATTGGGTAATTATTTGATTATTCATGCTAATGTTTTCATTGTTGTATTTTGATATTTTATAGAATAATTCCCCCTATAAGCCATTTTAATAGGTCATGGGATGGTGTTGTTGGTGAACCATCGAAAGAAAATCCTTCGGTGGAATAGAATTGCATTGAGATAGCGGTTCACACTATCAAAGCTATGGGATGGGTTGCTTCACCCATTCTTATTCTGGCTCCAGTAGTGTCACCTCAATGGGATGAAATGATAAATCAAGATCATAAGTTTCTTTTGAAAAAAATACTTGTGTTCCAAGTCTCAAATGATCCTCATGAGGCTAAGCATTGGTTTAAAAAGTCTGATCTACTTTTTGAGTTCTTTGAAACACCTGAATGGAAATGGTAAAGTCTTCTACATTCAAGTTGGAAAGTCCTAGTTAGAGATGGTAGGATTTTATGGCTAAAGAAAATAAATATAAGGGTATATAGTGTAAGGAATTTAATGTTATTTTTATCGAGAAGTTATCTATAGAATCTTTATTCTTAGTGAAGTATATAAGGTTCCTTGTCTCTTAAAGGGTGATAAAACTATAAATCAATTTTTAAGAATTATTATTGAATTTATTCTGTTTTCTCCTAAGGTGGTGATGAATGAGAATATTATGGATTTAAGATATGATATGGGTATTAAATATTATATTTTATCATAGTTTTTCAATCTAAAAATCAATTATTATGTGAATGTATTGGATAGAAAATTAATAGATGATCCTGAACAGGGTGGTATGTCTAGGTGGGGAGACTTACTTTTTCTCTTAGTGGAAATTATAATAGTTCTTTAATTGAAATTGGAAGCATGATGAGCCTTATGATGGATTTATATAGCCGGATTCATCCAGGTCTCAAATAGTTCTAGAAAGAGTCAATTTATCATACATTTAGTGTGGCATGGTTGGGAATTTGAATTGGGTTTGTACTGAGATATTGATGATCTATAGTTCTTATAGTAATTCAAGACACATTCATAAGTTCGTCCATATATTTTCTACCTGGTATACTTGAATGAGCTCATGAGATAAAAAATTTAGTATGGTGACATAAAAAACACAAAGAACCAAGGGGCCCCATCCCCATGCATCTGGAATGGAGCTTCTTTACAAAGTGGAAGATTCTCAAGGTGATGATGATGTGGGTCCAATTATAGTGAGAGGTACCATCTATAGATACCCATGCTTTTTATACATAAATATTACATATTTTTTATGAATATTCATTAAAATAGATAAATACATGCCCATGGACCATATAGGCTTCATGTATTTGAATACTAGATATATAATCTTCTAATTTCATAAAATATATTAAACATCTCCCATAAATATTTTACTACATAGTACTGTTCTTAGAAATACCATATTTAAAATCATTATTCAATACATGGAGAAAAGAAAAAAATTAAATGGTGATCTCTAATGCTCAGTAAGGGTAAAAACTTGAGATATCAACATAACATGATTATAAAGGTATGAGAACATGAGATTAAAATTTTGAAACCCATACCCTGCATATCATAAATGAAAATCCCGAAACATGGCATAAAACATAGAGGTCTATAAGACATGAATATTAAGGTAGGTAAATAATATGATCCATGAGAGCATAAAGTTGGATTAGTATATAGAACTGTTTCATACACATAACAATAGAAATATAATTTCTTTAGTAGTCATGGCTTACATCAAAGACTATCCTAGTGGATTAGTTTTACTCCCCAAACCCTTGTATTAATCATAGTTCCCTCCTTAAACTATCATAGTGGAAAAATTATCTTACCAAATCGAGTTCAATCCCAATTATATTCCTTTTTAACTCATTAGATATTAATCATTACATAATAAATTTGATGGATATATAATTTTGATCCCACACATCTTGGTTTATAACATAACTACACGTCCTTTGTTATAATGTAACCACAATCCTTGGTTATAATTTAACCATCATCCATGGTTATAACATAACCACCCATAAAATAATGAAAAAATTATGTTCAACACAAGATCATAAAAAATTCATCATATTAGATCCCATTAAAATAAATGGGTATAATAAATATGTCATCATATAATAACTCATGAAAAAATAGGTTTCATAATCATTTCATTATTTTATCATAGAATAACTCATGGGAATTGAATGAGTTTCAAAAACTTAATGTCATCATAATTATAAAAAATAAATTTTGTGAGTTAGTTTATTATCATTATGTCACATCCTCAGTAAATCATAATTAACATAAAAATATATCTACTTATATAGAAAATTCTTTTGAATGATCACTTGGAATATTTCATAAATAAAAATACCCATTTCACTTTGAAATAATTTATTTTAAAACAATAAATTTTACAAATATTAAATTAAATATTTTATTAGAAAACAAACATGAAATTGTTTTAAGAAATATTCAAAAAAATTAGTGGTCATGTTGGTGAAAAAATTCATTCATTCCATACCCATTAAAAATGATTTCTTTTACATTTTCAATAAAAAGTTTTAATTTACTCAGTCAGAAAATGAAATGAAGGCTCCTTTTAAACCATTTTTAAAAAATAAAAACATGGGTAAAAATTAATTTAAATATTAATTTTATAATAGTTAAAAAATTCATTAAAAAATTTCTTGAATGCATGGAGAAGAAAAATAAAATATTTTCGAACTCATAGGATAGTAATGTCAATTTTACTAACAATTTTTGTGGTATCTTTAGTTCTTAATGAGGGGAAGATGAATGAAAAACATGAATTCTATAGAAATAAAAAGTTTATTATATTATTCACAATTTAATTGTGAGGTATATCATAATATTTCATCATTGTAAGTATAAACATAATCAATCTGGATAAACCATTAGATTGAATCATAAAACCCTTAACACTTTGGTAAATTTTGAATCATATTACACATAGAGAAAATAACCATATATAGGTATATAAATCCCCAAAATATTAAAAACTTAATCATAAAATGAATTTATGTGTAGTATATACAACACATAAAATCAACAAGTGGTGAATATGAAATGTTTCTCTAGGAAATAAATGTCTGAAAAAAATCCATTACGTGATTTGATAAATTTTGAATCATAAGACCCATGAAAGAATAACATTAATGAAACTTTAAATATAAAGATAATAAATAAATAAATAATATTACGTTTTAAATGGGTTTTATATACACTGCATAAATTTATATTGGTTCATAACCTAAAATATTTCTCAAATAAGGCAACCTGTTACAAAAAACCTTTACCTTAAGTCTTTAATTTCCTTGAACACATTAGAAACTCCTCAGTATTAAATATCAGTTTATTTTAAATATATTACATATCATTAATACTATATATCATACCATATATTTTTACTTATTATATTATATTACATGTTAATTAACTATTCTTTTTTAAAAATCATTGCTTCATGTGATAATTGATTCACTTTTCATACATGTTTAGGTTCATTAGATTAGATAGTTTTCATTAATTATCATTAAATAATATTCACCATTTTTTTATTGATATAAATATCATATAAATTATTTATTTTAATATTTTGTGTCTTCCATTAATGTTATAGATAAAAAATGAATTACACTATTAATCGAGATGGTAGGTCGTATGTACGCATCGAGACTATTTAATTATTTTAACGGATGAAAATAGATAAATTTAAATAACAAGTCACCTTTATATAATAAATGTTATGTAATATAAATAAGTTATAATAATAATATCCATTTTTATTTCCATCAATATCAAAATGATATGAAAAACAAATCACATCATTTTATAGAGGTCCTAGTCCACATGTACGCATGAGGGACATTAACATTTTCCAAAAGATTGGAAGATAATGAGGTATATAGGATATTATAATTAAATAAGTATAATTGTTTCATAAAAATCATAAATATACTTTAAATCCATCATTATATCCATATATGAGAGGTTGTGATGGAAAATGAATTACATCAGTTCGCGGGGTGGCAGTCTTCTATACACACGATCAAAAGTTTCATTTCCCTTTTGACAGAGGATGATATTGAAATATATTGTTCAACAAAAAAAATAACATATTATAATATTTTATATAATATTTTTATTATATTGGAATTATTAATTCTTGAATGATGGTTGTAAGAGTGGAACTAAAAAATGACGAGATTAGTGAAGACTATTAACTTCGATTAGAAAAACCACATTTGGATCACTTATTAATGATCATAGGGTTGGTATTTTGGGATGGAAAGAACCTCTATAAAATATATGAGGAATTTATTTATGGATTATAGTATGTTTTGGATGATACAATGTTCTTATGAGGTGTGAATATGAGAGGGCATGGATTCCCTTTTATAATTATGGAGGAGTAGAATATTTGTAAATACCCAAACTATTGAATAATGGGTAGTCACATTAAACCCAAGTTACTATAGAATTAATAAATAATATTTTTTGGATAATATATGGTCAATAAACACCTCTACCAAAAAAATAAACACATTTTAAAACATTGTATTCCTTAACCTATAAGTTTACTTACTTTTAGCCTATTTGTTTTCTCCACGGTAAATTGTTTTTTAATTACCTAGGTTATTTAACATTTAAAAATAATAATATATAAAAATTATTAGATAATTTATACCCACTTATTAAAAATATTAAATCCAATTTATAAAATTAAAATCCTTTATGTGTGTGTAAAATTATTTTTTACACAAATTCATTTAACGTCTAAACTCAGTTTTAACCTTAACCAGTGTAATTAATTTTCACTATCTTTAATATTAATTTTAACTAGAAATTTAGTTAAAAGGCTCTGAACTTATGATAAGCCATGAAATCATAAACCCTTAATGGTATCCATATTTATTAATTTATCCTCAGATGAAGAAATTTATGATTCCTAAATAATTACAATCCTTATGTGATCCAAAATAACATAAATAGTATTAATTTTTTTATCATTATTATAAATTCAAAATACATAAACAATTAAATCATTTCCCTTTAATGATTGAAATGAAATAGTTCCTTCCTTGGTCTATGAGTTTAATCCTAGATTAGATAATTAACTCAAATAATTTCCATTTTCCCATACATAGGGTATTAAACTCATTAATAATTTTTTCCCTATGACATTCATTTCCATAAATAAAATATATACTCATTCCTTTAATAGAATAACTTGAGTGCTTATTTAAACATTATCTACATATAGAAAGTATAATTTTCTTTCCTACATAGTATGAACCACCCGAGATCTTAATGAACTTTATCCTTATTATCATTAGTGAGTTTGGGAGTTAGTTAAGGTGTATTAAATTTATCATATATCATGATAACTAATTAAGCATTATCATAATATCATTTTATTTAGTTATTACTCCATTATTTTCTGATCACCACGTTGTACATAATATTGGACATTACCCTTGTTAATTCAGGTTTCATCTATTGATTAAAGCCAAAACCAATTGTGTGAGAAACAATAATCATATCTAGAATCCACACATTAATTAATAATAAATTATAGGTTATAATAATAATTAAACCTTCCATTAAATCTATGAAACCATAGGTTTAACCTTGTTCATCCATGATTATCATATATTCAAATCCTTTATAATTTTTTGTAATTAAAATTTCTATTAATAAATTTATATGCCCCAGAAGTCTTAAATTAGGAGTGCAGTAATTCTTGTTGTCATACACTATGTGAAGATATAATCAAATGGTAATTCACTCTTTTTGGAGTTATTACTAATAGGTAAAATTGTTCTTGAGCCACATCACCTTGTAGTATCCAGACATGGATTTATGTCTAGAAAAATCATATAATATCTTCCTTACCAAAACATTAGGATATTATCATTAACATATATACATCTCCATGGTCTTCACTAAATGTTTCTAATCCAAATTTACAATGTTTGAATAAACATTTTCTCCAAGACCAACTATATATACCCAAGCTTTTTATACTCGAATATTATGAATTTTTAGATGATTTTTTCTTATATTACAAAAATACCGGAATAAGAACTATAAAGTCTCTATGTATTTGGAGACTAAATAAAAATATTCTTATTCCATGAATTATCTTAAATTTGTCCCGTAATGATCTTCCAACATGGTACTTTTCTTAGAAATAACCTATTTTAAATATATTTTTTAGCATGGATATGGGAAACATAAAAAAGAGTGATCTCATATGCAATGTAATTGTAATTTAGGGATATATAAACATTAAATGAGTATAAAGGTATGATAACATTAGATTAACATTTGTAAACCCATATCATTCATATCATAATTCAAAATCAAGAATCATGTAATAAATCTTAGGAGTTCAAAAGACATGAATCTTAAGGATATCAAAGATTGATCAATATGAGAATAAAATTTGAATAATAAGTATAATTATAGAATATAGATAAATATATAAAATAATTTCCCAAGTAATCAAGAATTATTTATAATACTATCATAGTGTATTTGGTTCAGTCCCTAAACCCTCATATTAGTCATGCTTTACTACCAAAATTATCTGTGTATACAAATTACCTTACTGAACTGAGTTCACTCCCCATTAATGTACTATTTATATCATGATATATCAATCATTGACAAATTTTTTGGAAGGATATACAATTCATGTCCCACCAATATCAATTTATAATGTAACCACCCATACTTGGTTATAATGTAACTATCACATCTGGTTATAACTAAACTACCGTCCTTAGTTATAACATAACAAACATCCATGGTTATAAATTAACCTATCAATACATAATGAAAACCAAAGATATGTGTGTTCAAATATCATAAAACATTAAACATATCCTAACCCAAGGAGAGAAATGGGTTTCATAAACATTTCTTCATTTCATCATAGCATAACCGATGGAAAAAGAATAATTTTCGTAACAATATTGTAATAATAATATAAAATATCTAGAGAAATAATATGTATTGTATCATTTGATCATATCCCAATTAAATATTATGTATCATAAAAGTGTGTCATCTTAGACGGAAAATGATTTTGTAAGATAACTTTTAAATTTTCTTTAAGAAAATATGCTTTTCACATTGAAATTAATTATAAAAAAAGTCTACAATATTAAATAACAAGGTTTCTTTTAAAAGAAAATATAATTAATGTATAGGAAACATTATATAATTTAGTGTTCGTGATGGTAGAAAATTATTTTTATGTCATGTGCCTTAAAATAATGATTCCTTTCACATTTTTAGTAAAAAGTAAAATGTTTATCTTTTGGAATGTTATAAGAATATTTAATTTCAACAGTTTTTAAAAAACAAAAACATGGGTTAAAATTTTATTATATATTACTTACATAATTTGAAAAACTTTATTTTATATATTTTCATAAAACATGGACTTGGAAGAGAAAGGATCTTCAACCAAAGAGATAAATAAAGTCGATCTTCCTTAAAAATATTCTCTTGGTATTTTTAGTTAGTTATGAGAGTAAGATGAAATTAAAACAAGTATTCTATTTTTATAACCATAGGATAATAAAATTCATGGGGTTTATATCTGGTACATCATAATATCTCATCATAGGATGTATAACCATAAATGATCCCAATAAAAATGATATTGTATCATAAAACCCTTCTAACTTTGAAAACCTCAGAATCATAATTCGTATGAATGAAAAAATATTATATGAATATGTAAATAGACATAAAATTAATAAAATAATCATAATATAGATTTATTGAAATATTTACACCATATAAATGAAATAAGTGGTTAATATGAAATGTGACCCACAAAAAGAAAAGTGAAATGAAATTACCTTACATACTTTGGTGAAATTTGAATCATAAGACCTAAGAAATAATATACAGAAATGAAACATTAAGTATCATGAGAAAATTAAATTAATTATACTAAATATAAAATTATATGTATATACACATCCTAAAAATAGATACGGTTTTAACATAACTTATGTACAAAAGAAGATAAATTGATGAAAAAACCTCTTAACTAATTTCTTGAAATTATTCATACTTGGTTTAACCTCCTATTTAATAAATATAGGATTATTATACATAAATTAATAAAAAAATATCATATATATCATACCATATATTATATTCTTATAACTCTTTATCACCAATTTATAAACAATTCATTATTTAAAATCATTTTCTAGGTGATAACATCTTTGTTTTTACTGTATTCTTTGGTTCAATAATTTTAGTACTTATAAATTGAGTATGGTTCAATAAAATATATAATTTTAATCGTGATATAACTAAAATATAAATTAATTCTGTAAATATTTTTAGTTATCCATAAATATTAGTGATAGAAAATTAATTATGTCATTAATTTAGATGGTAGGTCGTATGTATGCATGACCATTGTTTAATTTATTCTAAAAAATGAAACAAAAGAAATGTAAATAATAATTAATAATAAAAGAATCATAATTATATCATATAAATAATATCATTTCACCAATTCAATCCTTATTAAAATTTATTTTAAAATTATATGAAAAGACTTAATGTCGGCGTAGTCCACAAGTATACATGAGAGATATACTTTTTTTCCAATGGAAAGAATGGTAAGAAATTTGATGTGATATTATAATTATAGAAGTATTATTATTTAATAAATACCATATATATACTTAAAAATTATTATTATTTCAATATATTATAGGTGGTGATGGAAAATGATTTAAATCAGTTCGTGCGGTGGTATTCCACCATACTCATAATCAATAGTTTAATTTCCGATTTGATGGAAGTTGAAGTGGATATAGGTTATCCTATCATAATAATAACATCTTTATATATTTTATATACAAGTGTTATTATATTAAAATAATTAATTCATGACTAAAGGAGGTAATTGGATAAGTAAATATGAAAGAACTTAGTGAAGATAATTACCTTTGGTTAGAAAAACCACATTTGGATCTCTTATTAAATACCTTCGGGTTGACCTTTTGGGAAGAAATAAATCACTAAAAAATGGACAAGGATGTAAAAGAGCTATTTTGGTTGAACCAGTTTGATTAAAATGGTTTATTAGGTGTGAATAGGTTATGAAAGGGGGTTCCCTTTTATAATTGAGGAGGAGTGACATTTTATAAATACTCAAAAATATTCAATAATGGGATGTTACTCTGCAAAAAAGGTCATCCAAAATTGATAAATAATGTATACGAGGGAAGATATGGTCAATCCAAAACTCTAACAAAAATATTTACATATTATTTAAACATTTTTTTCCTTAACTTCTATGTTATATTACTTTTACAATTTTATTTTTCACCATGGTAACTATATTTTCTATTTATTCACATAAATAATTTATCATTTAAGACTAAAAATAAATATGAATTATTACATAATTTGGAATAAATTATTCTATATATTAAATCTCGTTTTTGATATTAAAATCCTATGCATGTAAAATTAATTTAAACATAAACACATCTAATGCACAAAACCCAATTTTAACCTTAACCACTATAATAATTTTTATTGTATTTAATTTTTATTATGACGACAAATATGGTTAACCATTTTAAATAATATAAATTTTTATAATTAAAAATATTTAATGCAATTTACTAAATTCAATTTACAAAAGTGGTATAATTTAATTTAATGTAAAACATGGAGGCGCGATTAAAAATAGTTTCCAAAGAAAAAAAATTCTAAATTATATGTAGTTTATGTATCAAAACATAATATGAAATTTAATCCAATGACCAAAATTGTATTAAATATAATATAATTTAACAATTTTTACATTTAAACCCATATTAGAAAATACAACTAGTAATTAATTTAAATTAAAATCATGTTTTTAATAAAAATCAATACTTTTTTACTATTCATTGAAACATTAATATTTTCCGAAAATTCAAAAAATTTAATTCTAAGATAATTTTGACATGTTGATTTGAAAAATAATGTTCCGTTTTTTGAATTAAATTTTATGAATAAGGAAAAAAATATTTTTTTAAAAAAATATATTAAATCACATGCTAAGAAAACAAATACTTGATGAATGGTAAAAAATTTGGTTGAATATATAATATATAAATTTCATAAAATCATGTCGAAACTTATTATTAGAAGAATAAAATTTTATACATAAAACATATTTATCTATATCCTTAACCTATGATAAATTTTGATAAATGATAAAACATTTTGTTTAATATATAATATATAAATTTCATTAAAATTATTCACCATTAGTGATTAATTTAAAAAACAAATTTAATTTATATTATTTATTCCTCAAAAAATTCATTTTGTTTAAAATGATTTTTATTTTCATTTTTATTGAATTGAAAACCAATGAATTTTTTTATGAAATTGTAAACCATAATCTTTCTGTAATTTAGGTATTCGTAATCAAATATACTGATTTTTGGACTAGGTTATAACAATGACAATAAATAATAATATTTTAATAGAATATCACCGATCATTAAAACCTGTTATTACATTCAATAAAAACTATCAGATAAATTAAATTTATTTGAGAAAAATGTTTCATAATATCTCAGGGTGTTACAAAATCACTATAGCATCATCTTTGGTGATAAGTTTTTTTTTAATTGTGCATTTCATTTTTTTCAACTCAAATTGAGAATTTACTAAACTGTACTATAGAATTTATGTCTTTTTTGATAGATATTTCCATGACCCTTAGAATGAAGAGTGAGAAGGGTATCTGATTCCCTTCTTATGAATGCTCATTTTAATAGATTTAGCTCACCTGGAATTTTTTTATTCTCAATGTTAAATCAATTGAAATCATTTATGGGATGTATCAGCATATCACTCATATGTTTGGGATTGACTTTTATCTTTAGTGGGACTCTTTTACTATGCTTGATGGGTTGTATCGTGTTTTTTATGTAGAAGGGTCTCGAGATCACGTAGATCCAAAACATCTTTTTAAGAGATAAGAACTATAATTTCAGTGTTCTATTTTTAACATAAGAGTAGAAATATTTATATAGTGATACCTATCCTATTTGCATTGTGTTTGTTGACATGTTTTTGATTGACTTTTCTGGTTTTCTATCAATAATAGAGGTAGGTTTCTCTATTGATTTGGAACTTTTAACTCAACCAATATCTATTTCTTCTAAGCAAATAGAAGTAATTATTTTGAAGAAGTTGAAGTCATAGTTTATTGATCTACTAGATAAAGTCCTTATATACCCAAATGTGCCACCTAGGGTGGTACCTATTCTCTTTCCAAAGATATGTATGGGTAAGAATATATTTTGTTTAGATTTTCGTAAATTAAATAGAGTTAAAGTAAAAAAAAGTATTCATTTCCATATATTGACGATTATTTTGATTATTTGAAGGGTTTGAAGTGGTTCATGAAAATTTATCTTCGTTTTGGTTATCACCAATTGATAATTAAAGAGTCTGACATTCAGAATACAACCTTAAGAAGTTGGTATGACCATTATAAGTACGTTGTTATTAATTTAGGTATGACTAATGATCCTATAGTTTTTATGGAACTAATGAATATGATATTCCATGATCATATAATCTTACTCATGGTTTTATTTTTGGTTGACACAAGGTTTACTCTATGTTTGAGGAGGACCTTGTTTCTCATTTTAGAGTAGTTTTGTAAATCTTTATTGATCACTGACTTAATGACATGCTATTTAATTTTGTTTTTTGGTTTTGAGAAATCATTTTCATAGGACACATGGACTTAGAACGTGGAATTCTATTTTATCTTGCGAAATTGAATGTTGTTATTATGTGGGAGAAACCACATAATGTTTTTGAGTTATAGAGCTTCTTGGCCACAATCGGTTATTATCGATGGATTGTGAAGGATCTCTCAAATTCAGCTTCTCCAGTACCCTCAATCACTCAGAATGGAGTGATGTTATTATGGGATGTAAAATTTCATAATTTTTTTAATGATTTAAAGTTAATTATTTTTATTTTTATGATAATGTTTAATCTTCTAGAGGTTTTGTACGTCTGTGTAGTCATTTTTAAAAAATATAGTCAGATTTTAGGCAACATTCTTATATAGGGTGACCACATGGGGACCGATGGTTCTAGATAACATAGGTCACATGAGAAGAACAATCTAACCCAATATCTCATTATTTCATTCAGGATGTATGATTTAATGAATTGGTGGAATTTACTTTTTGGAGAAATATTTACCATTCAATCCAACCATAGAAACTTAATATATATCTTCAATAAAAATATTTGAATCTAAAATAGAGGCATTGGGTGGAGTGTCTTTAGTCCTTTAATTTCTAAAATTCCTACAAACCTGGAAAGAGGAATATTATTATAGATGAATTAGGAAAGAAAATTTTATCCCAATCCATGAAAGAATAATCATAATAGTGGAATCTAAAAGATATTTTTTCTCAACTGAATTTGGGAATCTTAGAGCACATGACTGAGATTGTTATGAAAAATGTTCAGTTGAACTCCCCTTTTACTGAGATGATTATTGAGGATCATTATCTTGATGATCAATTACAAGGAATAAGGGACATTCTTTATTATGGGGAGATCCTAATTGGGTTGTCACATAATTATGAGAATATCATGTGTTTCCAGAACTAGTATTTTGTGGCCTTACTCATGAGAAAGATTTTGTGGGGAAACTTCCATAATTCCCAAGGGGAGGTGTAACCTAGTAACATGAATATGTTCTATATTATGAGGTCATGATTTTTGTTTCTAGGTATGATATGGGATGTTGTTGATTTTTTATTTCATTATTATACATTTCATTAGGTCAAGGTCGAGCACCATAACCCTTCTGGTATTATTCCCCCACTTCCTTTTCTAACTTCGAAGTGGGAAGCAATTTCAATTTATTTTCTATTTGGGTTTCCATTTACCACTCTATTAAATAATATGTTTTTTATTTTGATCAATTGTATGACCAAATCTATTCAATTTATACCCATTTGAGATACATTCAATGTTGATGAATTATGAGATCTCTATGTGAAAGATATTGTAAGATTTCTTGGATTCCCATTTGCTATTGTGTTTGATATGTAATATTATTTAACATATAATTTTTTGTGGGGCTTTCATGAGGTATCCAGATCTAATGTTAGATAGAGAATGTAATATGATACATAGAAGTATAGAAAAACATAATGGACTGTACATTTTCTCTAGGACATTCTTTGTGTTTGTAGTATTAACTATGATGGAGTTTGGATGACCTTTTAAGGCCTCTTGGATTTTCCTACAACAACAATTACATGTTTGATATTCAATTTTTTTCTTTTTTTAGAAACTTTATGGTTGGCCTCATAGACCTCTTATCTATAGTGTGGTTTTTGGTGAAGCTTCATTGGTTGGACTGATTTTGGTCTATGAGAATAAGGTGAGGATTTATTTGGTTCCCAGATAATGGTGATTAAAACGAGCATGTATAAATCCTATGATTATTATAAAAATATTCATTTGGGATTTTAAGTTATTTATATTTTGTTCCTGAGACCATCACCTTGGTTGGGTCACTCGAGGCTTGGGAAATAGGTAATATTGTACCAAGGATTGTGATACTTTTAGATATTGTTCAGTGGTTTAGTAATGTGATTGAACTTTTATCAGTTTTATTATAGTTAACATTTATCCAAAACATTTTTCATGTATAGAATCTCCGGAAGTATATTTATTACCGTTATCTTATCTTGATATTAGATGATCTTGATGGGGAATATTATTTATATATGACTGTGTATCAAGTTTAGATGATTTATTTTAAGGATAAGGTTATTCATGGAAAGACTATACATTTGTTCCGTATACTATGGTAGCATGGTTGTGATTTTAATGAGGATTGGGAGCAGGGGGAACTAATGAGATATAAGATTCCTCATATCATGAACATGTAATCTTATTGATATGTTTTCTTAGGATAGAAATAATAAATATTATACAGGTTTTGACATCTAATTACTCTCTTTTAGGTTATTTTGATCCTTGTTTTTTATCTCCTGTTGTTTCAACTATTTATAAAGTGTTTTGGAGGCTTATTGGAGAGTTTCTTGGATGAATTATGGTTTTTTTGTTGAAGGATATGCTATGGAGGTCCTAGGTTGCAATATTGTATGGTTTCTATGGCGTGGTCATGTAGGATAAAGGGTAGCCAACTTAGAACACTTACGACCTATAGTGTGGAGTGCACAACTACTATGTAGCAATTTTTGGGTACCACAACTTTTTCAACATGGATATGTAGTGGTCCATTGGGATATGATGCGTAGGCATTGTGTCTATTTTTTTACTCAACCACAAATTTGGAACCACTACAATGTGGAGGCGGGCTATAGTGTAGATGGGAATTGGGGTGACTATATGGATGTCATGTGGTGTATGAGTTGCACCTTATTCATACCCTTGGTAAGTATGATCTTATTGTAGTCAATGTTGTGGAATCCAGATGCCGGTTGACTAGGAGGGTTTGTGGTGTGGTGTCCAGTGGCTTCATCGTGGTCTAGCTGTTTTTATTATTTCAATTATATGGACATAAGGGTTGTGGCATGGTATGTGTTCTATCAATTTAAAAATTCCATTCCCAATTTTAATCCCAACCTCTATCATTAACATCTCGTTAATTTTTTTGGATTTTGAAGAGTCTCAAGAGGTGTTGTGTATCCTCCAACCACCTTTTTCTTGCATCAAAGCTCCTATATAACCATTTGATTCCCCTCTAATATATTTTTAATCCTCAGTTTGGATTTACTTTTTCCATCCCTTATCTCATTCTTATAGTGTGGTAGATAATCAGGTTTTTGATTAATGTAATCCCAAATTTGATGGATTTTTACTATAGGGTTGACTCTTTGATATCATTTTCCATTATTCTCTATTGGTGTTTTAAATTATAAGAGTTTATTTTATTGATCATGTGATTAAAATTTGGTGGTTCTATAATTATTTACCCTTTAATTAAAACCCATATTTTCTTGAATGATTTGAAAAGAGGTTCTAATTTATTTATAAACCTTGATTTTTAATGATTTTATGAATGATTTGAAAGGAAGGTAAACTATAGAAACCCCAAAATTTTGAAGATATAGATTTTTTGGGTAGATTTTGTGAAAAATGAGGGGTTCTATTGAAATGTGAATTGATTTTTATTCTTGAGAAAAAGTCCTCAAATAAAAGATGATATAACAATTCATGAAATTGATGAAATCCTATTATTTGGTTTTGAAATTGAAATGTCATGTTTAAATAGAAATCAGGAATTTTAAATGCGAATTGATTTTAAATAAATAGATTACCCATGATTGATTGATTTATTATTGAATCAAATATGATCTTGAGTAGTTTGTGGGTGATTAGGATAAGAACACTTGGACATTAAATCAATATTAATGGACTGATGATGATAAATCTAACTAAACCTTGTCTAATATAATTATCCCCGATGTGATGTTGATAGAATAGTCTTGTTTTCCTATTCATAGGGACATGTACTTGAATACATGAGTTGTGATTGGTGAATGAGTATTGTCAGGATTAAAGATCACACAAATTAATGTAACTCCTAGAATATAATATGGTACTTGAATTTTTTACTATATTTTACATTCCATTATTTATGAATCTATTTTATTCATGATATATATTTTATATAAAATGTTTATTTAAGATTGTTTTGATATAAATACCATATTTGTTTATAAAAGTAGGTGTTGGATTAAAATACAAAAATGAATTCACATGCCTTGTTTTATTTAAATTGGATTCATTAATGGTTTAATTATTATTTAATTTATTATAAAAAACTTGGTGAGGCCATATGGGTCTGTTTAACTCACATGCTACCTTTTTCTTCAATAACTTTTAGATCATGTTTTCTTTGGTCAATGGAAAGGGAATGTGCCACTTATAGTGGGTATTTTTTTCTGATCCATAAGAATTTGTAGTGACGGTGGTGACCGGTGAAGTATTGGTACACTTGTTTCATATGGGTTGTGAGACTTTATTTTCTTGGATGTTATATAGTCATTTGGGTATTGTTTTACCTTGGAATGTTTATCTATCTAACTATGATAATATTTTCACTAAGGATCATTTTTCATACAAATCTAATTATAATTTATCTTCAATTTTTTATGTATCAAGTGTTTTATATTATGAAAAAATAATTCCTTTTGTCATTCTTGTGATGTTGGGTTCTAGTCAGCAACCGATGGGGATTAAGAATCCCCCTAGGGATATGTCAGGACTTGTCCGGTTATCAGTGTACTGGGGTATATGAGATGGTTCCTCACATTTTAAATTTCGTATTTATTTATTAGTTTTATCCTTATGACAACCCATGTGAGGAAGTAATGAAAAATGAATAACATCAATTGGTGGAGGTCACTGTCCTCATATACAGATGAGAGACGTGGTCATTTTGAAATGGAAGGTAATGTTAAGAAAGTAAGTAATATATTACCTTTAATAAATTATAATAATTTCATAATCATATTATATATTCATTAATTTTGTATTTATAACTATCCATGTGAGGTGGTGATGGAAAAAATATTCTAATTCATGGTGGTGGAGGTCCACATGTGCACACAAGTGATGTTTGAATTTCCCATAGGATATAGAGAAAATTGAAAAGGTTCAATACATAAACAAAATAACATTTAAATATATTTCATATACTGATTTTATTATATAAAAATATATTTATGATAGGTTAAAATCATTTAGAAGAATAAATAATATTAAAAATAATCATTTTTATATAGCCCTTTTAAATTGAGTTTAAGGCCATTGATAGAGAGTTTTATAGCCACTCAAAAATATTGGGGATATGGTAATGGAATTTAATAGAGTTATTTTAGACGTTTGAGAGAAAATTGAACATTATATCTATTTTTAAATGTTTTATTCGAGTCTCTTTTTATAGAAACAAATCAATGGAATTTTCTCAAATTTTCAATATTTAAGTGTGATGAATGTAATTTTATGAATTTCTAGTGGATAATACATGGATAATTAATGATAGAATCTAACATTACACATAAAATTGGTTTAATATGTAAATTTTATGACTTTATAATGATTTAAAAAAATAATCATTAAAAATAAATTCAAATTATTTTAATCGAAATTCAAATATTTAAATATTAAAGGCATCAATATAATAATGTAATTTGAATATAGAAATTCTTACCATAAATTATACTTTATAATTAAAAAAACGTTTCATATAATTCCATAATTCAAAAAAAAATTAATGTTTTTAAAAAAATTACTATATTTTTCTAATTCTTGCACAAGATTTGTGTCAATGTTACGCAAACGTTGTACATAATTTTACCATCAATAAAAATATATATTAAATTAATAACATAAATAAATTTTATTATTATTAAATTATATTATCTAGGATATTTAATATATCATTTTTATATATATCCATACTATGTCAATGTAATAAGTGAGAGAGAGTCACATTTTATAATTAATCTGAACTTAAAATAATATAATGGTTATAATCATAAGAACGTAGAACCAAAATTCCATTTTTTAAAGGATATGATTCTATGGTATTATTTCACCCATCTAATTAAATAAATTTTTTTAAAACTTATCCCATTATTTTAAGCCCATTTTACCCTTTATAGTGGTGATAAACATTTCTAATGAGTACTATTAATTTGGACTAAAATTAAAATGAAACTTGTTACATAAAATGAATATTATAACTACAAATATGGAATCTACTTTTCTGATTTAATTTTCATAATATGTAATATTTACCTTTAGTATAAGTTCACAAAAGGCAATGAAGAAACATTTAAAAAAAGATCAATTTAAGAACAAAAGTGGTTTTATAAAAAATAATCAATTATATTTTTAATTACCAAAAAATTATTGGAATTATTTTTTATAAAATTATTCTTATTTTAATTTCAAACTAATAAAAAACAAAATGGAACATTGAAATTACATTAATAAGATGAAAATAAATGACTGTAAGTTCAAAATTAGCATTTTTCACTATTAAACCAAAAATCTACATTTTTAAAAAACTACAAAAAATTTATCATAAGATTGTTATAACATGGTGATTTTAAAAATGATTTAAATTTTATGAAATAAAATATCAAAATTTAGCAAAAAATAATCATGAAATTCACAAAGAAAATGAAATATAATCAATTTTTGAAAAAAAATGTTTTTATGAAGAATAAAATGAACCTTTTCTCATTCCTTATCTAGAAATAATCATGAGGTAAAAGATTATTTATTTATTTAGATAAATAATAAATATATTTCAGTAAAATCATTCATCTATAATGATTAGCCGAATTTTCGTTGATAATAATACATTGTTTACAAAAATCTATTTTCTGAAAAATATCTCCATTAATCCCATGTGATTTTCAGGAAAATTAAATTATTATTTACCAGAAATTAATCATTACAGTTTTATTAAGAAAAACATTATACATATAATTCATAGTGTGTTTACTCATGTTCATACCTACCAATCTAATGACGTGGATATAATTTTCATATTTTAAAAATAATAATATTTATAATATATCGTTTTTCATTTGGAGATCGATATTGTGTGTGGTATACACAATGAAAAATTGTGTTATTTTTAAACTAAAATATTAGAATGTTAGAAAAGGTTTCGATTGAGGTACCTAGATGAGGTGTTCTTTTTTATGCGGGCTTTAATGACATCTTCATAAATACCAATTCATTAATGTTAAAGAATTATCTTTTTATTGGGAATGTAGATCCATAGTTAAAAGATAATGGATATCAGATAATTTTAGGTCAATCATTATTCCATACAATCATTTAGTGACAATGTTTTATGATATTTTTCATCATTACATCTAAGTTAGAACCCTTTACATTGTTTTAACTTTACTGTGGTAACTGAATTTTTTTACATTACTAAATTATTTTTATGCCTAAAAATAAAATTAGCCTTATTATCTAATTTGAGAAAAGTGTTTTTAAATATTAAATTTATTTTATATGATATAATTTCTAAAATTACTTAAACTTAATTTTAATATAATAATGTATAGCACATAAATAAATATTTCATAATATGCATTTTTAAACATAAAAATGAATTATTTTTATTCCTTGCCATGTCATAATCATTTAATTATATTTAATTTATTAGAATATATTTTAATAATTCATTTAATTAAAATTACTCTTTAATAGATATCAATTTAATTTATCAAAATAAAAATACACAACATTTAGAAAAAAAATCATTGAAAAATATGACATTTTGATTTTATCACTATTATAAACTAATTAAGAATCAATGCCTATAATATTATTCATTATATATATATATATAATTTATTTCATTAAATTTCATACTTCAAATATGAGACAATTAATTTTTAAATAAAATCATATAGTATATAATAAAAAAACTAAAAAGAAATTTTGATTATCCATGAATAAACAAACTAGAATGAAATATACGTCCTTAATTATTTAATGGATTTTATTGTTTGATTTTACTAATAATTATTTATTTATGAATTCATTTAACATTTATCATTCATTAAAAGTAATAAATTTATTAAAAATAGTAAATTCATGAAAATTGTCTCATTAGAATTCATGATATTTTCCGAAATGAATTATTATTATTTTAATTACTTTGCAAAATTATTTATTTTATTCCCATTAAGATATTTATAATAGTATTTCAATACAAAAAAATTATTAATATAAAAAATATATGATTAATTTCAAACCTATAAGTGGTTTACTAGAATTATACCAAATGACTATATATTATATAATGACGAACATATAACGACTATATTACCCCCATTAAATCCATTCAATTCACTCATTTTATCTTCACATATCATGAATCTCATTCCTCTTATTTTCATTTTAGATTTTATACTATGATTTATCATTTTATGATGTTTATTCACATTATTGGTTTTGCAGTATATATTTTCAAGAGTGAATACAATAAATGGGATTTTATAGTTGTAAAAATATCATTCCATTTCATTATTTTAACATTTTAATTTTTCTCTTTTATGGGATGTATTCATCCGTGGTATGTAATAATCCATGGTATGTAGTAAATGGTTATAAGTAATTTATTTGTAAAACATGATTATGAGTGAATAATTTTTTTCAATTTTGTTAATTTATTATATGATTTATTTATTAAATAATTTTAGATCCATTATAAATAATAATACAAGTTACTTATTTAAATAAAATGCCTACATAATATTGGGATGTTACATTCCCCGACATAAATAAATTAAATCCTTCCAATTTTAATTTATCTCACTCCTGATAGTAGATAAGGGTGTTCATAGAAAAGTCATGACTCAAGATAAAATTAAAAAAGAGATATCTACCTTAATATCTTTGGTAAGACTAAGAAGTCATAATCTCCCACATAATAAGCATATGTTTAGATTTTCTTTTGAATAAAACAACTATTCTAAATATACATCAGTATATTTAATGAAAATATTACAATTAATAGATATAAATTATGTTATGGGTAATTTTTTACATGGAATAATAATTGGCAGGTAGAATAAGATAAAATCATGTCATTTTTATGTGGAAATATCCAAAAAAAAATTTGATCCATCACTATATATCACAAAACCTTCCCCACTGAAAGGTATCTTGAGTACAAGTGGTGTGAATAACATTTTTTTGAACTCCATGAAATTTTACTTACCTTTATCTTTATACTGTAACATAACTCTCTTCAATGTTATCTTGGATAGAGGATGTGGAATTTATCAGAAATTTCTCACAAAGAATCGATAGTATAATTACATGATGTGAAAACTATAGTTTATTGTTATTAAGGTTTTTGGGATATTATTTAATTATTGTTACCTTTTAGGGATGTATAGAAATACCCTTGATTACATGAAAAAGTATTGATACTTTGTATAGCCAAAAACCACACTTGATTAAATTTCTAAACAATTCATCTTTTATAATGGGTTTTAGAATAGTCCTAAAATGAACTACATTATCTTCCATGATCATAGAATATATGATAATATAATATTTAAATATTAAAAAAAGTTATCATTTTAATTCTTCAATAATATATTCATTATAACCATTAATATAGAAGGTTAATTTTTATGTTTGAATGGAATCACCATGAATTTATTGTCTCTATATCTTATAATAAGTATTTTCTTAGGTAAATCCCCCATTTTCACCATTAATTAATTATATATAGATCGATATTTAATATTTTATAAGTATTAATCACCTCACATTTGATCAAACAAGTCATTAGTAATGGGTACTGATACTTGTTCTTAATCATGATCTTTTTAAGTTCATTATTATCAATGTATGTTTCCATTGATCTATCTTTCTTCTTATTAAAATAGAAATTTTATAGTTTCTATGTGGATGATGAGTGTATCATAGACCACTTCATTTTAATGACCCACTTTGATTGTTGTGATTTTATAAAACTTACCTTTGTCCCTTTATCTAGGAAGTTACTATAATAAAATTTCTTCATATACCCTTGGGGTGGTGATTATTTTTCAATGTTCTAAAATTCATTACATTTAAAAAATTGAATTTTATGTTGTATAAATGATTACAATTTATTTTCCTCGATCATTTTAAAAAGACTCTTCTTTTTTAATACAATTCTATTACATAATTCCTTCATTTATCACACATAGAAAAACTTCTAACTCTTTTGAGATATTTTAATGTGTCCTAATTAGATCATTTTTCATGTATAGGTGAGTAAAAATTCTTTACTACCTAGTATATATCACATAAACATCTATGAAACCTAATTTAGTTTTTATTTTATGTTTTTGGGACTTCGATATTATTAAGGTTTTTAATCAAAACTCATGGATTCAAGGTATGAATAAACATTATATTTTCAATACCGTCCCCCATCCCATTTGGTTTCTCATTACTAAAATAATTTAAATATACATTTCACTCATTTTTAACTCAAGTCTTTATAGTTCTAGGCATTGAATAAATCCAAATATGTTAGTTTGGGTATTAGTCTATATTAATCAATGTAAGAAATCATATGATAAGGGTAATAAATCCTAAGACATCCCAAATTATGACACCCTCATTTCAAAATATGATATTTTATGTTCATCTTATATTTTATAAAATTTAAATATAGGTTTTTTTATTTTTTATCCTTTTACAATTCATAACATAATCTCCAAAAAAACATTTCTACGACACCAACTATGATGAACCAACCGTAACATATATACACATCATTATTTCATATGAATATTCATAAATCCCACACTAAATCACATCTCATAACCTATAATTTTATATTATTTGGATGTTAGATACATAATAAACTTATTTTAGAAACATTTTTCAACATCACCCACAAATAATATTCTTACATGATATCCGTCTAGATATAGCAAAAATAATACACTTCTTCATTACTAAGGGAATGCAAAAAAAATAAGAATGGGTGATCATAGAGTCTATGTAAGGGGTGGAAAAAATAGATATCAATTAAAGTTCATAGTTAAGAATTATATGAACATGTGGGTATAGGAACATAATCAAGGTAATTGAACTTAACATAAAAAAATAAATCCCAATAAAATAGGGATCATAGATCATGAATTATAACATAAGAATATGTAACATGTGAAATAAGGATTAATAATATAGAATATATTAGAGCATAGAAAATAGTTTCTTTTGTAAATGAACACTACCAAGACCATCATAAAATAGTGGATAAAAGTCGCATAGTGGTTTGAGTTCACTCCCTATTCAAGTAAACATATTGGATAGAGTCCCATAGTAGTTTTTGAATGAATGAAAATTCCTGTAAACATAGTCAGTAGAGTCCCTTAGGGGTTTTGGTTCTTTACTCATTCCCATAAACATATTGGGTAGATTTTCCTAAGGTTTTGGGTTTAATACCAATTCCCATAAACATATTGGATATAATCATGGCTACAAAATGATCATATTACCACATTCCTATTACCATGTTTTATTAATACAATGGTAATACTGAACCCAAGATTCTACAAATCCCACCATATTCCTTCCATTCATTATGATCGATCCCCATCAACTACATATCTAATCCCAAGCTAGAACTTCCCCCTGTATGATGTAACCATGGCTCCATAAATATTCTCAATGGAAAATGCATCATCTCTTTACATGATCGTCACCTAGACTACCGAATGCTTCACCTATTCAAGTCATTAATAGAGGGTGTTTGAAAATATGATCCATGATGCTTCCAATATCCATAAAATCTCCCAAAATAATGGATTAAAAAGTGGTATAATACCATTATTACCCTCATTTCCAAACAACCCATGCTCCTATAGATTTCAATATCCCCCTCAATTAATCTCTAGGAATAATTAGTGTCTATGAGAATTATCAATCCTTGGTCACAAGATATCATCACTCACAATGCCTCATTTTTCTATAGAGGCTATTAAAAATTTAAATAATGTTATTTATTCACCTTTCCCTATAGTTAATGGAAATTTTTTACTATAATACATAATTTAAACTATCATATCCCTAAATTAATTTAATATCTAATCCATTATAGTGTTGGATATAAAATCATATTTTTCATATTTTATTCATAAATTACTTCAATGTGAATATTTTTATGTCCCTTATGTTGAAAATTTTGATAATATGTTTATTTTGGTTTTTATGCGTAGTTATTTAAAAAATAACTATGTTAATAGGTAGTGTGTTTTTTATGTTTTTTATTATTTTTAAGGCATAAACTTGTATAGATGCATCTAAAAATGGAGGTTAAGACACTATAGGTTGTAGAGGAACAATGACACCACACCCTCCAATTGTTCAAAAATTCAATAAGGGAGGAGGTGTAGATTACATCATAGTTGTCAAATTCATGTGACACAATAGAGAACAAATAACTCTTAGAGATATGGTGTAATGTGCAATGTTAGGTGTGAGACTCTCAAAAATAAGGCTCATCCAATAAAATGATTATATATACACATTTTTCAACAATATTTAAAACAACAAAAACATAACTTCTATAAAAATAATAAAATTAATGTATATACTAATATTTTATTATCAAACCATAATCTAATAATCAAGATTGAAAACCTCAAAATCCAATTTATCATCAATGGGACATGATGAAAGTTAAGGATAAGGGGTGTTTCTACTACTAGTTCCCGCATCAACAAATGTTGTTTTCCCCCTGTGTGTCTACTATTAATTCGTTGAAAATGTCTTATGGTCTAACCAAGTCGTGTTGTTGTGTATAGAATTGAGGAATTAGTTTATTATTTTCTTATTAGTTGTGAAGAATTTTTATTATTATTAAATTAAATGATGTATTTAATTTTTTTTGAATTATAATCCCCAACCCCCTTTTAAATTATATTTTTTTAAAACATTATGAATTTATTTATTTGGGTTACTCTATACCCACCCATAGCGCATAAGTTCTAGTGGAAATCATGTATTAGGCAGACAAATTTAGTTTTCCTTTGTAAGTGGGTCACTCATTTCTAGTGATGAGGCACTCCAGGTGTGCCTCAAAACACCTATTTTCATGGAGCACACCTTATATCACCTTTTCCAACATTGGAATGTTTGATGAGATTAAATATATTCCATGTAATCCTTCTTGAATTTACTATGTATAATCAATATCTCTATTTTAATTTAAACATGCTATAATTCAATTTATATGGTAAAGCAGTTAAATGAATTCAACTACCTAATAATAAATATTTTGTATTAAATTAGGGTTTTCCATACACTATAGTTTAAATATAATGATATTATCTATAAATGAGAATAAATTTTAATTTTGTTTATTAATTAATATAAGTCCCATATATTAGTCTCTATTCTGGTTATGACAATTGTTAATTGGTCATAAACAATACCACATATAATCATTACCTATACTATATTAGTGATGACTATTTATTATCCATTTGAGTTCTAATTACATATTTGACAATATATTATTCAACCATGAATTATAATCAACTTAATTACTAGTTCATGGGATGGTATGCCACTAGACTATCTTATTGTTTCTTAACCCCCATTTTTTATTTAAACATTGTCAACCCACTTTATAGTTTGTTTTTTTGTTATAATGTGTTTCATTTGTGAATGTTTTAGTAACAATTTTTTTGAAAATATTTTTTTGAAGAATTTTTTTCAATAATTGTTTTTAAAAGGAAAATATAAATGATTTTGGTTTTCATTTATTCTGTTACTTATTTCAGATAAGTGGAATCATTTCAATATGGGTATTTAAGAATTTTATTTTAAATTATTTTTTTATAAAAAAAAAAGAAAGTGATGATGGTATTTCTAAAACTCATTATATTAATGCTATCATGACCCGTCCTCGGGGCCCATGCCATGACTACCCTAAGCCCTCCTTCTATAGGCCAGGGGCTGGTGACTAGCACCAAAGGCATAACCTCGATCAAAGGGAAGGGATTGCATTTTATCCTATAACACACACAAAGTCTGAACATAACCAGTAGAGAAAACAACTGAAAATAAACACTAAGTAAAACAAAATACAAGTGAAAGTGTTGAAAGGATGGGGCCAGAATTACAGGCCCAACAGTAAAGTACAACTACAGAAAAGTAAACAGCAACTACTGAGACATCCTCTGGAAATCCCACCTGAAGGGTGGGTACATATGGGCTCCTCGACACCTTAGTTCCATCCGTCCGGTTCGTGTACGTCTCACCAAGTGGTCCACCTCTGGGTACCGTTCAGCTCCATAAGTATCTACCTTGATCAGGGTTGCTCGTCGTCTGCAAACAACACAACGATGTTCAGGAAGATACTATGCAGGGGTGAGTATAACGATACTCAGTAGGGAAGCTAGGACCCTCGAAAGTCTCCCATAATCTACAAAGGATAAACCACATAAGAAAAATATAACCACGAAGTATCAACCAACCCTACATATATATATGCCCATACATATACCTAAGTTATTAATCTCAGATCGGCTCCAAAACTCAAGCCCAAGCACAAACTAGTCCACACATGAAATAATTCAATCACATCGATGATAATGATTGAAAGTCAAGACTCAGCTCACACATGTATACATGAACAGAAGTCAAAACTATCGGACCCACACAGGATACAAGAATAGTATTCATCATTGTCGAACCCATGGAGGATCCTAGTATAGTAGTCCTTGCCTCCAAACCCAAAAAGGATCCCAGTATAGTAGTCGTCACTACCAAACCCACAGAGGATCCCAGTACAGTAGTTGTCGCTGCCAAACCCACGGAGGATCTCAATACAGTAGTCGTCGCAGTCGCAGCCAGCTCTAGGGTTCCCACACACAGCAGGCTCGATTCTGGGAGGGTATGATCCTTGAGCAAAGGGGGTTGATACATCAAATATCATGAATTCTAGAGTTTATGTATCCTGAAGTTACGTCTCATCAAAAGGAACCCAACGCGACAAATGACACGTCAATCGGACACCCGATCTGATAGTTATTGACTCTTCCATTCCAGGGGCCGAGTTAGAGTAAATCTTATTCCAAACCCGGCTGTTTTCCAAAGTTATCCAAAACTTACATAGAGTGTCACAAAAGGATCGTCTCGCTGCAAGGATCCTAGTGCCGCAGACTGTGCGTCGATTGGACACACAGTCTAGAAGTTATCCTCGTTTAAGCGAAAAAGGCACGACTCGTCAATCCTAGTGGGCTGGCGGGTCATCCCGACCCGGTTTGGCGGGTTCGACCCGGTTGGGTGTTGGCCCTGCCCGGTGGAGCACGACCCACCCAGGGACCCGGCCCGGCGGGCCCGACCTGTTTGGGTGGTCTCGATCAGCCCGGTGGGGCGCGGCCCACCCGTAGACTCCGCCCGTCGTTGCTGGTCGGTTCGGAGCGCTCGGTGGTGCCGAGCGGTGCTGCCTCTCCTTTCTTGATAGCTACCCGAAGCTGGATGGTTTTTTCTGACAAGATCGGCTCGCACAGCGGGCCGCGGTTCTTTCGCAGCGCGACGCCAAGAGGCGCCACGGTCTTCCCAGCCCAGCCGGCAGGAGGCCGACCGGTTCGCCCTTCAAAGCATCCCACACAAAAGGCCATAGACTTCCTACAGCGTGGCACCAAGGAGGAATCACGGTCCTCCCAGTTCGGCCAGCTACGGCTGTCCGGTTAGCTTCGTCCGAGCGGCCTGCACCACGGGCCGCAGTTTTCCCCACGCTGCCGGCGCGACGACACCGGTCCTCCACCACAGCGGCCCGACCTGGCCGCGGCCTTCAGTTGTCGCCTCCTTCGTTCACCGCTGCCTCATGGCTGTGGACTCTTCCTCCAGCATGGTGCAACATCACCACACCCTTCAAATTCCTCCTTCGTCACCAAATAAACCAACAAGTAAAGGAGGAACGCCAGGCCATGTTGGTTCGGCAAGCACCTTCCATATTAGATGGTAACATTTGTCCATTGAAGAACCACGGTATTCAACAAAGAAAGTGGTAAAATTTTATTCAATTAAAATTAATCAGATCCCCCTACCTCGATTCAAGGTACGCTGCACATCGATGAGTCGCGGAATATGGGCGTCGCGGAAATCGGGCGTCACCGAAGACGAGCGTCGTTCCATCAATGTTGGAGGGAAAGACTTTGATGATGTTCTTCGCGGGCGGCGTCTTCACCATTGGCACAGAGGGAGAAGAAAGGAGATGGGCGTTCTTCATGAGCGCCGTCCTTCTTAATCGATAGAGGGAATTGCTCTTCATTGGAAGAATGCCCTCTCTATTCTCCAAACCTCTCCCAACACAATATGTTCCAACCCAAAAATAATAGCTTGGCTATTATTTTTATTATCGATAATAATTTCAAATTAGTTCAAATTTTATTAGATAAAATTAATTAATTTCTCATTAATTTAGTGTTAGTTGGCACATTCATGAGAGGAGGGTGGAATGTGGAGAGTTTAAAATTTAAATGAAAGGAGGTGGGTTCATTTAATTCAAAGAGGAGTTAAAAATGAATTGAGGGGAGGTGAAAGGTTTGAGTTCGTGTGGCCCCCACCACACATTATCCTCTCATGAGAGGTTATGTGGGGGTGGGCCCCACCACTAACCTCCCATTGGAGATCATAACTACCAACTAAATAAAATATGTGTTACTACACATTTTTATTTAATTTCTAACTTTTTTTGTAGAAACCCCAAAATATAACTTCCTTCCTACATAAAATGCAACTATGGTAAAGGACCCCTTAAGTGAATATCGGTGCTATGGGTTCATCGGTGTCCATGGATTTCAATTCCGAGCATCGTTTCAAAAGACAGAAAAATTCGCACATACGTTTACTTAACGTACCCGAACAAAACTTCAAAAATTGATTCCTGGCACACTGGGCCCCGGAATCAGGCACTGTTAGAAATTAAGGACTCATTAAATTCCAAAAAAATTAAGAAACAAATTCATTGAAATTTCAAGGTCTTTGCATTACCCCCACCTCAGGGATTTACGTCCCCGTAAAGCTACAACACACACTAGGGAAACAAAAGTGGGTACTGAGCACGCATCTGAGCCTCTCTCTCCCATGTATTCCCTTAGAGGTTCATGTGCTTCCAGTGAACACACACCAGAGGAATAGACCAATGACATAGAACCCTCTCCTGTGGATCCTCAATATCCACTAGGACCTACGTGAAAGTCGCCCTGTCATCAATGTCCAGCTCCCAGTGGTCGATGAAGTGGGATGGGTCGTGTCCATATCTCCTCAGCTGAGATTCGTGGAAGATGTCGTGCACCCGCTGTAACTGAGGTGGAAGGGCTAGGAGGTAAGACACCTCATATACTCTGCTAAGGACCTGTAAAGGTTCAATGAATCGTGGAGATAACTTGCCGTCTCGGCCAAATCTTTGCAGACCTCATCGAGGTGATACCCATAAGAAGACGTGGTCTCCATCCTCAAATTCAAGTTGTCTCCGTCTCCTATCAGCATATGACTTATTTCTGCTCTGTGTAGTCTTCATCCTCTCTTGGATGATCTACACCTTCTCTTTCATAGCCTGCACTATCTGTGGTCCTACAAGTGATGACTCCCCTGGGTCAGTCCAGTACAGAGGTGATCTGAAATTTCTTCTATACAGTGCCTTGTAAGGTGCCATCCCGATGATGTAGTGGTAGCTGTTGTTGTATGAAAACTCCACCAAGGGTAAGTGATCCTCCTAACCATGACCAAAGTCAAGGAAACATGCACAGAGAATGTCCTCAAGAGTCTGAATGGTCCTCTCAGTCTGGACATCCATCTGAGGATGGAAGGCGGTGCTCAGACGTAGCTATGTCCCAAATGCCTCATACAACACCTTCTACAACTGAGAAGTGAAATGATCATCTCGATCGGAGATGATCGTCGATGTCACACCATGAAGTCATACGATATCTTGTATGTAGAGGTGTCCCAAGTTCTCTACTGATCTCTGATCTCAGATCAGTAGGATGTCGAAAGACTTGGTGAGTTGGTCAACAATCACCCAGATTGAGTAGTGTCCTCTGGATGTATGTGGTATCCCTGTCACGAAATCCATGGATATCCCGTCCCACATCCACTCGGGAACCTCTAAGGGCTGAACCAAGCATACTAGAACGTGTTGCTCTGCCTTCACTTACTGACAAGTGACTCATCGAGAGACAAACTCTGCTACTTCTTTCTTAATACCCAGCCACTGATTCTGTCGTCTGAGGTCCAAATACATCTTCGCCACTCCTAGATTTACTGCTAGAGGGGAATTGCGGAACTTTCTCAACACCTCCTCTTGTAATGAAACTGGTACCATGGCACATCCTCTGAACCAGATGATGTGCTCCCCACCTTCAGAAAACCCATCATATGCATGTCCTGAGGATATCTGAGCACGCCGCATCTCATAGTCAACGTCCCCTCGCTGTGCCTCCCTAAACCGCTAATGAAGTGGAGGAGTGACTGTGAGAGACTGAAGATTGTATGCTCCATCACTATCCACAAAGGATAACTGCAACGCGACTAGCTTCTCCATCACCTCTCCCAGCATCTGAATTCCCGATCTCCTGCTAAGAGCATCTACTACAACGTTCCCCTTCCCAAGAGTATAGACAATCTCGAAGTCATAGTCCCTGAGTAACTCGAGCCATCGCCGCTGTCTCAGGTTCAGGTCCTTCTATAAGAAGATGTACCTGAGACTCTAGTGGTCAGAGTAGATTGTAAAGCACTCACCCATCAGATAGTGCCAACACATCTTCAAGGCAAAGACCACTACTGCTAACTCCAGGTTATATGTATCGTAGTTCTGCTCGTGCTGTCTCAAATGTCATGAACCATACACAATCACTGCTCGCTCCTGCATCAGGACACACCCGAGTCTGGTCCTTGATGCGTCGTAGCAAACTATGTACCCAACGACCTCCTATGGTAGCCTCAAGATGGGTGCACTGGTCAATCTCCGCCTCAGCTCTTGAAAGCTCCACTGGTATCTCTCTGACCACATGAAGGGTTTCCCCTTCTTCTTCAATGCTAAAAGTGGTGCTACAACTCTGACGAAGTCTGGCACAAATCTCAAATAGTACACAGCCAGACATAGAAATCTCTGAACCCCAATCACACTCTTGGGTGGCTCCCAAGAAAGTACTTCCTTGATCATTGCTGGGTCCACTGAAATTCCAGCCTCTGAGATAACGTGACCCAAGAATTGAACCTCTCGAATCTAGAATTGGCACTTCGAGAGCTTACCATAAAGATGGTCCTCTCGGAGTGTGTCCAGTACTACCCGCAAATGGTAGGCGTCCTCCTCCCCAGTAGTCAAGTAAATCAGTATTTCATCGATGAAGACTATGAAAAATTGATCAAGGTAAGGCTTCAAGAACTATTTCATGAGACTCATGAACACGGCTGGATCGATGGTTACACTGAAGGGAATAACCAAGAACTCGGGGTGGCCATACCGACACCTGAAGGTCGTCTTCTGCACATCCTTGTCTCAAACTCTGAGCTGGTGATAACCTGACCCGAGGTCTATATTCAAGAACCATCATGCTCCCTTGAGCTGATCAAAGAGGTCGTCAATCCTATGGAGTGGGAACTCTTTCTTCATGGTCACCTAATTCAGGAGACGGTTGTCGATACACAGTCTCAAGTTCACATCTGCCTTCTTGGCGAACAAAATCGAAGATGCCCTGGGTGAAACACTGGGTAAGATTAATCCCTTCCCCTGAAAGTCCTCTAGCTGTACCCATAGCTCATGAAGCTCGGTGGGAGCCATCCGATATGCTGGAGTAGATATCACTGTTGTCCCAGGGGTCAGATCAATGTAGAAGTCTACCTCTTTATGAGGAGGTAATCCTAGAATGTCGTCAGGAAAAACATCCGCATACTGATCCACCACAACAGGAAAACTCGGACTCCGCACATCAACCACTCTGAGGATGAGACTAGCCAACTGATGTGTGATCGGCTTCCCCTCCTCTACGTAGGTCCATCATGCACTACAAAGTATCCCTTCTCACCAGTGAAGGTGAACGTAGTCCCATCCGTGTGGATACACCACACTTTGCACCTAATATAGTAAATCTGAGTATGAACTGTGGATAACTAGTGCATACCCGAGATGACATCGTAAGGCCTTGACACCATGACAAGAAGATCTCAGCCGAAGCTATCTCCTACTAGAGTAAGGTCACACTATCCGAAATAGTGCGTAATCATCGAGTCTGCTCTCGTAGGATTATCTAGCCATAAGGATTGAGCCAACGGCTCTGTCAGAATCTCTGAGCTCCGAACTAGGGAAGCAGAAATAAAATAATGACTTGCACATGTGTGTATAAGTATTGCAGAAAGGGTGGAGTAGACACAGATTGTACCTCGAATCATCTCAAGTTCACTGTGATTGTAGGCCTTGACTACCTAGAGCTGAGCCGTCCTCTGTCTGCCAGCTGCCTCTGGTCGGGGTGAAACTTCTGGTGGTGGTGGTGGTAGTGCCTCGAAACATCGTCCACCACCCGCTGCTCGGCCAGCTCCTCTTCCATATCTATGTGCTCTCGATGGACCACCACGATCAAACCTCTAACTCTGCCTGGGAGGTCCCTCTACTGTCTGCTGCTCCTCTACATGGTGGGTCGGGCTGTCTCGAGCCATGTGACCCTTCCCGCCACATGAATAGCAGTGCCTGCCCCTCGTATGACTGGCTCTATTTTGTGTTCCCCACACAATTGAAGCAGTATCTTGAGGTCATCCACCTGATGGCCTGGTTCTCTTGGACCTCAGCATCAAATGCCTACTGTCGGCTACAGAAGACTCCACTACATGTCGTCTTATAGAGGGTCTCGCCGCTGGTGACTGCTCAGCGAGAAAACTCTCCACCAGAAGGGCTTGCTCCATAACCCCCGCTTGCGTCGGGATACTGAGGGAAATCATCGAAGTCCTGATCTCATGCCTGATTCCCTGCTCGAAGGTCCAGTCCCTGAAGAACGGGTCCCGTACCATATCCAAGTAGTAGCGTGAGAGGTCAGTGAACCTCGCTGAGTATTGAGAAAAAATTATGATGCCCTTCTATAGATGAAGTAACTCCTAAATCCAAACCTCATTAAGGGTGACTGGAACAAACTATGAGCAGAAGAGACTCTCAAAGTCTATTCGAAGCAATGATGCCTCTTCATGCAACTGGAGCATCATGATCCACCATCTAACTTCTCCTGAGTTCAAGAGACTCGTGGAAAAGATAACCATAAGGTGGGCTGGTGTCCCTACCAATCTGAAAACTTTAATGACATGGTTCAACCAATCCTCAGCTACCTGTTGGTCCGTCTCTCCCCAGAACCTGGGCGACCTCTTCTGCTTAAAATCGTGTAACTCACTCAGGTGGCGTGAACTCTCTACTGTTGGGGTTGGTGGTATCGGTGGTCCAGCAGGTAGATGTGCCGCTGGTACCTCTTCTCTGATGGGGCCATGCACTAAGGCCTCATCGCTCGGTGGGCAACCAACTCGTATGTAACTCAGAACCCTAGCTGGCTGCCTTCATGGGGTCATCCTAAAAAGAAACCGGTGCACCATGGATAAAACAATATACCTGGTGAGATGACACAAAGTAATCAAGGTGAAACCATTTTCAAAGGAAACACACATGCAATCAGTGATTTAATGCACTGAGTTGGAAATCACATGTCAGGGTCTTGGTGTATGGATACGTCGGCCGCCGCACCAACACTTTTTCCCCTAAAATAATAATGACTCCCAAAACACTAAAAACTATTTTTGTTTAATGAATCAGAGTCTATGTTCCGTGGTAGAACTAAATCCTCTGATACCAATTTGTCACGACCCGTCCTCGGGGCCCGTGCTGTGACTACCCCATGCCCGCCTTCCATAGGCCAGGGGCTGGAGACTAGCACCAAAGGTGTCTTACAAATCAAAGGGAAGGAATAGCCTTTTAACCTATAACACACACACAATCTGAAAACAAGTAGTAGAGGAAAAAACTGGAAATAAACACAAATTTAAACTGAATACAAGAGAAAGTGCTGAAAGGAAGAGGCTGGAAATACATGCCCAACAGTAAAGTACAACTGTAGAAAAGTAAACAAATACTGAGTCTTCCTCTGGAAATCTCACATGAAGGGTGGGTACAGATGGCCTCCTCAGCACCTCAGGTCCGTCCGTCCACTCTATGTATGTCTCGCCATGTGGTCCACCAATAGGTATCGTTCAGCTCCAAATGTCTCTACCTCGATCAGTGCTGCCCGTCGTTTGCAACAAACACAACGAAGTGCGGGCATATCCCATTCAGGAGTGAGTATAACGATACTAAATAGGGACCCTGAGACCCTCGAAGGTCTCCTAGAATCCATGAAGGACAAACCACAGAAGAAATATACAAACACAAAATACCAACCAACCCTACTTAGTTATATGCCCATACATATACCTATGTTATCAATCTCAGTATGGCTACAACACTCGAGCCCAAGCACAACCCAGTCCCTATAGGAAGTAAGTCAATCACATCGATGATAATGATTTAAAGTCATGAATCGGTTCACACATGTATACAAGAATAGAAATCAAAACTGCCGGACCCACAAAGGATAAAAGATCATTAGTCATCGTTGTCAAACCCACGGAGGTTCCCAGTACAGTAGTGGTCACTGCCGAACCCACGGAGGATCCCAGTACAATAGTGGTCACTGCCGAACCCACGGAGGATCCCAATATAGTAGTCATCGCTGCCGAACCCATGGAGGATCCCAGTACAGTAATCGTCTCCGTCGTAGCCAGCTCTAGGCTTCCCGCACACAGCATGCTCAATTCTGGGAGGGTCCTCTCCTCAAGAAAAGGGGTTCGATACATCAACTATCATGAAGTCCAGATTTTATGTATCCCGAAGTTCCGTAACATCAAAATAAACCCAACTTGAGACACGGTGCGTCAATCGGACGCCCCGTCTGAGTGTTATTGCCTTTTTCATTCCAGGGGCCCTGTTGGAATTATGCTCATTCCAAACCTGGACATTTTCCAATGTCATCCAAAACTCACACAGAGTATCAAAAAGGACCGTCTCACCACGATGATCCCAGTGCCTCAGATGGTGCGTCGATCGGGCGCACGGTCTAGAAGTTCATCGCGTTTCAATGAAACAGGCCCGACTCGTCAAGCCTAGTGGGTTGGCGGGTCGGCCCGACCTGTTTTGGTGGGTCAGACCCGGCCGGGGGTCGGCCCAGCCCGGTGGGGCGCAGCCCACCCACGGACCCGGCCCGTGGTTTCGGGCCAGTTCGGCTCACCCGACGGTGCCAAGGGGTGCCGCCCCTCCTTGCTGCCCAGCTGAACGCAGTCGGCCTGTTTTGTCCGGCGTGAGTGGCACGCACAGCGGGCCGCTATTCCTTCGCAGTGCGCCGCCAAGTGCCGTCGTGGTCTTCCTATCCCGGCTGAAGGTGGCCAACCAGTTTTCCCTGCAAAGAGGCCCACAAAGCGGGCCACAGTCTTCTCGCAGTGCAGCGCCAAGGAGACGCCATGGTCCTCCAGCCCACCTATCTATGGCCGGCCGGTTCACTTCGTCCGAGCGGCCCGCACCGCGGGTCGTGGTTTCCTCCATGCGGCCGGTGTGACGGCGCCAGTCCTCCATTGACCCGGCCCTCCCTGGCAGCGGCCTTCGGTTTCTGCCTCCTTTGTTCACCCCCACCCCATTGTTGTGGCCTCTTCCTCCTGCGCGGTGCAATGGCACCACACCCTTCCGGCTCCGCCTCTGTCGCCAAATAAACCTACATGCAACGGAGGAACACCGGGCCATTTTTGTTCGTCCCGCACCGTTCGTATTAGATGATAACATGTGGCCATTTATGAACCAAGGTATTCCATGAAGAACAAGGTAAAATTTTATTCAATTAAAATTGATCATATCCCCCTAACTCGATTCAAGGTACGTTGCAAGTCGATGAGTCGCGGAAGATGGGCATCGCGAAAATCGGGCATCGTGGAAGATGGATGTCGTTCCTCCAATGTTGGAGGGAAAGATTTTGGCGATGTTCTTCATTGGTGGCATCTTCAACCTTGGAGCGGAAAGGGAATAAAAAATATGGGTCTTCTTCTTGGGAATATCCATTCTTCGTCGAGAGAGGGAATCATTCTTCGTTGGAAGAAGGCCCTCTATATTCTCCAAATCTCTCCAAACATAGTATGTGCCAACCAAAAAATAATAACTTGGTTGTTATTTTTATTCTCGATAAGAATATCAAATTAATTCAAATTTTAGAGGACCTTATTAGTTAATTTCTCATTAATTTAGAGTGTGTTGGCAAATTCATGAGATGAGGGTGGAATGTGGAGAGTTTAAAATTTAAAAGAAATGAGGTGGATTCATTTAATTCAAAGAGGAGTCAAGAAGGAGTTTAGGGGAGGTGAAAGGTTTGAGTTTGTGTGGGCCCCACCACACATTATCCTCTCATGAGAGGTTGTGTGGGGGTGGGACCCACCACTAACATCTCTTTGGAGATAATAACTACCAACGAAATAAAAGATGTGTTACTACACATTTTTATTTATTTTCTTAAATTTTATGTAGAAACCTCAAAATATAACTTCCTTCCTGTATGAAACACAACCGCGGTAAAGGTCCCCTGAAGAGAATACTGGTGCTATGAGTTCATTTGTGTCCTCAGATTTCAATTTCGAGCACATATTCAAAAGAAATAGAAACCCTCATGTACGTTTACTGAACGTACCTAAAAAAATATCAAAAATTGATTCCGGGCACACCAGGCCTCGAAATCTAGCGCCATCATAAACTGCGGACTCATAAAATTCTAGTGAATTTAAGAAAAAATTATCCTTGAAATTTCTGAGTCTTTACAAATGCCATTTATATGAGATCATTTAAAAGGGTTTTTAGAGAAAAATAGTACATTTGTTTCATGAATAAAGTTGAAAATAAAAAGGTTTTTATAATTATTTTTATAAAATTTTTATAAATTAAAATGCCTATAAATTTGTCCAGTATGAAGTGAAAATAGTTTTATCAATAATATGATAAACATTTCACACTTATAAATTTATAAATAATTCAGATAAATAATTAGTTTTTACAGTACTTGTCTTAAGCTCGAATGATTTTGAATTTTTTTATTGACAATAAAAAAATTTAATAAATTTTCGTATTCATATTTTAATGGAATGAATTTGTATGTACAACTTTGATCGGAGAATGATCGGGTTTAGACGGGGTAAAATAATATTGGAATTTTTCATTCCATAATGGTTCATATATTGGATAGATTCGATTCCCATGTTTTGATTTCATTATAAGAACATTGTAAACACACAGGGAATTATTCTACTGTATCAAGAAAAAATGATTTCAATAATGATATCATGTTTTGTATCACAATGGATATACAGTTCATGTACATAATGAAATTGATTTAACTGAAAGGATCATAATGGAAACATTTATTTTAGATCGGTTTACATTTTTTTCTATACAAATAACATCATTAATACTAGTGTAAGTGTAATTTAATAAAAAATAGTTTTTATATAATTATCAGAATGATGATTTTGAGCATGTTATAAACTTGTTTGAAAATGAAAATACCCTTATATAATAGTCATGTGGAAAATGACTAAACCTGATTTTTTTAATGTGAATGTATCAATGGAAAAATATTTAAGGATTAAGTAATAAAATAAATGGCTATATCATTTCCTTTTTAAGGACATTCTATACGATGATAAATTAATTTATAAAAATGATTATATAGAATCAAAATTAGATAAGAAATTTGGATTTCAAGATATAAATTATATATGTTCCACAAAGGTTTTTTGTTTTGGAAGGTAAATTCCATGTTAAATGAGTGTAAATAATATAGTGCATCGAGAAGGAAGAATAATGAAGATGGAACCCAATACAGTGTACTAGAGAAAGTGATGCAACACTTTTTATTGATTTGTAGACATCATAAATATTTTATTTTTGAATAAAGGAAAATTACTATGAGATGTTATGAAGATGAAATAAATAATAATAATATTGATATAGTTTATCCTATACATGGTTTATCATGGTAAAAATATTATAGAATATATTGTTATTTTTCTGCGGACCCATGAAATTTCATTTTGGGATTGTTATGTGATGGTTTCAACCCATATCACTAAATGCATACTACACATAGTGCTTGGATTATTATCATTCATATTTATAATTTTCCATTATTTATGTTTATGAGAAATAAATCTAGTATCACGAATTTATTGATTTGTACAACCAATGATCCAAGAAATGAAATTTACAAATAATCTTTACCCTTAATAAATGAGTTTAAGGAGATTTGGACTATCAATGTTTAAACATATAATGAATTTAAAAGGGATTTATTTATGTTTAATAACATATTTTTATAGACAATAAATGATTTAAGTAATTACAAATAGAGGTTTAATTGTCATATAAAGGGCATATTATACTGCATTATTTTTATGAAAAATATACATTATAAGAGATTAAATATCAAAAAAACTTTTTTCTTCATAGGGAATCATTTATTTATACAAATGGATCATCCATACAATTAATATAAAAGATAGTTTTATAATTATAAAGATGAAAATGATGTACCTCAATGAATGTAAGGAGTTATATTGTTAATGAAATTGATGGTTAGAATTTCATTTATGGAAATTTTTAGTGAAATTCTAGAAAGTGGAAGAATATTCCTTAAAATTCCAAAAATAATTAGACAAAGAAAAATATATTCTTTAAGTTAATGTATTGGTAAATATATATTGTACCTCACCCATTATACATAATTAATATTGAGAAAAATGTGTGTGAAATATTACATTCAATTATTTTAAATGTAAAGGGGGGAAATATGATTTTCAATAAAATCATTATTTAATCAATTAAGGTATAAAAATGAGAATTTATCATAATTAAATTATTTATAATAAGTGGAAATTTCCCTTTTCTGATAAAAAACGAAGAGCATAAAAAATTTCTTCCTTTATTAGAATGATTAAAATTTCCGTATGGTTATTCAGGTAATATTTTGAAATGGGTGAATATACGATATCTGAAACTAAAATCCCTTAAAAATGATATTTACCATATCCCATTTCATTGATTTATTCCTATTTACATTTTGATATTTATTATCACATAATTTAATGGTATCTATGATTATTTTATGTCACTTTTATCATTAAATTTATTCTTAAATAATGGAACAAATTGTTGTGAGAAAATTACCGAATGATGCACTAATCATTATTTTTGACATGGAGAAATAGTCTCACCTCATTTTTGACATATATGTTACATCAGACCTGGAATATTAGAAATTTTTTTATATAGTACCATTTTTACTCACTGAATGTATACAATGGTAATAATAATGTTAACATTGAAATATTATGTGATAAATAAGAATCATCTTGACGGGTTTATTATGAATTCTATTTTAGTATAGGAATTTATTAATTTTTTAATATACTTGAATAATGTAACCAAAATATCTAATAGGAAAATGATAATTGATGATTAGTAGTACGATCCACCTGATCCATCATATCCTTCATTACACTAAATGGGAGGGGGAACTAGATTATACTAGCTGTGTAATTTTATTAAGGATGAGTGGAAAATGGTTCAATATATAATATTATTAAAATATGGTGTAGTTGATTATTAAATTAAGTAGGTATATATATATTTATTATTTTTTCATATTTTAAGAAAAAATTAAATTATTATATTTGAATATAATATAGTGAAATTATTAAATGACCATATTGTTATTTATCTTTTAAGAGGGAAAAATTACCTAGTAATGGATTTTTTCATTCATTGACATGAAAGGTAAATATTATTTTTTTTATGAAAAAATCATAAATAATGGTTTAATATGTTATTTTGATATTTTTGTGATACTTTTACCAATAAAATTCATATATGTTGAAATAATTGAACTTTAATTGGTTTGAACAATGTTTCCCTTGATTTTAAATTAATTATTTTCAATGGATTTAAATTCATTAAAAATAGTAGTGAAATGAACCTGGAAGCATGGAATTATTATGTTATGGTAATAAAAAAATGTATTGTTATGATACATTATCATATAGAAAACCATGAATAGAAAATATGTCATATTATTTGTTAGTTAAGATATTTTTTAATTACTATGCACATGGTCATGTCACTACACTAAAATGAAAACTGTTTAACTCGATGGGACACCAAGGGGTGTATATAATTATTTTTGAATTTGAGTGATTAATATGAAATTTTATCTTGATATAGATGATACCTACATTCATTCATAACATTATAGAAAATTGTTTTAGGTAAATGACCCTTTAAACACAAAATTTGGTGTTATTTTTAATGTTATTAAAACACATATTCTTTATTAAAGAATAAATGATAGTAATATTTTTGGATTAACTAGTTGGTATTCACTCATATTTATTATTTGATAACATATATTATTAAATTTGTAGAATATATTATGAATTGTAAATTGTAAAAGATTATGCTCAACATTGAATTTTTTGGAGGTATTTAGATTGTATTATTTTGACACATTATTTTTTTCACTTTTGAACATGGTGTATAATTAATTTTCTTAAATATATAATAGTATTTATGTAGTTTTATATTGTTGGTATGTTTTATACATGGTTACAAAATATTTTAATTCCTAAACTATTTGATAGGATATTTTTTATAATTTCACATTCTTGAAATGTATTCTATAAAGTAATATTTACTCAAATATAGTTAATATTTATAAAATGGATGTAATAATTGATACGAAAAATCAACTCAATAATAGAGGACATTATATTTAATAATGTAAGAAATTGTTTTTTAATTGTTTTTCATTTTCACATGACTTTTATATCCTTAAAATGTTTAATGAATATATAGATGTAGGTAATAAATAGAAATATAATAACATTTTTTTTAAATTCTAACTAAGAAAAGAATCCCTAAAAATATAGAAAACAATTATTTTGTTTATTTAGGAATTTAAAGTTGCATCTTCAATTATTTTTTAATTTTTTAAATTTACAAGTGAACAACTTTTTGAAAATAAACTTAATATAAGACATAATGTTATAAAAAATAATATTAATTTTCAAGGAATCATTATAGTTAATTAATATTTTCATATATTTTTAATATTTTCACATCACTTCAATAATTTTTAGGTTATTATGTCTTATGTGAAGGTTTATTAAAAACAAATGGGAGAATGTGATCATTAATTTAAAAATGATGGACAAACAAATATGATTGTTCTAGTGAGTGAATTATTTATTTATTACATATGTATGAACATTTAAAAAATCATATTTAATATTAAACAGAAATTGTCAAGGAGGAAAATTTCATTAAATTGAGATAGTTCAGGATGTATAGCCTCTAGGAAAACAACTCTATATTCATCCCCCTACATGTAATGTATCACATCCCAGGTCTATGTAGTCACTTGGAATGTTTCCTCCTATAATTTTCACTATATCCCTTACCCATACAGGGAAATCCATCATTTTTATCCATTTCCTCATACAGAATGTTAAGGTATCCCCACCCCTTCCACCCTCATCCATTTTCCCTAATAAAATATCATACCTATAAGGTACAACTCCACTGTTTATTCATATTAAATTATTGTAACCTCTTACCCAAATTCAGAATATGTAGTCTACTATAGAAGAAAATCTTCATGTTGTTGACCCCCAATATAGTGTACATGATCAATTATCAACATATAATGCCTCTTGTAAATGTTGAATATATCAACCCTGAACCAACAAACTAGTATCCAATGCTAAAAACATTATCATTACATTTCTGGTTTAATACTAATAAATGTGGCCAAATATTTTCCATTAAAAAATTATAAGAACAAAAGGTAATAATTGATCACTTATATACTAAAATATCTTTTTGATTTATTGTTTTAGAGGATTAGGACGAACTCTTACATAAACAATACCCAAGAATTAAAAATATTATTTTTCCACCATAACAATATTTTCATATTACAGAATATCAAGTCTTTATCATCATCCATATGAAACCCTTGTTGACATAATTAATTTAATAGAATTGTTGATAACCTGTTGACAATGAAATATAGTATGGGTGATCTCAAAATCATAGTAAGGATATACATAAGCATTAACCACTAAATATCATTACTGAGAAAAATATGAGTATAAGGGTATGAATATATAATAAAAGTTCATGAGAATAACACAAGAGAATTCATACCCATCAAAAATGTATCAATAAACATGTATCATGGAATAATGTTTTAAAAAAATAAATAGTAATACAAATAAATAATCATGAGCCATATGATGTCAATATTGATGAAATTAATCATTAAAAACCAACAGAAATAATAAGGTAACATGTCGCCACCCTGTAAAATTATCTTTATAGAACCCTTACAAAACTTTTACAAATAGAATAACTATGCGCTTAACTTTTATACCCAATTCATTAGAGCACTATCTGGGTGCACCCATCATGTAAGCTACATCAGGATCACTTATGAGATATAATAGGCTTAACCCATTATTTATAAAATTTCTAAGAACCAAAACATGAATAAAGTATATAGATATTAATTTCATTATATAACTCATTAATAACCCCTTATTGATTTCATAAAATAATTAACAAGTAAACAAAGAATGGGTTCCATAACAATATATTTAAAACAATCATAATAAATCTAGTGAAATAATTAGGATGGTATCATTACTAATTATCCATACTGCATCATAATTAACATCAAGGGTTTTTTATGTTTATTAATGTAAATACCATTAAAATATCATTAAAAACATCATTTAGGTAAAAAACCTTTTGACTTTTAAAATAACTTTTAAAAACTAATAATTCCAAAACATATTGTAAAAAAAATTTAGATGAAAAAAAATTATTGATGGTTATAAAATACTATTCAGATAAAACAATGTTCATGATAGTGTGAAAATATTTTCATGTTGTAAATATAAAAAATAAACATTCATTTCAAACATTTTGTAAAGGGGTTGAAAATGAACCCATTTGTAAAACATTATGAAATTTTCTTCATAAATACTATTAATTTTTGTAAATATCATGTAAAATATATTTTATAAATAAATTATTTATATAAAATAACATTTTTTATAGAATTTAGAACACATGGATTTTGAAGAGAATGATTTCTAATCTAAATAAAGCTACAAAATTAGTATCACTTACAATCAAATTTTTGATTATTTTTCATTCAATGAGGGAGGAAATGTAAATTAGACAAGAAAACCAAATTACTAACCATATAAGAATAAAATATATGTGTTACATTAAAATAATATCATATTATTTCTTCTAAGATAAATTTTAACATAAACAATCCTGAAAATAAAGTGTATTGCAACATAAAGCCTTTTCCAAATTGGTAAATTTTCCATCATAATAACCTTAAAATAATAACATAAAATGAATCATTAAATACCATTAATATAAATATATTCATGATATTACATGTAAAAATAAAAATATATAAACCATATAGAGTAAATTAGTAACATAGTAAATAAATATGCCTTAATAAAGGAAAATTGAGATGGAATCCCTCACTGCTTTGGTAATCTTGGGATCAGAACCACATGAAACTGATCAACCTATATGGATTCATGAATAACAATAATTTTCATGAAGTTATTTATAAAATAAATTCATTTCAATTATATACCCCACCAATAAAAATAATGGGTGAATATGACATATATATCACAAAAATATAAGTGAGACAAGAAAACCATACCTTGAGTTCAGATATTTCATTTATGTTCTTTAACACATGTATAATAAACTTATATAAATTAATTAGTTTATTAAAAAATTATTGGTTTAATAAATTATACTTAAATATTTTATTTTATTAATTTCAATAACATGTTTAAATATTTAATTAGTTAATTCCACATTAGGTGTTTTGAAAATATTTGGTCCTTATTTTCATAACAGATTCAGTATGATGATAGCGGTTAAAGGGGTAATTATCCCCTCATATACAAGATAATAATAATTAAATAATTATAATTTTTATAAATCAATTATATTTTTAATACTTAATATTAACAATGGTTATTAAAATTGATCTACATTACAATAATGGAGAGGGTAGGTCGTACGTACACATGACTAAAATTTCCTTTTTTGAACGATAATAATAAAAATAATGTAATTATTACATTACCCTTAAATAATGATAATAATATCATTAATATTTTTTTTAAATACACGTATATATATCATCTATGAGATGAGGTGATGAAAAACAAATAACATCACTTCGTGGAGGTGGTAGTGCACACAAATACAAGAAGAACATTATCATTTTAAAAGAATTGGAAGGTAATAAAACCCAATATATATTATAGTTAAATATTGATAAATATTTAATTAATAAAATATATAAACATTAAATCCATTATAAGTAATTTATGTGAGAGGCAATGATGGAAAATTAATTACATTGGTTTATGAGGCGGTAGTCCGCCATAGACATGAATGATGGTTTCATTTCCCAATTGAAGGAAGATGATGTGTATAAAGGATATTACATTAACATAATAAAATATAATTATAAATTATATAAAGAATATATTTTATCCAAATTATTTAATAATTTTTTAAGTAGGTGGAAGAATAAATAAAATTGAATGCTCTGTGAATAGTGATACGTTTTCTTTGAGTGACAGCTTTTTGATTGCTCTAAAATCCATTATGGGGGGAGGGGGGTTCTAATAAAAAATGATTATAGGATATGGGGAGGGAATTTAGGATGGTATTTGGGAATTTATTGGACAATAAAGTATTTTAATGTTTAAAGAGTACATGACAGGGGGTGTCTTTTATAAGTGGGGGAGAGGATACACTTCGAATAATTGAAAATAAAAAGTTATACTCACGTTTTACACAGTCCAGAAGGACAAAACTTGGACCATTATTAATCAATATAAGATATAGGGTCTAAATATGTCCATACAAGTTAATTTTTTCAAATTTTTATACCATTTTATCACTTATAATTTTGGATTAACCCTACGGTAAACCCGTTTTTACCTTAACTCCAGTCGAAGAGTTTTATTATTTTTACTATTCATTATAAAGAAAACATATTTTTACATTATTATATAATAAAAATTAATCTTATTAAAAAATATCTAATACATTTTATCAAATTAATTTCACATAATTTTAATTATTTAATTTTAAATAAAACCAACAAATGTGATGAGGAGACCATTTTACCAGGAAATTTATTTTCCAAGCACAATAGGATCTTATACTAAATTTATTAATATTAATCAAAATTATATGAATTAAAATTCATATATAAAGCTATATTATATATAAATTAAATTTATTTAATTCCTAAATAGGTTTTATTTTAATTAAATAAAATGGAGAAACATTATGCAATTTAAAATAGTTTTTAGATAAATATGTTTTTAAGTCTAAAAATAAACTTCTACGAAAATCCAGTTCAAAGATTATTCAATTGTAATAAATTAAATTAAATATATATAAATAATAATAAATTTACTTGAAAAAAAATTAAAATCAAAATGATACTTTTAAATTACTTAATTCATGGAAAATAAATGAATATTTGAGAAAATGGGTATTTTTCACTATTGCCCGAAAAATCAATATTTTACAAAAAAACCCCTTAATATCACTATAATATAATTTTATTACAATTATTGAAACACTAAAGTTCATTTTATGAAATAAAATTTCAAATTTTATAGAAATTAATTATAATATATTCTCAAAAAAACCAATAAAAATATTTTTCAAAGACAACATATTTTTGTTGAATAAAATGCCTCTATAAAAAATTGATTAATTATTTACTTAGTATTTATGAATAATTTAGTATTTTTTATATATATATAAATATTTCATAATGTATTTAAACATATTCATACCCTCTAATTTAATGGCTAGGTTATAATGTCATATATTTTGAAGGTTATTTGTGTTCGATGTTACGTTTCATATATGCTACCAAACATAATTTAATTCTTTTAAAATACAATATTGTTAAATTGTAACACACATAATAAATTTTTCCATTTAAATTTTAACTTCATATCAACAATTAATGTTTTGACATTTTATAATATATTTCATAAAATCTCATATCATAATATGGGTTTATAAAACATCCTATTGAAAAAGAATGAAAAAAAATATGAAGGCCTTGTAGAATGAAACATAAAAAGGATTATAAATTGGAAACAATATTCTGGAATTGAAAATACCGACATGGAAGAAAATTTTATGGTCCAAATAATGATATTTAGTGACATATAACATCGAACACAATAAAGGTAATGATCGGGAGAATGTTTATGAACAAAAACTATAAACCATTAAGATGTGAATAACAATTCTAATTAATTAGAAAAATTAGGAAAGATGATAATTTTTTTTCATGAAAATTTTCCCAGAGATTAGGAATTACTTAGAATCTATTCTATGAACATAAAGAAAATATACTTACATGAAAATTACAATTTCATAAATTAATAAATTTCCACCACAATATCTTTTTTTCTATAAGTGATGAGTACTCATGAAGAATATGTATGAATGTAACACTAGATTAAATTTCTTATATTCCACATAATATCGAAAAGGATAATAAGATATTCTTCCTTTCATTATACATTATGAAATAACAAAAATTTTATAAAAATTAAAGATACATCCAAAAATGAATAAATCACCAAACAAAGAATAACTAATTGATTATAAAAAATTTATTAGCAACAACCAATATTCAATATAAATAATTAGCTAAATAACTAACATTAAAATTCCCATAAATATTCAAAAATATTATTTAAACAAAAAAAATGATTACATGTTCTTCCAAACTAAATTTAGCATATTTCTCGAAATCACACCAATCACTCTTATGTCTTATTCCAAAGTATACATTCCCTAATTATATAATATCCAAAATATGATAATAATTTCCATAAATAAATAAATTAGTATCTCTAATAATAATATTAAGAGAGTTTTTAACCTCAAAGTGCATCTCATAAATTTTATCTTACATCCCCAAAAAAGTAATAAAATCATTAAAAAATAATACTTCATGTTAAACCAAAGGGTTACATATACATTAACATAATAAAATATCTTAAAAAATATAATTAGTCACCTTAAAATATCATAACATCAAACCTCAAAAGGGTTGTCTATGAAATTGAATTTATGAGAATCCATGAACTCATAAACCCATGATGGTATCCATAACTCTTAAAATAACCTATAATGAATACAATATGAGAACTAATGTTTCCAATTCTTTCTTTGATTCCATATGTAAAAGCCTCCAACCAGAACTCCTGGATCCTGTGCTGAAAACATAAACCTTAAATTTATTTCATTATACCAGTATATGTGACCCAATTTTCTCCATACAATTCATATAACAACAAAAGTAAATATATGATCACTTACATTCCTAAATACCTTTTAGGTTTAGAGTTTTAAATAATTTGGAAAAAAATCATACATATACAATACTCATGTCATAAAGAGATTATTTTTTCACTATAATTTGAATTTAATAATCTATAGTCAGTCATCATCATTACCCTTATGAAACCCTTATATACATAATTCATTTAACATAATTCTTGATAACTAGTGGAAAAGGACAAAATACTTGTGATCTCAAAATCCTTTTAATGGTAAACATAATCATTATTAACTTATTGTCATTCGTGGGAAAAAATTATCAAAAGGGTATGATGAAATAATCTAATTTTTTATGCATGACATAATTGAAATCATAACCATAAAGACATGATCAATAAATATGGGCCATGACATAAAGCTCTAACAAAGGAAAGATTCATGTGAATAAGTAATCATGATCCATGTGATGCAATTGTTAGTAAAAGGAATCATTAAAAACCCATATAAATAATAAAGGATATGTGTTGGTATATTAGAAAATTATCTTTATAAAATCCTTACAGAAAGCATAGAATTGGAATAACCAAATGGTCAACTACCAAACCAAATTCAATGGAGTTATATATTTACATACCCATTGTATATGATATATCATGTTCAACTGTGAGCTATAATATGATAAAAACATATTATAAACAATTCAAAACAATTGATACATAGAAAAATAATATAAATATGTCATTTCATAATAAATCTCATAAAACATCCATTTTTCCTTTCATAACCTGTTTAATACAAGGAATATTAATCGGTTCTATGAAAATATCTTTTAAATGATCATAATCCATCCATAAAATGAATGCATAAAGTATCATTACAAATTATCCCCATTATAGAATAAGTAACATCTAGCTATTATTTTGTTGATGAATGTAAACACCATTAAAATTTCATTAAAAAAATTCATGACCATAATATCCCTTTAAATTATAAAATCCCTTTTTAAAACTAATAATTCAAAAAAAATTGTGAAAATACTTTTGTTATAAAATAACCATGGAATAATATAAAGTTAAATTCAACAAAAACAATGTTCATGATAGTGGTAAAATCTATTAATGTTGTAATCATTAAAAATAAACATCTTTGCAAACATTTTTTAATGGGAGTTAGAAGTGACCTATTTTGAAATTTTTGGAAATTTTCATTTTAAAAATATTTTTAAGAAAGTAAAATATCATGTAAAATAGCTTTAGAAAACATTTGTGTTTATCAATGAATATTTTTTAATTTTTTTTGGAAAACATGATTATAGAAGAGAAATATTCTTGATCTTAAGAAAGATGCATGATAAGTATCACTTACAAATAACATTATTAATGTTTCTTAATTAAATAAAGGAGGAAATAGAAATTAAAGATTTGATCAACCTTCATCACCATCGAATTATAAAATATATTTTTTAAATACAAATAGTATCACATCATTTCCTCAAAAATGAAATTCATCATAAACTATCCGAAAGTGGAATGAGATTGTGATATAAGGCCTTTCCACTTTGGTAACTTTTCAATCATTATCCACATAAATGAATAAATTTAAATGAAATATTAGATACCATGAATATAAATATATTCAAAATTATGACATGTAAAATGGGAAGTATATACACCATATAAAATAAATTATGTTTATAATGAAAAAATATGCCTCAATAAAGGAAAATACAGACAAAATACCTTACTAATTTAGAAATATCTGGATCAAAATATAATGAAAGAGAGTACCCCATATGGATTCATAAATAAAAATAATTTTTAATAAATAATAATCAAATTTATTCATGTGAATTATTTACCCCATACAATTTAAATAATATGGGAATATGGATTAGGTCTCACAGAAATATCATTGAGACAGGAAAACCATACCTTGAGTCCAAACTTTTCTTGTATATTATTTAAGTAATATTTGATAAACATATATAAATGATTTGATTTCATTAAAAATAAATCAAGTTTTAATAAATTATACTCAAATAATTTATTTTATTTATTTTAATGACATATTTGAATATTTGATCAGTTAATTCCACATCAGGTGTTTGAGGACTTTCAGTCCATATTTTCAAGAGGTATTTGGAATGTTGATGATGGTTAAAGGGGTAATTATTCCAACATATCCATAATAATAGTAATAAGATAATTATAATATATATAAAACAATTATACTTCTCAAAATAACGATGAATAATGGTTATATAAGGCCCCAGCCTCAAACATTACTTAATCATCAGTAACTTCAAGAATACACGTTGGGGATCTTTTCACGTTTAGAGTTTTAGAGAATTAGATCATAAATCATGAATTAAATTGCACATTTAAACAAGGTGGTTACATAAAATATAGTAATCATTTTTCCCATAAATGTAAACATATTTAAAATAAAACAAGGATTCTTTCTTGAAACTTCCTTGACACTATCATCACATCATGTACCTTTCCCTTGACCTATGAAAAACATTTCAAAAACTTGGGATGAGCATAAAAATATCAGTAAGGGATATAAAAGTAAGAAATGAAAACATTAGTCCATGTATTAAATCATAATTTACACATAAAACATAATCATTTTAACAAAACTCATCAAATCATGAATAAATCATAGAAATCATATGTCATAAAGGTAATTTGAGGCATTTATAACATTCTTACATAGGGAGTAACCCTCATGGTTACGTTTGGAATACCCATCATAGTATATTCCCTAAATCATTTCAAAGAAACCTTAACGTTTAACCCCTTCACATTTCCCAATGCATTGGAGAGCTATATCGGGCTCACCCGCCCTTAGTTTATCACAGAACCACTCGTCTTCATAACAATTCCCAAGAACCATAACATAATCGTATAACATACAACATGCATAAAAGAAACGTAACATTTCCAATTTTCAATCACGAGATATCAATACAAAACGTTGATATAAAAACATTATGAAAACCATTTTCCAAACCAAAATAAAAGAAAAGTAAAACATGGTATTTATTTTTCTTTAAAAAAAGTTATGGCTTGTAGTGGAAGCCAAAGCTCAAATAATGATCACGGCGGCAGAGAAGTCGTTGATGGCGCATACGTACGACAAAAAAACATTCCATTTTTTCGTTTAGTAAATGATTTGTATAAAAAAGTATCCTTTTGAATAAACTTAAAAGTAGATGTGTTTTATACACTGTATAAAAGAAAGTTGTGTATAAAACAAAATATGCCTTAATGAAAGGAGATTGAGACGAAGTCCCATACCTCGGGTCCGACATGACTTAATCATTATTTAACGTCCTGAATAATAAACTTGAGTTAATTTCAACTTTCCTAAGAACCTTTTTAAAGTTCATTATTCTTTTGTTTATCGCTTTTTACCATGTTATGAACACTATGTAATTATTTATGTTAATAATGGTCGTTTTGTCGATCATTGGTACTTGAGTTAAAAATAAACTATTTATAATTACAAGTTGTTCATGTGGTAAAATATACATTATATACAGAATTATAATCATGATGTAGATATCATATATATCATATGTATCCAGTATATACATGAATTTATAATATTACATAACATTTAGAGGTAAGAAATGAAATGCCTCGTTCATGGAGACGGTAAGCCGTACGTACGCATGACCGCTACTTTCATTTCTATTTCCTATTTAATGGAATTTAATCATAATGATATAATGGTATATTATAATTCCATTATAATATCATATATAATATTATTAACTCCATCCTTTATATGTACCACCTATGGAATTAACGAATCAAATCACTTTGAGGGGGCGGTAGTCCGCACTTCCTAAAATGAAGATTTGGCATTTACCCATAATGGAATCCATAAAGGTATTCTATAAATAAGAAAATACAGAAGATTAAAGAAAACATAGAAATATTATATATCATATATAAATATACTGACATCTTAATGGCCACCTTTGAAAAGTGTTATAAAAATATTGAACAATCATCGTTTCGTGAGGCAGAAATTCGCCATCCACGGAAACATTATCTTCTTTAAACATTAGATGTAGGTTTGTGTAAGTGTAGCTTGAATAATTATTATAACAACATCGTAGTATATTTAACATACTGGTGTTTTTACAAATGAAATTAATAAAAAGATTTTAGGGGGTTGGGGAAGCAAAATAAAACAAAAGAAAATTAGAGAAGACTTTACCTTTAAATCGGGTAACTCTTCTTGGTTTGTACGAAAAGGGTTTCTTGAAGAGATTTATGCCTAAGGTAATGCTTATAAGATGAAGAGAGGGATTTGGAGAGATAAAATGAGCAGATATTGGCTGAGCCAATGGATTGAGAAGTTTGTGTAAAGAGGTAGAGGTGGGGGCCTTTTATAAGAGGAGAGGAGGGGCACTCTTGGAATGTTATAAAATGTTACTTTATATTGAAATGTGTTTAGGATTTAAAAGATCCCAAATTGATATATTTAGAGGATACATTGATAAGGGTTAGAAATATACTCATACAATAGTTCTTTTACAAGTCTAAGTCTTAGGTTTTACATTATATTTTAATTTTATTTAAATCATTCATTAATGAGTTAATCGCTGCATCATCATGGTTTCATAAATAATTTAACTTATTGAATGTCTAAAAATTATAAAAAAAATACTATGATGTAGGGAATCTTTTTATCTTTACAATTACTATTAATAGTCCAATATATCATTTATGTAGACAAAATTAAAAATGTTTTACTCAGGTGATATATTCATTATTATATTTAACTTTCATTAAAAATAAAATGATAAAAAGTCATTATCACACAAAAGTCATTCCATGGGGTCCCCAAGTTTGGAAAAAGGCATCACATGGTCGTCCATGACACAAACAGTGGAATTAGGACACATGTTGGGGTCAGTTTTTATTATTATGATATTATTTTATTATCCTTAACTACTCGATTACTAATTAATCAAGATAATTAAAGATAATTACCGTCGTTACTATTCATAATGTCGAAAAAAAGTCTTAATTACATAATTTGGACCATCTGATTACAAATATGTAATACATTTTACAAAATTACAGACATATAAATTGCAATAATTAATTTCAAAATAATTCCCATTGTTAAAAGAAATAGCGGGTTTTTTAGAAACAATATCTATGAAAAGATTGGCACTTGTTTATGCCCAATTCCAAAGAAATATTAATCCAAATGACCAAAAATGGATTAAATGGTAAAAATATATTATATTTACACTTTAAAACCACTTAAAAAGATAATCTATCCATATAATTAAATTAGATGAAAATGCAGTTTTAATGTAAAATGCAGTATTTTTCACTATTCATTAAAAATGAACATTGTCAGAAAAATACCAAAAAAATTTCCAAAGTAAATTTAAATTTCCCAATCATAAATAATATGTTTATTTTGACCAATAGATCTTATAAAATTGTCAAATGTTGGATTTAAAAATGGTTTTCCATCAAAAGGCATTAAAACAATCTTTTAAAAATATTAGTGTATTCCATGCTTTAGATTTCATTTATTATCATTTTAAGCCTCTAAAAAACTATCTAATTAATAAAAAGACATAGATAAGAATATCTATTATTCATTACTTACTTGGGATGTTACATCCTTCCCCCCTTTAGAAAATTGCGTCCCTGAAATTTATTTACTTATCGAATAAGTGGGGGTATTTATCCCTCATTGCATTTTCAGATTCTTATGTTGCCTCTTCAATCATGTTGTTTTTCCACAAAACCTTTACTTGATGAATAACCTTAGTCTGCAATACTTGCTCCCTGTGGTCAAAAATCTAGACCAGTTTTTCCTAATAAGATAGATTCTCTTCCAGCTGAAATACCTCTGGACTCAAAACATGAGATGGATCTGGCATTCACTTCCTTAACATTGAAACATGAAAAACATTGTGTACCTAATATAAACTCGGAGGTAAAGCCACTCGGTATGCAACTGATCCAACTCTCTCCAGAATATCATATGGTTCAATGATCCTTGGACTCAGCTTTCCTTTCTTACCAAATCACATCACACTTTTCCATGGTGAAACTTTTAGAAAAACGTCATCACCTACCTCAAAAGAGAGGTCCTTCCTCCTGTTGTCCGCACAACTCTTCTGCCTGCTCTGAGCCGTTCTCATGTGTCTCTATATCAGCTGAACTTTTTCTACCAAATCTTCTAACAATTCCAGTCCCATCAACTTCCTTTCACCCACTTCATCCCAGAAAGCTGGAGTTCGACACCGCTTCCCATATAATGCTTCAAATGGTGGCATCTGTATACTGGAATGAAAACTGTTATTATAAGAAAACTCAACCAAAAAAGATGTTGGTCCCAACTTCCCTGATAATCTATCGAACATGCACATAGCATATCCTTCAAAGTCTGAATTTTTCGTTCTGACTTCCCATCTTATTGAGGATGAAAATATATACTAAAATTTAATTCAGTACCCAACGACTTCTAAAGGCCTTTCCAAAAGTTAGAAGTGAACATGGGATCACGGTCAGATACAATGGAGAGATGAACTCCATGTAACTTTACTATCTCTTTATGATACAAACGAGAAAGTTGATCAATGGAAAAATTATCTCTTATAGCAAGGAAATGAGCATATTTAGTCAAGCTATCAACAATATCCTAGTTTTCATTATTACCTCGAGGAGTCTTCGACAATCCCACAACGAAGTCCATGGATATATCCTCCAATTTCCACTCTGGAACTGGTAAAGGTTAAAGAATACCTTTCAGTAACTGCCACTCTACTTTTACCTGTTGAAATGTCAAACACTTCACAGTAAAATAAGCAATATCCCTTTTCATTCTGTCCCACCAGTCAAACTCCCGAAGATCTCTATACATCTTAGTACTACCTGGATGAACTGAAAACGGAGAACTATGAGCTTCACATAACAACTCTCTCTTCAACTATGAATCACAAGGCACATAAATCTCTTCCCAAATCTCAAAACACAATCATTATCAATGTTGAATTCAGGAAACATACCCTTCTGACCACCTCTACCTTTTTCTGCAACTCGCTGTCTTGCTTCTGTGCTTGCTTAATTCTGTCTGATAGAGAAGATTTCACTGATACCTGAAAAAAAATAGAAGGACATCCCGCACCAACAACTTTTTTTCCAAAGTTCATCAAATCCTTAACCAAAGGGTCACGTTTCGAATGCAACATTGTTAATGATGCATTATATTTTCAACTCAAAGCATCATCCACTTTATTTTCTTTTCTCAGATGGTAATGAATTGTACAATCAGAATCCTTGATTAATTCTAAACATATCCTCTGTCTCATGTTCAATTCTTTTTGAGTGAATATATACTTTAATCTTTTTTGATAGGTATATATTTCACACTTTACTCCATACAAATGATGCCTCCAAATTTTTAAAGAGAAAACAACAACAGCTAATTCCAAATCATGTGTAGGGTAATTTACCTCATGATTTTTCAACTGACGTGAAACATAAGAAATTACCTAATCATTCTGCATTAGGATGCATAAAAGTCCTTTCAATGAAACATCACTGTAGATAAAAAACTCCCCATTCTTGGAAGGTAGTTCCAAAATTGGATCATTAACCAATATTCTTTTCAATTCTTTAAAAAAATCATCATATTCTTTTATCCAGATAAACATAACACCCTTTCGAGTTAGCTTAGTCATTGGACTAGATAATCTTGAAAAATTTCTAACAAACCTTCAGTAATAGCCTTCCAAACCAAGAAAACTATGAATCTCGGTTACATTTGTGGGACTTGGCCATTCTTCTACAACCTTTATTTTTGCAGGATCAACAGTTATCCCATCTTTAGAAACAATGTGACCAAGTAAAGAAATTTTTTGCAACCAAAACTCACACTTGCTAAATTTCCCATAAAATTTATTTTCATTTAAGGTTTGCAAAATAACCCTTAAATGTCTTTCATGCTCTTATTTACTTTTAAAAAACACCAAAATATCATCAATGAAAATAACCACAAACTTATCCAAGAACTCATGGAAAATTATATTCATAACGTACATGAAAATAGCAGGTTCCTTGATTATCTCAAAATGCATAACTACAAATTCATAATGGTCATATCTTGAACGAAACATGTTCTTCGGAATATCTACTTCATTTACTTTCAACTGATGGTACCCCAATCATAGGTCAATCTTTAAAAAATACTGAGCTCCCTGGAGCTGATCAAACAAATCATCGATATGAGGCAAAGGATATTTTTTCTTAACAGTGATGTTATTCAGGGCTCTGTAATCAATGGAAAGTCTCATTGAACCATCTTTCTTTTTAACAAATAAAATAGGATCACCCCATGGTGATGTTCTAGGTCGAATGAAACCTTTCTCTAATAAATCTTTCAATTTCTCCTTCAACTCTAAAAGTCCAATTTTATCGATTCGATAAGGGGGTTTTGAAATTGGCTTAGCATCAGGAACTAAGTCAACAGTAAACTCAACTTCTAGATCTGGTATTATTCCAGGAAACTCCTCAGGAAAAACATCCAGATACTCATTTACCACTGTCACATCATTAATCAGAATAGTTCCCTTGATTTCAACAATATGTGCAAGGTAACATTCATTTCCATCTTTTTCAAGTTTCCAGGCCTCTTGATATGTTATCAATAATAAGGGTTAATTCTTGTACACAAACTGAATGTCTTTCTGAAAATAAACTTCTTTAGCTCTAAAATCAATCTTAGCATGGTAAATATAGATCGAATCCATACCCAGGATAACATAAAACTCTAATAGAGGAAAAAAATAAGGTTTGAAAGTAGGTTCTTTCCACGGATAAGGATAGGAAGATTCTTATAAATTCTTTTTGCCTCAATATTTCCCCTAGGTGTTTCTACCACAAGTTCAAGAGTCATTTCTTGAGATGGTATTCCCATTTTACTAGAAAAGTTTTCAGATATGAAGGAATGTGTGGACCCCGAATCAAACAACACACTGGCATAATCTGAAAAAACAAACAAAGTACCTGATACTACTTCATTTGATGGCCCAACATATGCTGAAGTAGTTGCAAAGGATTTCACCACCCCTTTCTGCTTGTAGTCTAACTGCTTCCCATCACTCGAGCTCTTTGTCGGACACTCGTTTTCATAGTGACCCATCTCATTGCACTTAAAATATTTCACGAACTGTAAATAAAATTTGGTCTTACCATCACCCTGATCTTTTTCATTGAAATCACGAGCCTTATGTCCCATCTTACCACATCTGTAGCACTTTACAGAATTTAGAAGACATTCCCCATCATGCCTTTTACCACATTTATCACAAACTGGAAACTTAGTTTTCTTACCATCAGACCTTTTTTAAGAATTGTTCACATTATCCTGCCACCACAGTCTCTTCATATGTTGGTTGTTATATAACACTTGATCATCGGAAAACTCCATTTCCACCTTCTCAACATGTCGAACAAGCTTTTCATAACATTTGAACTCACGGTAAGCCAATTCCCTTAGATATTTTGGCTTTAATCCTGAGTAAAAACGATTGAATTTACTATCAATATCTCAGATAAAATTTGGACCATAACTTGCCAATCGGGTGAACCTCTCTTCATAAGCAGCCACTGAGTCGTCCTCTTGCCTCAATTCCAAGAATTGTTTTCCATCCTAAGTCGAATAGCCTTAGGAAAATACTTTTCAAGAAACATACCTTTGAATTCATCCTAGTAAAGAGCATCAATCTCATCAGCGTCCCTGATATTTTTAATCATCGACCACCACTGATCTGCGTCACCCTCCAAACAGTAAACTGCATTACTAACCTTTTGATTGTCTAAACACCCCATGACATAAAAAATCTTCTCCAATGCATTAATCCACCCTTCAGCTATCATGGGGTCAGATGATCCTCTGAATGATGGGGGATGTTGCATCATGAAATGTTCCACCACTGACATGTTCCTCTGTGATTGATCTGGCTGATCTCATGCATGGATACCATCACCATTTATCGCTTGAGTCGATTGCGTTATTACTGCATCAAACTGTTCAGTTCCAATTCCGACCATCTCAGGATGCTGATTCGGAAGGTCATTTCCTTCTGTATTCTTTCCTAGCACTGCTTCCCAATTTCCTTTACGGAAAACCATTCTGAACAAAGATGTCTTAGATGAAGAAACATGGTAATATTCAAATTATATATCATTTCAATTTGAACATAACAAAAAAATATTTTTGGAAAATCATTTAATAGAATTCTAACTCCTAAATTTATCTAAACCGACCTCTGATACCAACTATATGGCCCCAGCCTTAAACATTACTTAATCTTGAGTTACTTCAAGAATACACATTGAGGATCTTTTCAGGTTTAGAGTTTTAGCGAATTAGATCATTAACCATGCATTACAATCCATATTTAATCAATGTGGTAACCTAAAAATAGTACTCATTTTTTCATCAACAGAAACATATTTAAAATAAAACATGGATTTTTTCTTAACACTTCCTTGACACTATCATCACATCATGTACCTTTCCCTTGACCTGTGAAAAACATTTCCAAAACTTGGGATGAGCATAAAAAGCTCAGTAAGGGATATAAAAGTACGAAATGAAAACATTAGTCCACATATAAGATCATACTTTACTCATTAAACATAAGAATTTTAACATTCCTCATCAAATCATGAATAAATCATAAAAATCATAGGACATAAAGGTAACTTGAGGCATTCATAACATTCTTACGTAGGGAGTAACCCTCAGGGTTACGTTTGGAATACCCATCACAGTATATTCCCTAAATCTCTTCGGAGAAAACTTAACGTTTAACCCCTTCGCGTTACCCAATGAATTGGAGAGCTATATCGGGCTCACACGCCCTTAGTTTATCAAGGAACCACCCGTCTTCATAACAATTCCCAAGAACCATAACATAATCTTATCACATAAAACATGCATAAAGGAAACATAACATTTCCACATTTCAATAAGAAGATATCAATACAACACATTGATATGAAAACATTATGAAAACCATTTTCCATACCAAAATAAACGAAATGTAAAACATGGTATTTATTTTTCATTAAAAAAATTGTATGGCTTGTAGAGGAAGCCGAAGCTCAAATAATGGTCACGGCGGCAGAGAAGTCGTTGTCGCTGCATAGGTACGACAAAAAAACATTCCCTTTTGTCATTTAGTAAATGATTCGTATAAAAAATATTCCTTTTGAATAAAATAAAATTAAAAGGGGTTTATACACCATATAAAAGAAAGTTTTGTATAAAACAAAATATGCCTCAATGAAAGGATATTGAGACGAAGTCCCATACCTCAGGTCCAACTTGACTCAATCGTTCTTTAACGTCCTGAATAATAAAATTGAGTTAATTTCTACTTACTTAAGAACCTTTTTCAAGTTCATTATTCCTATTATATCACTTATTACCATTTTATGAACATTATGTAATTATTTATGATAATAATGGTCATTTTGTCGATCATTTGTACTTGAGTTAAAAATAAACTCTTTATAATTACAAGTTGTTCATGTGGTAAAATATCCATTATATCAAGAATTATATTTATGATATAAATATCATATATATCATTTGTATCTAGTATATACATTCCTTTATAATATTACATAACATTTAGAGGTAAGAAATGAAATGCACCGTTCATGGAGACGGTAAGCCGTACGTACGCATGAACGCTACTTTCATTTATATTTCCTATTTAATGGAATTGAATAATAATGATATAAAGGTATATTATAATTCCAGTATAAGATCATATGTAATATCATTAACTCCATCCTTTATATGTCCCACATATGGCATTAATGAATCAAATCACTTTGAGGGGGCGGTAGTCCGCACTTCGTAAAATGAAGATATCACGTTTACCCCTAATGGAAGCCATAAAGGTATGCCATAAATGAAAAATACAGAAGCTTAAGGAAAACAAAAACATATTATATATCATATATAAATATAATGACATCTTAATGGCCACATTTGAAGGTGTTATAAGAATATTGAACAATCATCGTTTCGTGAGGCAGAAATTCACCATCCACAGAAACAGTATTTTATTTAACCATTAGATGTAGGTGTGTGTAAGTGTGGATCAAATAATTCTTATAATAAACATCAAAGAATATTGAACATACTGGTTTTGTTACAAAATAAATGAATAAAAAGAGCTTAGGGGGTTGGAGAATAAAAATAAAACAAAAGAACATTAGAGAAGACTTTACCTTTAAATCGTGTAAGTTCTCTTGGTTTGTACCAAAAGGGTTTTTTGAAGATTATTATGCCTAAGGTAAGGATTCTAGGACTAAGAGAGATATGTGGAGAGATAAAATGAGTAGATCTTGGGCAAGCCAATGGCATGAGAAGTGTGTGTAAAGAGGTAGAGGTGGGGGCCTTTTATAAGAGGAGAGGAGGGGCACTCTTGGAATGTTATAAAATTTTACTTTATATTGAAATGTGTTTCGAATTTAAAAGGTCCCAAATTAATATATTTCAAAGATAAGGTGATAAGGGTTGTAAATATACTCATAATATAGGTCTTTGACAAGTGTAAGTTTTATATTTTACATTAGTTTTTTATTTTATTTAAATCATTCATTAATGAGGTAATCACTGCATCATCATGATGTCATAAATAATTTAATTTATTTAATGTATAAAAATTATAAAAAAACTACTATGTTGTAGAAAATCGTTTTAGATTTCCAATGAATATTTATATTCCAATAGATCATTTATTTAGACAAAATTAAAAATGTTTTACTCAGGTGATACATTCTTTGTTGTAATTAACTTTCATTAAAAATAAAATGATAAAAAGTCATTATCACACAAAAGTGACTCCATGGGGTCCCCAAGATTGGAACAAGTCATACCATGGTCGGACATGACACAACCAGTATCATTAGGACACATTTTGGGGTCATTTTTTTTATTATGATATATTTTTATTATCCTTAACTACCCGATTACTAATTAATCAAGATAATATAAGATAATTATCGTCGTTACTATTCATAATGTCCAAAAACCAAAGAGTCTTAATTACATAATTTTTACTTTCTGATTCCAAATATGGAATCCATTTTACCAAATTATAAACATATAAATTGAAATAATTAATTTAAAAATAACTCTCGTTGTCAAAACAAATAGCGGGTTTTTTAAAAACAATATCTTTGAAAAGCTTGGCACTTGTTTATGCCCAATTCCAAAGTGAAATTAATCACAATGACCACCATTAGATTAAATGGTAAAAATATATTCTATTTAAACTTTAAAACCCATTAAAAATATAATCTAGCCATTTCATTATATTAGATGAAAATGCAATTTGGATGTACAATGCAGTATTTTTCACTATTCATTTAAAAATGAACATTGTCAGAAAAATACCAAAAATTTATAAAAAGTAAAATTAAATGTCCCAATCATAAAGAATAAGTTTATTTTGAAAAATATTTTTTATAAAATTTTCAAAATGTTGATATAAAAATGGTTTTCCATCAAAATGCACTAAAACAATCTTTTAAAAATATTAGTGTATTCCATACTTAAGAGTGGATTTATTCTAGTTTTATGCATCTAAAACACTATCTAATTCATAAATAGACATAGATAAGAATATATATTCTTCATTAATTACTTGGGATGTTACAGGTTATGAAAATTGAACTATGTTACAATCCTAGAGACTCTAGGACGTAGGTACTCATGAGAAATAAATAAAATTTTAAAAGATAATTATAGAAAGATGGTAAGAATAATTTTATATTAAAATAATTCTAATAATATCATTAATATAATATAATTATTTAAATATACTCATATATATCATCCATGTTATTTGGTGATGATGCACGAATAATATCACTTTATAGTGGCTGTAGTCTACACATACGCAGTAACGACATTATCATCCTTCAATGAATTGAAATGTAAGTAGAAATTTATTATATTATATTTTAAGAATTATGAATATGTAATTAATACCATATTTAAACATTAAAGACATTATCACAAGGATCAGTGGATGTAGATGATGGAAAATAAATTACATCAGTTCGTGAGGCGGTAGTCCGCCATACAAATGGGTGATGATTTCATTTCCCATTTGATGAAAGAGGATATGGATTTAGGTCGTTACAATACAATAATAACATATAATAATATAATATATACTTATTTTATTTTATCATTGGTTTTTAATAATATTCTAAGGATGTGGAATTAAAAATTAAATAAAATGTTTGGTAAAGAATGATACCTCTTGTTTGGATGACCTCCTTAGGTTTGTGCCAAAATCTATCCTAGGGGGTTTATATTAAAAATGGATTCTAGGATTTTTGGATTGAATTTATGAATTTATTTTGGTATGTTACTATATAAACCAAAATTATGTTAAGGTTTGAGGATGAGTGGAGAGGGGATGGAATTTTAAAAGTGGGGGAGAGGACACACATCAAAATTTGTACAAGAAAAAGTTATATATATGTTTTAAAAATTCCAAAAAGAAAAAAATGGAAAATTATTGATAAATAGATGATATAATTTCTAAATATATCCCTAAAATATACTTTTTAAATTTATTTTTCAGTTTAACAATTAGAATTTAATTTTAATCTCCAGTAAACCCATTTTCACCCTAATTGTGGAAGAATGTTTTAAATATTTTTACTATTCATCATGACCAAACATTAAGTTAGCCTTTTTATATAATATAATTTGTAATTATTCCGAACATAGAATAAATTTTATAAAATTATTTTCACATAATTAGTAAAATAAAATTTAAAATAATATTTTCTGATGCGATGAAAACAAGGTTTTTAAAGAAATATATATTTCAAGAATAAGATGATTTCATATTATTTATATGATTTGTTATAATCATTATATAAATTTAAAAATGTATTTATAGATATATTATATATAAATTTCAATAAAATAAATCCAAAATAGGCGTTATTATAATCAATTAAATATGAAAAACATTAAGCACTTTAAAACATATTTGTAGAAGAATGTGTTCTTAATCCTAAAACAAAAACTATACTAAAATCGATAATAAAAATGAAAAAAATGTAACTAATTAGATAAAAAATTACTAAATAATATGTAGGTGACATTAAAATAAATTTTCATCATAATGAGACTGTAAAATTACTAAATTTATTGAAAATAAATGAAGTTCATACAAAAACAGGTATTTTTCACTTTTCAGTGAAAAATACTTATTTTAAAAAATATTCCAAAACATCTCCCTAACATATTTTGGATATGAATTTTTAAAAAACTACGTTAATTTTATCAAATTAATTTTCTGAATTTCATATAAATTAAGTATAATATTTACTCACAAAATTAAATAAAAATCATTTTTGAAGAGAACATATTTTTACTGAATAAAATGTATTTACCAAAAAAATATAAATTATTTACTTATAATTTATCAATAAATTTATATTGATTAGGGTATATATATATCATAATATATTTAATTATATTCAAACATTCTAGTGTAATGAATTGTTTTATAATATATTTAATTCCTTTCAAATATTCTAATTTAATGTCTAGGTTATAACGGTCATATAGTTCGCAGGTTATTTAAGATCGATTTTTCATGTCGTACACACTATATAACATAATGATCTTATTTTAAAATATTGGGGGTTTACATTATCACCAAATTTAATATATTTTATACATGAAATTTAAATATTATCTCAAAAATTAATGTATTTAAATTTGAAAATTCATTTCATGAAATCTGATATCATAAAAATGGGTTATAAAAATTCCATTTAAAAAAAGGGAAAATAAAATATGATGATCATCTCAAATATCATATAATTCGGTTTCAAAATATGAAAATATAGTGGGATGTGAAAATTTTGACATGAAAGAAAAGTGCAATTTCCAAATGATTATGTATATTGATAGGGAACATTGATAATATGAAATTTAATTATCAAAAGAATGTTAATGACCACACAACTGTAAACCAATGAGATGTGAAATATAAAATATATTCATTGAAAAATAAGGTAATAAAATGAAATTTTTATTTACACAACCTTTTCATAGAGTTGAGTATTTCCTTAATATCTAGAATATGAACATATAAAATATATACTTACTTTACGGGTATAGTCTCATTCGTTATTCAGTTTTCACCACAATCACATATTTTTCTCTAAACGATGAGTATTTGAGATGAATTTTTCTGGAATGACGCACTATAATCAACTTCTAATGGATTACATTATCAATAAAAGGATTATAATGATTTATTCTTATATTTATACATTAACTAATAAAAAATTGTTATTAAAAAGTAAGATAATTCTCAAAATGATTAAACCTTCAAATGTAGAATAACTACATTAATCTCCAAAAATAAACAGTAACTTCCAATGTTTACAAAATATCATTCGATAAATAATTGACCTTAAATGTAATCAAAATATTCCATACTAGGATTGAAACCAAAAAATTGATTAAATATTCTTCAATGAATTTTTTTCTTTATCTCCAAATAACATCAATCACTATTAAAGTATCATACCAAAGTATACGTTCCATAATTACATAATCACCAAAATAAAATAATCATTTCCATACATAAATACACTTATAACCCAAATTAATATATTATAAAATGTTTTTACGTAAATGTTTATCTCATAACTTTTATCTTGAAACTAAAAAAGTATAATAGAATCCTTCAAAGATAATACTTTAGTTTAATTTTAATATCTTCACTTTTTAATGATAATAAAAACCGTTTTTGATAATTATTTATGAGTAATTTTATTTGAAAATATAAATTTTCAATAAAAATCAAATAATAAATTACTTAAAGTATTCTTATAAGGGTAAAATACCAATTACCAATTTGGAATATTCTGTGGGATATTTTCAATGTAAGGTATTGATATAGAATGGTGTTTAGGGGACTATAGAGCCTTGACAGTGATAAAATGAAAATATTGAATATATTCTATCACACACATTCGATTTTCCCAAAATAATGGAATATCTTCTAAATAGTGTATTGTATTTTTAATATTAGACCACCATTATGCTTGAGATATGGGGCTTATCCAAGGTGTGACATAACATTTTTTTGTTTCTGGTGTGCAAAGGTAATTTATTTAATATTATTATTATAAAAATTCCAAAACAAAATTAAAATATCTTTTGAATGGTCTATCCTATGGGAAATACAAGACCACATTTAGGTCTATAATTTGGGTTTTACTATAGGTGTGACATAACCATTGGGTGCGTCATCCATATTGTTCGATCACACATAAGGTTAAGTTGTTTAATATTTTTACTATTTAATTGTGTTATTATGTTTAATTATTAAATTGATTTTTTTCATATTCTCCATGATAAAACCAGAATTTCCATTTTTGTAATGACCCAAAAAACATCAAAATAAATCCATTTTGAAATTTTAAAAATTAAAACCCCATTATGGGTTGAATTTAATAACTACACCATCAATATTTTGATGAAATGAAAGATAAATTCTGAGTCTAATTTTGGCTAAAGGAAGATGCAGTGAGGGGTTGAAAATAGTGGATTGAATATGTGTTTTTAATTCCTCAATTCCATTGAGTCCATGGGATCTCGAAACTCTATACATGTTATAAGTCTCAGTCAATATGTTATTATCTATTTTACAAGTAAAATTTTTCACTATGTGTTACTTCTATATTTTACCCAGGCGATGTGCATGGTTGGAAAAAAATTGAGTTTTAAAATTTTTCCCTTTTAATTAGTTTTTAAAAATTTCCCAAAATTTGGTAAAATTTTTTCTTTTAATTAAAAGGGAAAATAATTAAAATTAAATGATAAACCTAAATTATCTAGGTATTATTTAGAAATTTACCAAACAATAATTACATTATTTTAACAAATGTAATTGGAAAAAACTATCAAATGAAAATACATGAGTTATCTGATTATAGATAATGAATTATTAAATGATAATTATAGTGGAATTATAATGTGTGAATAAAAATAATTATCAAATGATGATGAAATAGATTTATTGAATGGATATTATCTAAAAAAATTATCGCGAAATTATTTTTAAATATCATAATCACATGTAATTATCAAAGGATAATTTATTGAAGTTTATAAATAAAACTCTTATTGAATTACCAAAGGGTAATTTATAAAATTATAAACAGATAATTATGAGAGTCTGTCAAAATTATAATTATAAGGATTATCAAATGATAATTATGTCGAATTATCAAAGGATATTTTGTATGAAAATTTAACGAAGGATAATTATGAAAATTATCAAATGATAATTATTTAGCTTTATCAATGAATAATTATTAAAGGGAAACAAAATATGATATTAGATTAATCTAGAAAGAAATAAATATTATAAAAAAAGGTTTAATAAATATTTTAGAAGAGTATAATGTGGGTTCATGGGCTATCCAAAGAAAATTTAGAAATTATTTAGAGATAGAAAGTACCATCATATTTAAATTTTTTTCATCATAAAATAAAAAGAATGTTTTTTATATGATACTTTGACAAACTGTAAGAGTTGATGTGTTTACATCTATGATAATAAGGTTTTTTAGGAGGTGTTCATAACTATTGAGGTTCCTGCTTTATCTTTTGAACCACACAAGGTGGTTTATTCGTTCTATTGATATAAAAACATTTGACGTAGAAACTTCCTTATTCTCTTTGGATATCAGTTACACTTGTTCCCATTATATGATTATTGTTTTGGAATAAATCATGACAATGCATTCTTATGATTGTGTGGGGTTATGAATTTAAACTATGAGACCTGCAATAAAATTTGATTCCATGAGTATTTCTAGAGTAGATTATTGTTGTTTTTTTATGATTACATATTTTTATGTATATATAATTTATTTATCATGATGATATATTATGTATATCTTTTATACATACCCTCTGATATGTTATACCATTTACATTCAGTTTGTGTTTAATACTTCAGACAACTGGATTATTGTGTAATGTGCATCCATTAGAGGAGTATTGTTTATGAATTAAGATGATAATGGAGATGGAATTAATAATAGGTTTTAGGGGATAAAGTAAAAAAGGCCCTATCTTGATGAAGTTCATTAGGGGAACGATGGCTCGGGGGGCTAGCCCAAGGGTCATGATAGCCTTGGGGTCTAGCTCGAGGTATCGACATGTTGTGATAGCCTAGGGGCCTGACCTGAGGGGCACGAATGCCTTGTGGCCTAACCCATGATGAATTCACTGTGAGATGACCATAGTGTTTGACATGAATTGGTGCCTTATGTATTTAAAGATTTAACTTTCAACAATAGTACAAGTCCTTTTTTATTAGGATATACAATGAATATTCTTCTATGATGGAGCTAAAGCTGGTACAGCCGAGGGTATGCAGAAACTAGTTAATAAATGACCATTCAGTTTAGGATTTTATGTTTATACTTGTCCTCTATTTCTTATCAGTATGATATTTACTTTTTATACATGGGAACATTAGTTTAAGGTGCATTAGTGGCGTCCTAATTATTCTTATGCTCATCCCCTAACCATATATTTCAGTGTGATTTTAGTTTTCAAGAGGGATATGAAAAGGGGAAGGGTCTTATGAGGTATAGATGAGCAGGGGAGAGTGAAGTAGGAGGAAGACTATGACAGACTCTAGAGGAACCCCATAGTGCTATTTATTTAGTGATTAATTGTTTCTTTACACTACACATGCTTTCCACATTGGGAGTTGTTTTTATGTGATATACATTCCATATATTTAGTTTCCAGTTGTTTACAATGTTTATTTATTTTATTATTAATTGTTTATTATTGGTTCTATTACATGATACTAATGGTATAGTCTACTCACTAATGAACTCAGATCCTTATTACTAGTTAGAATCCTCCTAAATATGGGGAGGCATGCATGAGGTCATGTGACCTTCCAGATTGGACCTGGTGGTTTGATTCAGGATGTTAGAAAATGGTATTAGAACAATAAGACTCACTTATATGTTTATTCTCATATCTTGGTTTGGGATAGGGTAGATAGGAGCTAGGAATTTTGGGTCTCAGTTATGGGAAATTTGTTAGTTCTTACCCAGCACTGTATAATGGACCTCTAAGTTACTATAAAGTGGGGGAAATTATGTTTTTCTATTTCCATATATTAAACTCATCTTAGTGGATTAATATGCTATTTATATTTGATTTATTATATTTTTGGTGAATTAATACATCATGACTAGGTACACAGGTTCACATTCCATATATATACCTATTGGAGTGTTGAATAGTAGTTCTTTAATTAAAAGTATTAATTTATGCAATATATGCGGGACAGTTTCTCTTTGTGTGATATATATATATATGCACGTGTGTGTTTATTTTTTGGCATCATATTATGATATATATTTATTTTAATTAATTATTTGAATTTTAAATGATGTTGTGTTAGTATATATATGATGACTATGAATAATGTATATGATCATAGACTAGGGTTAGTTGTCAAATGGTTATACCCTTGGTTGAGGGTATAATCCTAGCAGAAACCTTGTGTGATCATATATATTGATTATGATTTATCCTAACAACTCAATTTTTCTAAAGTCTAAGCTTTATATTATAGTGTATGTCTCCTCTACATACACATATGGAACTACTTGGCAAACATGCAGGAATACATACTCAAGGGAGTATTTTTCTAATTTCTTCTTCGATGTGTACGAGAATATATTTTATCACGATCTTATAAAATTTATACAGATTAAGAAGAAGGATACATCAATTAAAAGTCTTTATTATAGTACATATTCAAGTCCTTGGATCTCAAATCTATGGTCAAATATTACTTGAATTAAAATATAAAAATATTCATCCTTTTTTAGCACTAGAAAATCTCAGCAAACTAAATAATTGGGTAAAATATTTTGGGGGTTCTTTAAACTAGTATTTACTATAAATGATTGGAAATTATGCTGATATTAATTTCATTCCATGTGAACAACCTATTTTTAAACCACAATATTTCATGGTTACTATAGAACTGAGGGAGACCTAGGTGTAGTTGGATGAATTGGAGTGAAAGGGTTTATTTTGGTTGAGTACCTCACTATGGGGTTAACGTTTATTTTTCACCAAGAAGTTGGATGATATCCATTGACTTTTCATTGATCACCCAAAGATAAACTATGTGATGGAGAATAAATAGATACCCATTTCCCAGTTTCAAAGATCCATTTTATTAGTTTTGGGGATTCTGGTGGTTCTCCAAGATTGATCTACAATCAGGATATCACCAGTTTTGAGTAAGAGAGGAGGATATACGGATGATATAATTTTAGAGTAGGTATATATTGTATTAGTACATTGTGATGTTTTTATGACTATATAATGTGTATATAGTGTTCATGGATCCCTTGAAAAAGATCATCTATACATACATGGAAATTTTCATCCGAATTTCAATCAATGACATCCTTATCAACTCACTAAAACTAGATAAACATGTTAGGCACATTGAGATAGTCTTGAGTATACTTCAAGAACATTGGATTTACACCAAAAGATTAAAGAGTGACTTGTGGATAACATAAGTGAGATTCTTGTGGTATTTGGTGTCTGAACTAGAATTTATATGAACTAAGAGAAAGTATAGGAAGTCATGTATGGGACACATACATGGAAAATGATTGATATCAAGGGATTTAGTGGTTTTGGTAGGGAATACATAATTATTTATCCATAGTTTCTATTAAATATCAACCCCAATGAAAAAAATGAAGAAAAATGTAGTGAAATTACAGTGGTTAGAACTGTGTAAAGATCTCTTCCTTGTGCAAAGGATAAGGTTGATGATTTCTCCTACATTGACAATACCTAATATTATGATTGGTTATAGAGTGTTTTGTGATGAATCTGAAATTTTTCAAGGAGTGATTCAAATGTAGATAGATAAGGTAGTTTCCTATGGGTATTATTAGTTAAGTCCCCATGAGAATAACTACCCTATACATAATATTTAGATTGTACCAATGTATTATGATCTAATTTTTTTGCGACACTATATCTTTTATAAGAGATTTTTTGCTTACATGGACCACAAGAACATTGTCAATGTCTACACGGAGAGGTATTTGAACTTGAGATAGAGGTTCTAGGTTGAGTATCTGTAGAAATTATACTTTGAGATGTTTTATTCATCTAGGAAGTGTAACATCATTACATATGCCCTTATATCTAATAGGAAAACTGTGAAAGAGGTTAGGGAAAGAACTTTAGAATAATAGATGTTCTTGATAAGATTATTTTATGATTAGAGAGTGATTTTTTAGAGGATTAATGATCTATGAATTGTACCCCTTTTGTCATCACATCCACACTTTTGTATTATGTGATGAATGGTTAGGAGTGAGACTCAAAGTATGCTATGACGAGGGAATATCTATCTATAGTTAATCTGATACATAGGTGATCTTTTAGTGATGATGATTTAATCATGGTTCATGGGGTATTATTACTCCTTCATTCCATTAGATATTATGGATGAGATATTGACATACCCTTATATGGGTAGTACATCATGATAAAAATAATATATATAATGAATTCAAAAGTTAGTTTTGGTGGTTAGGGATGAAGAGTGAAAATTATTTTTTCATTAAACAATACCTTACCTATCTGAGAGTGAATATTGAGAAATTGTGAACTGGTGATTTACTTTAGCTACTACTTATACTAATTTGGAAGTGGGAGGACACAAATATGGAATTTGTGATGAGGTTACCTAGAACCTCGAGGAGTTCTGACACATTTTTGGTGATTTTCGATCAGTTAACAAATACTGCTCACTTATTACCAATTAGAGAGACTCACTGAGTAGATAATCTTGGAAATATTTATGTATGAGAATTCATACACCTTCATGGAGTTCCCTTAATAATTTGATTAGATAGAGACACTTGTTTTAAAATTCATTTTTGGTTTGGCTTATAGAAATCCCTTGGGACCCATCTATGATTATGCACAACATACCATCCTGAGATAGATAGAATTACCAAGATAACTCTATGTATATTGAAGGATATTTTTTAATCCTACATCCTAGACTTTATTGGGTATGGTATGATCACTTATAAAATGTTTAGTTTTCATGAAACAATAATTATCAGTATGTGATTAAATGGACCCTAATGAGTGTTTTCACAATATGAAATGACACTTATAGATATTTTAGAATGAGGTGGGTGAGACAGTAGTTGATGTACCTAGAATGGTTTAGGATACATCTGAGAGAGTTTATTTTATTCAGAAGAGGTTTATCACTACATTGAGATATTTGAGATCATATGTCATCCATAAGAGGAGACATTTAGATTTTGTTTTTGGTGATTAAGTTTTCTTGGTAGTGAATCATTGTTTAGGAAATAGAGTCCAAATACTTTCATACATACATATTACATCTTAAATATATAAATAATCATTTAATAACATTTCAATAAATTCTAGAAACATTTAGGTTTTGTATAATTGTAAACTTGGAGAGAAAAACAATCAGTTCATAAAATGTCTTCATTGTCTCAAACTAATTCTTTATTACTCGCACACATCTTAGACATATCATACTAAATATGATTCTTCATATAATAGAAAAATTAAACATATTAAAAGGGTTATAATAGATACTTTATCAGTATAAAAATAGAGATATCATTGACTAAATAAGAATAGCATGTGAAAAAGGTTATAAGAACATGTAATTAACATTTGAAAACCATACCCTGCATATTACATATCATATTATTGAGTCATTATATACTACCTTTTAGTTTATAATACATTAATCAAGGAACATGAACCATGAAATATGAAATTAGGTAAAAATCATTGATTTGTGGCATGCACATAATTATCAAAAATAATTTCCTTAGTAGTCAAGGCTCATTTCCAAGGCAATAATAGTGGAATGGGATCACTCCCCAAGCTATTTTAGTGGTCAAGGTTCAATTCCAAGTCTATAATAGTAGATATAGTCCCGTAATAATCTTGGTTCAATCCTTATTATAGTTATTCTTATCTCATGAGATATCAATATTTACCCAATGAATTGGGGGGAGATATTTGTCCCAAAAAATTATGTAATGGAAATCATACATAGGTGTTCCAAAATTTCACAAACAATTTATCATATTAGAACGCATGATTATAAATGGTATTCTTAAAAAAATAATTATAAAATAACATGTGGAAAAGGAACTTGTTTCATAAATATATCATCATTTCATCACAACAAAACTTGGTTAAAAGAAAGTGGATTGATAAACATTCTATCATTATATTCATAAAATATCCACATAAATTATATGTATGGTATCCTTAGATAATATCTATAGTTTAAAATAAGTGTAATTAGGTGTTTTTATTTTTTATGAATCGAATTTTTGTTAAAATATCATTTATACATTCATGAGGAAAATAAAATTCCCATTATAAAGTCACTCATTAAACAAACTGTGAAAATACAAAGGAAAAAATTTTCATTGATGAGAAAAATATAAATTTATAAGGGAATATTAAATTAAAAAATTAGTCATAATAGAGGGGAATTTCGTTCATTCCATGTAAGTGAAATAAATTTCCTTCACACTACTAAAGAAAATTTAAAATGTACCTTGTTTATAAAATTACTAAAAGATTCCTTTTAAACCATTTTGTAAAAATTAAAACATGGGTTAAAAATTGCTTTAAATAATAATAGTGTAATAAAATAAGAATAATTTATTCATAATTATATTATATAAAAAATTAAAACCATCATAATAATCATCCTTAAAATATGGTAATGAAAATTTAGATGTGTTACTATGTGTATATGTTAAGTCATACATACACATAATCAATACTATCATATATAAGAATAATTGATTCATAATTACATTATACAAAAATTAAAACCATCATAATAATCATCCATAAAATATGGTAATGAAAATTTAGATGTGTCACTATGTGTATACGTTAAGTCATACATACACTTAATCAATACTATCACTTATCATTTGATAGGAAAGAGGGTGTATAATGGTGTTTCCATAATCATAATAAAATGTATGATCATTTATTATACTGAAGTTATTATTTTATAGTAAATACAATAAAATTAGGGGATATAAATAATAGTTGAAATGAAAATTATCGGTTTAGGTGATTAACACTTATTTGAAAAGACTCCTTTAGATCTCCTCTAAAGGGATCTGGGGATGGACATTGGGGAAGAAAAAAACTACCAGGATGTTTCTAATAATTTTTATAGGATAAATTGGTAGATTTTTTATCAGGATATAAGGCTCAATGTGGGGTGAATAAGTAAGGGATGAGGTTCCATTTTAAAATTGATGTGAGGGGACCTTTTGGCATCTCATAAAATATTAAATTATAATAAATTAATTCTCAATACATATGCCTCAAAATTTTTATGGATTTGAATCAAATTTTGTATATTTGGTTTAATCTCAACAAAAAATACAATTTAATCATGTTTTTATTTCATTTTAAACCCTATAATTTTGATTAATTTTAGTTTCATGAGACCCACAGTTCCAACTCTGGTACAAAAAAATACTGTTAATTTTTTAAATAAATATAAAATAAAAATATAAAGTGCTTTATAAAAATAGGTATATTCTTCAGGATAGTATTTAGAGTAAAATGAATAAACATTACAAATTTTTTGACACTAGATAATAAATTAATAGAGATCTATTTGACATTACTTGCACTACCTTTTTATTGAAGTGAAACTCCATTGAATATTCTTAATGAACCTCAAATATTTTTTATAAAATAAGGGGAGATCATTTTCGTAGTAAGAGATTTTAAAAAAATTGTTAAACTAATTTTTGAAAATACTTTTTGAAAACTCAGTTGAAAAATTTTCAATAATTGAATAACCATTGAAAATAATTTTTTCTTTGAAACCATTATTTAAAAAAAATAAAAATATAATAACTTTGAAAATACTTTTGATTTGATAATTTTATTTTGAAAAAAAAATTTCAAAATATAATACATTTTAAAATAAATTTTAATTTAAAAAATTATTTTGAAAACACTTTTTCAAAATATGATATGCTTGAAAATACATTATAATATAATCTAGTGGTTTTTTAGAAAATATTAAGAAGGATTGAAAAATAAAAACATGGGGATAGTTGGAGAATTGAAATATTTTGAATGCCTACCCATATTGTAGGGTTGGGTTCACTACTTATATCCATATCATGTTTAATGATTCCAAGTGCTTAATTTATATAAAATATTTCTGATCTTTCCTCTTATATATATATATATTATTCAATGGGTTTTTTTATCATTTGGAAACATGGAAATGAATATATATTTTTATGTATATATATACACTTGTGAATACATGCATGAAATTTTCAAGAATATCTTTTTTAAATACCCATAACTGTGATCCTGAATGAAATCCACATGTCATAGCAAACAACTCATGTATAAAATGATACCTTTGAAATCCATTTTTCACAAGAATAGAACAAAAAATGATAAATTGTGTCATTTTAAATATCACATTGAATAAAAAAATACCATTCTCATTTTGTAAGAACATTATTAATATAAATTTTATTATTTATAAGTGTTATGTTACACAAAAAACAATGGTATAAAGGTATGTTCCCTTTAAATAAAATAATCGTAATTTTCTATAAGTATTTTCTACAAAGAATAATAGTTTTAAAAATATAAAATTCTATAACCATAACACTTTTCTTATAAATACCATTATAACTCATAAAATTACAATACTTCAATGAGGGGATTTTATAATAAAAATAATTTTGAAAAAAAACAATTTTCCATTTTAAAAAATGATATTCTAAGAGAATCAAATATGGTTTATAATTTTTTTTAAAAATATCACATACATATAAAAGTTTTTGAGAAAATTAGAAATACCCATTCATGATTTGAAATCAAATAATCATAACTTGAAGGCATGGTAAATTCTCCCACATGAAATACAATAATTGTTTTCCTTGAAAAAATATAATTATTTAAAAGTAGTTGAACACACACCCACCCACCCACCCACCCACACATATATATGAATATATATATATATATATATCTTATAATTTTATTTTTGTTTTTAATGGTCATAATTTTTTGTAAAGAAAGAAATATCCTTTACATAACCAAAATTTTAAATTTATAATTCTTAAAAATGAATAAAAATGAAGTTTTGAAAATAATATAAACACACACACACACATATATATACATACTCCCATTGTAAAGTGGGATTTTTTGTAAATAATAATTTCTTATTTAATCTAAAATTATAGAAAAAAATAAAAAATATTGAATATTGAAATATCCTCTTGAATAAAATCATGATTTGATATTATTTTAATAAATTTTAAAACATTAAATATATGTTTGGAAATAATAAAAAACCCTTATATATGAATAATAATTTTTTTATGGAATGGTAAATTTTTAATGAAAAATTAATAAAAATATCCTTACATATTAGTTGGAAATCAAAATGAAGGAAATCCTTCTACCATCTTGGGGTACACGAACAATGTGGGAGAAGAGAGGAAATAGAGGGAGAGAGGGATTGTTCCTGGTTTCTTCTAGTGAGTAAATGTGGGTTCTCCATATAAAAATATGTTTATATGTAAATATATGTACTTATATATAGGTTTGGATATCTTCATTGGTGGGGTTAGAATATATAAATAAAATCTAGGGGTTTGTGAAGGGGAAATCGATAAAACATTACAATATGCCTATGTATGGTTAGGCTTAAACCAAGGGGATAAAGTTCATTTACTCATATATGGATGGCTAATGAAATAAGTATTTTTAATAAAACCAATTTTGTGTTCAAATAAAAATATCATGATTGGATTTTTATAAATATTTTTTCTTGTTTATAATCAGCCTTGTCGAGATTCCATGAGAATCATGAATTTGTACTAGTGTAAAAAGTTTTACATAAGATGAACTCCTACTGTGGGTAGATTGAAATATCTATTGTTATGGTCCTATGGAAAACTGTAGTGGAATATAGATCTATATTTAGGTCATTTATGTTATTTCTTCTTTGGAAAGTAAGGAGATGGCGACGACCAAAATTGATGAAGATAACAATGACTTCAATCCATCTTCTGGGTGAATTTGATGAATAGTGAAGGGTTGTGAGATTGATGATGGTCGAAGGGTAGTAGGCAATCGATATTGTTTTCATCTGACAAATATTGTATAAATTAGTGTTTTAAACCCTAGGTAACTAGTAACTGAGATTTGATTCCAACATCGATTTAACATTCCACAGGGTAATGGTATGTCAATTAATCCATATCAACTGATGTGGAGAACCCATTAATATTGTATGCACCTAGACAAATATACAAGTGGGCTACAAACCTCTTAACATAGACACCCTTAAACGGTCCTATCCTATACCACTATGTTATGTGCCTGACATTCCCCTTCCACCAGCCTAACTATCCTGGGTTGAACCTCCCTTTGGGTTGAGATTTCCCCCATCTCTATGGATTGAAGGGCTTGTTGAGCCAATTTTCTTACTATGATAATTTCTTATATTAAAAAATTATCATCTTCATGTCATTTTTTTTGTAAACTACACTCTTATAATTTAAAATTAAATCATATGATAATTATTTTATTAATTATCTTAAAAACTAAATTTATCACTTTCCAAACATTTGTATTTAGTGTTATTAGTTTATTTAAAAAAATAAATATTTTTTATTGAAGTCCACAAAATTGCATTACAAATTGGCTATAAAATGATCATATGTGTGATACTTTGTGTATTATTTATATTTATTTGAAATTAATTCTAAATTTCATCATATTTATTTCTATATAAAAATATGTATCAAAAAATTACAATGTTTATATTTATTTTTCAGTATTACTATTATATTTTATTCAAAAATAAATTATTCTAATGGTTTATTATAAATTAACATGCCACCTTTTAAAAAAATATACTACTTCGATGGAATTTGAAAAAATGGACCCTACATATTTTAGAATTCTCAAATCAAGAGGAGGATTCCTATTATATCACATTTATTTGTTCTTATAATCGTCATATTTGTAGGGTTTCTATTAATTAAGGATCCCAGAAAATTTATCTATAATTAGGTTGATGGAATGTTTGTTTTTATTTTTCTTCTTTTATTACTAATGGTTTTTATATATTTAATATTACCAAATCTTTCAGGGGAAGAGGTGTTCATCTAATATGTTTTGATGCATCATCATTATTATTAACCAGATATATTTCTCTTACCATACATGTCTTATGTATTTCATTCATTATTATTTTTAGAATTTGAAAAATTTAAATTTCTTGAATTTTATATTATCAAAAGTCACATAAAATATAACTACTTAGAACCTCAATGAAATTTATATTTCATATTCTAAAATGAAAATATATAATATCCAATTTTTTCTAAACTGTTCTTTTGATACCAAGTGTAGCTTTCTGAAACCCTCATTTAAGGATCTATACCCAAAATACTATATATATTTTATAAAACGTAAATTTCAGAATATATATTATATTACATAAAGGAGGGTATTTTATTGTCTAGGATATAGAGGAAAAATAATAACTATTACAAAATATCAGAGTTTACACAAAAAATAGTCATATATTTGACATTGCTCATGATAGCTCTTTATCAAAGATAAAATCATTTTATCTTATAAAAGACCAATAATTTTTTTATTAAAATATAGGTTTTGAATATTTTCCGAATAAAATATTATAAAAAAATTGTAAAATATTTATTTGTAAATTATTGTGGAAAACTCATTTGATTTTTTTTTCAAAAATGAAATAACCTTTGAAAATACTTTTTTATTTCAAAATATTTTTCAAAATATAATACATTTAAAAATTATTATACATTGAAAAAAAAAATTTAAAAACTTTTTCATAATATAATAACTTTGAATATCGTTATTCTTCCAATAAATTTTTTTGAAAACACTTTTTCTGAACATAATTCCATGTAAAATAATTATTCATTGAAAAAATTACGTTGAAAACACATTTAAAAAATATTATATCTTTTAAAATACATTATAAAATAATCCGGTAGTTTTCCAAAAAAAATTACAATATCAACAATCAAATACATGGGTCCACTTGTATCATTGAATGATATTATAGTTTTACCAATATTGGAGGTTGTGGTTCACTCCCCATAACCTTATCATGTTTACAAAGTCCTTGTGATGAATTATTATTAAACATTTTGAGCATCACTCTTATATATATATTCGACTAGTATTTTTTATATTATGGAAATATATAAATGGATATATATATATATATATATATAATTGTTCATAAATTCATGAAATTGTCAAAAATATCTTTTTTTAACATCTATAACAATGATCATGAATGACATCTATATGAATTGATAAATTGATCATGCATAAAATGATATCTTTGAAATCTATTTTCACTATAGTAGAATAAAAATTGTTAAAAATTATAATTTTAAATTCCACCTTGAATAAATAAATAAAGTTATTAATTTGGTAGATAACTATTAATATAAATTTTAATGTTGAGAAGTATTATTTTACCCATAAAATAGTGTTATAAAGGTATAAGTCCTTCACAAGAAATTATAGTAATTTTAAATTACAATATCTTACATAAAATTACATTTTTTGAAATATATATTTCAATAATAATAAAACATTTCTTATAAAATTCTTTATAACACATTAAATTATAATAATTCAATGAAGGGTTTTTGAAATAAAATCCATTTAAAAAATAAAATATTTGAACATACATAAAATTATGATTTATAGAGAATCAAATCTGGTTTATAATTTTTGAAAAATAAAATATCACATACATATAATATTTTTTGAGTAAATTATAAATCCTCCTTCATGGTTTGAAATATAAAAAATCATACCATGAAGGTTGGGTAAATTAATACACCTGATATACTACTATTTTTTTACTTCAAAAATATAACTATATAATAATAGTAGAACACAATCACACCCACACACACACACAGATATATATATATATATATTCATATATATATATAAATATATAAATATAAATATATACATATATACATACACACACACATATATATATATATATCTTTAAAATTTTTAGTTTTTCAATGAGATGATTTTTTTAAATAAATAACTATCATTTAAATAAAATTAAGATTGAATTTATAAATCTTAAAAGTGAATAAACATGATGGTCTGAAAATAATAAATACATATAAGTATATACATCCTTAACTAAGTAGGATTTTTGTAAATAATAATTTATCTTTATACATAAATTAATACAAAAAATATTATATATTGAATTTTAAATTTTACTCTTGGTAAAATCACAAAATAATATTATGACAAAAATTTTCAACATAAAAATATATGATTTAATGTAATATAACTCCTTTTCATAATCATAAAATATTTTAATGGAAAGATTATTTTTAAATATAAAAATCAGGAAAAATCCTCATACATATTTTTTGTAAGTTAAAAATAGGTCAATCCATATACCTTCTTTGGGTGCTCGATCCAGGTGGGAAAAGTGATGAAAATATGTGGAGAGAGGGATTGGTAAAGGTATCTTCTAGGGAGTAAATTGTTGTTCTCTCTATAAGGAATATGTTCATATATATATTTATATACTTATATATTTATTCGGATACCCACATAAGTGGGGTTTGAATCTTGAAATAGTCTAAGGGTTTGTAATGGGACAATCATTAAAATAATTATCGTATGCCTAGGTCTAGCTAGTTTTCAAAAAAGTGGATAAAATAAATTTATTCATGTATTGATGGCCGAAAAAACAAGGCTTTTGTAAGAAACTGAATTTTTATTGAAATAAAAAATATCTAGTTTCAATTATGATGTCTATGATTTGTTGTTTAAAACTAGCCTTCTCCATGTTCCTCACGAATCAATAATCTATACTGCTATTTGAATTATTATGTAGTCCAAACACCTATGGTGGGTAGATCTGAGGATCAATGGTTCTGGTCCCATAGAAAATGGTTAAGGGATGTGGAAATATTTGAAGGTCATTTACATTTGTAGTTCTATATAGTGGAAGGAGATGGTGATTCACATAGATGAATAAGATGACCGAGGATTTCTTCTAGCTTGTGGAAAAAACCGCAGAACTGTATGGCTTAATTTGTTTTATGATGACTATAATGAGAGAAGAAGATTGAGATTTTCATCATCTAAAAGTTGTCGTTTTAAGCAGTGTTTTTAAGTGAGAATGAATGGTAAACTGAGATTTCAGTCCCACATTTATTTCCAATCTTTATGGGTGATGATATATTAACTAATCACTCTCCACTAATTGTTACAAGCGATTAACATGGTACACACCCAATCACCCATACATATGTGTCACATCCCACTAAACGGACGGGCCTACACAGAAGCTCAACCAATGACTCTATGTGAGGAACCTACACTTCCACAAACACCAGCCTAGCTTGTGTTGGCATGACCTCCCGATGGATTAAGCCTGCACTCCCCCTAAACTGGTTGAAGGGCTTACGAAGCATTTTTTTGGTTGGATATTTTTTTATTGGAAAAAATTATCTTATTAAACATTTTGTTGAAAAAAACTCTTATATTGATTCATTATTTATTTTATATATTAATAATATTCATATTGTAATTTATCACATGCCAAATATTTTTCATCAATTTTATTAGTTATTTAAAAAATAAATATTCTTTTTCAATCTCCACAAAATTACATTACAAATTAGTTATAAATGAATCATATGTTTGATACTTTTTGTTTTCTTTATATAGTTATAATTTAATTCAAAATTGAATCATATATATTTCTGTATAGAAATTTGTATAAAATATTACAATAATTTTACTTAGTTTTCATCATTTCTATTATCTTTTTTCAAAAATAAAATATTCCAACTGTTAATTACCAACAACCCTGACATTTTTACAATAAATTCCCTACATAGATAAAATTTAAAAAACTATACTCTACATATATGAGTATTCTCTACTCGTGGGGGTGATTCATATTTTCCCACTTTTATACTTTCATACAATATTAATCATTGGATGGTTTTTAATACTATTGGATTCATGTGAAGTGTGCTATAATCATATTGTTGTAATTTATTTTCTTTATCATCTTTTACTGCTAATTGTTGTTGTATATTTAAAATTACCCAATATTTAGTGTGAATATGTGTTCTTGTACTATGTTTTAATGTATCATTGTCATTTTTAACTAGATATACTTCTTCTTTATTATCCAATTTATTTTATATTTCATTCATTATCAAATTTAGTCCCTCAAAATCCCAGGATGTTACAATAACCATTCGTTAACCGATTTATTTTTTATAATTGTTAATAAGATTTCAATATTAAAGGGTTATAATTTTTACATAGAATGTAAAAAATTAACTATAAGTGGAAAATTTAGGTCTTTATAGACCATATCGTAATTAACTATTCTTATTTAATTTTTTTATTGTTTTTATATAATTTAATAAAATATTATTTTTATAAAATATAATTATTTTCAATTTTGATACATTTCACTTAATTTTTGATAAAATACATTAATAAAAGGTTTGAATTCAAATATAATCTTTTAACACAACACTAAAATGTCATATTCACCAATAAAATTCATGGAACACAATAACATACTCAAATTATATATCATTTAATAATTTCAAAGTCATTTATTCCTTTTTTCATTAATTGAATAAATATAATTTTGGTATTGTGTAATAATTTATGGAAATTATTTTATACCTATAAATTAAAAATAAATTAAAAAAATAAATATAATTTAATATTTAAATTTTTTACTATTAATATTTATTCATAACAATTATTTTTCAATATATGAACACATAAATGATATTAAAATTAAGAGAGAGATTTTTTTTTTACATTCATTGATTTAAATAATATATAAGAAATTTCAATTGAACATTGTCCATTACACTAATATATTAAGATCATAACGTGTTAATGGTTTAATTACCTTCATCCAATAATAATTTTGAAGAAAAATTGGGGTTACATCACTCAATTTTAATCTTGATTAACCTAATTTGCCTTTAACCGAGGCGATAAATTTTACCACGGATTCTATTCATTATGATAAACAATAAAATAAAAGTATTTACCAAATTTTATCATCCTAATTTTAAAGATTTAATTTATTTTATCTATTATAATAATTATAAATGGAAGTGCGCAAAATGTGACAAAAACTATTTTTTAGAAAAAATATAATTTTAAGAATAAAACACGATTTTTTATTATCCTATGACTAAAACAATATTTATTGAGTGTTTTTAAAATTGTAAAAATAAAATCATTTATAAATTTTATTAAAATCATCCAATAATAATAATCAATTTAATTTATTACTAATTAATACATTGTGTGAATATTTTTTCTGAAAAAACAACACTTTTATTTTCAAATAATTTCAATTTTTAATTATAATAATTTGATAACTAATGAGGTAAATTTTTAAATTTCAATACCTTATATATTTTATAATTTTGTTATTACTATTTGTACCCTCCAATCCAACATCTAGGAAATATTTATCACATTATATTTTAATATTGTTATGTGGTTTGTTTAAACTCATTGTATTATGTAACAAAAGTTAACGAATAAATAAATTTATTTAATTAGAAATATTACAAAACAAAAAATTGGGGTTTTATATTATAACCCTCTTAAAATATATTTTTCCCTCAAATATTATTACTTAGATACAAACAGATGAGGATACTTCTAACTCATTACGCCCACAATTTCCCAAGTTTCTTCCTACAAATAGCGGGTTTTCCACAAAACAATAACCTAGTGAGTGGTCATGTTTTGTACAACTTTCTCCCTATGATTGATAATATATACCATTTATTATTTATATGAAATATATTTATAATGTTTTATGTTATATGAGTTTAGTACATGTAAATGATCTAGTATGTATATCTTCAAGAGGTTTACAGGGAATACATCATGAACTTGAGAGATATTCAGTGTAAGTGACAATAAATAATCTTCCATCCTCATATGATCAATAATTTTAAAAGAAATGATAAATCAAGGTATTATCTCTCCCTTATTTCTAAATATTGACTCCCTTTTCCAGGGTGATATTCATAGGAATATCTTATCACAAACATAAAACTCTAGATCTTTTCGACAGTTGTCAACCTAAATTTGATTTGAATCTGAGATGCTCTTATGTGTTTCTGACCTTATATACTATTTACATGGCTATATCAGGTCCAAATATATCTATCTATCCAACCTAATTCAAGTATGTTCATGCACTATACTTCTTTCTATATAGGCCTTTATAGGGATCCATTGGAATTCATGAGTGAAAGCTATTATTATAAAAACATACTACTAAAGGAAGGTGTTGATCCCAAACACCTTTGAAATCCATAGAGAAATATTTCAACACATCTTCTTCTGTTTGAATGGTCTTTTCAAATTGATCATCTATATAAGGATTCTATGATGTGTTGAATCTTAACATTCTATCTGGAGCCTACTGAAGACTTCTCCAAACCATTTATGAAAGCCTCTGATCTAGATCAGATACAAATGATTGAGGTACACAATGAAATCATACCACTTAATTAAGGTAATACTAAGTAATTTGATCTAAGAATAAATCATATATAATTGAAATATTTTTTCTGATTTTATAAGGTAATTAACTACATATTATATATCATTATTCCCTTTATATATTTTGGGGCTTACAGTAAAAATATTTCATGGTGATGTTTTCCCATTTAAATTATAGTGTGGGTAATGGTTATAACATCCCCTTAGATTTATATCTCTAATACTTACCATGATGACATACAAAGAACTGAAATACACACTCTATAATAACTCTATTCATGTTATCCCACAAAAAATAATCATTCAAATCTCTATACATCATCGAACTTCTAGGATGAACAAAGAATGAATAACAATGAGCTTCATCCGTAATCTCTATAACATATGGTATCTAAGGGACATATACATGGTTTCTAAAACATATTATTTCATCAAAATCATGTTTTATGTCAAGAAAATATCTCACATTATTTTTTAGTTCTATATCTTCCTTTTGTACATCTTTAATATTCACATGCATAAATGGTTGAACACTCATTTGAGAAAGAAAATATTTCTCACTTTCCTTTAATATTTCAATATCCATTATTTAAAAGTCCTTAAATAATGGATCTTTTTTAATACTCATATATAGTATAACATGACTCTTTAGTCTCAGAGCATCAACCACCTTGTTTTATATCCTACTGTGGTAATGTATAGAGTATTGAAAATCAATAATTAATTCCAACCATCTTCTTTAGTGCTTGATCCGAAAATTTTCACTAAAAATGTACTTTAAAATTTTGGGATTATTATATATGTGACACCTTTCTCTATAGATATAATACCTCCATATCTTTATTGAAAAAAATCAAATCAGCTATCTCCAAATCACGAGTTAGGTAATTTTTCTCATGGGCCTATACTTGTTATGAGTCGTAGGATATATTTATATCATTCTTCAGGATGATGCATCACATTAACTTTTTTTAAGCATCATTATATATTACAACCCCTTATACACTGTAGGGTAGTTTTAGAATAGGTTTTTTAACTAGAGTTCTTTATAATGTCTTAAAACATTCCTCACATTCATCTTTACAAAATAATTTGGCTCCTTTCTACGTTAACATAGTGAGTGGATTCAATAAAAAAGAATCAAATTCCAAAAATTATCTATAATATCTATCCAAAGTAATAAGACTAAAATTAGTAGTCACCGTGATTAGTCCAGGGAAATTTTTAATAACATATATATTTTAAGGATACACATATATACCCTCAATTGAGATTATATGACACATGAAAAAGATTTTTATAATAAAAAATCCACATTTGGTAACTTTTTCATATATATTGTTCTTATTTAGGTTCTTCATCGTAATTCTCAAATAATCTTCATGGATTTCCTTTCTCATTGAATAAATAATAACTTCATCATTAAATACCACCATAAACTAATAAATGTAAGATCTAAATACTATATTGATTAAATCCATAGAGATGGTGGGGGAATTATTACCATCAAATGGAATCACCATATAGTCATAATGTCTATAAATTGTAAAAAAAATTCTTAGGTATATACACATTCATGACACTCCATTTATGATATCCAAAATGATGTTCAATATTGTAATAGTATTTAGATCATTATAGAAAAAATACTCATCAATATAGAGTAGATGATACTTGTTCTTGATAGTGATATGGATAAGTTCTTAATATTAAATACAGAGTCACATTGATCCATATTTATTTTGAAAAAATAGAATATGTTCACCCTATAGTGATTCACTTTGATGAATGAATACCTTTTCATGATTCTCCTAAATTTACTTCTTCTATTGATGCAACACAATCAGGACCATTCTATATGGAGTCTCGAATATAGGTATATCACCCGGTATGTGTTACAGTGAAAACTCAACTACATGATTCAGTGGAAGAACACAAAAATCTTTTGAAATTACATCATTATACTCTAACATAATATGAATGTATTAGATATTGGATTTATCCCCAACCATTTGAGATAAACATCTCTTTAAATAAGAATCACAACACATATGATGGATGTCATTTCCATAAGAAGTTCATTTTTTATCACACTGATTGGAGATCATATTTTGGTCTAGAATACCAATTGTAACATAACATCCTCATCAGTTAAATTGGGATTTATGTAAATAAATCCAATCCATTCCCAAAATAAAATTCAATTCCACTAGGGAATGAATAATAAGATTTATATAAAATACACTCCCACAAACATCAACTGGAGAACAATCATAGCCATGGGATATTATTATCATACCTTTAGGGGGGTTTTACTACTAGAAAAATATATAGTGTTTTAGGTGGTACCGTGATACACTTATTAATATATATATATATATATATATATATAATGTTGGGTACATTCAGAATTAAATTAGATATTATCTGTCATATAATGGATGATATGTGTACCATTAACCACATTGTTCCATAATCCTCATTAGAAATTGTGATCACATGTGATTTCCCTTTGTCTTTGGGTTTAATAGGACTTTAAGGTGAATCATCACCATTAAACATTCAATTTGGGAACTCGTTAGTATAATTAACATACAAAATGTATTTAAAACACTAGACTATGGATGGTGCATTATGTGGAGATTTATATCTATTCAAATCATTAGTTAACTTATTACCATCAATTTGAAATTCAATTTCCCAATGACCTTCCTTTCCATACATGAATGTTTTACTATTTACATTGATAAAATTTCCCCATGTTTCCTTCAAACTCTATGCATAAAAAGAAGGCTCATATTATATTCAATATGGTTTTTAAAATATTCATTAAATTCCATTTTTATTTTATTATCAAATACAGGAGATTAATGGGTTAATATAATTTACATCTCCACCAAGAGATAAAATTTAAAACTTTTCATTGCTACTGAAGTATCTTATTGATTTTCACTTTTATGAGACTCGGTTTTAAGCCACTGATGTATCAATCCACCTTGCATTCAGGTTGTGTGATAATACCCAAAGAGTATCTCACAAGTCTTTTTGAATTTACCACTTAATTATCAACATATTAATCGTCCTTATTATTTAACTAAAGGAACTATTTTTTTTATTTTCATATGATGAATATGAGGAAAGTACTTATAGAAAAATATTCTTTTAAACTCATCCCACTACATAGATTCAATAACATATTATTTTGCTGTGTTCTTGATTATATTCTATCACTAATATGTTTCTCATTTCAAATAATAAAAATCTTTTCATGATCTGTCCCCCAGGGCTCTTGATGTGACTACCCCAATCCTACCTCTTGAAGGACAGGGGTTGGCAACAAGTGCTGAAGGCCTCAACCTGCAAGTGGGGGGCATTATCCTGAGTACCTGTACTCACACACATGCCCAAAAAAGTCCCGCACACTTAAAAAGAAACAGTATCACTAAAAAAGAGATGAGTACAAGTACATATTATAAAAGTGGGATAGAATAAAAATCTAACAATAGAACTAAAAATAGCCAAGTGTAAAAGGGAAACCATGATGTCCATCTGCGAAAAAACCAACCTGATCATGAGATTAGTGTAGCTACTTGAAGTCAATGTAGAATTTTGTGTCCACCCAATCCTATAGGGCCCTGATTTGTCTTAGGAAACCAAGTTCACCACAGTAGCGTCCTTCGGTCCCGTCTCCCAAAGCACATCTGGCTCCCAGTCCACCAAAGTCTTTATCGAAACACTGATCACTTGCATCGGACAAGACACAAGTGGGCAGATCCCATGCAGGGGTGAGTAACATGATACATAGTAGGGAACCCAAAACAAATTAAATACCGCACAATAATCCTCAAGGTTAAGCACTAATCACAAGACACTCACACTTAGAATAAATTTAGGGTAGAGATAGAAGAATAATCAATCACATTATCAAACTCTTCAATTAATGAAGAACTCCTCCTATATCATTTATAATAGGCCAATCGCATAAAATAGAAGATGCTTCCCACTAACCATGTACTATTGTGGTACTCATCGCTAATTAGTACCATGGGTTTGCAATGTCGCACAGAGTCTCACCCCACCATGGGCATGTCGGGTCACACAGAGCTGCTTCCCAACATGGAAATACTAAGATACTCATCCTGCCGAGTATCATAGGCCTGCAAGGTCACATATAGTCACTCCCCACTATGGGCCTTCTAGGAAACAAAGAGATGCTTCCAAATGGGATGTCCCTGATTCACACAAATTCTATAGTCAGCAGTATTAAGGTCTCAGCCAGTCCCAAGGTTCCATACATAGCACGCTTGAGAGAACTACTCCCCAAGCCATTCATCTCAACTCAACTTCCTTGAAAGCCTACTCAAGGCATACCAAATGATCCACCTCATTGAGGGGGTCTCAGAACCTCAAATGGATTATCAATCAGATGCACAACTTATATGATAGGATCATTTTAGTAATGAGTGGACATTTGCATCTAGGCCCAGTACAAACCGGTCAGACCGACCGGACCAACCAATCCCAGGGATAACACATATCTCAGTTTAAATTCAACCTACTCAACCTGACCCGGTCTGGGATGGGGTCGGTCTTATCTGGCCTAGCATGTGTTCCAGGCCCATTGGGCCTCGCTAGACCCAGCCCGTTTTGGCCGACAGTCATGTCCGACGGGTCACCCGGTGACCTGGTCTAGTCCATCTCGGGCCAAAGGGCATGAGTATAGCCTGTCGGAATGGGTTTGGCACGTTGGGTGTGGTTTTGGATGACTAGTGTGGGTCTGGCTTACAGGATCACGGGTTCAGTCCTCTAGTGCTGGTCCAGCCCACCGGGCATGGGACCAGCCCACTGGTTGGTGTGTCTTTCCATTTGGCTAGGGGTGCTACCCTACAACATGAGGATCGGCCACATGGGCCTCCGATTGTAACCCATCCAGCTGGTACGTAGCCGAATGCCACATCTGGCCTTAGCTGTGCTACAGATGTGTGGGCCTCTCCTTCCATTTCTGAGGGACTGCGGCTGGACAACTACTAGGATGATGTTCGTCCCTCCACGCGGCACTAGGCGGGCGTTGACTGTCCTTGCTAACACCATGAACAGTTGTCCATGTCCACCTGCTGCTGCAGTGCGCTATAGAGCATGTATCCACCTCTTCCTACAGCCACTACAAAGGGCTACCACCGATACCACCGGTGATGGCGTGCTGACAAATTGTTCGGCGCACCATTGGATATGCTATGATGGTCCGTTCTTCTTACTGCCACTGCCAACACTCTCCCAGGAGCATCTTCTTTACCTCAATGGTCCCGGAATCATCTTTCCACCACTTTGAGGGTGTGGCCTCAAATAACACACATGAAGGTGGTGATCGGGCCTTGTTCATGTTGTCCCATTCCCTATTCACTATAGTTTTATAGAAGAGAAAGGTCCAGGGGGGTAGTTTAACCACGAAAAGTGATGTTTGAATTCCAGATAGAAAAAATCACAAATAAAGATACCCTCCTGCTAGAACGCATGATCCAGAAATCAACATGTTCATGGGATTATTAGCATTCATAATGTTTAAAAAATTAATGGGGAAGAACATTATAATAAAATAACCCCTACTTCTTTGATGTTCGATGACATATAATATTTTCCTAGATGTTTCAATACATCAACATCATTCATCGCTTCTGGCTCCGTTCATTGATGTGCGTCTATGAAATTTGACGTTCATCGGCATTTTTCATTCTTCATTTGAGATGAAGTTCATCAGAGGTTTTTCAGATAATCCTAATAGTTTAATTCCTCATTCCATCAAGTTGTTAACCAAAATAAATTAAAAACGCTTCGTAATGTTTCTATTATGCTGTGATGTTGCATCGTTACACTATTACACATCATTAAAGTGCCTTTGCAATTTGAGTTAATGATCCATTAATGAACCTCATCAATGCACCTCTTCTTTGCACTACAGCATAACCATCCACCACTCAATGGATGATTAAATAAAATAAAATAATTTTTATGGATATTTTAATATTTTTCAAAAAGTCCTAATTTTAACATTTCTGTTCAACCATTTCATGCCGAAGTTAAGTCTTTTTTATGCGAATCCCAGTGTTTTGAATTCAACAGTTCCCTCAGATTATTGATCTGAGCACAACATCAAATGTTAAAAAAACAACTATCATTTTTTTAAGCATACATAAAAAAACATCAAAATTCTATCCTGGGCTCATCGGGCCTCAAAATCATGTGATGTCAAAAAGTGTGGTCTCAAAATTATTCCATACATACAGAAAAATTACCCGGAATATCCAAGAAATTACAGTCTCCCTAACTTAGTGATTTACATCCCCAAAATCCAAAACAAAAACTAACCAAACAAATGGGGGCTCTGAGCACGAATTTAAGCCTCCCGCTCCTATGTGATCTACTGTATATTCTTGGGCTTCCCCTGAACATGCACTAGAGGAATCGACCACCCATGTCGGTCCCACTCCTATCGATCATCTATCTCCCTTGGGAACTCCTAAAATGTCTACCCAGCGTCAATGTCCTTCTCGCCTCAGTCGATGACGTGTGATGGATCATGCATGTACCTTCTCAGATACGACCTTTGGAAAACATCATGCACCCAATGCATCTATGGGGGAAGAGTTATGTGGTTTGCCACCTCTCTAACTCTGCTCCGGATCTAAAATTGTCTAATGATCCTTAGAGATAGCTTGTCACCCCAACCAAATCTCTCTAATACATATCGAGATGAGACCTAAAGGAACACATGATATCTCTCCGCAAACTCCAAGGGTATTTGTATCCCATTGGCATAAGATTTATTATTGCTCTATTCAGTCCTCATATGCTCCTGTATGATATACGCCTTCTCGTTGGTAGCCCGTACAAACTCTGGACCCATGAGTTCTGATTCTCCTCTGTCTATCCATCATAAGTGTGATCTGCAAGGCTACCTGTACAAGGAATAAAACGTTGTCATGCCAATGGTGGAGTGATAGCTGTTGTTATATGAAAACTCCATCCATGGTAGATGGTCCTCCCAACTATGACCAAAATCCAGGACACAAGAACATAGCATGTCTTCAAGTGTCTGTATGGTCTCCTCTATTTAACCATCTGTCTAGGGATGATATGTTTTTCTCAGGCGTAGCTGTGTCCTGAATTCCTCATATAATCCCCCACATAGTCAGGATATAAAGAGAAAATCTTGATCTAAGATGATATTCGAAGGTACCCTTGATGTTGCACTATCTTCTGGATGTAGAGGCATCCCAATCCCTCGTCTGGTCACTACTCCCAGATGAGTAAGAAGTGATCCTGCATGGTTATTTGGTCAATGATCACCCAGATAGATTCATGGACCCTAGATTTACATGGTAACCCCATAGAAATTTCCATCGAGATACCATCCCATTTCCACTCTGGTACCTTGAGTGGCTGAGCCATGCCTACGAAAACCAGATTCTTAGCCTTCACTTGCTGATATGTGAGGCAGCGTGACATAAACGTGGCCACTGATTTCTTCATCCCTAGCCACCAGTATTGACATCAGAGGTCGCGGTTCATATTTACCACTATAGGATGTACAAAAAAAGGGGATGAATGGAACTCCCTCAACACCTCCTCCCACAACATCAATGGAACTACTATGCACCCTCAGAAAAGGATGACGTACTCCCCACCTATCAAAAATCTATAAAGAAGCCATACTAAAGATAACTGAGCACGTCTGGACTCATAGTGATCTTCCACAAGTTGTTCCTCCCTAAATAGATGAATGAGGGGGTAGTAATAGTCATTGACTGAAGGTATGTATCTCCACCATCCTCCATGAAGGATACCTGCATCGCTGGTAACTGCTCCATCACCTCACTCAGCAGCTGTAAATCGGTCTTCCTGCATAGTTTATCTGCCACAACTTTCCCTTTTTTAAGAGTATAGACTATCTCAAAGCCATTGTCCTAGATGAACTCTACAAATTTTTGTTGTCTCAGGTTCAGGTCCATCTGGGAGAAGATATACATGATAATCTAGTGGTCGGTGTAAACCGTAAATCGTTCACACAACATGTAGTGCCTCCACATCCTCTTGGAAAAGACAATTCCTGCTAACTCCATGTCATGGTTCATGTAGTTATTCTCATTATTCCTCAACTTTCATTATCTGTAGGCAATCACTGCTAGATCTTTCATCAGGACACAACCCAGTACTTTCTGTAACACCCCAAGATTTCAAAGTATGTTATTTCTTCAAAATTATTCAATAACTTGTACTACATGCAACACCGAGTTCAATCACACCGTGACTTACAAAAAAAAAAGTCCATCAAAAGAGGTCATGAATAGTATTAACTAAATTTTAAACTTTATATAATCCTTATAATTTTAGAATCCATATTATGAGTTTCTTAGTCATAATGCAAGAACAGATTCATTTTCAGTATTGCACTTTTATCAAATTTTAATAGTAAAACATTTTTAAATACAATATTTTAAACTTTTTGACTAAATGGGGACATCAAAAAAAATTTAAAATGAAACATCCCAAGCTTCCACTGTACGCTTTCGTTTGAATAAAACAGTAGCGTGTGTTGTACGCAACTTCGTGTTTTAACACACACCACAACCGATCAAACTAGCCGTTATGAATAGTAATACCTAATTTTTGAAATTATATATATTTTATTTTTAAAAATGGACTTCATTTTTGGATTCGGAATATCAAATTTAGCCTAAGGTGAAATTTTGGTACTTTTCGGATAACTTTAATATTTTGATGAATAGTGAAAATTACTAAATTTTAATTAAAAACAACTTTTTTAATCAAAATAATTAATAGTGATAAATTATGAATTTGAGTGGTTTTAAAGTATATTTAGAATATATTTTTACCACTTAATATAATGTTGGTCATTGGACATAATTTTACAATTAAACCGAACATAAACTAGTGTCAATCTTTTGATAATTATTATCTCTTAAAAACACGCTTTTTGTTTTGACAGCGGGAATTAATTTTAAATTAATTTCTTCCACTTCTGTGTTTTGAATTTAGAAAAATGGATTCCATATTTGGAATCAGGATGTTCAAATTGTGTAAATAGGTAACTTTTATTTTTAGACATTTTGAATAATTACTGCGGTAAATATTTTATTTACCATGGTTAAGGGTAAATCCGGTAAATAAGGGTTAAAAAATAATATTATAATAATACTAAATTACCCTAAAACGTGTCTTAACCCTATTGGTTGATACATGGTCGACCATGGGCATCTTTGGGTCTATTTTGGGACCCCATGGATCCACTTGTAAGTGATAATGACACATTATATTAATAAAGCTAAAATAAAAATAAAAATGGCATAAGCTTACATCTTTTAGAAGAACACTTTTTACATAGGGTTATACATGTTGGATTTTCGATTATAAATATTCATTAGAAAGATAAAAAGATTTCCTACATAATAATATTTTATTTATAATTTTTAGACATTAAATAATTTATTTTATATATGACACAATGATGATGCAGTAATTACTATAATAGTGAAAAATTAAAATAATTGATATTATAAATACCCAAATAAATATAATATGAAACTTTTAATGAATTAAACTAATTTTCTAGGATACTATGATATATTAGGATTGATTTAATTGATTTTTTTCGAAGTAATCAATCTGTTATGAGTTTCACAAAAATTAACTATTGAATAGTGTCAAAATTGACATAAAAGAGTTCTTAAAAAAAATATTATATTATTAATTGATATTAAATTCCTAAAAATCTAAGGTTCGGCCAAGAGACTTATATCATGATATATTCATCATTAATGGACCACTTGGGGGTCGTTTGGATGTATATAGTAAGTTTATTAACCATATTATATAAAAATACAAAGAGACATTGTAAAAGTGAAACTAATTAACTTAGAGTTAATACTTAAAGATAAGGTTAATATAAGTACCCAAACCTGTCTAAATTCTATTGGTTGAGTGTTTTCCGACCTAGCCCCACCTTAACCTTTGAATAGTCAACTTTGGAGCCATTAAAAACCGAATATAAATTTATTATAAATTAATATTTCTAGCTTTTCCAAAGGTGCCCCTCACCCCTCTTATAAAAGGGCACTCCTCCTTCTCATTTACTCACACCTTTCAAGCAACTTGGCTCGTCCAAACTCTTCCCAAATAAGCTCCCCACATCCCTCTCCTCCTCATTGAAGCTTCCCCTTAGGCATAAATCATTTCAAGAAGTCCTTTGGTTCCAACCAAAGTGAGTTACCTAAATTAAAGGTAACGATTTCTCTTAAATTATTTTCAATTATTTTGCTTCTCCAACCCCCAAACTCTTTTTATTTCCCTTCTTTTGTAACAACACCAGTATCCTCAATATACTAGGATGTTGTTATAAGATGTATTCAAACTACACATACACACAACTCCATCTAATGGATGATGAACATAATGTTTCTGTGGATGGCAAACTAACGCCTCACGAAACGATGATTGTTCAAATACATCTTACCACCTCTCATGGTGGCCATTATGATGGCACTATAATTAAATATGATATTAATGATATATATTTTATATATAAGCTTCTGTAATTCCATTTTATTTCATATCATTATTCGTTTCATGTTGTATATACATACGATAATTTTATTTGAGGAAGTGCGGACTACCGCCCCCTTAAAATGATATGACTCGTTCATACCACACATGGAACGTATAAAGGATGGTGTTAATGAACTTAAGTAACATATATAAAATATTATATTATACTAGAATAGTAATATACCTATGTATCATTTGGATTTTATTCTTTTAAAATAAAAAATTAAATGGAAGTAGCGTTCGTGCGTACGTACGGACTACCGTCTCCACGAACGCGATAAGATTCATTCTCCATCATATTCATCCAAGTCTTATTCTCATTTTGGGGTTAAAAATAATGTTAATATCATTCTGATTATGAATAAGATATAATCTATCCATTACAAACATGTCTTACGTAACCAAACATTTAAGAAGAACGAATCGATTATCACCCTAAACGACGATAATACTAAGATATTATTAATAAAGCAATGTTAAAAGATCATATATGATATCATATTAATGTATATGATTCTTGTATAATTTAATAACAATTATTTCACCATTATACAGGAGGTTAACCTACCCCAACAAAGGAAAAGTACAAGGTAAGGGTTATTTCACAATCTCTTCATTATCCGAGGTTGTATTATACGTAATAATCTACTGGGATCTCTTTATCATCCACATCCATGTTTCTTCGAAATTTATTTCAAAACATTTTTACTATTTACAAGAATATGGGTTAAAGTCATTTATAACCTTTTTTGACTTTTTATAAGAGGTTTATAAAGTAATCTTTCCGTCGTTTTCAAAACAAGGTCCTTTTTAACCTTTTCGACAGAATTGAGGTAAGAATGTTTTTTTAACTTATACGGCGGGTGCGGTTATTTTCCGCCGTTATAAAATCGTCGAAGCTTTCCTTACAAGCTTATAAGAATATTTTCAAAGAAAATGTTTTATTTTATATGGATCTTAAATGATTTCAAAATAAAAGGAGATACTTATTTTAAAAGAATTTTGATTTCATCTATGTCAACATCCTTTGATGGATTTTAAGATTATTTGAAGTTGATTTATTATAATACAAAACTTCTATATTGTATTGAAGGTTTTGTGATATGTTTGAATGTGGATGTGCTATTTTATACCATTCATAGTTTATGGTGAAACTATTGACATTTCGTATGCTAGTTTTAACTCGGATGTTTATGTTATATTTCAAACTTTTCTTCAGATGAATGTG